>CM073760.1:106808978-107512798 GCA_037127475.1 Arma custos | reverse complement strand
ATATTCGGTTTATGATCCGCAGTTTATTCGTTTAATTTGTTTATATTTTCAAAAATATAAGTTATCACGAGTTTTCTTATGGAAAGAAGTATGTAATTATGGGTTCTTCAAGAAATAAACTTTTCAAATAACATTTCGAAGATATAAGTTTGTTGAAACGTTAATTTGTAGATGAAATGATTACCGAAGTATACACATTACCCATAATCAAATTCTCTTTTCTATAGTAAAGCTCATGATAACTTGTATTTTGGAAAATATTAAAAGGGAAACGAATTAAAAGTTAAAAGTTAAAACTCAACGCAAATTATTATGGTACTTATCATTAGCAGATACGGAATGTAAATTAGTTGGCGATATGATAATGCAACTCATGTGGAATTTTAAAAAAGCATTCTCACGCGAGAGATGTTGGATTAATTTTTTTGTTTGTATATGTTTAAAATATAAATATGAAAATAAATTCTACCACGAAAGGAAATTCGAGTGCTTAGAAATGACTAAAGGAAACTTTTCTTTGTTTGTTGTTTTCCTATGTTCATATGTTTGCGTCCTACGTAACATGTCAAGGAATGATTCTAGACGTTGAATAAACCAGATTTGCAGTTTATAGAATAAATTGGGTATCAGTTCCGAAGGTTGTCTCTGCGAGTTAAAACTCAATAAGTTTTAACTTTTCTTTGTTTCTTTTTTAATATTATCGAATACCGCTGGGTATTGTTCTTCTTCGTACCTTTTATGTCATTATGTATTTTATTGTCAGTCTTTATGTAATTTATTGTAATCTGCTGATTGTCAATTATTAATATTTGGCAGGTTTGGATAAAAATATAAAGTGAAAGAGGAAAATATTCTCGAAAATAAAAACAACGTTATAACTGACAGTATATATATTAAAGAACCGACTTGGGTTTAGGTTATATCCTGATCTATTCTTCGAAATATTTGTTGAAAATGTTCATCTCTTGATGAAATGATTACCGAAATATACAAATTTACCATAATTACATTCTTTTCTTCATACAAAAACCCACGATTGTTTTTATTTTCAAGGATATTACAAAAGAAACTAATGAAAAGCTAAACTTGTAGAGGCCTTACTGGAAGCGACAACCTGCGATTCCAATATCATAAATTTTGATTAATTAAATTTCTAGTAAATATTTATTTTGTAATCGTATAAAACTTTGTATTGAAATAATAATAGATTATTTTTAAAAATGGCCTTATACATTTTATTTATAAATTACTCATAGATACAAGCCCTTAATCTTGGCCTACTAATCTTGGCCCTTAAGAAAACTGCTACGAATATCAGTTTCTCTCATAAGATGTCTTCTTTTTTTATTTTTAATAAAATTAAATCTAAAATAAACAGAAGTATTTGATAAATAAATAAAGCACTATTGATCAATATTGTCGAGTGAATTTTCAAGGAAAGTAGTTACTTTTTCATTACTCCATTGGCCTCAGTAGTAACCATCCATAATCGGTTTACTGGCAATCTTTAGAGATTAGACTGATTGTATCTTACTGACCTTGCTATCGTGATTTAATGGCGTAATTATTTTTATCGTTTATTTCTGTTACTTGTAAATTGTTTATCCCTTTCAGGTTTTATTCCCCACAAATTTACCCTTATTTGTTTATATTAAATTTTATCAAGCTTAATATTGATTGATAATATATTTTTTTATAGATTTGTCGAATAAAATAATTTGCGGAATGGATTTAAGGATAATTCCTTTTTTTAGATTAATTTATTGAAATTTACAACCATAATAATATTACAACAACTAAATTCATAATAATGCTAATATGAACAATATGACATGAAAAAAAAAACACTTGTGGAGAAACTACATATCGGTAGCACTCCAATAAAGTTCTACAGTAGAAGGTCTCGAGAGCATCTTCTTTTCGGACGCCTCGGAGGGTTATCAGGAATAGTATGGGAAACAAGTTGAGAGACTAGCGGGTTCAAGTGTATATGGAGCTTGTCATGGAAGGATAGGTATCTAGTTTGGACCAAATCAGCAACATATGGATATTAAGATCATGACGGATGAGTTCGTTTGTGACATAATAAGGAGCATTGAGGATTTTACGAAGGATTTTGGATTGTAAGGAATGGCTACGAGATGAATTGGATGGTTGATGGTTAGATGGAGTAAAAAATACTTCGTCCTTCGAAGGGACGTAAAATGGAAATTCCGAGCGTATACGGTGGTAGATAATCGTTAAAGATTCCTATCCTAATTTTATTTGGATGGGCAAAATTTAGGACTTTCACTGTAGCGTCGTCCAATTAGTCATATCAGCATTAATGTCGAATGTCATGGTGTTAAATGAATAAATAACAAACTAATAGATTATTCATAAAGTCTAAATGAATATTTTATTCATAAAATAGATTTTCGATTATCTCAACTAGTCCTATTTTTTTTTTTTGTTTAATATAGAATACCCTAAAATTACAAAAATATACAAGTGCTTAATGCTTTTAAAATCTAGTTTAAATAGCAACTTTTTTATATAATATAAAAATTTGAAGAATATTTATTTGAATTCCTTTTTAAGTAATCAAACTTTTGTATAAATTAATCATTTTCTTGGTACAATGAGCGGTTTGTGTTATTTAAAAATACAATTAACTATGAGGGAGGAAATTACGATCGACATAGCCTTTAAGCTTCCGAATAGACCAATTTCAGAATATTCATTTTTCAAGAAAATAGGGATCTGAGTAGATAGAAAGTATAAAATACATATTTGATTATATAATTATTAAATTGACTATTACGAACTACCTTGTTTATTAATAAAGTAACCTTTTAACCCGTTCGGTAATTCGCTTTTAATTAGTCCGTAATAGAGAGTCTACTGTATTTTTAATGTCGTATGGAAAATTTATCGTAGACAGAGAGCATTGTTTCGTTTTCAAGACCAATGATGCAATATTGAATTAACATAAGAACAATGTTATCCCCTTTGTTCAAAAGAGTTAACATAAAAAATAAACGCATAAAAAACAGCCAATTTAGGTATGTATGTAGAATAGGATATAAAATATATGTATACACAGTACGTGTATATATATATATATATATATATATATATTAGTAGATATTTGTTTGTATACATACTAAAATTCATCTTTACACTTTCTTTTTTTCTGAGCTGTTCGTAGGTCTGGGGGTGCTCTGTCAGCATAACTAAACTGACTACTCCGTCTCTTAGGACTAAACACCCAAGCTATAAGTTTGTTGATGCTTCGTAGAATGTTTAATAATCTTGACTTTGGGTATAGATTAGTTTGTTTATAGATATGGTATAGATAATAATTTTATAAAATAATAATAACTGCCATTTTTCGCATTCCTTACAAAGTTCACAGGCTTTCATAATGTATGCAATAATGAATATTGGTGACATAAGCGATTGAATAATATTTGACGAGGAATAAAAGCACAATTCTAAATTTGCAATGGTTAGTAAATCCTATAAGACTTATATATGCATATAAGAAATTACCGAGTGTCTGAAGAGATGTAGGTTTCGGATAGGAATTTCTGTGGCAGATAATTTTATCAAATACTTGTCATATATTGCAGCAGGGGGCTCACTCAGCCTCGATGATAGGTGGGATGAGCCATGTGGTTGAGTATAATCTCAGCCATATCAACCGCTTGCACAACCGTTGGCTTAGCAACATAACAATGCCTGAACTGAACCAAAGACCTTGAAGTTGTTGTGATGCATTTTTTTTTTCTCCTCTGTATATTTCTTAACTGATCACTCTTAATCAACATATAATACGAATATTTAGTGTGTTTTAACGACCCAATAATTTAAATTATAGGCAAATATAATTTCGCAACCATTTCAATTTTTGAGTTAGGGCCTCGTAATAAGTACATCAGTATAAAATGTATCAATATAATATGACGTATAAATAAATACGAAATACATTCATCTGTTTCGCCTTATGTTTGTATTATCAACAAGTAACCGTATAAGATTGTGAAGGTTAGCAAATATTATTCTATTAATAACAATTACACATAACAAAAGACAGTATCTGTTGCAAAGAACACACTCATTTGTCATTCATGTCTGTGGCGATTAACTAATACCGTTCAGAGCATATCCGTTTCCTCCTTCATTTGACCTACTTTGTATCACGTCTCTGTTTTAAACAGGACTTGAAGGGAAAAAAAGGCTAGATCTAACGTATTAAAAAATTGTACACTGTATAAATTACTCTTTATTGATTAAAAAATATATAATAACCACCCCAGCTTTGCTCGGGTAATAAGGCCTACATAATTTGTGTGAATATCATTGGTTATACTTCTTTAAGAGTTTTGATTTTCTCTCTTCCCATCTCAGCTATTGTACTTTATTATATAGAAATTAAAAAAATAAAACCAAAACCAAATATTTCTTTATATATGAATTTATTATCTTGCACTTTAGATAATTGCACTGGATTAGGCAAGCAGCGTCTTCGGTGAAACCCATCGATATCCCAACCCATTTACACAAAACGTCGACAAATTATCTACCTAAACCTTCCTGGTGAATCACTTTATCCATTGGTGAAAACCGCATGAGAATCCGTGCAGTAGTTATTGAGTTTACCGCGAACAAACGCGGCCGAGGACTTTGTTTTATAATAAGTATAGATAATATTAATATTATTCAATACTGTCAATTTAACAAAAAAGCTATAAAGTACTTTGTTTTATAGATGAGCACATTGTATTGAAAATGGAGAAAGCCGATGAACTCACCATCTAAAACATGTTGGTTTTAAAATTCAAAAGTTGAGTATTAAAGTTTGGAATTAATACGAGTTAAAGTTTAGCATTTATATATTTTTAGCGTATGTACATTTTGAATATATTTACGTATGAAATCCATATCAAGGTTTTCTTCCGTACACTAATCACACTTTAATCTCATTTAATATACGGATCTGTTCCTCTTTTTTTTCTTCCTTTATTGTTTAGAAGAGTGTGATAAAAATATCGCCAGTTAGCCAATTAATGAGGATTATTAATTTATAATTATAAATAATTGATTCTCGAGTCAAAACCGCATTTTCAGACTTTATTTCATCACAAAACACTGAATTTTTCCGTTCTTGGATCGATAATTGGACAACAAATTAGGAAAACTGTATAGAAAATGAGAGAAAATATTTTGAATAAAAATGTTCAGACTTCATAAAGTTTTTTATTATTGATCAACCTTTCCTTTGAAAACAGACATTTTATATGAAACGACCCAATATTTATAAATACTTTATTTGAAAAGAAAAATATTAAAAAAATTATTATACACCATATAACAATTAAATAATGTAAGGAAGAAATAGTTGGGGGTGCAGTCAATCAAAACACCTAAATAAGCGTAACTTATTTATTATGTGCCGACGTTTCGGCCTACAATGTAGGCCATCTTCAGGGCTAAGAGAGAGAAACAAACAGAAATATATAAAAACGTAGCAGTAACAAGAATATATAAAGTGGTACAAGAGTGGAAATTAAAATAGTGACTAGATATGATGAAATAGTGAATAGATATATGATAAATAAAGAATGAATATAAGAGTGGTTACAGAATGTAATAAACTTAAAATAGTGATAGATAAAAATAAAATTGTAGAAGATGAACAGAAATTCTAATAGTGACAGATATAATAATAAAAGAATACGAATATAAAATAGAAAAAATACATGTCAAGAAAGGATAAAATGTTAATAATAATATAAAGGGAAAGAAAAATGAGGAGGTAAACGGAAAGATACAAAATGAGAAGATTAAAATATAGATAAAGGGGGGTTGAGTATGTATACAGTTATATATTAACTTCCCTTACTTATATATTCTTTTTCTTTTCATACTTCATAGTTCATAATTATAAATAACACTATTTTCAATGTTTAATTTTTGAAATTTATCAAGCTTTTCTTTCTATATATGCTTGTATTATTACATTTTACCTGTGTAACCCCTCATGTCTGGTATCTTATCCATATCTATAATTATACTAATTTTTTCTAAATCCTTCATACTCAACCCCCCTTTTTCTATATTTTAATCTTCTCATTTTGTATCTTTCCGTTTCCTCCTCATTTTTCTTTCCCTTTATATTATTGTTTACATTTTATCCTTTCTTGACATGTATTTTTTCTATTTTATATTCGTATTCTTTTATTATTATATCTGTCACTATTAGAATTTCTGTTCATCTTCTATAATTTTATTTTTATCTATCACTATTTTAAGTTTATTATATTCTGTAACCACTCTTATATTCATTCTTTATTTATCATATATCTATTCACTATTTCATCATATCAAGTCACTATTTTAATTTCCACTCTTGTACCACTTTATATATTCTTGTTACTGCTACGTTTTTATATATTTCTGTTTGTTTCTCTCTCTTAGCCCTGAAGATGGCCTACATTGTAGGCCGAAACGTCGGCACATAATAAATAAGTTACGCTTATTTAGGTGTTTTGATTGACTGCACCCCCAACTATTTCTTCCTTACATTAGAAGATACAGTCGACCAATTCTTCTCTAACATGAACAATAAAATAAAATAAATTATGGCCCAATATTTATGTTTGAAATTCATATCATGATTTTCTTCCGCCAACCAATCTGTTCTAATATGGTTTAATATACATATCCGTCCCCCTCATTTTTGTTTTCTTCCTTTACTTTTTAGTAGAGTGTGATTAATTAATGAAATTCCCGTCAATTAACTATTTAATGAACATTATGAATTTTAATTTTCTAAGATTGCAAAGAAAGTGGAATGCACTTGGGTACACACGACATGTTGTGGCATAACTGAGTAAATCCTATAAATAAAAATATGACTGAGTTTGTTATTGCGCGTCTTGGCAACGTTCATCTGTTGTTATCGTTTTACAGTTGTTGTTTTTATTTTTTTCTTATTAACAATATAACCATTTTGAATAAAATCTAAGTAATGCAACTACATATAACTAAATTAAAATAAAACAGAATAATCTTGATCTAACATACCTACGTATTATCCGCTTATTTACTTCTTACAGGAGTACAATTTCCTAATTAAAATGAAAAGGGTTACATCTGAAAAATTCCCTTAAGCATCTTATTGTCAACAATCGATGGTAAAATAGGTATAATGCTATTATTAACAAAAATAAATTCAGATGGAAAGTATCAGTCGGAATGAGTTTTTTTTTGTTGAATTCGAACAAATTAATTTTTATGGCAAACCTACAACCTGGTGGCTGATCATAATTTGGACAAATTCCCTCCCTGCATAACCGTTGTCCTAGAAACAATAAAGTCTCTACCACGTACTGAACACAAGACCCTTCATGGGTGGTAGTGGTACAGATTTTTTTTTAACAGCATGAAAATCATTCACATCAATATAACATAGGTATATACAACCTTTTTTTTCTGCGATATGGGGTAAAACGACTACTACACAATACCATCTCATCATACATGATTTTGTTTACCTATTTATCTTCCAGATCGAAAACGAACTTGTTTCGCAGTCCTTTTTCCTTCATTTTCCGTTTTAATTTTCCTTTTTTTTTTCTTTCGTTACTCTTTCCTTATATCCTTTCGAAGTGAAAACTACGCAGCAAATGTTGGTTTCTCAGCAGGTTAATCCCTTCAGAGGTTGGTGCTAGGCCAAGCAGTTCTTCCTGCCAACAAGAATAGTACGAACCCTGAACTCTGTTATTTACAAACAGACGATTCGTAGCCTCGTTTGTTCATCCAATTAAAGTTTACTAATATAACTATGTATAAATATTGTTAATGCATTAATACTCTTATAATTTTATTACTTTGCAAATTATTTAAAAGATCTAAACTACGAAAGTATGCCTTGAATAAAAAGATTATAAATTATAAATTCAAAATTAGTAAACTTAGGTGAAAATATTCCTCTAGCGTCGTAGAAATTTAAAGTAAAATAAACACATTGAAAGATGTTGCAGTTAGTTGAGATTTAGTATATTTTCGCTCTAATATAAGTTTTGGGGTTAGTAAGTCATTTCCCAAAAAAATAAAGAGCTAAGTGAAAGAATATGTTGTAATTCAAAAATTTCAAGAACTAAATTGAATGATACAGGAAAAAAATCCCATGAACCAGGAATAAAAAACATAGGAGTTTTATTTTTATTTATTTATTGAAATTTACATTGTTTTATAATTATACAATTAAATACTCAATGATATGAGATAAAGGCAAGTTGAGAAACTACAAAATGGTAGTACTCAAATATTACATTGAAGTTAGTCACTCAAATAACAAGTTCAACTTAGAAGGTCACGAGGCCATCTTCTTTGCATACGCCTCGTAGGATTATCAGGAATGGAAGAAGTTGCTAGGTTTAATATTAGTGGAGTTGATTGGGAGTAAAGTTCGTCATGAAAGGATTGATAATGTCAAATCAGCAACAAATGGGACATTAAGGTCATTATGGATGACTTTATTCGTAACAAAGTAAGGAGCATGAAGGATTTTGGTATACGAGAGAAATTTGTTTTTTTAGCTGAGTCTTAAAGCTCTACGTAAAATATTCCTTATGATAGTAATATATAGAAGTCTTATGTAATTAATTGTTATTGGGAGCTTAGAGCGTTTGTCTAGTAAGTTTTCAAGTAGCGTGAATCATTCATTTTTTATCTTCTGAAGATATCTGTAGGAAAGAGTGTATTTATAAATGTAAATGTACAATGAACAAAATAATTGGAGAAATACTTATTGATTTTATCCATTTATTACAAAAATAAAAATCGTGTTGTTAATTTTGCGTCAAGGCATTTATTTATTCATTAGCTAGAATAGCTATTCAGTATTTTAATCACCTATCAAATGATTGGAGACGACCATGGGGGCATACCTCTTTATGAAAATCTGGCATACTCTTATGATCTATCATCAGTGCCATAAAAAAATCAAATAAAAAAAATCAATCTATATAATAAAATATATAAAAAAGAAACTTTGAAGATTTGTTAAAACAGACGATGAAATGGAGAGGCCTAACTAAATAAAATAAAAATTAATAATGACAAGTTATATAACCTACAAAAATGTGTTTCATAATTCTTCTCAAAACTGTTTGTTTTCCCTTCAAAATAATATATCTGAACAAATTAATGGAATTATTTATACAACTCATGTTTGTTAACTAACTTACAAATTAACCTTTGTAGTCGACCTGGATATAAAATTAAAAGTTATGACGTTTGAGTAGTATTGTCAACAAGTAGCTCATTTTAACTTTTATTTATTCGCATTTTGAAATTCTTAAGTATTAATCAATAGATTTGAATCAAGGGTAGTAATTAAATATTAGAAGTATTGTGGCCTACGAAAAATTGAGGATTTTGAATGTTTGAAGTATTATAATTGTATTGTATATAATCAGGGTAAACGTCTGGAAGAAGTTTGAAATAAAGAAATAAATATATTTGTTTACACCTAGGTGCTAAAGATAACTTCAAAACTGTTTTCAGATAGTGTCGGTCTGATTGCTTCTCTTATCAATGTGATTAGGCGTATTATTTTCTTATCTAATAAATGTTAAAATTATATTTCCTTGTATTACTTTACTCACTAATTTAACCACTGAGTGGAAAAAGGAAATAATTCCATTTTTGCTGTTATATAAACTGAGATAGCCATTTTTCTTATAATGTGTAAGCACATTTTATGTTAATTAATTAACACTGGCTCTAAAACCCAGCACGGGTCCTGGCCGCATCAAGACGTTGCCACATTTACTGAGCAGAAAAAGAGAATATCTTAATAGCTCTAGACCATTAAAATCAATAGTTGCCTTAGGTTGGTTGTCTTGTGGCGAGCGGAATAACTCGAGGAGTAGTTCCCTCAAAACAAGCTCTCGAAAAAAAGACTCCTCTTTTACTGTCTACCAGGCTCAATTACTATCAAGACTCCATGTGATAAATATTATTGCTATATAATAAATAATTACATATTCAAACACAAATTTAGAAAATGTCCACATAAAATAGCAGTCATTCCACAAATTAATCGATTTTTTATGAAAGTTCTTTTATTATATTAATTCTAAGTTATTAATGACTCTAAAATTAATTTAAAAAATTGCTCCACTGGAACCCATTTAAGGTATGAGGTCCTGTACATGGCATAGTGTATACTCTTTCTGTAAGAACAGTTATGCAGGGAAGCGATTTGTCTGAAATCTCGCTCAGCCCTCAGATTTTTTCCTCCAATTGAGGGTACCCACAACGTATTCATTAACGAATTAATTTCTTTTTTTTTTTAAGATTTCTATTTACCCATACTTATTTCTCCATACTCGCTTGTTAGTTTCCTGTCTCTTAATTAATTTTCGTTTTTTTTACTTTCTGTCTCTATCATTTTGCTTTTAATCAACCCTCTTTATTTATTTTCTAGGAATTTAGATGTTTCATTGTTTAAGGTTCTGAAGTTGGCAAAGTTGTTATCATGGCTTTTAATTTCGCGGCGTGATTTATATATGTTAGCTTAGAAAATCTGTTTTGTTATTTCAATTATTTTCATGTAATTTCATTATTTTATATCGAAATTACTGTGTTATTAGTAATTTGTAATGTTTAATTTTCTAGTGGGTAAAAGCTTAATCTCGCTACTACCGGAATAATTTGGACTCATTAACATCTATTGATAAGCTAGTTTTAAATTAATTCGAACCCACCAGATAGTGTAAGTATACTTGGAGTTATTTCATATGATATTATCTACAATAGAATAACAATAATTATCAAAGGCAATTAATCACATAACTGACAATGACTATCAGAAGGAAAGGCGGATACTAGACCTGGATAGCTGAATAAACTAAAAAAATATTCTCTGTTATCATCAGGAAGTTTTAGTCACTTTAAAATAATGTCAGGTATTGTCCCTTCCATTGTAATATTCACACTATTATCATTATATTCTCAAGGCAATAATAAAGTATATTTTATTATAGCAGTTCTCACACTAAACTACTATAATTAAAAACTCTGCTAAATGTTAAACAGTTGTATTATTATTCCCAGATAGCTACATATCAAACAAACATTCGATTATTTGATTTTTAGATTTTAAAAGTGAAACATAAAGCCTCTTTGATATAGAGCCTCTTTTGACACAGATCCTATTATGTGGGAAGGCTAGACATTTTTTTTCCTAGATCGATCACAAATGCTCATTATATAAAACAATTAGCGAAAATCGAACTAAAACATAATGCTTTCATTTCAGTATATATTTATAGTTGACATTTTAAAATATAACAACGAAATTGTTTAAATTCCTAATTATAATAGTTCAATTTAACAAAATAAATATATTTTTCCTTACGTCTTTAAAACCTGTCATGATGCTGTTTATGTTTTCCTTAAAGTATTAATTATAACGACAATATTTTTATACCTTGAATATAAACATTTCATTCACACAATTCTGAGTGTGGTTTTTTTAGAACCATCTCCAGAATATGACAAAATTATAAAATATGTCCTTAAGTTATTTAATACTTTAATTCGTGTGTTTTTTCCATGTAACATTTAATTTCTTTAATCTAGGAAAAATACAAAGATCACAACAATTTTTTTTAAATTTATACTGGGAAATACCTAGATTTTAGAATAAATGTTAGCTTTTTATTCGTAATCACCATTCTATAGCACTTTTTTAATATAGTATAGTATAGCTCTTCTGGGGGTTTCGGAAATAACCGAAATTCATTCTCATTACTTGCATAACTAGTAGCAGAGGAAAATGTGTATGAGAGTTATGTCTTCAGCGTGCTTTAGAACTAATGGAGGGCCCGGACAGACATGGGCATCACCTTCGTGCGTATTTTTTAAGTTTATCCGGAATTCAGGCTGGAGGTCTAATTTTCAATAGGAGCGCAATGATCCTTGACTTTAAACATGATATTTGTACTATCGAAATAATCATTGAGATCATGATGTACAAATTCCTAGACCTTCACTTAACTTACTATTTACAAATTTTTTATTTATTACAAACATATTTATTTACAAAACTAAAACGAAGTATAAGATTAGGTGCCCTATGTGAAGGAGAGTTCCATGTACACATTAGACCGTATGCCTTCGAACTTATCTATTTGGTATCTGAGTTCAATGTACAGAACGATATCACCCAGGATATTCAGCCTAGGATTGTCGCAGCTTGCAGAAGTCGCCATGATATATATGGACATTTCACGAGTAGATTGATATTCAGAGCTAGGTAGATCTTTAAATGATGGAACCAGGAAAGAGATCTAGTAACATGCGATAAGCGGACTCTTGCGAGATCTTAAGAAAAACTGTTCAAATAGGTTTTGGCGACAGAAGACTAATTTTAAATGTATATGGCACAATAGAAAATATGGGGATATTGACGTGGTAATCTCCATTAAATAAGCCATCTCAGAGGTCTTGCCATGTTGTAAGAATGTCTGTAGATCCAAAGAAACCGCCTGTAAAAAAGATCTACGTCTTGAAAAAGTGAGGAAAGCAAGTTGATATTAGTGCCTCGAGATCAGATCCTCAAAGAAAATTTAAAAAAGCGATCTATGTACTGAGGATGTATATGACCAGTTGCAAAATGATGTGATGGATGGTGTGGATATGAAGGATTTCTGATCCATATTTATAAATCAATCAACGCAGGGATTTCGAGGAAGCGAAGAATGCTAGATACGAGGGTATCAATTTTTTTTAATGGTATTTAGTACATATTTTGAACCACCTGTTTTGAAAAAGTGATCAACACTAAGTTTTAAACTTACATTTTTTTGGATAGGCTTTGTGTGATTTTAAAATTTCAATTTTATTGAAAATGATCATTTAGCATCTCCCAAGACAATATAAAATAATTTTTAAGTCGAATCTTTTCCTATGAATACATTGGAATGTAGAATTGAGGAAAACAAGGTGTTAAACTTTTTTTTTCTCTCCTGCTCCTCCCTCCTCCCTCCAAAAAAATAAAATAAATAATAAGAGAGGAATTAATTTCTTTTCTATTGTTTAAATATAGAGGAGAGGAATTTGCAAATAGCTAGTTTACAGGAGTTAGGTTTTCTTGAAACGTATGCTTTTTCTAGCTACTTTGAGCACACACACCACCAAGTAGCACCAACATTTTATCGCAACCGTTTATATAATAACTAGCTTATGCCCGCGGCTTCGCTCGCGTGGAATTCGGCCTGCCACCTAAAGTTTCGTGAAAGATCATTTTAAGTAAATAATTAAATTATTTTTTTTAAATATAAGTTACTCGTACATCCATAATTTCAGATGTCTAACTTCAAAACTGACGGATTCTCTACAACCTTTGAACCCCCATTATATTAAAAGGAAAACCCTTGGGGTGGAATTATCCAAATTCCTTTCTTAAACTATACAAAGAACCTATCTACAAATTTCAAGAGGCTATGTTCCTGATTTGTCTTGAATTATGTACTATAACGAGGGGGCATGCCCACGTGACACCACATAAATCTGCCCTTGATGTAGCCTATGATTTATAACCTATTTTATTCAATAAGTTTCATCCAAATCCGTTCAGTAGATTTTGCGTGAATGAGTAACAAACATTCGCATTTATAATATTCGTAGGATATCAAAACAAATAGTTTCACTCCTGTCCTTTCTGTTATTTTAACCACAATTATCATGTGATTTTCCTTTATTTATGTATTAGAATGGATTCTCCACAGTACCTAGAAAACTGTCGGCAGGAGGGAGGCACGTGCCCCCTCCCCCCTAAATCCGCGCTTGCTATAGCCTATATGTTATTCTGCTGTATAACCTATATTACTGTAAAGTTTCATCCAACTCCATTCAGTAGTTTTTGCGTGAAAGAGAGACAAACATACAAACTTTCACATTTATAATATTAGTAAGATTAGTAGGATTTCAAAACAAATAGTTTCACTCTTGTTCTTTCTGTTATTTTAACAACTATGATCATGTGATTTGCCTTTATTTATGTACAATAATGGATTTTCCACAGTACCTAAAATACTGTCGGGGGGGGGGGGGGGGCACGTGCCCCGTTACACCCTCCCATCAATCCGCGCTTGCTATAGCCTATGTGTTATTCTGATCTATAACCTATATTACTGTAAAGTTTCATCCAAATCCATCCAGTAGTTTTTGCGTGAAAGAGAGACAAACATACAAACATTCACATTTATAATATTAGTAAGATAAAAATATAATTAACACTTGAAAATTGTATGGGGTCCAAACATTTGTTTTGATTTATTTTTTTAATCTTTAGTCCTAGAAATTAAAGTCAGCCTGTTATCAAATGAACTAAGTAATTTTTCTTTTTATTCGTTACAGGAAAACCCAACCAATAAGGAAAATATGTGAAAGGAAAACAATTTTATCTGTTTTACTGAAACATTGACGCCAATTATTTGGATTTAACAAAACACTTATTTCTCTTAATTATGAAACAAATACAATGTCAGTTTAACATTATTCTGGGTATTTATTGCTAATTTTCTTTTGACATATGTAATATTTACGTAGAATCTCATTAGTTTTGTAATGCAGGTCTGGATTAAAATGTGTTTATTTTTTGTTTTTAATAAAATTTCTGGTAATTGATTGAATAGTTATTTTATAAAACAATGTTAGATCTGAATACACGTGCTTGTCTAATACACCATTTTACCTTTATCTATCTTTCTTAGATGTTTAACCAACATATCTGAGAATGATGAATGATTGTAAAAGTTATTACTGATGATAATATTAGCAAACACTTCAATCGTCTCTGATTACGTCCTTATCAAGCCGCTCTTTAAAATAATTTAATTAATACATATCAATGGTACATTATTGAATTTGTTGTAATCACATATATTGTTGCTCATATAATAATCATATAAATAAAATAACCATCATATAAAAGTCCATTGTAAAACAACAAACAATCCTATATAATTTAAAAACTAAGGCCAGCTATTGAATTATCCTCAGGCTTTTGCGCCAGTTCTGTAATATATAGATTTTTTTTTAATTTCCCGAAATAGAGAAATTTTAAAATTTCCTAATAGCAAGTTAGTTTCAATGTGTGCGGATAATAAGAAATTGCTTAACCGGTCTTCAGCGGTTAAACGATGTATAGTTAGTAACTCAGTTTAGTCAGTATTAGATATATGTATATATATATATATATATATATATATATATATATATATATATATATATATATATATATATATATATATATATATTATGAGACGTTGGAAAGTTAAAGTGGGAAAATAAATTAACTTTTGATTTTAGAATTGTCATTTTTATAAGTATGTAACTAATCATAAGGATAAATCAATATATAATTAAGCATTTTATCCATTTTAAAATTATTGATCGTGTAAAATATCAACAAAATTACAAGTTGATATAAATGGTGTAAATTAACTAATAATTTTTATATTATAATATCATATTATATAATTATTATATTATAGGATCACCTATCATATAATAATTATATGATAGGTGATCCTAAAAACTGGGCAGTCCCAGTTATTATTATATAGTTCCATTTCACCGGTTTTCTACATTCAAAATCAGCTGGAGTGATATGAATTAACGCCTGGAATTTAGTAGTGATAGAATTCCAGTAGCTCCACACGATCACAACTAATCCATATAGGATTCATATCCACTTAAACAAATTAAGGCAGACTGTCTTATTGGTTATAGAATGAAAATTATTAAATATTATTTAAGTAGTAAGAAATTAGTTTATTTTTAGATACTCAAAACCGTATACTCACTCTGAGCAAGACTGCATATTCAGAAAAACTTTATTCAAGGTTTTATTCCTTACAAAACCAATTTCTTTGTTTAAAAGCTGTAAAATTTAATCTATTTATTTCTGTAAGGATGTAAGTATTCATAAATATAGCATAACCATAGTGTGTTCTCAATTTTTAATACCATCTAATAAATTAAAAAAATTCTGATTAATACTTAGGTGACGCTGATGTGTTCGTTTATTTTTAGCGATTATTATTCGGATTCTTAGTTATGTTTTACTAATATTTATTCAAAGTTTCACAATTAGGGTTTTTAAATTCATTAAAAATTTATGACAAGATTTTTTTCATCTAAAACACCAGGGCGGTGATATTTATAAAACTTATCACCTCTCGGAGTCAAACAATCCTTCCCAACGATGTCAGCTTTCCCTGTTGAAATAGAAATAAATGTTTGTGTTATTTAAACAAAAAAATTAAGCAAGTCATAATTAAGTATAACTTGTATCTATAATAAACTCCCATAAGCCAATAATGAAATGTACATATTTTAAGAGGCTGAGGTTGCGTTTTATAATGACATGGTAGAATTACAATAAAAAAAAATTTAAGCAAGATGCTTCCCACCACAGCTGAGCTTATAACATTCGACGCTAGAGTGCGCTAAAAACATTCAGAAATTTCAATTTATTAGGTCACAAACAGTATAAATAGTTTATTAGATTACCTTTAAATAATTATTTAAAGTTAAATGCGACGATGTTAATCAGATTATCTCTTATTAGTAAGTTTGAATCACTGATAAGCTCGGGAATGTAAAAAATGTCGATTATTACGGCAGTGGCTCTCCTCGCACAAGGTTGAATTATTAACCCTATCTCCCATTGTTAAGGGTTTCTCTCGTTTGTACAAGTCATTACCTCTATTAATTTAACAGTTGTTAGTATAGAAATGAGTGTTAACTGGGTGTGGAAAATTTTGAGATCCTAACATTGCTGACGAACTCGTAAGTTGACACTGTCAATTTGCTGAACAATTAAGCCTGGTAACTATATTTTAATGTCAAAGTATCTTATCTTTTATATTTTAATTATATTATACTTTTTCACTTCTAAAATACATTTCTCTCCTTTACTGAGCATAACTGTGTTCAATAATAGTGACACTAACAATTAACATTTACTAATTACAGATTTCATCATATCTCATTAGGAACTGAATTTTCTGTAAACCATGTCACTTCGAAAGCTGGTTGAAGGAGAGTGTGGAGGTACTAATTCTTTAGTTAGCCTCTCTTCTCATTTTGTACAAGATAGAGGTTTAAAAGATGAAGGATTTCACAGCTTTCCTCATCAGGATAGTTTGCCAAATACTAATGTGGATCAGGTTCGTACTCTCATTTGCTATGTCCATAGTCTAGTCGATTTGTTTTTTATACATATATAGATATGTATTCTGGTGTATTTGTAGCTGGTGCACGAGTTTTTTGAAGAAACTAGTCATTCTGCTCAACCGTTTAGGATGGATTCCTTGTTGGCCGAGATGAGGGATCTAGAAAGTCGTGGAGCTGGACCAGTGAGATCTGCACCGATATCTCAATTAGCAATAGAAGGTGATGTCCAAGAATGGGCTCAGCAGTATCTCGAGTCTGGAAAAAATTTTCAGGTAATTTTTGAAAAGCTATTTGAATCTTAAATTTTATTACATGTGCTTGTGCAAAGCAACTATTGTGCTTTTTGTGACTACAGTTGGAGAGCTTATAATTATTGCTATCTGAAAGGGCAAGTCTGAGAGAATTTATGAAGGCCATTTATGGTCCTTGAACTGAATGTTTGTTATCAAAGTAAATTTTTCTGGAAGTCAATTAGTATTAATTAAGTTATTCTTAATTAATTAGTGTGTTAGAATTAAGTTATTAATTAGTGATAATTCTTGCATTGGCATTTTAGTATAGATAGATTTTGCTCATCACTTCTTGCGTGGTTATTCCTTTGTGGGACTCAACTCTATGTGTTTACCATTATATAATCTATTTTTAAGGTTTGTCCTTAAGTCATAAAACATTAAGCTTCATCCAATATGAAGCTTAATGTTTTATGTTTTAGCCATAATCTTGATTACGGGGTCTTATGCATGATTGAATTACCTGATGTAATAAATTTTTTAAATGTGAATGTGTTTGGATTTAGCAGTCCAGCCCAAAATAGTTGTAATATATTATAAACAGAACTCCCACTCTTATATCTTTTGTAATTATGTTATTTTTTTGTAATTTACATTTGTTTGTTTTTAAGGATAATTATTCATTTGTAAAGTTTCCATTATCTTTTAATTTTATTTCTTAAAGATTATTATTCATTTGGTGCAGCATTAGTGTCATTGTTGAGTTCAGGGAAATAATTCACTTCTTTCTAAAATGACATTAGAATGATAATAAGAAAATATATATATTTGTTACTCTAGACTTAGCTGTTTTCAATTTTTTTCTGTATGTCATGTTTGTTAGTTTCTTGGCCGTGTTTAAGAGAAAAAGTTTTAATGACTTTAGGGAATTCCTGAATGATTTATTTTTTTGATCGTTTACAGCAATTAAAGGTTATTTAACCATTAGACTATTTAGAGAAATATTTCCAAGGTACATTTTTATTACTATGAGGCCTTCATTTTAATTAAATGGCCTTGAAATTATATTTAATATGCTGTAATGTAAGATGGAACAGCTTAGTACATGTTATATAAGTAGATTTAGATTAAATATATTATTGATTATTATATTTATTATGTACTAATTATATTATATACATTTGCATACGATATATCATTAATCAAAGTAAATCAGCCCTGTTTTGATAGTAAATAATAAAGTTTTCTTTAATTTCTGCTTGTCACTGGCTATGATGCAATATTTAATAAAATTACTAAATTCTTATTTTCAAATCCGTCCATCATAACTGTTTTCTTGAACTCGAGTTGAGCAATCTTTTATTTTTTAGTAAGATAAAGCAGAATTACTTTTGTGTTTATACATATGTGCATTCTTTATTGACCAAACCGGGTGAGTCCTTCCAATCTCCTAAGTCATTTGGATTTCAGTTGCTATCCTGTCTTTTGTTTGTGTGTGTGTGTTGTGATGCAGACCTGTAGGTCACATTGTAATGTAAGCCAAAAAATTAGCACTCAATATAAAAATAAATTTCCTCTTATTATTGTGGTATCTATATGTTCATATAGTTAAAGAAATAGACTACTAGGGAGCGGAGTGGCTCAGTGGTAGAGCACTGAATTGCCATGCCGGAAATCCTAGTTCATATCCCGCTGCAGGCCAAGACTTTTATTTAGTCTGTTTGCTGCGGGAGATGGATCATATAGGATCTAGGACCCTCCTAGAGCTCACCCAGCCTCTATAAAATGTTATAAAAATAGTGTGCCCAAAATAAGGGGGAAAATCTGGCAGTTGAGCATGACCTAGGACAAGTCACCTCCATGCAGAAACAGTACAGTCATTACCATGTACTGAACCCAAGATCTGTTCACGGATTGTAGTGGTACATTTATTATTGAGGTTATCCGCATTAATCAAACGCTCCAACCATTCCGTTAACTAAGCTTTTCAATAAGTGTCTAATAATTGTCTTAAAATGTTTCTTTATTTCATAAATATAATGGAAGCAAAAGGGAGAACAATTGAGGCATTGACATTGTAAAGGAGGTAAGTGCCAAAATTGCCAAAAAAAATTTTCACTGTAACAATTCTGTGTTCCAAATCCAATAACGTTGAAAAGGATGTAAGTTCCTATCACCTCTTGTTTAGTTTTGAGCGATGTCACAAGATGCCGCTGGTGTCAACAGAATACTGATAATTCTGTTTCAGTGGAAAAAAATAATTTTGGCACTTACCTCCTTTTCAATGTCAATGCCTCAATTGTGAAAATGTTATTTAAGAGTAACTTTATTACGTTTTCTAAAATGTTTTGTTTTATATCCTTTAACAAGTAGTGACTGGTAATGATTATATCTTAAAATTATTACTACAAGAGGAGAAGTATATTAAGTTAAGGACCTTGTCATTCCAAGAAGTCAATTCAACAGCTGTTCCTTTCCTACTTATTCTAATGAAATTATATTTTTGTAGGAAATTACTGGTGATGGAATATGGTCTCATGAAGACAGGCAAGATCCCTTCGATTCCGCATCTCTGGATTATGATTTAGGTTTCGGTCCTCGGTGGGCTGATGATTATTTGCAGAGAACTAGAACTCAGTCGTTGTAAGTATTTTCTTGTATTATTCACTACTACTTAATTGCTATTTATAAAAAAAATTTATAAACGAATTGCTTATCGTTCAGATAAATTGTTAATATGTTCATCAATACTTAAGGGCCATTTATATCCCCTTGAGTTATTAGTGCTATACCAAGATCACCTATTTTGGTAAAAAAAAAAGTAAAATTTTTGTTTATCATATTCCATCATTATGACTGACAACTATTATATCTTGACTATAGTAAATTGTGAAAATTGTCGTTATAATGATTTGATCAAAAAAAAGTTTCAACGATCAAAACTTTTATTATTTATTGTCACTGTCTACAATGCATTAACTGAAAAAATATTTGTTGATGACTTTTATTTAAGTATGTGAAGTTTTATTAATTTTATAGTCATGGTATCGACTGAATTGAGTAAAATTTTGACTGGTTAGGAATTAGCTTTGACTGTGGACTTTTGTTCTTTATATTACTGAGTGTTCTCTGCATGAATTCTACTCCCTTTTTAAATGTTATTTATAATTATATTTTATAATAATTATAATAATTTATAATTATATTTTATAATATATTAAAGGGCAAGATAACACTGATTATTTTGTGTATGCACCTTAGGTACAAATTTTAAGTACCTCAACATCCTTATAATTATTAAGAACTTAAAAAAGTTGAGGTAGGCAGACTTATGATAGGGTCTGTAGAAGGCTTAGAGTGCAAAAATGTTAAAATTAATTATTTTGAGCTAGATTCTTTGCAAGTGTTGTCTCAGGAAAATATTTAAATAGTTACTAAATTATGAGATTGACAGCTCATATTTGTCAATTTAATTATTTAGCATTCTTCAGTATTTTGATGAAAATTTCATTCCACATGTTAAGCCCCTGTAAATTTGTTTCTTTTTAGACCAAAGATTTAGCTCTTTTTCTTATTAAGCTTCTTGGTTTGGTATAGTTTGGTTATGCTTTGGACCGAGAAATGTTTAATCTGTGCCTTTTTTTGCTAAAATATAAGCAGTTTCATTACCCATTGTATCTTGGTATTCGATTCTAAACTTAAATTATTTTTGAATAAGGTCAAACAAATATGTTAAAGCAAAACTTATATTTACTTTCAGGGATGAAACAGTTCCTTTGCCAGACTTGTCTAACTCTGAAGAGTATAAAGTCGAAGAAGATATTGCTGCCACTGCTGGCGAAATTCTCACCAACACTGCATTGGATCCAAGGTTTTCGTATTCTAAGGTAATTAATAGTATAACATATCTTTAGCATATTGTTTAAGTATCTCTGATATACTGCTTATTGATTCATTTTCAAGTTCAGCAGTTTACAATACCATGGTATTTATTATTTTTTTTTAGTTTATGAAATTCATGAAACAAATAGAGGATCGTGAAGTTACTGTAGGGAAAGATGGTAAATTAAATCCTAATGAAGTGAAAGCGGCAGCTGGCCATTGGAGTCTTGAATTCCAAAATGATCCTGAAAATCAGAAACCTACAAAATGGTCGGAGCAGTTTGAAAAGGAACAAGAAACCTCATCGAAATGGACAGAACAGTTCTTGAAATCAGAAGGTGAGTTCAACTTATGAATAGCATATCTATCCCAGTTGGTGAGCAACCATCTTAAAGATATTAATAAAAATGTAAATTCAGTTTTAGGAATGAATGAAAGCTCGGAAGAACCATTTAATAAACAACTGTGGGACAAACTCACAGAGCAATGGAAAAATATTAGCCCTGCTTTGGCCGAAACTGAGTCTTGGGATTCTGATTTCAATGATTTTTCAGTTGATTTTAAAGTAAGTACTTTAGTTGCACATTTATTTTTAGTGAAACCACAAACATTATTCTACAAATGCTAATGGTATATTTTAATAAAAATCCTGCTAATTGAAGTATCATTTTTGTATTTGCAGGAATATAATTTTTCTAAAGAGAACCCTCTGACCAACATAGATGATCCTCTGAATGAAGGGCAGAAAAGATTAGTGGCCGGTGATCTGCCGAGTGCTGTTCTTTGTTTTGAAGTCGCTGTTCAGCAGCAGGCTGATAACCCTCTAGCTTGGCAGCTCCTAGGGACAACCCAGGCAGAAAATGAACAGGTTATTTAGTTATTTATTATTACAACTTCTTCTTTCGCAACACCCCTTTGTGCCTCTCAGCGTAGGGGAGCGTTTAGCCTTTTGGAGGCTATTTGCTGAGTTTCTCTGAATCAAATATACTTCCTCGCAGGTGATTAGCCCAGCAAGAAAGACCCCATAACCTCGGGACAACTGGTCGTTTGCTTGTACCCTCCAAACTTGGCTCTTCCCAGGGAAGGTGGCCCTGAGATGTGTTGTATGTGTATAGCAGTGTACTGAACTTGGGAGTCCGGGGGTTCGTTAATCCCCTCTAGCCTGGCACATAGACTAGTCCCTGTGGACTACAACTGAACTACATAATTTCATTTGTAGGATGTTGTCCTTTTGAAGGTCCCAAAAACGTTTACAGAAATTTTTGCTGTATCTGCTTTTAGCCTGAATATCATTTTTAAACATTTATAGTATATAGATCCTAATTAATTTTAAGTATTACATTTTATGTTTGGATCTCCAAAATATCATGTGGTTGGATTAAATTTTTAGGCTAATTTTTTAATAACAAATAGTGTGTTTCTTGATTGTTAGTTATGTTACCAGGAGGAGAATGTATGCACACTTCCCTGGACCGACTGCTCGGGACCTTTTTATGACCTCTATCGTAAGGTCAAAACAACAGCTTCCTTGCTTGTTTATTTAACGTCACTTTATGCTGCTATGGCTAATTGGACGATGCTATAATGGGAGCTCTAAATTTTGTCTATCCAGGTTTACTTAAGATAGGGTTAACAATGAGTACCTGACATCATACAGGCTCGGCCCCCTCCCCCATTGAACGTCCCTTCTGAAGGAAGGCATAACCAAGGATTATTTACTCCCTTTAAAAAGTCCTATCTGCTGGGCTACGAACCCACGATCTTGAGCTATCTTGTTGAATAACTTGTTCGATTTGTCAGTATCATTTACTTGTTTGCCTTATCTCTAGCAAAATACATTGAAGACTCTATTACAGACACCCCTTCCTACGGACAATTTTGAAATTAATCAGTTCAGTAGTACAGTAGAGCAATGATTATCTGAACTATCAGATATGGTTTAGATAATCAAAATTATCTTTAAAAATAGGAAATGCTAAACTATCACCATGGTATATTTAAAAAATCTTTATTTTATTTTGTAGACATGAAAAAAAAATTAACATCAGCAAAAATATGTAAGCACACGAGAAAGTTTATTAAGGTGGCAAAAAAAATGTTATACTTTTAAATATTTTTATTAGAAAAGAAAAGATATGACCAGGACCTAGATTCCCACGTATCCGTCGTGGTGCTTTGCCAACTAAGCCATCCTGGTTTGCTTCTCGGACAGACATATCCTTTCTTTTCACTGATCCTATATCTCCGTGTTCTTGCATTTTGCGATGTATATACGGGGAGAATATTCATTACTTTAATTTGGATCTTGTTGACTTACGTCATTATATATTATTATAATTTATTTCTTTTACTTTTTTGTTAGTTAATTTTATATTATTTAGCTTCAATGCTGACTTCTTCATTGCAGCTAAGTAGTTTATTCTATTTAGCTGCAGTAACTGGGCGTGATTTCACCACTTTTTGTATCTTAAAAAACCGATAATCGACGCTCTGTTGTTCATGAATTTATGTTCCTTTGAAATAGGTACCCCTCTAAAAGCCTCAGACAGATCATATTTTTGTCATAGAGATAAATTGCCCCTCCGCCAACAGACACATAGTATTTTGGAAACTATTTTATTTTTCACTATTCTTGTCAAAGCGATATTTCTAGTGGTAGTTAAATGTATATAGGAAAGAAAGCTTGTAAAATTCAAAATTTGTCTTATTGTTTAAGTTTTCCTTTTCTATCTGTAGGACCCTCAAGCAATCGCAGCCTTGAAAAAATGCCTTCAGCTTCAGCCGAATAACCTCACAGCTTTGATGGCATTGAGTGTATGTTACACTAATGAAAATTATCAAAATCAAGCTTGTAAAGCTTTAAAGGTAATTTACAGATTAGCCTTACTTACAAGATAGTTTTTATTAAAACTTTAAAATTACTTATATTCTTTTAAATATTTATTTTTGTTTACAGGAATGGCTTCGTATGAATCCAAAATATTCTGATATAGTTCCACGTGATGAACAACAATCTCAGAAATTTCCTGGCGTGTCATCCTTTCTTTCGAGGTATGGTTCAAAATTATAGACATTATATTTAGAAGATTTATGGTTAATTCTTAACTCTAAAAATTAAATTTATATTTAATTTTATTGATTCTGGGTAGACAGCTGTAAACCTAATTTTTTTCTTAAAATTTGCAAGATATTTTTTGTAAATTTTATACTTATACACAACAAAAGAATTTTAATTTCTAAATTGTGCAGATAAATTTAATAGAACTGTAATGCTAATTTTAGGGTTAAGTATTTCAAATGGAGATTGATTTCTGGCACAAATCCATGGTTATATCAACTTTTTTAAAGTTTAAAACACTGAAAAAGAACTATTTTTAATTTTTAATTTTTAATGTGCAATTCTTCTCTTTTTACCATATCTTTGCAACCGGTAGTTGTTGTTTTTCTCCCTAGTTGTTCCATTTAACATCTCCCTATGAGAAAACCCTAGTTTTATCATTTTTCAGAAATAAGTATAACACTTTATTTTCTGTTCAGGGAAGTGTATAATATGACGAAGGAAATGTTCTTGGAAGCAGCTAGAAGAAGCCCATCAGATTTAGATCCTGATGTTCAGTGTGGCCTTGGAGTATTGTTCAATATTTCATCAGAAATCGATTTGGCAGTGGATTGTTTTAAGGCTGCACTTCAAGCTAGGCCCAATGTAAGCTACTTTCTTGTTGCATTATCATGAACTAAATTAGCTTATGATAACTTAAGTGTTCTAATAACTTACTTCTTCAGGATGCATCTCTTTGGAATCGACTAGGGGCCACCCTTGCCAATGGAGATAGATCAGAGGAAGCAGTTGATGCTTACCGAAGTGCGCTTCAACTTCAGCCTGGTTTTATCAGAGCGAGGTATAACCTTGGCATCACTTGTGTCCACCTAGGAGCTTACAGGTATGCTCTTTACTAATAATATGATAATAATTGCTATAATTTTCACTGTTAAAAAGAACTGATCCAACGATCCTTCAATAATTGCTTTAGAGAGGCAGCGGAGCATTTGTTAACTGCGTTAAAGCAGCAGTCTACAGGACGTGGACCTCAAGGAGGTGAAACGAAGGCGTCAATGTCTGACACCATATGGAATACTCTGAAACTTGTTTGTGCTTTGTTGGAAAGGTCGGATTTAATAGATGACATAAATCAGAGGTTAGTGTTTTATTATACAACTTTATAACCAATGCTTTATATCATTTTATGTCTGAATTATTGAGAAAGTAAACTTCAAGTAAATGTTAAATTTATTTGTATTTTAATATTGCAGAATAAGGCAATAACTATGTATTATATTATAGTATTGTATTATATTATATATATATATACATTATGTAAGAAGGGTGTAGAATACACAGAAATGGTACTCTAAAATAAATTAAAATTTTATATACTGTAAAAATGATTTCTATTATGATGACAGGCTACAGTTCAATTTTTGGTAATAAAACAACTATAAAGTATCGTTATTAACATTGCAGAGCTATTTTTGTAGAGGAATAAACCTAGCTGTTTATTTTAAGTGGAAAAGATGATTTATGTTAATGAAACGACTAGTTCCGTTGCTTCTGTACTGAAAAATAAAGTTTTATTCCTCGAATTCGTTTTTATGGAAAGATTATATATTTTAAAAGGTTAGAATAGAGTATATGTATAAGTCACAGATTTCAGTTAAAATTTCTGGGTGATAAATGTGTCAAAGTAAGGTTTGGACACATGCTAACAGACTGCATTGTTGGGATTAAAATTTTGTTCTACTTCCATTACTGGTTGTCCTAACAAGAAGTTTAATCAACATCTTACTAGACTTTATTACATTTAAAACTTTTTAAATATGTGTATCACCGGTTACTACATAATATGTTAAACACGGGTATCAATCTTTGTTTTATTATGTTTACTTATTATTATTATTTAAGTATGACCCTTATTACTATGCACTTCGGCCTAAAGAGGCCCATTGTGCTTGAGTCCTAAAAAATCCCTAACATAGGTCTAGACTTCTGAGAAATTTTAAATAGTCTTTAAACCTCAGTTCTTGAAGTTCCTTGTATCCACCGGGGCCAAGGTCAAATGTCCTCTTTCGACTTAGTGCTATACATTCAAAGAGGATGTGCCAAGGGGTTTCGTCCTCCTCTTTGCACCATCTGCACCTAGGTTCTTGTTCAATGCCTAGGAGATGCATGTGTTTCCTGAGTTTACAGTGCCCAGTAATGGTTTCAACCATACTTTTGAGGTCGGTTCTCGACGAGTGAGCAGCTTCTTTCTTGATTTTATCAGAAAGATTATCGTTGGGATCCTTTATGAAAAGTTTTGTATGCCTTATCTTGGCTCTATTCCAACGTGTTTTTATCTTCCTCTTGGCTAGTTTATTAATTGTATCCTTAGCCAGGGGAAGGGGGACCCCGCACCATGGTTCTGGTCCAATAGGAGCAGTAACTGCTCCTTTCTTCGCCAATTTGTCGGCCCTTTCATTTCCTGGAATATTACTGTGCCCAGGGATCCAAAATATGTTAACTCTGTTATGTACAGCTAGTTCATCTAGTCTTAGACAGCATTCCTCCACTAGTCTGGAGTTTGTTACTGCATTTTGTAATGCATTGCATGCTGCCTGACTGTCAGTGAGAAAGTTAATTACCTTATTCTTGTGGTCCTTCATAGCGAAGGCACCTGCAAGTATTGCCCATATTTCCGCTTGGAATACAGTGGGTGTCGTGCCCAGAGCTAAGTAATGACCCATGCCCTGACAACCCCTAAACCAGAATCCCGAGCCGGCACCAAACTCCCCTTTGGATCCATCCGTATACACATTTAGACCATTGGGTGGATTAAAGCAATCATTCTTGCTTTTGCAAATCGCCTGTATATTGACGTGAAATCTTTTTTCGAAGTTATACTTATTCAGCATTGAATCAGAATGCTTTTTTAGATCTGCATTTTGCTCGATTATATCAAAGACACTTCTGTGTCCAAAATCGTTGGTGGGTTTTTTGACCCCTCCTATTTTTACTAGCCTGTAGGCTGTCTTCAATGCCTCTGATTCAATTAGAATGTCAAGAGGAGTTAAATCAAGTATAGTTTCCAGTGAAGCGGTAGGGGTGGTTCTCATGGCCGCAGTGATCATGATGCACCCAAGCCGCTGCACCTTCTCCAACCTTGATCTATTTTGTTGGATACCAGCTTTGTGCCACCAGGCTATTGAGCCAAAGGTTAGCACAGGTCTAACTATTGCTGTGTACATCCAACGGGCCATCTTGGGGCTAATTCCCCACTTGTTGCCACATAGGCTCTTACAAGTCCACAGAATTCTTGTGGCTTTCTTGGTAACATAGTCGATATGTTCATTCCAGTTTAATTTACTGTCCATAATAACACCGAGGTATTTAACCTTCTTGCTGAATGGAATACTCATCCCTTTCATCCTAGGGGGGTTGAGTTCCCTCAATATCCTTTTGTTTGTAAAAGGTACAATTACCGTTTTATTAGGATTGATGTTCAATCCTACTCTCGTGCACCATCTCACCACCATTCTTAGTGCCATTGTCATCAACTCTGAAATAGTTTGTTGGTCAAAGCCCTTGATTATAATTGCTATGTCATCTGCATAGCCTATCGCTTGGAAACCCGCCTCATTTAGGAGGTGTAGTAGTTCGTCCACTACCAGGTTCCATAGGAGTGGGGAAAGGACACCTCCTTGGGGGCAGCCTGCGGCTGCTTTAACCTTTAGGTGATAATTGCCCATATTGGCTTGAATGACCCTATTCTTTAGCATGGCAATGACCCAATTAGCAATGTTTGGTCTAGTGCCGTGCCTTAGTAGGGCATTAGTTAATATATGAGTAGGGGTATTGTCAAATGCTCCCTCTATATCTAGAAATGCTCCGAGCGCGATTTGTTTCCACTGCAGAGCATCTTCTATCTGGTCCACCACTGCATGCAGCGCAGTGTCGCAAGATTTTCCCTCTCTGTATGCATGTTGATGCAACATTACTAATCCATCACTGAGATGTTTGTCCCTGATATATCTATCAAGAATTTTCTCCATTGTCTTCAGCAAGAATGAGGAAAGACAAATGGGGCGATATGATTTGGGTTCATCATATGTTTCTTTCCCTGGTTTGGGAATAAATGTGACCCTAACTTCTCTCCAAGCTGTTGGGATATAATTATAGGCCAAACAGCCCTGGAATAGAGTGGAGAGCCTGCCTAAGATGATTTCAAGACACGGGTATCAATCTTTGTTTTATTATGTTTACTTTCTTTTATTCAAAAAATTATTTATGACTATATATAAGCTTTTTGTTTTTCAGGAATCTATCAAAACTCAATGAAATATTTGGAATCGAGTAAAACGAAGAGAGAGCAAGACCTCAATCCATGTGTTAAATAGTAATCCAGTGTTAAAAGCTGTTGTAATTGACCATGCTGAATATTATCTAAAGATGTGAGATCACAGGTGTATTAGCTGACTACAAGTCTATACCATTTGACGTTGTATAAAAGTTAAAAAGCTCTCTTAATATTTAATTTCTTTTGGTTCGATACTATTTTTAAGTACGAAGCCAGTCCTCCATTTCAGCAAGAGTTGGAAGCTTTTGGATAAAAGAAAATATAAGAAGGAATATATAAACGTATAATATAATGAAATCCTTCTTTCTTTAAAATGGAGGTCTCGTCTTAAAGGCTTCGCCACCACGGATATGCCCATTCGGCATGGTATAACCCCTTTGCTCATATATTAGTGTCGCCTTAGCCAAATGATGCCTAATCAGACTATTTGATTAGGATACCACGGTTTGGCAGAAGGCCTTGAGATTTGATGTGGTAGTGATGTGGAGTGACTCACCTGGCTCAAGATTTAATAATTTGCATTCTTTTGTTGCTTACAGGTGTAATTAATTCTTTTATTTTTAAATATTCAATTAAATAATATATTTTTCAATATCTGTTGTTCAACTGAACAGGAAATGGATTACTTTGCTGTAGATACTCAGTGATCAGTTGATGTTTTGTTTACTATTTTACCCAATTATGTAACACTTATATTTTTTTACTAATTAATATTCATTCGAGAATTACAATCAATGGTATTTATTATTCAGTTGGTCTTAACTAAAGAATGGAAAATTAAATGAAACCTAAGCACAATGCAGATGTGTCACCTCTGTATATTTTAGAAGTTCTAGCAAATTATGTTGTTTGATTTTAGAATTGTAAGACCTATTTATATTAATTTTTAACTTTTTTTATACAAATGGCCCAAAATTAAATATATATATATATATATATATATATATATAATTACTAATTAATTTGATTAAATTTGAATTTTATTTTAATAAATAATTTTAAAAAAGTATTGCTCAAAAATTCAATATGCTTTAAACTGGAATATTTTTTTCTTAAACTAAGGCTCATATTAAGCTTTTTTAAGGGCCATTGAAAGAATTTCTTGAATAGTATTAAAACTGTTGAGAATTATAACAAGACATTAATTGTTAAATTGTTTTTGTTTAGATATGACCTCTTTTAAACAAACAAAACAAAAATCAATTTTAGTGTATCAATTTGAAATAAATAATGCTTGTAAGCAACACTGAATGCCAGGGAAAGGTATTTTGAAGAAAATATTCTGGTTTTATTTTATATGTTGTTTAAGTTGGTGTTTTTGAAGTTAATCAATTAATGATTGATTACCCTTTCCCTAATCATGTTAATTATATCATTTCATGGTTATTCCTAACTTATTTGTTTTGTATATTTATTTTTAAGAGCATTCTTTAAAAGGGAATAACGTTTACTATCCTTATTTTATTACTGATAGACTTTTATTTATATTTTAATGTACTATTTATTTTATTTTATTTTAATAGAAAAAATATACCAATCTTTATCGCAAATCTGGAATTAAAGAGTTACAACGGTATGCTTGTTTGAACTAATATTATATGCAGTTTAACATAAGAAGCTCTCAAGAGGTGCTTCCTCTATAGGATGTTGCTGATTGATAAATCGGCTTTTCTGTTGTATTGTTTGACCTAATATTCTTCAAGATATGGTCCAAGTATTAAAATTTCTAATGCTAAAAATTTTAATTTGTACCTCTTTCTTTCTGGATATGCGATATTTTATTTTATATATTCAGAATTCTTGTATATGTTTTAGGATTCTGAAAACTGCGTATTTATTGTTTTCTGTCATTGGATTACTCTAAGTTTGAAATGAAACAAGCTTAGTTTATTTTTATAATTAATTTATTATTTTTTTAAATTTTGTAAAATAAATTAATTATGATAAAAAAAAATGTAGTTTTATCTCAAAAATTTATCTTGAAGATGATAGTTTAATTATATAAACTGGTACATTTTCTCTCTTGTTTTTTTAAATGAATTTTTTTTAAGAGTGGCATTACATTTACTTTCTCACCAAGGTAACTGTTTCTAATATTAATCTATTGTCTTTATTTTAAAAAATCACATAATTGGCATAAAATAATGTCATTGTATAAAAAAATCATTTATTTATTGGAAAAAGTAAGTAATCTTTATTAAATATGTACATGATGGAAATTATCAATAAACTGAAACATCAACATTTTTACTTATTTATAACCTTTCATAATCCTTATATAAGTGTGTCTTCTGACCGAATATATTGGCCAATGTCTGCTTGATGCAAGCAAACAATAGCTAACGGGTCAGCGTGTTTACATTCTGCCGTGCTTCTTCCTGCTAGGCCAAAACCCTGAAACAATATTGGATATTTTCAATATAATACTGTCTCATAATGTTAATCATAGCCATTTTTTACTGTTAGCTGAATCAAAAAATATAAGAGACAGTAAAATAATTCCAGACAACAATTTTTTTAAATTTATATCAAATTTACTATATTATATTTTAATAATTGTATAATTATTGGTGAAATAAGGTGGCGTAGGATGAGTCCGCATTTGTAATAAGTCTTGTTAAAAATAAAAACAGGCCTTTGGGAGCACGATGTACTAATCATCCATTGGAGTTTACTAAGGTAAAGTAAATTACAACAAGTTGTAAAGATGTTTATTATTATACCTTTTGATTATGTCCAATCTTCTTACTTTTGCTGTTTAGCTATATTGTAGTTTATCGACCAATAGTTTTTTTAGTTAATAAATAAGGTAATTAAAACAATTTCATTTTTGCTACCACAGTACTAAAATCATATTTTTGAACATTCAAATCAATAATTATAAATGTCTAAAATGATACGGCCACTTAGAAAGAATAGCAGAGGAATGATGGCCAAAAACAATATCCGAATATTGCCAGCTATACAAAATTCGTTAAATAAATAAATAAAAAAGGTATTAAATGTATTCATGAATAAAAATTTGTATTTAATTTAAGGAAGAAATAGTTGGGGGTGCAGTCAAGGAAAACACCAAAATAAGCAAAACTTATTTATTATGTGCCGACGTTTTGGCCTACAATGTAGGCCATCTTCAGGGCGAATAAAACACGAGGCAGCTAGGAGAGCTCAGAATGAAGTTGACTTTGAATGAAGTTAACTTCATTCTGAGCTCTCCTAGCTGCCTCGTGTTTTATTCGCCCTGAAGATGGCCTACATTGTAGGCCGAAACGTCGGCACATAATAAATAAGTTTTGGTGTTTTCCTTGACTGCACCCCCAACTATTTCTTCCTTAAATTAGAAGATACAGTCGACCAATTCTTCTCTAACAAAAATTTGTATTGGTTACAAGGGTTTATTAAGGCAACTGAAATCATATAAATGCTATTAGACTGTATACTCTAATAGCATTTATTATTAGGTGCCCGAGGGTTAAAAATTGTGACGAAATATTAGCACAAATAAAATAAGTTGTACTTACTTTGTGTAAAATTTTGAACAGCACCCCCTAACCATTTTCAACAGTTTTCGAAAAAATAATACATTAATTTACAATTAATACAAATAAAATAATACTATATATAAAACTATACAGCTCTGAATTTGCTTTGGCATGATCCAACAGCAATGCCAACTGAGGAGACCCTTACAGAATCATGGAAGGTTTTACAATTCTTTTAATACTCCGGACATCAATTTAGAAGTGTCTGTCCGTTGGTTGAGCACAGGAAAAATGTTCCCTGAGACTGAAAGATTCCTTCTGGCGATCCAGGAACAGGTCATGGCAACAAATTCTTACAGTCGAAGACAAGTGGCGCCTATGTAAAGCCACGAATTGATTCAGCATGTCACCTCTGGCTGCCTAGTATTAGCAGGTAAAGAATTCCTAATGAGACACAATAATGCTGCAAAGATGTATATCAGGCACTGGCTCAAAAATATAAATTTATAACTAACCATCAACTGTTCTACAGATATTAGCCACAGGCAATATCAGAAAAAACAGACATCAAATTATATTGGGATCAAGCTATGATGACTGATCATAATATCCCCCATAACAGACCTGACATACTGCTCATAAACAAAAAAATAAAAATAGCTAACATCATTAAAGTTGGATTGTCTGCTGATGATAATGTTTTTAAAACATTAAGCGAAAAAATTTGTAAATACCAAGAACTTTGCGAGGAATTAAGACATCTTTACCGATTGGTTGAAAATAAAGTACTACTGATTATCTTATCCTGCCATGGTTTGATAATCAGTAGTACTTAAATTAATAATTTAAATTAATGTTCAAAGAACTTCGTTCTAGTGTATTCATCGCAAAAATTGCGAGAGCAAGAGGACATGGGATCGGATAAGAGAAAAGATTTGTCCTCTGCCGGCAGGCGGCCTTAGTGGCTCAAATGGTAGAGCGCTGTCATGGAAAGACAAAGGTTCCGAGTTCGAATCCTGGCCGAGGGCCTATCTTTTCTCTTTAAAACTAAAAATATTTTTAAAAAATAAAAAAATTGACCAATAATAATTATTGTCATTTTCTTTATAATTATTATAAAGAAAATAATTTTTGATTGTTGGGAATTTCTAAATCATTTCATAAATTTTAAGTTATCACTGCTTTATATAACGAAGGTGTTGATATTTATTTTACTAAATTATTGTCTTGACAAATTAATAAGATAATATAAACAATATAGAAAAGAAATAATTAAAGGGCAATAAGGACTTTTGGTTAATAGATATTAGGCTTGAAAATGGGATGTCTTAAGAAATCCCATTGTAATTAAATAAAGAAGTTATTTATTTGGTGAAGAAGTCTAAAAGCAGTATTACCTTATGAATATAATTCAAACATTTTTTCAGAGATAGAGTATGAAAAAAAACCCTGAATAGTTAGTTCAATTATAAATAAGGAAAAAAATATGTTATTATAGAATAAAATCAACATACCAAGGGAAGATCGCTCATAGAAAACACTACAACTCCTTGGTGTTTTTCAGTATTTTCAGTAATCCTACCAAGACCCGATTTTAAGACATTGTGCCCATAGAGAAACTGTTGTTCAGCTGCAGGCTTAACCCAAATTTTGTGCTAAATAGAATAAAAAAATATAAATAAATATGCCTTCAAAATTCAAAGTAGGTTTAAATGAAGAAAATAATTCATTATACCTGGGCATAAGGAGCAAGATAATTCAGTGCTGTTACATGTAGATGGAATTTACCACTTTTCGTGAATTTGCCAATGCAGGTACCAACGCTGATCAAATTTTGTGCAGATACATTCCCGGCAACTTTCAATACATTTTCAGAAACATAATAAACTCTGTCTTTCTGTTCTCTAAAACAATATTTTCCATCTGGCCGATCCAAAAGGAGCTTCAGGTTGTCGCCAATGCTACAAAAACATTTAATAATGTTAGAAATGATTGCAGATTCGTATGTAAATTATAAAAATGTATATATTCTTTGTTGTTTTTTAAAATAAAAAAATATAAACATATTTTATATAACATTATGGAGAAACTTAAGCAGATTGAGATTGTCAATGTGAGAATTAAACTTAAAAGCAAAGGGATAGGTACAAAAGATGGAATTTTTAACAATTGAAATATTTTCCCTATTAAATGAACAATTTACTCTAATGGGATAAGAACTCTAGCTAGGGTTAATATTTATCTTCTAGAATGAAAATTATTATTCAGAAATACAAATTCAGCAAAAATTAACTGTTACATGAAAAAGTCAAATGTCGACAATGAAGTTCTGACTTTTAGATTATTTTAACATAGAAATACTTCAGTTTCGAGGACGTAACATGTGGGAGAATAGAGGTAAGAAACGCCTCTATAAAATATAAACTATCCTAGAAAATATAACTTAAATTTAGTATTCCTACGTAGCATGTAAGTTAAATTGTTTATCAGCAAGATAATATGTCCATGAACGCTCGAATAAATTATTTCTCTAATATATACAATTTTTTATTGACCACCATCTAATACTTTCATTTTCATATAAGTTGGAGTAATAAAAAAAAGGGTGATAAAAAAATTAGGTTTAACAAATGAACTTATTATGTTAAATAATGTATTGTGAAAAAGATAAATTAAATTGAAATACAAATCAAAATGCTGGGATAAAGACTTGAAATTTATTTTAATACTTGCTTAAACTAAATAGAAAAACTGCACTAAAGAACACATGTAAATTAAAGTTATACAATTTGAGCAAAAAGTAGTACAATTCAATGAACAGCTATATAATTTTTATAATGTACAATGGTAGGTGCACTGTTAGGACAGGGGCACCCACCATCAAATTCTCACCCCTAGTAATTAAATAAATATTAGATTCTGACTTAACTTACAATTTAACTTGATTAACTTACTATTTTAAAAGTTTTTCGAATACAAGCTTCGTTTTTTCCTCTGACAGTGTCTTCATGGTGGATAAAATATAATTTTTTAACTAAGCACGTGAAATAGTAATCAAAATATTAAATCGTTCAGTAACGATCATCAAAATTGCAACATCCAACTCAGACGCCAAAGAGCTAAATATCTACCGCTGATTATTAATTCTTGAGGGTGCTCATGTCAGGTGATGAATAAATAATAACTTGTATTCCCCTATAACAAGCTTTTTTAATATTATTAATTACTATTAGTAATAATAATTAATAATTAATATTCTTAAAATAATTAATATTATTAATTACGACGAAACGTCGGCACATAATTATAAGTTTATTACTTATTCAGTGTTCTTTTTGACTGCACCCCCCAACTATCTCCTTTACATTATTAATTAATAGTATTATTATAATTTATTAGGTTAATTTATAGATAAAGAAATTCCTGGATGCCTATTGCATGATTCTTCTTAGTTTTGTTTTTAGGAGAATAATTGTTATCAAATTCCAGGCCATAATTTGTAAATAATGCAGGGGAATAATGTATGTCATTGTGATTTAACTAAAATGTAGTGAAAATTCGACTATATTTTATGATTTTTTTAGGAACAATCATCATATATACAAACATTTGTCATGAAGGAATAAACATTTTATATACAAATGGTTCATTCATAAATTGATAATGAAGGGTCTGGTGTAGTCAACATTAAATAAAAAATATATAAAAATCCGTCATCAGTAAACTTGCATATTGGTGATTAGTTTAAGTAAAAGTATAATAAATTTAATATATTTTATTTTTTATAAAAGTATTAACCATCGAACATTTTAGAAACGATGACTGGTTTTCATTCGGAAATTAAATTATCTATATGATATGCATTCCAATTCTGTCTGTACCTGGACCATTATCACCTATATATATTTTTTTAATTGTCTAAATTAATAATGCTTTTTCAATCAGATATTCGCAAATGATTGTCTTAATATATCCATTTGTTTTAATTAATGTAGAAATATATTCTTCTGGGTGATTAGCTTTATTATTTGGGAGATTCTTATTATATATTTTTTCTAAACGTTATATTTTTATTCTAAAGGTTTGGGGTTCATTTCCTGATAGATAATCCTATACAACTATTAACTGTTTTTATGGTGGTAAGGATAATTGTCACTTTGAAGTATTGAAGTATTGTAGATGGGCATCTCATCCACCTTTAATGATTCTTCAAAAGTTGACACATCACCCTACCTACACAGTGCTGTACTGTTGCTTGATCATGAGACACATGGTGTAAATGATATATTCCTCTATGCAACAGGTAAAATAAATAAATGGCTAGTATTTATAAAAATAAATGAGCCGTATTTATTATTAAGGAAGAAATAATAAATTGTTGGCCAAAGTGTAAAACCATGCGAGCTAAAAGCGGTTTTATTTTATTTTTTATATTTTATATTTGCTCTATAGTTTTTTTTCTATATGAACTGATCCATAACTATGATATCCACTTAAAAGAAAATAGTAATATTTAAATTTATTAAATATTCTATTTTCAATTGACAATTTTTAATTGATTTATTCGGTAAGATATCACTTGCTTAAGTTCATCATACAAAATAAATTTTATTTTTCTATTTTATTTCATTTTTTATTGGTGAAAAATTTATTTTTTAAAACTAAATTTCTCTTTTTGAAAATTTGGGAGTTAAGTCACACAGTTTTAATATTTTTGGCAACAGTTTGAATGTTTCCTAACTGTATTTATTTTTGACAAAAAAATGTTATATATTTCATAATATGATTTTTTTTCATCACTTCATATGTTTTATATTACGGAAAATATTCATATTATGAAACGATCATAATATGAATATTTTCCGTAATATTAAAAACATATGAAATGATGAGAATTCTATGGGTAAGTGCTACTTTTTTGAAAGATGGTGTAAAGTTCGGATATGGATATTTAATTCATATAAAATGATGGTGGTAAATAATAATTGTTTTTATCCTAGTAAAAGTATAATCCAAACTTAAACTTTTTTGTTTGTTTTATAACATTTTTTAAACTTTAGAATGAGTTTTCACAATATTATTAAATCACTTTTACCCTGTTGACTTTTCAACTACTCATATGAAATATTTAGCTCCAAATAATTTGTTTATATAATTATAATTTTTTTTGTCAGGCCCTGATGCAAACCATGTTCAACTTAATGAACAAAACTGCTTCTATGATTGGAGAGTATTCTACATTTTGGAGAGGTGTCAGACCATTCAGAGGATAACGCTAATAAATGCTTATAATATTATATTAAATTTAAATGTTGTAATATATAGTTTGTTTAATTGAATGGATTTTATTTTGTTCGCTTATTATGTTGAGATTGTATTTAAAATAGGATTATTAAAATTCACATTAAGATGAAATCACTGCTGTAATTTCTTCATTTTAGTTACTTCTTAAATACAATATTTTGTATTCAATATATTTTATTTTTATTTTTAATAATCAGAGAAACCATTATTAGTTTGTTTTAAATGTACAATACTAAAATGTTCATTTTGTTGAAATAAATTATTTTATTGATTCATTTGTTTAAAATTTATCCACCCTTGCTTCATCTTCTACCGATAAAATTCAGTTATGTCTGAAATGAATTTTATATATGGATTATATGAGTGGTTGTTTGATTTTTCAGTCAAGTTAAAGAGAGGATTTGTCTTCAATAAATCAAAATTTATACAAGTAGTGTTTTGGAATAGGTAGAATAAATACGATCTTAATTAACATGTTTTAAATTATCAAAACTATTCATATAATTTTTCAAAATTTACAATGGTATTTAATGGAATTTTAATATAAACATCAATATTTATATTAATATGAGTTTAAATAAAACCGTTGAAATAAAAATGCTGCTAACATACTGAGAAATAACAATGGAATGCAAGGAATGGCATTGAAAAAATATTTTTAAGAAGTATGCGAAACGCGACGATTCGGGGTTGAAAATCTTTATTTTGTATTAGGAGAGTAGGAAGTAACAGGAGCTCACATTTCCTCCGCCGCCTGACATTCTTGTGAGAAATTCTGTAATTTGTATTAGGAGAGTAGGAGCTGACAGGAGCTCACTTTACCGGGCGCTACCGAGCGATAGTGCTGACATCTATTGAAAGTTTTAGAAACTAATATTTAAGTGCCGGGAGGTGCTGCGCTCTTGCGGATAATTTTAAAACTACTACCTCGATCGAATTCGATTGTGCTGGCATTTATTGAAAGTTTTAAGTACTAATATTTAAGGTGCCGGGAGGTGCTGCGCTCTTGCGGATGACTTTGAAACCATTACCCGATTTGTAACAGACTACTAGCTTCTCTTTTAAGTTTTATAAAACTATTATTGGTAAGTATTACACCGACCAATTATAAAATTCTTGATTTTTGAGATTAGCTTTTCTCTTTTAACAACAAAACATTTGTTTCGTTTTTTTAAATATTCACTACCTTCATTTCGATTTGTTAATGTATTTTTAATATTACTTGTTTTATTATATTTTACATAACAAGAAATTATCCTATGAAATACTTCTAAATTACTTTTATGAACCTAAATTGTGAAATTAAAACCTAATGACCATAGTTTGAAGTAAAAAAAAATTCCCACTTAGTTTTTTTTTTTTCTTTTTACCAGTACTTCTCTATATTAAATTGAAAATTATACTGTTGTATATTGTGATAGTAAACAATTTTAATGTAATATTTGTTGTTTTTCTTCATATAACTTCATACATAAATATAATTTACAAATCCTAATAACAAAATAAGAAAATTTATGACTTTTCATCAATCAGCCAAGCACGATAAGGTGACTATACTATGAAATGTTCACTTTTTAGTAAATTATTAGAGAAAAATACTATTTTTTTTTATAGTTGATAGTCCTATTCCTGCTAATGTTAATTTTTTTCCTCCTCAAGATTATGAGAGATGAAAAGTTATGATTTTTTTTAGTAATGTTCTTAAAGAGGAAACAATAAAAAAGTTGGACAATTTTGACAAAAACCAATACAAAATCTCACATCAGAGGGGATGGGGAATAGAGTGGTATTTAAGGATCTTTTTGGTAGCGTTCCAAAGGGAATTATCAGAAGCGGATTGTGTGGAAAGATAGGATTTGGATCTATAGATTAGCAGGTTCTATTTGACTAGTTTGGTTAAGTAGTTATAAAGTCTCCGATCGTGAGGATGGTTGGTTCTTTGCCAAAAGGGATCGATAACGGCGTTTGGTAAGGATAAGATCCCTAAGATCTTGCGGTAATGGATTTTTTTGCGAATTTTGTTGGAAGGGCAAGGTGAAGATGCAGTACAAACTGCTTGCTGGATCAAATTGGTAAAAGAATCGACGGCATCATCTAACTCTTGAGGTGTTTTTAGGGAAACTCTGAGGTCAATAGTGGTGTATACAAGCTGGTGAAATAGTCAACTGGTCCCTAATCAATGATGGCGGAGGAAGTTCGGATATTAGGGCTATAGAAAGGGTAAGGATCAAAGGACTGCGATCTGAGGACAGTAAATAAAGGCGTTCTATGGAGTAGTTTAGGGGACCTAAACCAGCATGGATGAAAAAGTCGAGATCAGGATTTCTGATTGGATCAGTGGGCCAATATGTAGGGGTGCCGGAAGAAATAAAACTGGTATTGTGGGAATTAAGTCCAGACGGAAGCATGCTGCCTCGGGAATTAGTAGTTCTTGAGCCCCATTGTTGATATTTCACATTAAAGTCTTCACCTAAAAGGAAATGGGTCGCTAAGGAGTTCAGGAGAGAGCTGTATTGGGAATAGGAGATGGAGTTATTAAGAGGGCAGTAAGCTGATGCTAATGTGATGGGAAAGGAAAAAGTTTTGATTGTAACAGCAGTAGCTTGAAGGAGATCCTTTGAAGGAAGGGGAAATGAGTGTTGGGAGAGGGTTTGATGGACTATGACAGCAGTACCACTGTGAGCTTTTCCATGAGGATGGTCAGTCCGGGTAGGTTTGGTATTGTGTTATGTTGAGCTGCTGATTACTTGTCAGTCGAGTTTCTTTAATTAAGGCTACATTATTTTTGATACCGTTCAGCAAAGATGTTAGTTCGTCAGTGTGGTTTCGAATATCATTAGCAATCCAAAGGAGAATGGATAAGGTGGATGTCATTGGACAGGAAACAAGATTTGTTGAGGAATGATATAAGAAGTGTCATGAGATCAGTAGCATTTGAAGGAAGGAGGATATGAGGGTTTGATGCTGGTTATTTTGATTAATGGAATATTGTGGTTGTAAAGGGTTGATTTGTGGTTTAGGGAGGTGTTTTTGGGGTTCGGGTTACAGTTTAACCCCGAGACTGCTGACCACAGGACATTTGGGCATAGGAAACAGTTCCATCTGCAATTTTTGAAGATAGTCTTTACGTCATGAATGATGACGTTCTCACTTCGTCGCTGGACTGACGTGTTGCCAGAACGCGTGATTTTATATTTTGTTGGTTTGACAACCTTTATAATTGGGTGGATGTCCTTGAAAACATAATACACAGACAGTCTCTCGTGGCTTGACACACTCTTCAGTTTTCCGTATTTTACGCACCGGAGTATGATGACAATAGTGCCTAGTGTGCCCTAAGCTTGGCAGTTATGACATTGCACAATTTCTTTTTTCGACTTGAACCTGGGTATAGTAAAGTCTAGTTACCTCCATATTTCCAATGATAATTGAACTAAGCTGGTCAATTTCGCAGCATCACACAATATGGTTGTTGGGAGTACCATGTTTGATAGGGGAGATATCTCCAAGGCAACATGGATTTCTCCAGACAATAACTTCAGGAACAAGATTGACCATGTTCTCATCAGCAGAAGACAGTGTTCTATACTTATGGCGGTTAGAACATACAGAGGAGCAAATTTAGATAGCGATAATTACCTGGTAATAGCATGTATAAGACTAGAGGTACCCGCTCAAGGAGAATAAATACTCGAAAGCTGCAGAAGCCAGAGTACAAACTACAGTTTGCCCAAAGGTTGGATGTAGCTTTGGAACATGGGTTTGAGGAGAATGGTGTTGATAAAATATGGTGCCAGTGTAGGGATGCTATTAAACAAATTGCGGAAGAAGTACTGGGCTTAGAGTGGTCACCTCAGAGGTCTGAATGGTTAAAATATTAAAACCATATTCAAAAATAAAAAAATAATTATTAATATAGATATCATGATACAGTTTTCCCTATCCACAATCTCAACAACTAAAGCTTAAAATTAAATTAATCATTCAATAGTTATTACAATGAAAATACAAAAAGTTAAAATTGCAAAGGCCTATTTAATAATGATATTAAAACTGAGCAGATATGACTACAGTTTTTCAAGATCTTCTATCCTAGCAAAATTAAATAGTAAAATTTAGATTAAATTCATTAATGTTATGAAAATTGATATTTTATTTAATACAACTTAAAATGATATATTTATAAACAAAAAGATTCTCAATAATTTAATTTACAAGGGAATAAAAGGATAAAGGCGAACAATGAATAAAAAATTGATATTGTCCACTTTATTTCATAAAAACAAGAGACAATAAATATTTCTTTATACAAAATAAAAACTTAAACCATCCTCCTAAGAAGAGCATTGATTTTATCTTCCCGGCAGCCAAAATCTCCCCCTTCGACATAGTGGTTTGTCTTCTTTCTCCACCCACCAGTAGGCGTGTTAAGCTAAAATTATACAAAATAAAAGAATTAAAAAAAAACTAAATAAAAACATAAATGATATTAGTTTCTGGCTATACTTTTACTGCCAAAATGAGTTTTTAAAAAATGATTGTTTAAAATCATTATGAATGTTGAACCTGAAGTATTAATATTTGAAACGGGAGTAAATATATATATATTATAGTCATAATATAATTAAATTACTGCCCTAACATTGAATTAACTATAAAGATTTAGTGCCCTTTGTTATCTCTTCAAGAAATCGTAATGTGCAGTTGTGAACAGCAATAATAAATATAACATTAAATTAAATCAGTAATACATTAAATAAATACAATATAAAGCTGTCAATCACCACAACTATGCAATTTTACATATTATTTGATAGATAATGAAATTTTTTAAGAAGATTGACTGCTCTGATACTCGTTAAAATTCACAAAAAATCTTTAATGTTTAGGAAGGCCAAGTTTTAATAACTATGACAGCTTTATCATAATACCAAGGAGAGAGTTAGACTGGGTGAGGAGGTGACATACCTTGGCGTGAAGTTTAGAAGAAACTTCGATGCCACCCTACACCCAGGATACTTGAAGGATAGGGTGACCCTGTCACTGAACGGACTAGGAAGAATAGTGGGTGCATTCTGGGGCCTGAGGTACCCGGCAACTATGACCATTTACAAAGGCGTGGTCTTGGGTATCCTGAGATATGCATCCCCGGCGCGGAGCCGCAACCTCACGCAGCTGCAGAAGAGGAGACTGGCGACGATTCAGAGATTGGCTCTGCTGCGAGTCACAAAGACTTACAGAACGGTGTCGCATGAGGCGGTGCAGGTGCTTGCCAGAGCGATGCTCCTGGACCTCATCCTGAAGGACACTCTAAAATACGAGGTGAAGAGGCAGGGACTAGCGGCACTCCCGGAGGGACTCCGATAGAGGATCAACAAGATCCCGAACATGTGGAGGAAGATAGCCAGGGAGGACTCCATTGACGAGTGGAACAGACGGTTGGTGACCAGCCAGAAGGATTCGACCTTGAGGAAGTTCTTCCCCATCGTCCTGTCGAGATTGGCGACAACATTCGCCCTCCCGGACTACTGGATCTCGCAGGTCCTGACAGGACACGGCGGGTTCCGGGGAAATTTGAGTGAGTATAGGAGAGATATCGACCCCCGGTGCCCCGCATGTGGGATCCCTGAGACGGCAGAGCACGTGGTTCTCTCCTGCACCGCGATGGAAGGACACCGTGCCAGGTTGTCGAGGAAGACCGGGATCTTCGCCCTCGCCAAAGAAGACTTCCCCCGTCTCGTGGAGGAGCACAATTACCCTGTGGAAGGAAGTGTACGGGTGGAGGGAAGTGGTCGGGCCTGCACACGTCAACATCAGCAGGACCCGGCCACCGGCCGACGTGCAATCCCAGAAGGAGAGAGAGGGAGACCAGACAGATGCAGACTGGCCAGATGTTGACCGGACGGATGCGGCGGACCAGGGAGGCTGCGCGGCACCCGGACGGATGCAGACCGGCCAGGAGGCTTAAAAGGTGCTGGCCCCATCATTAAGGTGCACCGGGCAGCACCACAGAATAATTTTAATTATAAAATTGTACCCCCCACCATAATGTAGAATAAGAAATTTTTTAATAAAGAGTTGTTTTTTGGCAGTGGTGGGTGTGCGTAAACCCAACGTATCAACCCGCCACTGCCGAACCCCGTATGCCAGCAATGGCAGGCAGGGTGAAGAAAAAAAAAGCTTTATCATAATATAAAATTATAATTAATTTTAAAAAATTACCCGAAGGATAAAGGTATCAATTTAATACCTTTAGCTGTACAAATGGACGGCCTCGATGCAGAAAGTAACAAGTCAATAACTCCACTTTTCAGGAAATAATAAAAAAAAACATTTCAACAATTTCCTTTGAAAAATAAATTGCAGGTACTCACATAAAATGTTATTATACAAGTAAAGATTGTCGAACTAATTTAATAGAAAATTTAATTAAATTTGTTGACTTGTTTACAATAAAAAAAATAAAAATTTTGACTTGTTTCTTTATGCACCGAGGCCGTCCAAATAAAGGAACAAAATCAAATACCAATACATTTCTTATAAAATTGAATCGCTTGTTAGACTGGCAAATTTAATTCTTATATAAATAGTAAGAAAAATTATTATCAACCAATCAGTTACTTTACAACAGCTGGAAGGTCATAAGAGATATCACTCCGATGACCATGGATCTGTTGAAACCCAAAATATTATATTAATTAATACATACAATCCGATATCTATGATTAGGTCGACACCTATCAATGTAGTAATGTTCATTACTAACTAAAACAAAAGTTTTTAAATCCAACTCAGTCTAGTAAAAAAAATGGAAATGACGAATTGAACTTACCTTGAATGGCCAAAGGAAGTTGGAAGCGTATTTGAAATTAGGTCCTACAGTGAAAATCTCGTGGATTAAATCTTCAATACAGATGATGTTGCTTTTACCTGAAATAAATCAATTTTATTTTAAAATCATTCATGGATAAATACAACATTAACTACTTGAGAATAATATGAGAAATCATTGGGAAGGGATATAGTGACTGACTATTAACTTAAGGAATTGAGTCAGTGAAATACAGAATTAGCCACAACTTTAATGAATTTTTATTTAAAAGAATCAAAAGAATCAGAAAGCATCTTTCTTACCACAGTTCTTAATAATTAATTTAAACATATAGGCAATGATGTAGGCTTCTTCAGGACGCAAATATATTAATTGTTGGGCTAACTCATTAATTACTGAAATTATAAAGATTCATGACAATTACCTAATTTCTTTTCAATCATTTCATTGGAAGTGATTGGGATACGCTGGCCCTTAATTTTGGCAAATCCACGCTTGTAAATCAGTTCCCGCACACTTTTCAGGTTTGGATAACCCCATGTGATGTAGGGTTCACAAATTCGCATCATGTTGATGGTGGCCTAAAATCAGAGAAAAGCAAAGATCATTAAAAATTAGAAAGTAAAATGCTATAGATCTTAATTCAAAATAATGAGGCATATAAATATATACCTTGTTAAGTTTCATGAAAACTCCATTGTTGATCTGTCTTAACCTGAACAACTGTAAGACTTTGCGTACCTTGGGAGCCACTTGGTTAATACTGAAAAACAAATCATAATGTAAGCAAATAAAATCACTCACAAAAGTTAATAATAAAACAATATTAATTAATTAAAATTCTTACCCCCTGATCCTAATAATGAACGCCAATTTGGGTTCAGCAGGAACATAATAATTTCCCTTGGATCTGGCTTTACGTGCCAAGCGGATTTCATCTCTCTCCTTAGTTCTGTATTCTCTGATATACTGTTCAGCACGTTTGAAGATTAACTTCCTCTTCTTGTACTTCTCAAGTTTTTTCTGAAATAAAAATACATACATTACTACAAATAGTGTAGATTAAAAAAAAAAAATAATTAAAAATTAAATATAAAAGACAACATAATTAACATATAGATTGCTAATCGAGTTGCCATTAAAACAGTGTTTTACCTGCTCTAAGATATCATTTTACTTTAAACCGATGGACAACTATCAACACTGAAATCTTTTTAATGATTTATATTTAATTACATATGAGGCGTTGAGATGCAAAAGGGGATAAATCCAAATTTCAATTTTTTTAAAAAATCAGGAATCACAAACATGCATGATTTAGGTTATTATGAAGTGATTATTTATTTGAGACAGTTATTGTTAGAAAAATTAGATTGGCTTTGACATGAACGGTGAACCATGTGACACCCCATTGATGACGCTAACTTTGTGAAAAAATTAAAAATTATGGATTTATTCCTTTTTGCATCTCCACGCCTCATATAGGTTATAAGTTTTAACCACAATGTTAATTCTCTATTGAATATCATGCTAACAGATCCTTATACAGTAATTATACTGCAGGCTGATGCTTCGAGTTGAGTCAAAACAAGTTTTAACTTTTCATTTGTTTACCTTTTAATATTTTCCAAAAATACAAGTTATCATGAGCTATAGTATGTAAAAGAGAATGTAACTATGGGAAATGTTTATACTTCAATAATCATTTTATCTGTGAGTGAGCAGGGTTCCTGGAGAAGACGGAGGAACAAATGCCGAAATAAGCATGATGTATAAAGAGGTCAATGTTGTCACCTTCATCAAATTCGCCCGACTCCGCTGGGCTGGTCATGTCATGAGAATGAACCAAGGCGATATCCCATTAAAAATGATGTCCGACCAAGTGTATGGTAAAAGGCGAGTAGGATGTCCCAAGCTTCATTGGGAGGATTGTGTGGCTGCGGACTCCAGAATGCTACTTGGACTAAGAAATTGGAAGGCAGTTGCGCGCAATAGATAGGACTGGCAATTCTTGATGGAGCAGGCTTTGACTCATCATGTGGGTTGTGATACCAGATAAGAAGAAGAAGAAGAATCATTTTATCTAGAAATGAACACTTCAATAATCATATATCCTCTTCAAACTAACTTCAAAATGTTAGTTGAAACTTTTACTTCTTGATGAAACGATTACTGAAATCTACTCTTTACCCATAATTAAATTCTCTTTTCCAAAATAAAGTTGAAAATTACTTGCATTTTTGGAAAATATTAAAAATAAATCAAAGAAACAATTAAAACATGTAACTCAACTCAAGCAACAACCTGCAGAACAGATACTCCTCATACTTTTCATTACTAAGGGAAAGTTTTATAGCTACATATAAAAATGATGTAATTATTTTAATAGCAGTTTTGGGGATTCCTAAGTACATAGAAAAATTATTTACAAAGCTAAATGATTAAAAAGAGGAAGGTTGCATGCCCCCAATTCAAGTAAAGCTCAAAATTGCTAGTCAACAGAGATGTTGAGATACAAACACAGGGTGACCAGTAATTTACTATGCTAATACTAAAGCAACATTCATGAACCATAAATTGTTGTAAATTTAAGGTAAAATGAAAAATTCATTGATTGAGCAACGGCATTATTTCTGAAAGATAATGAAAAATGGTAACTAAATTCTTAGCCTGTGAACACAATCATAGACCAACTTATATTATGAGTTTACATCATATTTTAACAACAATGCACATTAAATTATTCAAACTGGGTTCGCTGAACAGACACAGGAGGGCTGGTAAACATATCAATTCCAAGAAGATAGGTATCAAGAGTATTTTTTTTACGGTTATATGTATAACCAACATAATGAAGATCCAGTATTGTTTCTTAATAATTACACATTTAGGAAGATAAGGCAGTTTCAAAGAAACTAGAATCATGAGAAACATATTTTGTAAACTAAGAACTGTTATACAGAAACAAGGAGGCATGAAAATCACTTTCAGGAACCTGATTAGAGTAGAAATAGGTACCTTGTGTTAGCATGCTGAAATACAGTCCAGACTTAAACAAGTTCTTACTTCACTTCGTAAACAAGTTCAAAAAATAAGGCCTCACTCAATAACTAAAAACTCTCATTTCAAAACAAACACTGAATGAAATTTACAATATAATTAATATTTTGTCAGAATATGGAGCTACAATAAAGAAATAAGCCATAGTTTACCTTGAGCTGGGCCTTTAACTTCGAAGCTTTGGATGCATCCCTCCTTCTTCTGCTTTTTAATACAGATTCAGGAACTGCAGGAAGCTTCTTTGAAGTTACTTTACCCTTAGTTTCCTTAACTTCTTTCTTCTCTGTTTTGGGGGGAGCTGGAGCGGGCTTCTTAACTTCTTTCTTCGCGCTGTAACACAAATATCAATTTAAAATTTCAACAATACCAGACATGACCGTAAGCTAATAGTAGGGGTTCAAACAATAACAAACATAGGCCATGAGCGATATCAACTACGAGAGCCTAAAATCAGTGGCAAATAAATAATATTGTTATTACAGTGGGAATTCAATGACAAACTAAAGCATGTTACGGCATATGACTGATACAGGTTAGTTAAAAATATTAGAATTTTTAGTCATTTTTTCAAGTTAATTGGGACAGCGAATACTTTATACACAAAAATTGTTGTTGGACATTAAATCAGACATAGATTGATAACTTAAACTTAGATAAACTTCGATAAAAACGTGTGCACTTACGTGTCAGCCATTGCTAAAGAGGCTCAATTCCGAATAAGCCAGTGCTGCTGTGAGTGTCGTTTACAAAAACTATCCCACGAGGTAGGCGCAGTGTAACCAATTATATTTATTTATGTTTTTCTTTTTGACTTGATTTTTTCCATTTGATGATTTATTAAAATTAACTCGTAATGGTATTAAATATTCGTACATATACATTGCATATATATTTTTATTTGAATGCTGTATATGATTATTTTTATATATATCTCCCAAAGACTACCGGCCAATCTCCATACTTTCCAGCCTTTCCAAACCTCTCGAAAAAATAGTCCAGTCTCAAATATCAAATTTTCTCCAATAGTCCAAACTCCTTGACCCACTTCAATCAGGCTTGCGTCCTGGTTATTCCACCCAATCCGCCCTTACAAAAATCACCACTGACATACATGAAGCCATGAACAACAAACAACTAACCGTGCTAATCCTCCTGGACTTTTCTAAAGCTTTCGATTCCTTGGACCACTCTATCCTTGTTTTTCAAATTAAAGTCATTGTCCTTTTCCTACAGCTCTATTCTATGGTTCCAATCCTTCCTCACTGACAGGTCCCAAGCGGTTTCTATGCTCAACCAACCCCTTTCCTCACTCTATCCTCAGGTATGGCACAGGGCTCAAGCATCTCTCCTCTCCTTTTAAACTGTTACATCAATGACCTTCCTAAATCTGGTCACCACTGTTCCTACCATGATGACTTCCAAATCTATTTATCCTTTCCTCCAACTGAGCTATCATATACCAGTATTCAGCAAGAACTAGATAGGATCAGTGCCTGGGCAAAGCTGAACAAACTGGAATTGAAAGCAATGAAAATCCAGACCATTGAAGCTGCTCGTATCATCCCTCATCTTCCCCCACTTCGACTAATGTAGTGTGGTATACGGGGGCCTCTCGAAAATGCTTAAGAACTGCTAAAAAGAATAATGAACTGCGCTTTAAGATTTGTCCTTGGTACTCCGAGGCGATCCCGGGTGTCATATCACTGTGATGAGTTCCACGTGGCTCTTCCCTCCCATTCGTAGACAATACTTCCTTAGTGCTTTTCTATACCAATCCATTAACTCGCAACACCCTTCATATATTCTATAGTCTCTCCCCATTCAAATCCTCTGTCCAGCACCACAAAATAAGGTCTCGTCTTTCCGATCTCTACATTCCTTCCCACAGAACTAAGTTCCCACTAACCCATCACTGTGTGGAACTCAATCCCTCCTTTCATCCACCATTCTTCTTCACTGGCTTCATTTAAATCCCTGCTTTTCCATCATCTCTTGGCATTCCAAAAAGACACTCTACAAGCAGGTCAAACTTCCGCTTGAACAAATTATTACTATATACTCGATCTCGTTACCTATGTGTTATCCTTTTGGTTACTTAACTATTTTCGCCAGTAAGAAACATGAGTACTTAATTTAATCAAGGTTGATCCCTTGTTTGGGGTTGAACCTTCAGTCAAAAAAGGTATATTTCCTGTCCATAAGATAGTTCTTTACAATTATGGCTAACAGTAGTACTAAAATGTAACAAACTTATTCTGGCCATTCAGAAGTTATGCTAGTACTTCCTAGTCATACCCAGTAGGTAGGTTGAGATGTGATAAACTTCTGCAGTAGATATAACTTGTCAGGAGAAGAAGAGCATGGGTTTCAAAGTTACTAATACACTCATTATGCATAAACTTGTCTGGATTAATCTTCTTCATGAATCACTATTAATTTTTATGAAGATTTTTCTGTGCCCAACTTGGTATATTAATTACCAGTTTCCTAATAATCAAATTAAGACTACCTCAATGTTTTCATCAAATTTCTTACCTCGAGTGATTCTTGGTATCTTCACCATTTTAGGTATTTGGACCTCCCGTGTCTGCTATCTATTAAATAGCATCCAAGATTTTTCCTGTACTAGTTTAATGCTGGGTACTTATCATGACCTGTAAAAAATTACTATAGCCAACCCAAAGTGATAGCAGGAAACTCGTAAATGCATTGGTTTGCCTTAATTTTGAGGCTAAGTATCCAAGTCTATAATCTAAATTTAGGCAAAAACTTAGCAACTCTTAGTCTTGTGGAAGATATATGAAGGAATGGAACATACAGCAATTAATTAAAATATTCCATTGTCACAAGAAAAAAAGGCATACTATATAAACCAAGTTCTACTTCAGGGCCTAGCTGAAAATAAGAAATAGAATGACATATTTGTCCTAATAATAGTACATTTTTATTTTTTAACTATTCTCTATTTAATTTTTTTTTACATTTATTAAATCACTATACAAAAATTAAAAAAGAGGTTGAAAATAAAATATTTTTTTATTCATTTACTTTTATTTTATTTGTTTTTTTGGAGTCTAGGTATTTTAAACATAAATAAATATTCTTATTTACAATTGATGCTCAAAATTAATTTTAAAAACAAGAGTGGCTCATAAATCATTACAAATGTCTATTTTTTACAAATATTTAAAAATAAGAGATCTCTTCCTTAAAACTAGATCACTTTTGAAATTACAGACAACTTAACAATTTTCATTGCACCTGTTAAAAAAGGTTCATAACTAAATTTGTAAAAGTCACTATCATTATATAATTTATTCAACACATATTAACAATTTTTTAAATAATTAATTACTTCTCCATTACCAAAGCTAATGTTAATGTTTATTTCACCATAGAAATTATTGTGGTTCCAGAAACATAAATAGTTGTAACTGGGCAATTCATGTTTTTGCCAATAATATATTTATTTGGTCAATAAGCCTTTCTTTTTCCTCTGAAATTATTATTTTACAACTATTGTAATAATCATATACCTGTATTTTATTATATATTTTCTAATTATTATGTTGGATTTTCCAACTATTTTAAAACATTAGTGCCTTATGCCTTTAACATTCAATTAATTTTTACAGTAAAATGGAACATGAAAAATACAATTTCAAAATTTTTATTAACTAAACAAATTGATTTAGAGTAGAAAATAATAATTATCTCTGAAAAGTAAAAAATCTTGTTAATTAATCGCTTGAAAAGTATTAATATGGTTTTAATCAGCACCAATTATATTTTACAAAATTAAAAAAGTCACGATTACCACCTAATCATACTAATTTAAAAAATAATAAATCTCAATTAAAAAAAAAAAAATATTGAAAATATGCAAAATTATATAAAAAGACTTTTTCCCTTTAGTAATACATTCTTATCCACTGATGAATACAAATATAATAATTTACAAACTATATTTTTGTTCATAAATGTAATTATAAACAAAAGATCTTAGTCACATGATATTATACTATAAATATAGTAATAGAAAAACAAGAACAAAGATTCATGGCCAAATAATTTAATACTTCCTTCACATTAACATTAGAATTAGTTTTGGATGATTTAAATTCAATATGAAGTTCTAAAGGGCATAAACAAAGAGAAATGAACACCTTTAAACAATCAATAAACCAAAGTTGTAAAAGGGTGTTGTAAAGAGGATAAATTTACTGGAAAATAAATAAAATAAAATGATGCTTCTTATCATTAAAATCAAATTATTTTACATAGATTATGAATAATATGTAAATACTTACAACTGTGTAAACTCACATAGCCATTATATAATATGTCTAATTAAAATGTCTCTATTCTTAAAAGGTATGTCTTTTTATAAAAGATTTAGAAACATTACAGTAGTATATAATAAAAATATAAGCAAACGTACTATTTAATATTCATAGAAATATGAAAAACGTGCAAAAAAAAATATAATTTATACAAAATAGAATTAAGCAGTTAAATGGAAATATATTACAAATATCTAAAATTTATTATCCACAAAGTTCAATTTAAATTAGAATGTTAGACTGTTTTATTTTGTAATTATTAATTTAACTGAGAAAAAGACCTTAGGAAAGTTTCCTGTCAATGCATTTTCTAATGCACCTTAGTAAACATTTAGACAAATAGTTTACATACACCTAACTTACAACAGACATAGACAACAATAATAATAAATCAAAACTGATCCAAAATTCATATAAGTTAACAAAGAGTATGAAATAATCATTTAATACTCATTTCCATATTTTGTATAATTGTAACATTCAGTGAAGTTACTATATAAGTGAGCATAACGTCAACTACCTAACGAACTGTTAACAGCACTAAGAACTAAATTTTGGTAATCTCCCAATGTAATACTAATATCTTTGCAATTATTATTATGTGTCTGACAATAAATGCAATATAAAAATATGAGTATTAATACATTACAGTAATACATAATTAATATAATTAAGAACCATCTAAGGAAGTTAATCTTACTTAATTACAATTAACTTTCATAAAGTTATTATATATATATGTACAAATATTCTTTTACGATAAAAAAACTTTTTCAGGTTATAAACGAGATAATAATAATAATAATAATAATAATAATCAGAATAGGACAATTTTAAATTAAAATTCATTGTAACATGTTATTCAATTAAAAATACTTATTTAATTTAGATTTTTAAAAATTCAGAAAAAAATTTGAATTATTAGTAGAAAATGTAACTAATTCAACATTATATTTTATTCATGAAATGTTAAAAAAAAAATCATTAGCTTCATATATTTAATAGTTACGAAAATTAAAATGATATTTATTAGATAAATAGTTTTAAGAAAATAACAACAAACAATGAAAATCAATTGTTCAAAAATTATTAATAAAGCTATTTTATTTGTTATCAAAGTAAAATTTGATCAAATTGGATCAGGATCTCCTTTTATGAAGTTACATAGATCGAAAAGATATACTAGGTTATATTGAATTAATTTAAAAACCACAAATTTGTATTAACTCTAGAGTAGTGAGGGCTTACTTAGTTAAAATTAGTCAATTAAATGGATCATAAGGAACGTTATTAAAAAAAAAAGGTATTTACTGTAAAGAAATTTCTAGCTACAATATTTTATGAGGATGTAGCAACATCGTCAAAATAATACTTCATGCAATCCTGAGTAAGTCAATAATTTAATTTATCAAATCTATAAAATAAACAGCAAAAGGATGTTGCTCTATAATTAAATAAATGCATAGTTTTTAGCACATTGAAAAACCATTAATTTAATTATGACTTTTAATCATTTTAGTTTTATTTAAAATTATAATCCCACGAGGCAAGATGTTACCTTCATGTCATTGGAGGCTCTAAAATCTAATTATTTACATTTCTTTATTCAAATGTCTCTGAATTGAATGTTCAGAATATTTATACAATATATCAGAAGATTTATATAAAACCAAAACAGGATTAATTTAACGGGATTAACATATGAATTATGGAACTTTTAAGTTATATTAACTTTTCTACTTCATTCGTTAATTAGTTTGAATTAAAATTCTAATTTTTTTATATTAAATGTGTTTTAGAAATCAACTACACTATGAAAAATGATCCCAATATATTCTTCTGATATATGATGCGTCTCAATAAAAAATATACATATATATACAATTTTGTAGTTGTAAATCTAGTGGTAATAAAATTTAAATTGATAAAAAAGTTACATTAACATATAAAAATACTTTTAACAAATTTATATAAGGCTATAATAAAATTGAAAAACTGTAATGAAGATATCAGACTAGACATTAAAAATGATTAGAATAATCAGAGAAGAAACGAGGGTGTTAATATATCTTTTCCCAAAGCTAATGGTCTATCATATTGATGTAATAAATGTCTATAAAATTAAATAATAAATATATCTATTACATTTTATAGTAATGGTAATGGTAAATATAAAAGATAAAAATGCAAGTTTTTATCAGAAAGAAAGAAGAAAAATATAACTAAAAGCATTAATATCTTATAAGCTTAAAAATATAATTTTTTTTTTATGAAAATATTATAATCTTTGGTATTACTCAAGGCTTGATAAACGGAAAATAAGATAACTGCTTGAGTACTGGGCCTATTTAGTTTACGAATAAACCTTCAAACTATATTACAGAAATAACCTACAAATGCTATGCTGTAGCTGTACAGTAAATAGCCAAGTCTCAACATATTAACCTGAATACATAACAAATATAATGAAAATAATTCAAACTATAAATAATGATATTTAAACCACTAATCAAAACAATTTCCTCTTTAAGTGTAACATGGGATAAGTGAGATGAAATTCATACTCCTAATTCTACTAGAAATCTTAAACAATGTGTTAATGAAAATATGAATAAAAGTTCTCAAACCATCAAAAATTAACTGTAAGCGTACATAGGTATAAATGATTTAAAAAACAATAAAGAAATCAAATTATAGACTAATTCACTTATATACTGTCCTATTTCGACGTTAATCAAAATAACGCACAATTCAATAATAATGAGTAGCTTTGAGTTGAACAGAAAGTCCAACAGAGGGCAGCTACAGCCTCGTTATCAGGTCCTGTTATAAGGCTGCTTGTTGCTGTTTCGCACGAACCCTCACGGTGATGAACTGCTTTGTCGTATCGTTCCACAAGTCACGTGAACGACTCATGCTACCCCTTGCTTCCTCTTCTTCTCGAAGCCTTTTCCTATCGATATAGTTTATGAGGCAGCTTGCTGGGATCCAGATGAGTGATGTTACTATTATAACTGCTCCGACGACATTATCCCTCAAAATCACAAGAACTTTGTTAATGTTAATATCTTCAATAATATCCCAGAAACGTTCGACGACATCCTGAATGGTTTTCTCGCAAACGCCCTAAATATTTAGAAAAACAAATTAATCAATATTAATCACAAATGAAAATTTTTTTTTTTAATGGTGCAATATTATATGTAATAAAATCAAAAAGTCAATGGAAAAAATACTAATAACAATATCCTGGTTATATGGTCAGAAGAAAAAAAAATCTTTTAGACATAAATGCTAACAACACTTTATAAATAAATAAATTAAATGGTGGGTTCTTTATATGATTCATAAACTTAAAAAAAAAATGATAAGTTTGGTGATATATGATAGAGAATTTGGATCTTTCATTTGATTTCGAACATTGAAGAAAATGTTTGTTTTTTGTAAAATTTAGAGATATTTTATATACTCTTCGAATGAATGCCATTTCAACTAATTTCTATTTAAGACATTGGCATTTTTGATATTTTTTGTATGAAGTTCAACTCATAAGTGTTCCATAGGGATGAGGTCGAGTAACTGGGATAGGGCTCTCATGACTTTAGGGCGATTATAAAAAAGCCAATTCCTTGATGTATCATATTAAAAGAAAAGCCCAGGAAAAATAATTACTTATCTGTTAGTTACAAGGGAGAATTCAAATACTTAAACTGCAAATTTTTGCATGTCTAATAATTTGAAATGAGAAAATAACTCACATGATTACAAAATCCATGAATGCAAGGTGTTCCATCAGGAAGAATATCTGCTGGCTGTACAGGAAAACAAGTGGCATTCAGGTTCATTCTGCAGCAACGTTTGCATGCGTTTTCAGGAGCTGAAAATGAAACATAAGAGAATAAGTATAAAAAAAATTGTATGCAAATTAAAAACTCTTCAAATAAAATATATAATGTAACAATAATCCTGATGTATGAATTCTAATGCAAATCGAATCCTTTTATGGTAATTCATACGATGTGAAAGTGATAGGTTTGATTACCATATCTATACTAACACACAATGAATGACCAAATATGCTTTATGTTTTAAAATAAAAGACTCATGGTAACATATCCTTAGAGGTAAAGGAAGTGAAATAATTTTGCAGCTTTCCATTTCTAAATTTTTATTATTTGTTTATTTAATGTCACTTTTTGCTGCTATGGCTAACCGGATGATACTGCAGTGGGAGCTCTAAATTTTGCCTATCCAGGATTAATTAGGATAGGATTTTTAACGAGTATCTGACATCATACAGGCTCGGGACACCCTGTTTTCCATTCCTTCTGAAGATAGGCTTAACCAAGGATTTTTTACTCCCTTTAAAAAATACTAGGGCCACCTGCCGGGCTACGAACCCGCGATCTTGGGCATGGTATGTTGTGTTAACCACTAGACCACAGATCACCAGTAAATTTTGATATTTTGATTCCAGCCTTGGAATTATTAATTTTCTTTGGGCAAAGTTAGTAGGTTTAGTCAAGGCTGGAACTGTAAACTAATATAGTAACTTAAATCTAAATCAATCTGGTTTGTTATTGTTATTTAACCCTCCAATGCCTATTGTCACCTACAGGTGGCGCAACTTTGAGAGTGTATAAAAATTAAATGGCTGTCACTACTTTCTCCAGCATATCCACACTACTTAATTTGGACTGTTGTCTGATCTTGAGTGAAGTACAATTCTTCTATGGCTATAAACAAACCTGTTATCTCAGTTTTGTTCAAGCATGTTTGAGGTTTTATTCACTCTGTTTTTAGCGAATAACGGCAAGAAAAAATTAAGTACAAACAACAATTTTATGTTTTATATCAAATGAATGTCTATTGTCACTAACCAAATATTATTTTAATCAATTAAGTGAAAATTATAGATGTGATCCACAAAACAATATTGGGTGTCACCTCTATGCTCTTCTAAATAGGATTCATCGCTATAATATTTCAATTCCATAACTAATGCAAAGTATCAATGTAAACAACTAATTTAATTAAATAAATGTGTAGTACAATTGATTATATATGTATTTACTCGTATTCCATCTGGGTTTTTTTCATTAGGTTTCTCCGCATTTCTCGTTCCAATCTAACCCTCGATTTATTCGGTAAGTTAGCATGTTATTTTACAATAAATTATTAAAAATTCTATTTTGCAAGTGTTGATATGTGATTATGTGTGTATTACAGTATATTTTGTAATGGATTTATGATATTTGAAGTAGTGAAGTAAATATTACACGATAAATGTTTTTCGTCTTCTTTTTGAGATGTCTCACTGGAAATATTTACACGTTGTTTTTTATATTATAATAATTATAATTTCCATTGGTTGAAAATATTGAGATGCTTGAAAATGGTCAAAGTTTGGAGGATGTGGAAATTACGATGTTCCCTCCAGAAGAAGGTGGAAACATTACTGAAAAAGACAGTGGTGACGAAATTGATTTCGATATGAATCACCTTCCACCTAATGTCCTTAGGACTGAAATTGAGCTCCAGTTGTATTAAATGAAATCCTTCCTGATGACACAGATGACAAACATCAAATCGGAGACTTTTCACTTGCTCCTGTGCAATCTAGCACCGTTCATCAGCCCACCTTACTTCACACATCAGACCGATATAGTGACAAGTCCACTGAGAGAAGACTAAAACGTAAGTCAGTGGTATTGCCTAATACTAATGTCCCCTCTGTTCACCTAGTTCCAGAATCAAAAGCTAAAAGGATGGAACCAAAAAAACCTAAGTACAATTGGCAAAATGACGAAAAAGTTTCTGAAAAAGTTGGAAAAGGTGATGCAGAAGAATTGTCAACTGAATACATGAGAGCTGAATTATCATGCGTTCAACGTTTTGAGAAAATGTTCTCTGAACAAATAATAAGGCATATACCTACAACTATAACACCTACATGGGGGGAGTTGCCAGGTTTGATGAGAATGTCCAGTCATTGCGGGTGTCTCTAAATGGGAAGAAGTGGTGGTTCCAATTGTGTCTATTCAGATTGGATGCAGCATGCCAAAATGCGAATATCAACAGACCAACTGACATACTGCAATTTTAGAAGAAGGATTGTGCAAGAATATTAACATAAGTGGTTCAGCTCCTCAAAGAATTTAGTACGTATCAAACGTCCCGCACACAAAAAGAAAAACAAATAAATATGAATCTGAAAATGGGAATACACACCAGCAAGAGAAATGTTCACAGAGACGCTGCAAAGAGTGCCAACAGCGTACAAGAATCATGTGCAAAACGTGCAAAGTACCTCTGCATATTCACTGTTGGTACGAATTTTATAAAAATATATTAATTATTTAATTCATAATTACTTTGATACTTGATTTTAACAAATATGTACATAGCTCTGTTTATTTAAATAAAACTAATCTTTTTAAATTTCACGTTTTATTATTGTAATGCTATTGTTACCTACAGGTGACAGCCTCCTCAAATCCCCCAAAATATATTTTTTTTAACTATAATTTTTTCTTTTCTTCATGTTTTTGTGCTATTTAGACTCCAAACAAGCAGAAATTAAAAGGAAACAAAAAAATGTTTACCAGAGACCTTATAGGCATTAGAGGGTTAAGTCAATGATATTTCTATAAATTAAAACTGTTTACCTTGAAAACTGGGGATACATATACATATGTGACTTTATCAAATACAAATGAGATTATGATAAATTATACATACGTGTGTCGCACATACAACTCTGAAGCCCTTTAGTCTCACAGTAGGGAACACACTTGCCATTTGTGCACTTCCCTTTTTCAAGACATTCTGTGCCATCCTTCATGGATGCTGATTTAGGACAGTCAGACGCAGTGCCCGAGCAGAGGGCTTCCTGCTCACATGTTGAGTATTGAGCTTCTCTGCATTTTATTCCATGCGCCATGAATCTGCAGTTCTGGCAGCAAGGAGAATTCTTGTCGCTATGATCAAAATAAATGATTATTTTAAAAAAATTTTATTAAATAAATAATAATAATAAATAAATTGAATACTAAATAACTTTTTTTCCTTTTTAAACCTTTAAGTCTGCCTAGAAGTTGTATACAAATTATTACAGCAGCTTTTTATTTTATATTTCTATATTTCTTCTACATTTTATATATTATACTTAATTAATAACTTATTCTATATTGTTACTCTATATTTTTATGGAAAAAATGGTTAATGGTTCACAATTATCTGGCACTAAAGCTAAATACATATTATATCTATATGTTCATATAGTTAGAGAAATAGACTAGTACGGAGCAGAGTGGCTCAGCGGTAGAGCACTAAGTCGCCATGCCGGAAATCCTGGTTCAAATTCCGCTGCAAGGCAGTACTTTTATATTTTATATTAGTCTCTTTGCAGCCGGAGATGGATCATATAGAATCTTGGACTCTCCTGGGGCTCACCCAGCCTCTTTAAAATGTTATAAAAATAGGGTACCCAAAATAAGGGAGAAAAATCTAGTGGTTGAGCGTGACCTAGGACAAGTCACCTCCTTGCAGAACCGTTGTCCATGAAACTGTACAGTCTTTACTGAACCCCCGACCCTTCACGGGCTGTAGTGGTACAGGTTTTTTTTTTTTTTATCTATATGTTCATATAGTTAGAGAAATAGACTAGTAAGTGGGGCCCCTTTTTATCAATCCTGAAAAACAATAGACTAACTAGAGGTTCTCACCCAGTACTATCCTGTTATTTTATAAACGATCGGTTCTTAATTGTAATATTAGTGGTTGATATAATTTTTCCATAGCTTATTTTGAAATATTCAGTTAAAAAAAACACAAACTACCTGCAAACTGCTCCTTGATTCCGGCGTAATTTGCATACTTTGTCACAACATGCATCATTATCTTCTGTTCCAAGCAAACCAGCATCACATTCCTCATCTCCCTACAAATATAATTATTAAATATACATAAATTACATTAAAACTAGTTGAGAAGAATGACTGACAAAAGAAGATTATTGTCTCTTTTTTTTTATTCATCATAAAAAATGTATCCATTAGATGAGTTCTCAAAAGATTAAATACAATTATATTTTTTTAATACTGCTAACATTTTATTCCACTAACATGGGATAAAGTAGAACAGATTTCTAACATAAAAAATTATCAGCTTATAAATAAAAACAGCCTACCTCAACACGCAAGTTGCCACAAAAAGACTCTTCAGGCTCAGAAAAGCACCTTCCCGATTTTGCTTGAAGGACTTTCCTGATAGATCTTAAGCTACAAGGAGAAAATCTCTGAAAAAAAAAATTATCAATTAGCAGATTTGAAATTGAATTGCATATTGTTGACAGATGGACATTAATATTTGGTATAAAATATTAAATTAGGGATGATGAGAAATAAAAAGTAAAATATTTCGTACTGATACTAAATATAAATGAATTCCTATTCATTATTAAAACTGAGAGCAAAAATAAAAAATAATGTTTTTTTTGTAATGTTTGATTGTCCAAATTTGAGAGGTGGAACTTAGGAGGTAACCCAGATGAAGTGACCAACGAATATAAGTATTTGGGTGTTATAGTTACTCCAAAATTAGCACTGGGGGGGGGCGCCACTTTTCGGAAAGAGTCTGACACGTGAAATTTGGCTTGAATTCCACTAGGAGAAGTTCAGACAATTGTCAAGTTTGTAATTCTAAAGAAAAAGAAGACACTCTTCATTTCTTGGGAACCTGTCATGTATATGGTGAAATCAGAAGGAAGTACTTTGGTAGCGAGACTTGTGCCACTGAAGAATTACTTAGCTCATTAAATGAAGCCAATTGGAAATTAAATTGGCGTTAAGACATTACGTCCAGGAGGCTATGTCCCGAAGGTTGCGGTTAATGAACCAATAGATAGATGGATAGATGTTGATATAATCTTTGATTGAAGGAGTAAAATAAGAAAAATAGGGAAACATATGTAATAAAATAAATTTAAAAAAAAATTAAGTTGTAACAATTGAAATATGAAATACTATCATATTGATTTATGAACTGTTAAAGGCTTTAATTGAATTAAAACATTATTTTTATTATTATTATTAGATGCTTTAATAGAAATCATTTATTCAATCATCAAGATAAACATTATGCTTCTTTTTCTGTTCATATTTGTTATTCTAAAGGGACATAGTCCCAGAATAAAGTTACTTTTCTATTCTATATACATTTATATTTATTTATTTATTAATTTATACTTTAGAGTTAAGAAAAAAAAATAAAATCATCTAACACAGACCTCGACAGACGGATTACCCATTGTCTAGTGTTCAAGTTAAATTTTAATGATTTTTTACTGTATATATATATTTCTTTGTATTTTTTTCTAATAAACACACACTAAAACTGAAAGCCAAAATTTGATAGTACATTTAAACAATTGGCAGAAGAATTCACTATATTTTTCTTTGTCTTATATGATAAAAAGGGCCTGATGCTTGGCACAATAAAATTAAGTCATTCTTATTTTTTGTTTTCATTGACTATTTCACACCACTCTCAGAGTTATCCAGTCAACTATTTTCCAATTAAAAATAATAGTCTAAAATACAATTTAAAAAAATAATACAAATTAATTTACCTTGTTGTTAACATCATAACCACTAACACTGTAAGTGTACATAAGATATGAGCCTCCCTGGCTAGCTGGTGGGGAGCACTCGGGCATATCTGGATCATGCTCCGAGCCCCAGTTGTGTCCAAACTCATGAGCAGTAACTAAGTCGGCTTCTCTTGTAATAACTCTCTGACCGTAATGGTTTCGAGATGAGCTCAAACCAGAATTCAGGTAAAGTGTATAACCATTCTTGAAGTATTCTGTAATAGTTTAATTAACACTATAGTAGAAAAAAAGTAATATTTAAAAGTAAAAATATCAAGAATAAGTTCGAAAATAAAATTCGTAGCTAAACAAGAAACAGATATAATTATTTGTAGATGTGCAGAACATAATACAAACTATTGCATAGTTGGCAAATAAATAAAGAAACACATTTATAAACAATAAATGAAAAGACAGATAGAATTAATATGGAAGAAAACATTAAATACCTCCACCAAAGCAAGAAGAAATACAACAAGTGGTTATTATCAACAGCTAGTTAATTTACAAGTTGAGTGTGAGAATATTTTAATATGCTATTCTATAACCTTTACTCATATCTATCAAAGCTAATAACCTCCAGAAGCATCAATAATGTCAGAAGATTCATTGGTTACAATTCAGAAAAGAGGGTGGGAGAAACCATAAGTAAAACTATTCAGAATTAAAATCGGTTTTCAAGTTGGAATAAAACTTTTCAAATCAATTATTTCATAGTAGAGCTGAATAGATCCCATAACAGGACCAAATTACCAGAGATTTGATTCTTCTACCTCATAAAGGGTAATCAGACATTAAACTTCTGACCATAAACAAAATTATAATAGATGAGTTCAATACATAATAAACAACAATAAAACTTGATTTTTAAAATCTTAGGAGGGATTAATTTTTTAAAAAGGAGAATAGTAAAATATAAAAGTCAAACAAGTTGGCGTGAAGGAATTTAATTCTTATCTAGGCTAAATATTGTGGTCTCACAGACTGTCTCCTAAGACTCACTCAAAACAACTAAATCTTTCCAAGAATAAAGACCAAGACCCACCCATTTGCTGAACCAATCTGGACTGGAAGAGTATGGATACACAAATAAATGAGTTGGGCAAAAACATTATGTTTATAACTATTTAGTTGTTTCATAAATGTTCTGTGATGGTGCAATATAATATACTAAGATGAGATAAATAATATTTTGTATAATAATTGGTCAATTTTTTAAAAATATTTTTATTTTTAAAGAGAAAAGACTTGGCCGGGATTCGAATCCCGAGAGGTTCCAGGTTCGAATCCGGGCCGAGGGCCTATCTTTTCTCTTTAAAAATAAAAAGAGATAAATAATTATAACAACAGATTTGAGTTGAATGTAGTTACTATTTACAAGTGTTTATTGCAGTACGGGTTCTTTCTTTTCTTTGATTGAATATTTTAAAACATAAAATGTGTAAAAAACTTCTTAGATTGCAAAGAATTTCGGATTTCAATAAAAAGTGGGGTAATAAATTAAAGTATTCAAAATTATACCATTTTGATTTGAAATATCAAAATGGTATCTTTTGGTGAATTTGAAAGATCAATGAAGATCAACAAAAAACTCGAATAATTATTTTTAAAAACCTGGGGTGCAGATTCCTCCTACTGAGTTCCTTCTTGGCGAACCAACATATGCGAGTCCGAGAATTCCTCCTTCAAATTTCAGATCAGTGAAGAGGTGTGCCAGACAAAAGTCCTTGTGGGAGTACTCTCGGGAGAAAACCTGTGTTGAATTTGACATCACTAATGATTAAACATAAAATTGACATGAATGCAAAATTCTCTGGCACAAAATTCAGACCCTTCTAATAAACTGCTATTATCATTTTCATAATCTTCTTTAATGATAAAATTGGAGATAAAGGTAAATTTTAAATTATAAACAACAACATTTATAAAACCGTACAGAATATCACATTAAATTATAGAAAGGAAAATTTTGTTAAAAAGTAGAGAGACTTGTTTTCTTTTGCTGAAAACATAATTAAATGTTAATTCGTAAATGCTACAGTCGATTATTACAAAGCAGGTTACTAAAAAAATTATATGATAAGCATTGCCACATGAATCATTAGTACTTTGTATTGGGTTAATATAAATAAAGTTAATAAGCAGAATAATTAGCCGTACAGGCAGGTAAATTTCTGTTTGCTTTAAAGCATAATATAATAAATAAACAATTTTGCCGCACCATATTTATTTTTTTATTACTCCAAGCTGATTTTTGTTAGTATTTTTAACGCAATTAGATTAATAAATAAATAAAATTATTATAACACACACAAATTAAATAAGTTTTACAATATATGGTTATTAAAATATTTACCTTAGTTTAGTCGTTTTATCACAGACTGAACAGATCACATATCCAATCATAGTTGGTTAAATAACACATAATGTTAAAAATTAAATATAACTGCAAGCAACACAATTGTTAAGTGAAGGTAATAAACAAAAAAAAAAAAAAAAAAGCATAAAAAGCAAACATTTGTACCAGGATAAAACATAGTGCACTAAGAAAAAATTACAAGCTAAAAAATAAAATAATAAATTAAAAAAAATATATTAATAACCATCTGAACAGATTCCACCAGGAGACCTGGACCTTGGAGAGGCTATGTAAGCTAGCCCGAGAACTGTTGAAAATCCTGTGTCGGCTGAACGGAAAGTTTGGTGAGTGAACAAGTGCGAGAGGCAGAACTCCTTACCTGACTTATCCCGTGAAAACACCTACAACAACACTTCATCAACTAATGTCATACTACTTCTAGCATAATAACAAAATAAATAAACAAAATTAAAATATACCAACTTCTTGAGAGACATGAAAAATAAAATATTGAGGTTATAAGGCTTTTAAAAGCAAATCCAGATAAAAAAAACAATTATAAACAGTATCATCTACACACAGAGCTACTCAATGTGAACTTTCCTGATTTGTGAACAAATTATAATAATTCAAAATTTAGCAATCAGATTAACCGGTTATTGATTTTAAACAAGCAGCGCTCGCGTGCGGTCAGCATACTCCAACGCACCAATCCGAGTGCTGCTCGCAGGTTTCAACATGTTCATATTACATACGGCAAATAAAAAAAATATATAATCTTTTTAAATACAATATAAAAAAACCTGAAATTTTTTGTGAAAAAAAACGAGCGTAAAGGGGTTAAATAATTTATTTTATTTTTAATAACTTTTATTACGTTATTTCATAACTTGAAAACGTTATATCTCTCAGAACTTTTGAAAGACGATCTCATTCATGTAGATACATCAGACATTTTTCAAAATGTAACCATTTTGCCATTTGAAAATAATAAACCTCTGTGTAATATAATTAGTAGTGTTTTATCAATTTTCAACCCAAAAATTGTTTATTCTGTATTTTAATCATGAAATGAAATATTTAACAAGAAAAGCATTTTGAGGAGCAACAGATCCATGTGTAGATGATCTAGCTGCATACAGGCAACAATCTAATACATGCTTACAGTAGTATCATACAGTGAATAAAAATAATTCTAATAGCCTCATAATTTTATGATTCTAGGTAACTAATTATAAAGGCATGCTCAGTGGTTATAATAAATAAATAACTGAAACAAGTAAAGCACTTGAAATAATTAAAATGATTATGCACAAAAATACAATAAGAAAATAAAACTATCGAGAGGGGAAAATAAAATAGATTTCATTCTGATCGGAAATCCATTTGAAACAATTTTTTTTACCATTTTAAAGTTATAATATTTGTTTAGTTTACAGCACATTACCAATACACAGGAGTGCTTCTATTTTTTTTTATTATTTAAATTTTGACTTGTTCTAGGTTGTAATAGATTGGTTAAGACTAATTGACACTATGTGTAATAAAACATGAGAATAAAAATGATTCTTCACCATAGAAAAATATAGATAGCAACTCAGAATTAATGAATTTATTTTTAAGCAACAGATTATCAATAAATAAAAAGTTAATACCTTAACCCCCTCTTTAAGACTTTTTCCAAGACTGACTGACTTATTTAAAGAATAAAATGAATGAAATATAAAATGAGTTATTTAAAACAGAGAAATTAAAAAAAAAAAAGCTATTGTGCCAGGTGTAAATTAAAGAAAGTACGTAATAATTTCAACTCTTCAGAGAAATGAAGAAGAAAGTGAAAAAATTTTTTTTGCAACTTCTTAAAACTCTATAACCTGAACAATTACAATACCTGTGTTTTTGCATAGCTCCAGGAATCATACCTTAAATTTTCAGGATAGTAAAATTTTTAAAATGTAAAACAGAAAAATAAAATAAAGGATTCTAAATCATTAAAAAAATTAATTATGAATAAACTTACCTCGAGAAGATTTCTAACATCCCATTTATCTCTGATCATATTGTAATGTGCTTCCCCTCCACGAACCCTCGTCGGTTCAGAATGTACCACTATCTTTTTAATGACAAATCCCATTCCTTTAAATCCTTCACTTTCAGCTCTATCCTGCCATGTTGTGTCATTATAGATTTTATGTACACGATCTATCAAGCTGATCTGTAACATTCAGAAAAAAAAACATGATAAATCAGAGGTTACAAAGTACTATAATGAAATAGACATTTTAAAAATACACGATTATTACATAAAGATGAACCTGCAAAACATGTCTAAACAACTAAATGAAATTTTAGAAATATACAAGTAGCATGTTCTATATCAAATCATACACATCACCCAGCATTCCAAAATTAGGTTGAATCAATAATTGTTTTTTTATGTCAAATAAAAGCTTAAAAAGTCTAGTTTTTTAAATGACTGCTGTTGATTTTAATCTGAGGTTATTTAACTGACTACATATATAAAATGATAAACCTTTGAATCTTCAATGAGGCATTGAATCATGCAGCATTTAAAGTATAAGCTGTCAAAATATCAAATAAAGGCTAAGGGCGCTGTCATACAAAAAGGTAAGATAAATTTAACAGCTATTGAAGTTAGAAGTTTTATTTATTTATTAAAATAAGTAAGAAATTCTTTTATTTAGCCTTAACCAAACAAAAAACAAATCTTTAACTTTTAAAGTAAACACAATAATATTTTATAATAGAAAAAAAACATTTAAGTATAAACAGTTATAGTTGGTTATTCTTTAAAAACAATTACTAAACAAACAATTAAAATAAAAAATAAACTTTAAACAAATCACTAAAAAACAAATAACAGAAAAGATAAACAAAACCAATCAATAAAAAAACAAATAACAGAAAGGATAAACATAAAATGATCTACTAGCTTTCATATTACCAAGTAATTTATAGTAGTTTTGGTATTGCTTCCGCCCATTTCTTGATAAAATCTATAATCTGCGACAAGAAGTAAGGGACAACGAGTCTTAGTAGGTGTATACTCATATTCTGCTTGCCTTTTGACTCGGTTTTCTTGACTGGATGCTACTTTAAAATCTTCTTGATCCTCTACATCATCATTCTCAGTATCATTCCAATCTGAAAATTTTATAAAACAAAAATAAACCAATTGCTTTATATTTTTTTAAGAACTCAGACAGTCAATAAACATAATTGAAGAATGCCATTAAAAAAAAAAGAAGAAGTAAAAACAAGATTAAAATATAAAAATCTGAAAAACTATGGCTTTAATAATAATGAATAGGAACATTTAATATAAGTCTGTTTATTTAAATTTAGTTATTTACTTACGAGATCCTTCCTTGGCATACGCACACGGACTAGCATTAGAGCCATGCCAGCTTAGTCTTACATCGGACTCTCTATAAGCTACCATTGATTCATTACCCAATTCCGGTAAATGCCTCCATGAAGGCTATAAAACAAATTATAGTAAATATAAATATTTTCGTAAAATTGTATACTTCATTTTCATAAAATCTAACTCTGTAATAATGAAAGGAAAGACAACTGTACTGTAGAGTTTTTTACTAAATGATTATTGAAATCATAAATCAATCGCATCATTTTAATGGACCAGAGGAAGGTTTAACCTACTTGTTCAAGGTAAGCATTGGAGGACAATTAAAGGCTTACAGTAATTATAGATAATTTCTGTATAGATATCTATAAGTTAACACCCATATTACTTAAAAAAATAAAAAATGAAATTTAGGTTTTCAAATTTCAATGGATATATCCATTTTGATCATACCTCAGTTTTCAATTTTTACTAGTTTCGTTCTGATATCTAAACAATATATTTAATGAAGTAATAAATAACTTTTCCTTACCAAAATTGTATTTGTAAGTAATTTATATTTCAAGAAATAAATCATGATAGAAACTAAGTGTAATACTGTTAATTTGAAAAATATACAATAATTATATTTAATCTAAAGCCATAATTATTTAAAATAATAAACTGAATATATGCTAACTATGAAACAATACCTCTATGTGATATGTTTCTTCTGGTAAACTAATTGTTGCTGTCATAACACCATCATCAAGGTGAACACTTGCATGAGACCATTTCTCTCCAAACATCCGACCTTCATAAAAATTCTCATGATCTACGAAATATGTAGGATTGTTTTAATGGGTACTGTAGTAAACAGAGAAATAAATACGACTTGATGTAAAAAAATACCTATTGCGACAGGTTTTTCTTTGCCATCACCATCAACACTATAAGCTTGAAAATTAGAATGAAGGACACCCTTTCTAGGAGTTAAGATTAGACGAAAATCCCTAAGTAAATATGAATCATCAGTGAATCAATGAATCAACATCAATAAGAACAAAGTATTATTTTTGAATAAAAAAAATATATATTACCTTCCAAGTGTTTTAAAGTGTACTTCTTTGATTTTATTAAAAGGGTGAGAACTTTCTTTCAATCCTCGTTTCACAATGTGATGCTTTAATTCTGAGGCATTAAGAGTGTCAAAATATTTCAAATTTTTATAAATTGAACCTAAAAAAATTCACATTCTAAATTGTTGTAAATATTACTACTCGACAGAGTATGTTCAAGAAAAATAAAAGAATATCAAAGTCATCTAGCTTATATTAAAGTTTTTAGCTAATGATAAGAGAATTGTTTTGAATTATTATAAAAAAACATGGCAAAATTAACTTACATGATCCTAAATATACACCAAAAAATAAAATAATACTTAAAACGTTGCCACCCATCATTTTCCGGGTATTTACAACCCTAACCAAGGAAAACCAACTTCCGAGCCACTATCAGCTAACTCCTATTTACACACTGTCAGGTTCAAGAGCGATTACCAAAAGTAGTTGCAACAATCTTTCAAAACAAATACAAAGAGCTACAGGAGCTGTAGATAATATCATCTTCAATTATGTTAACATAAATCCTTAAATTATTAGTTACTTCACAACTATATAACGAGAACATATTCAATCAATTTTGAATATATTCGCTGGTCGTTTCTGTATGACCATGACACTTATTTTAATTTTTTTAAGAGACGCCTTATCCAGTTTTAATTATATGTTTTGGTGTGATGAGGCATAGACATGCTTCAAATTTTACTACCCCAAGTTTGTTAATTATAAAATAAAAAAAAAATGATACTGTGATAGTAATAATATTTTACTGATTAGTTATTTCAATTTGCATCTAGTATTAATAAATATAAGCCCCTTGAATTTTTGGTGTTATGATAATTTTTATTTAGTTTAGAAAATTGAAATTTATATTCTGACAGTTCATAATTTAAATTTTAAGTTTCTAAATATATAAAAACGTTGGAGGTTTGTTCGTGGACGAAATATCACTGACTAGTTTTGGGTATGTATAATATTGCATTTAATAACTGATTGGTAATGCGTTGATATTCACTCTTTTATCTTATTGCTCATATCTTTTATCTTATTATTCATTAGGACTTCATTTTTTTTCCGATTCTTGAGTACAGTTTTAATCACTGATCATCGTAGTATCATAACATCATCACTTGTTCTTTATTCCTCACATCTTGTTTTCATCATACCTAATAGTTTAATAACCTTATGATTTAACAACTTATAATGATATAATTACATAATGATTAATTTAATTACATAATGATATAATTTTTGTTAAATCCGCAACCTAACAAATTTTTAATGAGTCTTCACTTACAAATAACTTTTCTTCGGCATAACAATAAAAATATGTGTACAGAACCGTTATAAATTCTCTGAAAGACTACATAAAACCGAAGAAGGCATATGAATGGGTCACCTGTTGCGTAGTAGCTAGATTAAAAACCTATGTCCAAGTTTGCGGGTTCGCAACTCGGCGGGTGGCCCTAGGATTTTGTAAAAGGGAGTAAGAAATTCTTGGCTATGCCTGATTTCGGAAGGGACATAATATGGGGATCCTGAGCCTGTACGATATCGGGGACCGTTCGAGATTCCTCTCCTAATTACACCTCCATAGGCAAAAAATATGATTTTTACTGTCGCATCATCTGATTAGCCATAGTAGCATAAAGCGACGTTAAATGAATAAACAACTTGAAAAAAGACTTAACATTGAAAAAAGGGCGAACAACTGTTTTACAAGTATTTTTATTGTTTTTACTTTTTGTTCAAGTAGGCAAAAAGGTTTTATATCAATGTGATATGTTGAATTTTTAACCTTCTTTTACTTTAGTTAAAGTAAATGAAGTTTAACTCTAAAGTCTTATAAGCGCCGGACTTGAAAGTGCCTTTTGCCGTCCCAGTGCATTGGACACTAAGAGTATTTGCATGTGATAATATTATTATATATAATATGCGTTACAGGTCTTTCATTAGACCACGGGGAGCATTCATGAATTATTTTTCTTCTACTATTCCGTCATTCGTTCACTAAAGGCCCACTTCCTTTCTCCGATCCAATTTGATCTTTGGACTGTGGGTGGTGTCTTCTTAGCCATCACACCGCATTTCTATAACTTTTGGTTTTTTCCAGATCAATTTTGACTTGTTTTATCCAGGGTGTAATAGTCTTGAGCCGCTGTATGTATCTAAAAATTCTGTTGGTTAGTCTGGTCTGTGAGAGTCTCCTGATATGGCCATAAAATTGAGTCTCCTCTTTCTGATGTCTGCTGCAAAGTTGAACAACTTTTTTGTTGTGACTCTGGAGTGAATACTGTATCTCTTGTCTGTGTTTTGGTCCAATCATTTTCTTGATTATTTTTCTATGCTTTGTGAGGATCTTTTACAGGTCACTCTTAATGTGTGGTGAAGCTGGACAGACATTTTGGTTGTAGATACTCAGTATCTTGTATCTCTCTTTATATTCAGTAACCTAGTATTTGTGCAATTTTCTCTTTTGCCGTTGATTCAAGCACTTTACCTACATCTGCATGTAGTTACTAAATTTTCAATAATTACAAATTTAGAAAAATTAAAGCAGAATATCCATAAACATCCCCTGGCTAAGATTAGGGTTTGTTTGTTTATTTAGCATCACTTTATCCTCCTGTGGCTAGTCGAACGATCCTACAGCGGGAGCTCTAAATTTTGTCTATCCAAGTTTAATTAGGATGGGAATTTTTAACGAGTACCTGACATCGTACAGCCTTGGGACCCCCATTTAACGTCCCTTCCGAAGATCGGATACTTTACTTTAAAACATTCTAGGGGCACCTGCCGGGCTACGAATCCGCGATCTTGGGCTTAGTAGGTTGTTTTATAATAAAAAAATACAATATTTAAACCAAAAAGCGATACTCTCAGGCTTCAAAATAAATGATTATTGTTGAATATTGATTGCGATTGTCTCGAAAAACTGATGTATGTATTTGAATACATGCGACCATTATCAACTTTTTAAATATCATTATTGTTCGTTGCCAAGTAACATAAACTGGATATAATTACTATAATATTTATTTAACTATACTATCTGAAACTCGATTAAACGACACTTTACCTCAAGAAACTTTTAAAAAAATATGCTATTATCCAGTGTACAAGTATAAGTACAAGCCAGTATAAAAAAAAGACTGGAGAAAACAAACATATCTATATATTTAATTCTCTAACCAAAAGATCGGTTGAGTTTATATCACGGATATCAAGCCTTTCCATCTGTTTGAGGTAACGTTATACTTATCCTCAAACCTTATTCCATTTTGTTAATGTAGTTTCCTTTCTTACAGTGGTTACGACGTTTTAAAAAAAATAAAATTAGTTATAATATGGATCCTCAATAAGCTTATAAATTAAGCCGTCAAATGTTTTATGGCTATAGTTGTCAGTAAATTGAAACGTTTGCTGCTCTTATATTTTATTAATTGACAATATTTTTTGTGCAAACAAGGTTTAGAAAAGATAATAAATGTTACCAAATATTTTCATATTTTATATAAACACGCTGAAGCGCATATTTTACATGCGCTAACTGAAATGCACAAGGGGTGACCTGTGGTCTAGTGGTTAACATAAAGAACTACTAAGCCCAAGATCGCAGGTTCGTAGCCCGGCAGGTGGCCCTAGAATTTTTTAAAGGGAGTAAAAAATCCTTGGTTATGCCGCCCTTCGGAAGGGACGTTAAACGGGATCCCGAGCCTGTACGATGTCAGGTACCCGTTAAAAATGCCTATTCTAATTAAACCTGGATAGGCAAAATTTAGAGCTCCCAATGAAGCATAGTCCGATTAGCCATAGCAGTATAAAGTGACGTTAAATGAACAAACAAAACAACTGAACTACACTAAGTGGTATAGCCTCTTGTAACCTATTTCTGTGAGAGTAAATTTTTGACACCATATTCAAAATTTTTAATGAAACAATTTCATGATTATAGCTCATTTTTGAAGAAAGTATAACATTGAGGTTTAATTATCTGTAAATTAGGGCTATGAATAGTAAATCGATTCTGCTTTGTTATTACTTTGATTTAAAGTATTTATTTACTAAATAAGAACACTTGATATTGGTATTTTAAAATTCTCAATAATTACAAAGAAAAGAAAACACGTAACAATAGTTGCCATATTTCTGAAGCACTGACCTCTTTGCGCAAACAGCTGTTGTATTCAGCAGTCCTCGGTTGATGGGATGAGTTTGAGTTAGACCTGGGTCGATCGATCATTCGTGGTGATCGAATCGATCATGACTCATTCCTATTGGTGATCGAGTCAAAATGATTCGATCATTTCGATCGTTTCGATCCTTTCGGTCATTTCGATCGTTTCGGTCATTTCGATCGTTTCGATCATTTCGATCATTTCGATCGTTTCGATCCTTTCGATCGTTTCGGTCATTTCGGTCATTTCGATCGTTTCGATCATTTCGATCGTTTCGATCGTTTCGGTCATTTCGATCATTTCGATCCTTTCGATCATTTCAATCCTTTCGATCATTTCGATCGTTTCGGTCATTTCGTTCATTTCGATCATTTCGATCGTTTCGATCATTTCGATCCTTTCGGTCATTTCAATCCTTTCGATCATTTCGATCGTTTCGGTCATTTCGGTCATTTCGATCGTTTCGGTCATTTCGGTCATTTCGATCGTTTCGATCATTTCGATCGTTTCGATCATTTCGATCGTTTCGGTCATTTCGATCCTTTCGATCATTTCAATCCTTTCGATCATTTCGATCGTTTCGGTCATTTCGTTCATTTCGATCATTTCGATCGTTTCGATCATTTCGATCCTTTCGGTCATTTCAATCCTTTCGATCATTTCGATCGTTTCGGTCATTTCGGTCATTTCGATCGTTTCGATCATTTCGATCCTTTCGGTCATTTCGATCATTTCGATCCTTTCGATCATTTCAATCCTTTCGATCATTCGGGTCTCAGACTGAGACTCGTTGGGCTGAGCTGCTACTTTTCAGTAACAGCTCTAACCGTTACTGTGATTTTTGTTACTTGTGATTTCTTAACTGCTACTGACTGCAATTCGTGATTCTGTCGAAATGCTACCAACAGTGATTGCGTCGGCGTACTTTTAATAATTACAAACCTTAAATAATAAGCTGATGTAACAAAATAAAAAATATTTGTATTTATAACACTAAAAAAATTGTTTAATTAACCCGTTTACGGCCACTGATGCGTATACACAACATTAATTCAACAATTTTTTTTATTTCTTTAAATTCAAATATTTTTCTTTTTTGTTATAACAGCTTATTGTTTAAGGTTTGTAATTAAAAAAATAATAACAAACCTTAAACAAGGTCTCAGATTCAGACCCGATGGGCTGAACTTGAATTTGAACTCAATTTGAAAAAATCGGTGTGGAAGAAAATGGTCCGGGTAGAGGCCAATAAATTTCTCTTAGATATGGAGAAATGTTTATTTATTATTTAGTAGAAACGTTTGGACCTACTTTGCATATCTTCATCTGGGCTAAATTCGCAAAATACAGACAATTGAAAATTAAAAAATTGTAAAAATTGCTAAGCATGGTGAATATAAATGTTAAAATGTATGAATGTATAGCATTAACCCATTTACGGCCACTGATGCGTATACGCAATACTAATTTAACAATTTTTTTTAGTGTTATAAATTCAAATATTTTTCTATTTTGTTACATCAGCTTGTTATTTAAGGCTTGTAATTATTAAAAATAATTTTTTAATAAATTTTGTGTTTCGATCATTTCGATCGTTTCGGTCATTTCGTTCATTTCGATCGTTTCGATCATTTCGATCCTTTCGGTCATTTCAATCCTTTCGATCATTTCGATCGTTTCGGTCATTTCGATCGTTTCGATCATTTCGATCCTTTCGATCATTTCGATCGTTTCGGTCATTTCGATCATTTCGGTCATTTCGTTCATTTCGATCATTTCGATCCTTTCGGTCATTTCAATCCTTTCGATCATTTCGATCGTTTCGGTCATTTCGGTCATTTCGATCGTTTCGATCATTTCGATCCTTTCGGTCATTTCGATCATTTCGATCCTTTCGATCATTTCAATCCTTTCGATCATTCGGGTCTCAGACTGAGACCCGTTGGGCTGAGCTGCTACTTTTCAGTAACAGCTTTAACCGTTACTGTGATTTTTGTTACTTGTGATTTCTTAACTGCTACTGACTGCGATTCGTGATTCTGTCGAAATGCTACCAACAGTGATTGCGTCGGCGTACTTTTAATAATTACAAACCTTAAATAATAAGCTGATGTAACAAAATAGAAAAATATTTGTATTTATAACACTAAAAAAATTGTTTAATTAACCCGTTTACGGCCACTGATGCGTATACACAACATTAATTCAACAATTTTTTTTATTTCTTTAAATTCAAATATTTTTCTATTTTGCTATAACAGCTTATTGTTTAAGGTTTGTAATTATTAAAAATAATAACAAACCTTAAACAAGGTCATAATAAGTTTAAAGTTTTGATTTTTTTCCAAACAAATATTTTTAGGATAGTTTAATTTAAATTAAAATAAAAAAAATATTTTTTTGTACAGCCATAATGGCGGTAGAAAATATTGCGCTCAATGGGCCAAATAATGCCAAAAACACAACAAAGAAAGTGCAAACAGATATTTTACAGAATAAAAGGTACACTAAAAAATCCTATTTTCATTCTGGTTATGGGCAAAGTAAATAGATTCACTATAATTTCATTAACCCATTTACGAGCAAGGCTACATGATTTATAGTATAATACATATTATACCTATATTACGAGACATCTTTTTTGAAGGGAGTAATATGTTGGAGTGGTTGACTGGTGGGGGTTAACCCCCATGACTCAACTCTAATCACGCCAATGATTATTTATGAATAATATATTGAAGGTATAATAGATGAGTAAATTGGTAAACACAAAAACAGACCTCTGGAAAAGAATTCAATTAAGACTAAGGCATAGAAATAATAATTAGAGTAATCATCCTAAATGATACTCTGACATCCCAAATATCAATCAAATATATTCAAAATATATTTAAGAGAAGAAACATAGCACATGCATGAGCACGTCTTCATTAGACAGGTGCGGAAGATGAAAATGCATGGTCCTGTCTTCTTTGTAAAAACTTCATAGGAATGGCCAATGATTATTAAAGCAAAAATATTAAAGTAAAACGACTATTCTAAAAGCAGTATTTGAATTTAATACAAAAATTTCATCCCAGCAATTAAAATAAACAATGTTTTAAACAAGGAATCTGATAATTTAATTGTAGCAACCCTTATTTGGCTGAATTTAACATTTAAATCTTAGTACTCATTAGTGTTGAAATATAAGCTACTATACTATTATTTTTCAATGGGTTAAAAAAACACAAAATTTATTAAAAAATTATTTTTAATAATTACAAACCTTAGATAATAAGCTGATGTAACAAAATAGAAAAATATTTGAATTTATAACACAAAAAATTTGTTAAATTAGTGTTGCGTATACGCATCAGTGGCCGTAAATGGGTTAATGCTATACAATCATACATTATAAACTTTATATTCACCATGCTTAGCAAGTTTTACAATTTTTTAATATTCAATTGTCTGTATTTTGCATATTTAGCCCTGATGAAGATATGCAAAGTAGGTCCAAACGTTTCTACTAAATAATAAATAAACATTTCTCCATATCTAAGAGAAATTTATTGGCCTCTATCCGGACCATTTTCTTCCACACCGATTCTTTCAAATTGAAAGTTTCAATCCTTTGTTGACAATTCGAAATTACCCGCTTTAGAGAGAGTGCGACGAGCGCGACAGCGGCCAGACTTTGAACGAAAGGATAGAATCAGTCAAAGGATTCGATCGATCACGATCGAAACAGGTCCGATTGAATCAAGATCGAAACGAGTCCTATTGAGTCATGATCGAAACGAGTCCGATTGAATCATGATCGAAACGAGTCCGATTGAGTCATGATCGAAACGAGTCCGATTGAATCATGATCGAAACGAGTCCGAGTGAGTCATGATCGAATCTGTTTAAAACCAATGATTCGATCACTCGTGTATGGGTTACGATCGAATCAAAAAGATTCGATCAATCACGATCGACTCAGGCCTAGTTTGAGTTTACAAAGGAATTAGTAAGGTTATATTGTGACATTTAGTGGACTATGGGAAAATAAAACTTTGTGTTCTGTCTAGTTTAAATTATTGCTGTTTTCCGTGAATCTATTTATTCCACTTAATTTGTTTTATTATTTTTATTCATAATGTTCGGGTTTAGCATGTTTCCATTCCCTCCTAGACCCTTTAAGGTCCAGTATTATTGTTTTTCTGTTGCAATGATACCAGGGAATGAAAGGGATGATGTTGAACGTGGGGGTAAAATTATTATGCCTCCTTCAGCACTTGATCACTTGACTAGATTAAACATCAACTATCCCATGCTTTTCAAGCTGCATAATTCAAAAACAAACAGATCTTCCCACAGTGGCGTATTGGAATTTGTTGCAGATGAGGGAAAAGTGTATTTACCTCACTGGATGATGAGGAATTTAATGCTTGAAGAAGGTGATATTATAGAAATAGAAACTGTTTCCTTACCAGTTGCGACTTTTTCGAGGTTTCAGCCTCAATCGCCAGATTTTCTGGATATATCGAATCCAAAAGCAGTGTTGGAAAACTGCCTGAGAAACTTTGCTTGTTTAACTACTGGTGACATAATTAATATTAAGTATAATCAAAAAGACTATGAGCTTTCTGTTTTGGAAACACAACCAGGTGAAGCTGTGACAATCATTGAATGTGATATGAATGTTGAATTTGCTCCACCTTTAGGATATAAAGAGCCATATTCTGAACAGGAGTCTTTGGATGAGTCCTCTGAAAGAGTCGAAAACTTAACGAATGAAGGAAGTGGTTTCATTCCATTCTTCGGTGAAGGCTATAGGCTGGATGGAAAACAGAAGAAAACCATTGAAGATGAAAATGTTGGATTTAGATTGCCAACTGTGAGAGGAATTCCTGATTATGATTGGAAAGTTGGTGTGATCACTTTTATGAGAAATGTTCGTCAACCTGTCAAGGAATCTCAGAAAGATGAAGAAGATAAGTTTCAACCTTTTGATGGCCAGGGACATGTATTAAGTACAAACCGTCATAGGAAGTAATTCATAGGATTATCAACAGTCATTAAATAATCAGTAATTTTTTAAATCTACAAGTCTATTGCAACTAGGTGTTTTTAAAAAAGAAATGTTATAATATCAATTTTTTATGGCATATTATACTTTATCTTCATACATGTATAATGTGCACATGTTTTTTATAGACTGAACTTTTCAATTTTTTTTTGCGGTGTAAATTTTTTTTTGTAACTGATCTTTAAAATTAAAATGTTTGTGTATATATATATTACACCCTAGTGTCAATAGTTATTGGTATTTCTTTTCTTTTCTGATCCTCTTAGCTGGTTTTGTATTTACAAAAGAATTACTGTTTTTATCTTTCTTTATGGTTTAAATATATCACTATTATTTTTTTTTAAACTATGAATAATGAATTTGGAATTTTCCTAGAATTTTTTAAAATTCAAATGTTCTGAGTTTTGTTAAAAATAAAGGTATTGAATTACTGTATTTGTATGACTATAAATATGAACCCTTGTCTCTAATTTTGTTAAGTTCATAATTACATTTTATTTTTCTGAACATATTCTTGATAATTATAATTATAGGGGGGTAACCCTTTCTGCCTGGCAATGAACAAACCCCTTCTTTTACCAATTTATAATTCTTCAAATTACTTGAGCTCCCATGTTGTAAAATTTTTATATTGTGTATTTCTATTTTATCCCACCTTTTATATTTATAAATTTATTTGTCGGAAACATTTTTTAATAATGAGAATTACAACTATAATTTAAAAAAAAACTTTTGTTTTACTGAATCATCGGTAAACATCAGTGAGTTTAGGTATTTTAAACAACAGAATTCAGCAATTTAGATGCTTTCTTAATCAATAATTTTTATCCCAACAGTTAAGAAACATTCCAAGAGTAAAACCCAACTCACTAAAGCTTTGATTCTTATGGTTCTACAGAGGCTTTCCCATTCACAGCTATAATCGAAAATCAAGGACATAAATGACATGCAGAGAGTTTCAAATGGAGAAAAAGCACCAAAAAATAGGAAATTCTTGAGTACTCAGTTTTTATTGATGGGTAGTAATTAATTTTGACAGAGCTAGTTATTGTAGGTTTCTTTTTATAGTAGCTGATTTTAGTTTTGTGTACTTGCTTAATACTCAACACTTAAACTCACTTTGTTTTCTTGGTAAAGAAGAGAGTGTTTTTAAAGGAAATAAGGAGGTTGGTACTATGCCGTATGGTAAAGTGGTTTTGAGATAAATGTCATTTGGAATCCTTTTTAATAGACAGATTGTAGCACTTTTGCAGAAAGAAGGTTCCTTCTTTTATATAGTTATTTTACTATAGAGAAAATTCATGGAGCAGTTGCCTTACGCATAACGTTGAAAGTTATTAAATGAGCTAAAATATAAGGTAAAGATTACCAAATCAACCCCGAGTTAATTACTTTCACTGGATCAATTCCAGATTAGGTTGTAGGAGTCTGTATGAATTAGGTCTAGTGATGGCTGGAAACTGGATTGTTAGAAATTAGTCAGGTGGAAATTGCTGTTTGTGGTGGGTTTGGCAAGGTAAAGAAAAAAGAATAAGGTAATGAGGAAAAATCAATAAAATTTGAAAATCAGCCATGACTATTTAAGGATTAAGTATTTTATTGACACTATTTAAATTTTATACATATATTTGATTGATGTGTGAATAATTGATGGTTTTTTTGTACTTTAAAATTCAAATTATTATAATTTCACTCAAATTTAGCAGCTCTTAGAAAATTATTACCTCATACAAGAGCCTAGTGTGCCTAGGAGAAAACAATATAAAGTTCTCTGGCATTCATAACAGTGTGTAAATGAAATGAAGAATTTGCAGTTGAATTGGAAAGAAAACAGAAAAGGTTTTTGAAATGAATACATAATGATCAAATAAAAATTGTGCATACCTATATTGTAAGAAAAAATGGAAAATAAACAAATTAGATAATAAATTTATTATTATAAAGGATTATAACTTCAAATGGTGGTAATCTGAATTGAATTTAGATTTATATGGGATTGCAAGAAGAGTTTGGGACCATAGTCAATGGCCAATGGCCTAAAAGTTTTTCATGAATAAAAACAGTTCATCAGAATAAGAGGCAGTTCATTTTTTAAAATGTTATGTTTCTAATTTATGCACAGTTTCTTTCAAAATAACTAATTTACCACACTAATAATTGTTAATAACGATTTTAAACTTCAAATAAAATTTACTGTTTAATTATATTATGGGATTATGTTATAGCGTCTGCTATTGAACAATAAAAGGGATGCCACCAAAAACCAAACCAGTAAAAGGAAAAAAGTCGCCAGAATCTTCGTCAATGAAAAGTAGATCAAAAGATCTGGCAAAAAAAAAGAAAAAAGCTTCAGATCCCGTGCCTTCAGATAGTGATGAGGATGCCATACCAAGAACTGAACTTTACAGCACAAATCCTTTTGATTATGTACTACTTTTGAAATGTAAAGAAGCAACAGCCGTAATACAAGTAATTTTATTATAAAATGCAAAAATTATTACCATAGTGATGATTATTAATTAAATCAAATGTACACCTATGTATCTAATGTCATAATTAATCACATAGAAACAAATACATTCATCTACATTTGTAAGATTAGCATAATATAAAAACAAATATAAGATTAGGCAAAAAGGACTGAAATATTTGTTTTCTATTTCTTTTTCATGATCCTTATAAAGGATCACTTTAAAAAAGTTTTAAACTCATTAGTAAGTTGAAAACTCAACAGCGCACAAGATCAACCATTAACATAACAGCATGGTTAACCATTTTCACAACCACTCTTTTCTCTCTACTTCTTTATCTTCATGCCATCCATTTAATTAAAACAAATCTTTTGTCTTTTTATTATCAATGGAATATTCATTATACCATCTGATTAATACATACTTTTTTCAATGAAAGTGCTGTTTTTTACCCATTTTCATTGATGTGTTATGACGTAACTGAAGTGAGGTTGATTTTACTTTTTCCGACAAATAAAAATTAAATATTCTATATTGGAATAGAAAATCTACTACTTTGTTGACTTATTTATGATTTTTAAATGAAAATAATCTTATAAACAATTATCGGCCAATGATTTAGGCTAATGAAATTTAAATAAATTATTATCTTGAGACTAATGTCATCTAATAATAATTTATAGGATAATTACACAACCAATTGAACATAATTATTAGGCATGACATATTTTCTCAAAATAATAATAATAATTTTGGCTCAAATAAAATTATCATGAAATAAGTAGAAAAAGAAAGCAAAAGTTATTTATTATTTAAAGATAATTATATTGATTTATGCCAGAGGAAATTATGATTCCTGTAGAGATAGGAGTGTGGATGGTTTTAAAGGATTTATGTCAAAAAGAGAAATATAAATGGTAAACTAGGGGCAGAATTGAATTCTTTCAAGAACTGACATATTTATTGCAGGATTTATCTACTGCAGTTAGAAAGTTAAAACATGATTTTCCATAAAACAAGGAATTGGTTTGATCAGCATCAATACTGGCAACTTCACTCAATCCTTCAAATAATGACTCAATGAAGATTCACTTAATGGACAAAGTCAATCTACTGCTAACATGATTTAATTTTGTCCCTACCAAACGATCTGTGACAAATTTAGTAATATATGTTCTAAACAAATTAAAATAATAAACTTATTTAAATTTCATTAAAGATTGTTTTGGATCCCACCAATACTTCGGGATCCTTGAATTTAATTTTTAATCCTAAACATAACTTATTTATTTCTATAAAAGAGTGAAGTAAGATAAGCCTAATTTTATCACTGCTGTTCTCTTCCTTTTTAGTTGATTAATAATTAAGTTGTTATTATGTTTATTAATTAACTCTTTAGTTTATTAATATTATATCTGATTTTATGATGTTAAACCTTATAAATATAAGTATATAAAGTTTCATAAAAGAACATTTTTTATGCTGTGCCCTACGTGCCTTTCAGCATAGGAGAGCGTTTAACCAGGACTGCCACTCTTCCTTGTTCCTAGCTAGGTTCCTCACCTGGCAGATATTTTTGCCTCTTTTCCTCGACATAAAACGCTCGACATATTCCACATAGGAAATTCTAGGACGTCCTCGTGGTCTTCTACCTTCAGGGACGTAGTCTATCGTCTTCACTGGGTCCCTGTAGTCCTCCATCCTCAGAACATGTCCAAACCATTTTAATTGGCAGCACTCGAGAATCTCTTTCATTGCCATGATCCTGAGTTCCTCTCTGATCGTTTCATTGCGGATACGATCTCTTCTTGTTTTTCCTGCGATCCTTTGAGGAAATTTCATTTCTGCAGTTGTGACTCTACTCTCCATCCTGTCCGTTAGTATTCAACTTTTGGCACCATACAGGAGCACAGGTAGATATACCGACTTGAAGATGTCAAGCTTCACTTTTCTGCTTACTTCTTGCTTCCCAACAACAGCATTACAGATCTGGTAGTAGACCAAGTTTGCTTTGTTAATCCTGTTCGAGATTTCGAAGTCTAATTTTCCAGTACCGTTCATTACTGCTCCGAGGTAGGTGAAGTCCGTGACTGCTTCCATCTCTCCTCCGTTGCAGTATACATAGATTTCTTCCTGTACCCTTCCTACTTGCAGGATCTTGCTCTTGCCGGTGCTGATCTGCATACCTTTTCTACGGAGCTCTTCATCCCATTCATTCACGGCTTGCTGCATCTTTTCTGTGGAGTCCGCAATGAGAACAATATCATCCGCATAAAGCAGAAGCTGAATCACTACAGGCAGGAGGTTTCTTCGCCCCAGGAACGTCCTTTCATTTCGCCTTTTGCATATTGCTGCTATTTCATCCATATAAAGTATAAGTAGCAACGGGCTTAAACTGCCACCCTGTTTTACTCCTTTTGCCATATTAAAGTGTCCAGACTCCTTCCCATTCAATCTAATGATACCTTTTGGGTTTTGATATATGGACTTTACACCATCCACCAGGCTTTTTTGAATGATCTTAACTCTGAGTGTTTCCCATATTTCGTTTCTTGGGACAGAGTCAAGTGCTGCTTTAAGATCAAGTAAGGCGAATCTGTACCAGTCATGTTATACAAATTAATTTTGCTTTAATAGGTTTTATTTTAAAAATATTTTTGAAAGATGAAAAAGATTATTATAGTAAGTATTTAAAAAGTTATTGATTTAATGCTTATCATTACCCGTTTGATAAGGTCACCTGTGGTCTAGTGGTTAGCGTAACAAACTACTAAGCCCAAGATCGCGGGTTCGTAGCTCGGCAGGTGGCCCTAGGATTTTTTTAAGGGAGTAAAAAATCCTTAGTTACGCCGTCCTTCGGAAGGGACGTTAAACGGGGGTCCCGAGCCTGTAAGATGTCAGGTACTCGTTAAAAATCCCTATCCTAATTAAACCTGGATAGGCAAAATTTAGAGCTCCCATTTTAGCATCGTCCGATTAGCCATAGCAGCATAAAGTGACGTTAAATGAACAAACATTACCCGTTTGATAATAAATAACAAATGAAAATTTTACTTGACGTAATAATTTAGAGTAATGGGATTACACATAGTGTTTTTGACAACTAACCACTTTTTTGTTTTAAGGGATGCGATATACTTTATGAATACATCATCAAGTATCCTGACTTTGGTCATAGGATTATCGGTGCGGGAGCAGTTGAAAGTCTTCTCAACGGCCGCAACCATCGTTTACCATACTACAATGGAACGAGGTACCGTTTTTTGAGCAAACTCTACGAGATGTACCCTGAAGTCAGGCAAAAGATAAATGACAAACTTGACTTTTTGAGGATGGCTATGAAAAATGCAGCTCAGGTATATCGAGAGTAAATATTTGGACCAATCTGATATGAATAATATTGGTCTTATTGCAACATGTAACATGACAATTTTTAGACAGATGATGTACCATTGCTGGCTTACTCATTGTTATATTGCTCAAAGGTTACTGAAAACATTCCTGACATGCTTTGTGAATTTATAGAGCTTTATGGAGCTGAAATATTTTTCAAGGAGTTTCTGCCTAATCCTGACATTGATGTAAAGCACAATACTCTTATGGTGAGTTTCTTAGTGTTGTAAGAAAATATAAGATCCAGTAGCCCTTAGGCTAGAAGAAGATTTCACACCTCTTTTGGATGAATACAACTCTTAAATTGGTAATACAACTTAATATTCCTGATAATGATATAAAATGTATTTAATATAATTTTCAATCAATACTTTGTCTAAAGTAAGATTCTTCCTCATCCTTTCTAAATAAATGCATGGAGTTTATTATAATAAATTATGAAACATTTTATAGTATTTTAATATATTAATTTTAACAATTAAATGAATGAAAGAATAAAGTATAAAAATATAATAGTGTTCCAAAAATCAATAATAATCAATATTAGCTGAGTGTATGTTTCCAAATGTTAAATGATATGCTTAAAAATAAGATTTAAAATAACAACATGGTATATCATACCATATAATAATAACTTTAACAATAATAAAAATGTTTATTTATTCTGTTTATTCTGGGAAAAGTCCCCTTAGAATAACAATACAAATAATAATACATAAACTATAATATCTTAGAGTAGAATATATAAATATATATATATATTTTGCTTTAATAGTATATATATATATAATTACAATTGATATAATATGATAGGATATATATATATATATATATATATATATATATATATATATATATATATATATATATATATATATACACGTAGTAAGGTCCATAAGTTTCCGATCTGTCCTGCTTCCCCTCCTTCAAACATGCCGGGACCTGCCACACCTATGTAGGTCCATGCCTTCTCACTCCATACCTATAGTCCACATTTTCTGTCAGTCAGTGTCTAACCTTGAAGGAAACTCCCCATTTTTACAATGTTCAAACTTGAGTACCGTGCGGCTATTAAATTCTTTTGTAAAGAGGGTCTTACTCCTGCGCAAATTAAAGAGCGCTTGGATTGTGTTTACGGGCAGTCCTCCCCCTTCCACAGTGAAAGGGCAAAATTATTTAAGTTAGGGAGAGAATGTCTAGAAGATGACCCGCATCCCCGGCCGCCCATTGGAAGCTATCACTTCTGAAACAATCCAACTTATGGAATCTGAATCGCTTTCTGACCGGAGACTGAAAACAAGGAAATAGCAGCGAGGTTGGGGCTTTCAAAAAAGTGTTTTGGGGATCATCAAAGAACATTTGCATATGAACAAGGTTAATGCAAGATGGGTTCCAAAAATTCTTTCAGCTGCTCAAAAACAGGAACGAGTTCACTGCTGCAATGAATTTTTATGCGAGTATAATGCCGACCCAAAGAATTTGGGATGTTTGGGAATCTCTGGTAAGCTCCAAGCAGTAGTGGAAGAACATTTTTTAACAAAAAAGAAAATTATTTTTTTCATGGTATAGAAATGTTGCCAAAGCGTTGTATTAAGTGTGTTGAACTTAGAAGAGAATATATTGAAAAAAAGTAAGACCAGTTTTTTTCTTTCGCCTTTCCTTCTATCCCAGGCCGCAAACTTTTGGACCTTACTACGTATACATATATTTTAATTTCTTCCGTCTTTTTATGAAATATGGACCAGTAAGACAATTGGCCTTATGTTCAGTCTCGACCCCCAAATGTTCAGGGGGAAGGTAATGTTAATAAGCTATTCTATATCTAAAGCTGGACTGAATACTAGAAACGATAATTAAAAAGTACAACAAAATGAAGATTATGAGGCAGAGATCCTCGCAGCAAGTGGTGCTGCTGTTACAAATTGCAAGGGGAAGTCTTCCCCTAAGGATGAGGGTAGATTAAAAATTTTATATTATCATTACCAGGAATATATAAACAATTATTATTATTGAAATTTCATTTGTTGTACCCATGTTAAATATTTTATTTTACTTATTGTATATTTTAGTTATTAGTTTATAAGTCCGATTCCAAGTTATAAAACAAAAATAAATAAAAACTTGATGAGGTGATCCTATTTATAAAACTAGGTTCAAATTCCACCATATTTCTAAATAGATATCAACTTGACATTAGCTAATTAAACTGGAAAGTTTTTATAAAATCTGCAAAAGAATCTGGAATCTAGGTTGGTAATCTGATAAAACCAAAACAAAACATTTTAAGGAATTTAATTTTGAAGCAAAAAACGATTCTCCAGTCCAATTATTTATTTTTTTATTTACTATAAAGACGTTTCGACCCCTTGGGTCATTCTCAATTTCTTAAATGTCTATCATGATTCATATAATATGTCTCATATGGAACGTCTATAATATAAAAATTATTGGAGATTCATTCTTCTCCATAGTCATTATTGCTCTGCATTATCTTCAAAACGTCTTCATAGTAAATAAAAAAATAAATAATTGGACTGGAGAATGGTTTTTTTGCTTCAAAATTAAATATCAACAATTATAGTCCAGTAGAACCTATGTTGTAATTTAAGGAATTTTTAAAATAAAGTTATGTATTTATGATGTCGTAGTCGGAAATCATCAAACAAATCTTTTTCTAGTTATTTCTTTTTATACATTAAAAATATGATAACTTTAAAATAATACACTTCTTTCCTTTTTGGGATCGGATCACAGTTCTAATAAACGTTTTTGTTGAAAATAAGCTCTGAAATGACTTTCTGGTCTATGGCCCTCATACCTTTTTGAATATTAATAAGTATAAAGTATAAGCTATTGAAAAATAAATGAAAGAAGACCATTCAGGGCCAAACAGTATTCTCTCAACATAATACCAAACAGCTACGATACCATTTATACTATCTTGAATCTTTAAAAAGAACATCATTACCTGTTTTACATTCCTTCAGTTGCTTCAACTAATTTGTAAGTTGATAGTAACATCAGTAACAAAAGGATATTAAAGTTCAGGTGTAAATGCTGTTTTCATTTTGCTTCTCAGTACGTCTACCTTATTTTTCCTTATTAGAATGAAATGTTTTTCAGCAAGAACCATAACAATAGAAAAATGATCAATAATTTAAAAAACTTTCTTCCACAGTTCATGAAGAATTTTTTGGACTATGAAAAAACAATTCTTGTCCTGATTGAAGCACATTCCTTCAGCTTTGTGGAAATGGTGGATCAGATTGGCTGTCCTTATCCTGCAATTCAAAATGCAGCTCTAGATGTCATTATTAAATTATTAAATTTTAAGGAGAAGGAAGGTTATGTCCAGAAAAAGTTTATAAATGCTGGAGGAATAAGTGTCCTATTACAATTGTTAAATGTAAGTAATCTGGAGCAATGGGAATTATTTCATTTATTCATATTAGAATGTGTCATCCTCCTAGCTTAGTAAGAGACAAATACAATCACTTTATGGTAGGAAAAACAATAGGAAATATTAAATTTTTATCTTGAATAATAATAGTTAACCTTAAATATTGCTATGCTTTATAGTCTTAAATATAGTTTAAATATTCTAATTGATTTTGGGATGTCGGAGTAATCATTTAAGATAATTACTCAAATTATTATTTCTTCTAACGTCATAACTTTATTCTTAATTGGATACTTTTCCTTAGGTTGGTTGTGTGTTTACCAACTTACTAATTAATTAAACCACCAATATATTATTCACAAATATATAGTGCATATGGGTTAAGTAAGCACCGAAGGAATTATAATGAATATACTTTATTAATACAATTTGAAATACAATTAATGATTCAGATATAATATAGGATTGCCATAAAATACATACACAACTTAAACTACAACTTATCATTTTAAAAATTGATGTATATCACTGGACTAAATTACTTCAAGTTTTTATAAAAGAAGGAAAAAAACATTATCCAGTACAAATAAATTCTTCATTTATTGATTCTTGATACTTTTGACTAACATGACATAACATGAGTCATTTTCAATCACAAATAATTTTTTGTTTTATGCATCCAAACCCATATTTGTACATGAATACACAAGTTAGAAATTAGAATTCTCTTCATAAATTTTTTTTCAATTTTAAATGTCATTTTTAAGGAAATTCTTTACTTTGTTTTAAAATGTAGGGTATATCTATTCCCTATAGTCCAACATTCCTGTATTTCATATAAACTGTATTTGCTCTTTATGCAAATTGATATTTATTTTTATACTAACGCCCGTTCGATCCATAACAATATATTAAAATAACTTTATTTTTATAATAATTTTTTTATCTCCACCCGGACTATTTTCTTCCTCATTAATTTTTTATGATTAAGTAAATCAATGGAAATGGGATGCTTTCACTTTGGCTGAGCTGGGCCAAAAGATGGAGAGGTAACCTGGTTTTGATTTTTTGACTATGCTCACAATGTGAACACTCACATTATTTTGCACCAATTTACCAATTGGGTTTAAGAACTTTGCAATTCATGTGCAAGTTATTTATTTTTATTATTTATATATTTAGTTAGAGCCTTTTAGTTGTTTGGAAACTGCTTGTTTTATATTTTCCTGGGCTGTACATGTAAAATCTTAATGTCTACATGTTATGGGTATTTAGAGTTAATTGCTTAAAAGAGTGTTCTTTAATTACAATTATTTAATAATAATAATAATTAAATACAGTACTCAACACAAGTGGAGCTGAAACTGCTTTTTATATATAATTTAGTGAAGATGCAGTATAAATAGAGGAAATATAAAAGCTTTTGCTAATGTATTAGAAAACGTATATTAGTATGTATACTAATATACATACTTTTAATGCGAAATTACAAAATTGGTGTTTTTTAACAGGCAGATATAAAGTTCATAATAAAAAAAACACATGTTGGTAGCTGGCTGCTACAATAACAATACTAGTTACAGTTAATTGTTCAAAAAATATATAATCATTATTGACAACCAGTCAACCAGTATAATCTGTACACCATGGACTCGAACCATGGTCTCCCATTCTCTTGTGATTATTTAAATAATTGATTTGTGAGCATTAGTTTGACAAACTTTATAATTGTATAGTTTTTTTTTTAATCATCTTTAACAGAGCCTTTTAGTTGCCTTGGTTTTGGTGATTTTGCATCCTGCTGCTCTTCCCTCTTCTCATATTAAATATATATATATACAATTAGTAGATTGAAATTTATATATATAAATATATATTTTTATACAGCTACCTGTTAGCCTGTCCACCATCTACGTTAGTTAGCATATATTTGCGAAAGCATACATACACCAGAGGTTTTCATTTTTATTCCATTCGTACTTGAAAATCTTTTTTCAATTCAATTTTTACTTGCAAAAATAGTTTAAAATACAAATTTTAGTTTTATTTTATTAATTTTTTTTAATGAAAAAACTGTTGAACCGAATGTTCTATTGTTATTATTATATCTCAGGTGTTTGCATGGAGAGATATCCATGCCAAAGTGCTAGAGACTCTAAGAATCCTCTTCCGCACTCCCGACTACTATAAAATATTATATGATTTAGGAGGAGTTGATAAGATGACCAATTATGTAAATTTTATAATTGACGACGATTTGATAGAAGAAAATTTAAAAACTCTTTTGCTTATTGCACGTAATTTCGAAGGAAGAATGGTATGTTATAGTATTATGTTACAACATTAAAAAAGATCATTGGTTTAAAGAAGGACCTTTCTAGAAGATTTATTGATACCCATCAATCTATGGATCAAAATTAAATTTAAATACATACAAATTGGAGTGCTATCAATGGATAGTTTCTCCACAAGTGTTTTTTTTTTTCATTTCCTTTGTTCGTACAGCAGATTTACTTGATGTAATATAATTACAGTTGTAAATATCAATAAAATATTCTATTCTTATATAAAAAATACATACATAAATATAAATATACATATCGTCACTGTCAAAACAATACTGCCTAAGTACACTTTGGGCGATTTTACAGGAGAGAAGAAATCCCGCACCGAATGTAGACTTAGCAATATTTTTCAGAACTATTGAAGGGAAGTACCAATAAATCATATTCTGCCATATTGCTGACCTTTCTTATGTGCCTTCCTTAGTGTGTAATTTAACCTGTAGAGTGCGTTACCGTTATTAACTCATTTTCATAAGAAGCGATGATAGGCGTTATTGTTTTGACAGCGACGATATGTTACAATGCTTTTTTCTTTTAGTGTTTTTAAGTGGAGCTAAAAAAAAATATGGAATGGGGTAGCTCAGTGAGTAGAGCCCTGAGTTACTGGCAGCTCAGTGAGTAGAGCCCTGAGTTACTGGCAGCTCAGTGAGTAGAGTCCTGAGTTACTGATAGCTCAGTGAGTAGAGCCCTGAGTTACTGGTAGCTCAGTGAGTAGAGCCCTGAGTTACTGGTAGCTCAGCGAGTAGAGTCCTGAGTTACTGGTAGCTCAGCGAGTAGAGTCCTGAGTTACTGGTATCTCAGCGAGTAGAGTCCTGAGTTACTGGTACCTCAGCGAGTAGAGTCCTGAGTTACTATGCCACAGGTTTAAATCTGGCTGTGGCAGATAAATTATTTAATCTGTTAATAGCCATGATTAGACCCTATGAGATCTGGAGACCCTCCTGGGCCTTATCTAGCCTCTATTAAGAGATATCATTAATTTGAAGAAAACCCTGGTAGTAACTTTAATACTATTCTTCCAACTGATCAAATACTTACATATTATGTATATTGCTGGTTGATTGTGATCTCGGACAAACCGCCTCCCTGCACAACTGTTGTTTAAGAAACAGAACATTCTACAATTTACTGAAGCCAAGATCCTTCATGGGTTGTAGTGGTACAGGAAAAAAGTTATTAAATAAATAAAAGAAATAAAAATAAAACACATTTTTCTATATTGCAATACAGTGGAGCGTCGATTATCCGAACGTCAGTTATCCGTTCAAATAACGGAACTGGTTTTTTGTTGTTTTTTTTCAAATGTAATTTTATTTATTTTAATTAATTTGATCAGGAAAAATAAAATGATTTTTTCCATGAACGTCAATAAGGAGGCCCTAATCATTTCTCGGAAACAGCAAAAAAATGAACTTAGACTTCAATACTTATTTGTTTACTAAGAACTGTAAACCTAATTGGGTAATTTCATTTGTTTCTTTGAATCCCTAACTATTCATTTGGTTGGTATGTATTTTTTAGTGAATTTCGATTATCCGAATCACCCCTGACAACATTAGTTCCGATAATCGACGTTCCACTGTATTTGCAATACATATTGAATAAAGGGAATTCATATCCCTTGCGGATCACATTTATTCACCCGTTTATTTACAATTTACATTTATAAGTCGAAAAGTGTTGACATCATTTTTTTTTATAGCCATCACTCAAAACAGCCCGTAATTTTACTGCTGAAATCGATTCACTTGTTCACGAGATTTAAGAGAAATCGTTTTTTAAAATAACATTCATTAGTCATTACTTAATAAACTAGATAAATCGTGCAACAAACATTTTTCTCCCAAGTCTTATTTAGAGATCCGACGAAGGTGCAACGGAATGCGCTGTTTCCTTCCTATTGTTGAACCCCAAAATAATTTTGATCGTTAGATAATTGTTATTTGACAATTTATAATAAAACATCCCTGTAATTTTATAGATAATATTACTTCAATCAGAGTAAAATGTCAATTTATTTTCAATTCTAATTGAAAATTTGACCAGATTATGTCAAACAACACCGCAACAATAGACATGTTCATAGAAGTCCTGAAAGATGGTTCCGAAGCGTCCAAACTTGTTGCATGTGAAGCAATCCGCTTGTTGACAGAAGGGAACATTCAATTGAGTGAGAATGATCTTCCAAAAGTATTTGCTGTAAGTAACAAACTCAATCACAGCTAAAACTTATATGTATTATAAGCTTGGCACGTATATTTTCATATTATTAATACTTGAAAATAAGCAAACAATTTGTTAGTTTAATAGAAATACAGCATATTGCCTCCGCTGCTAAAACTAGCCAAACATTTCATAAATACGAACATAATAGATTTATAAGCAACCTACCTCACATAGCGAAAACCTCCAGGAAATTATTCTTTAAGAATTTTGCCAGAGATTCTTCATCTGTGAAAATAAACTTCCATTTAAATTTCAAAACGGAACAGCATAACATACAAGCCGAGGAGAAGGCTTAGGGAAGTAAGAATAATAATTTCTATATATAATAATTAATAGTAATTTCTATATGAAAGCATTTGACTCTGTGCCCTATGGCGTTTAGAAAATGGTGAAGCCACCATTGGTAAGAGAAATTAAAACATAACATCTTCCAGAGCTCTTCGGCTATCCCAACATTCGTGGCCTATATAACGGAAACCAGTTAAGTTTTTTGACCCTATCAATACGAACAATCAAGTTTCGGGCTCTGGCAGTAGGTTAGTACCGGTACTATAGTTATGTATTACAGTATAGCATTTTAGTATTGTATATAGTGACAGTAGCACTACTTTATAACTATACTAATAGTAAATGTTAACGGTCACCTGTGGTCTAGTGGTTAGCGTAACAAACTACTAAGCCCAAGATCGCGGGTTCGTAGTCCGCCGGGTCACTCTAGGTTTTTTTAAAGGGAGTAAAAAATCCTTAATTACGCCCATCTTCGGAAGCGACGTAAAACGGGGGTCCCGAGCCTGTATGATGTCAGGTACTCGTTAAAAATCCCTATCCTAATTAAACCTGGAAAGGCAAAATTTAGATCTCCCACTGCAGCATCGTCCGATTAGCCATATCAGCATAAAGTGACGTAAAATGAACAAACAACAACAATAGTAAATGTAATGAAAAATAGTGTGGTATAAAAATAATTAGAGAATTTACACCAAAAAGCAACAAGCTTTCTTACCACTTACCAATGTAACAAAATCAATAAAGTTGTTATTCAAATTTTAATAATGTGATTAACATTGACGCGAGAAATATATTTTGTATACAAATTTTCCTTGTAATATTAATTAAGTTATGATAGATAATGCTTTGCGATTTAATTATAATGTGATTAAAAATAGTTTTAAAATTATTGTTAATACAGTAATAAAAAGTTAATTATGAATATAGGAATCAATGGCCGAAACTTCAACTAATTTGAATTTATAGAAAATATAATTATACCATATTAAGTACAATTGTCACAATTCAAATCATCTGCAAGACCTAGTCCCTATAAAACTATAGAGTTTGGTTTGGCTTATGTTAGGTTTTTATACTTTTATTTAAATAATAGAAATTAGGAAATTATGTGCGTTTCACTACTTTCGCAAAAAAAAAAATTAAAAACAAATGTAGAGGCTTTTAAAAATCAAAGACTCAATAAATATAACAAGTATAAAGAAAAAAGGAAATAACGTTAACACATGATGACGTATTACGTAAAAGTTTCCTAAATCAAGATTAACATTGAAAAAAGAGACTGTCTGCCTGTTTAAAAAGAAAACAAAAAAGTACATTGATGCTAAAAGCGTATTATTTCTCATTTTTTGGGAAATGGGTGCGAAGGGTGGAAAAAGTTAGTAATTTATTTTTTTAAAAGGATAATTATTTTAATAAATTCAATTAAAAATATGAATTACTTATATCTTTATTTTCATTGGATTTAATCGTGTCTTCTCAGTTTTTTATTGTTTGCTACATTTTATCAACATTTTTTTTTACTAAACCTCTTAATATTCGAAATTGAAAAAAACACCTATATTAAATTGTTATAAATAAATAAAAAAGAAAATGATACATGATTGACTTATGATGGAATTTACCTATGTTTTTAACATATCAGTTTTATATTTAAGAACCTTTTAAGTGAGAGCAGTGTTTGAGGGACTGAGAAGCCAATGTTTTTTTTTTTTTAATGATTTTTTATTAAACAAAAACTAATATATTTTAAAATTCACAAAAATATATCCTTCATTATCTAATCATATTATTTTTTTTGTAGTCTTTGATAGTAGACGAAGAAAATTCACTAGAACTAAGATGCTGTTGCGCGTGCACTTTAAGTGCCCTAGCCAGGAGTTTTCCAACAGCAAAGCTAGAACTGATTAAGAAAAGCAATTTCGTAAGTAATATTGGATATGAAGTAATTAATTAAAAATAATTATGACTAGGGCTGCCCAGTGGTCGCTATTCCATCAAAAATACAATCTTATATCAGTTGTCTTTCTAATATAATTTGATTTATGTTTTAACTAAAGATCTAATTTTCGGTGCAATTAGTGTTTTCATCTTTATTATAGTTAATAGAGGAATAATTCGCGGCAACAACTGATATATTTTTAATTGAAAAGTTAATATGAATGAGATGAAAATAGTTGACTGGATGATCTAATGTAAAGGTGATAGTTGGGGGGTGCAGTCAGAAAGAACACTGAATAAGTAATAAACTTATAATTATGTGCCGACGTTTCGACCTACAGTGTAGGTCATCTTAAGGGCTACGAGAAAGAAACAAACAGAACAAAAATTATAAAAATGTACAGTAACAATAATATGGTGACAAGTAATGTAGAAATTTAAAATAGTGGCAGATATGAAGATGGAAGATAACGAATATTAAAAAGTGACACAAGTGATAAAATTAAGATATAGATAGATTTAAAAAATAATGATAATGAGGAGAAATTAAAATAGTGACAAATATAATAAAATTAAGATAAAGACAGATATAACAAAATTACTGATAATGACAAGAAAATGAAAATAATGACAGATATAATAAAGTAAGACAGATTTAATAAAATAAAGAGAATGAGCAGAAATGACAAATTATAAATAACGTATATAAAATAAAATACAGAAAATAAATGTACATTAATTTAATAAAATTAAAGAGAATGAGTAGAAATGACAAATTATCAATAACGTATATAAAATAAAATACAGAAAATGAATGTACAGAAAGGGTAGTAAAGTAAAATTAATATAAAGGAAAATCAGAAAGGAGGAGGTAAACAAAAGAAACAAAATGAGAATATTTACATATACAAAAAACGGTTGGAACATGAAGAATAAAGAAAAACTAGTAAAATAAAGATATAAAATGAATGATAACGGACTTAACGATGTTACATGTTACAGAAAAGTATGGAACTGTATGTACAATAACTAATGTGAGTAATAGAAATACTATTGTACAGTAACATTAGTGTACAATGACTGTTTGAAAAATAGTAGATAGGATTAATGAATTTTGAAAAATTAAAATAGTGAAAAACTATTGTACAGTAACAATAGTGTACAATGGCTGTTTGAAAAAAGGTAGATAGGATTAATGAGTTTGAAAAAATAAAACTAGTGCTTAAAAATATGAACTCTTGATTACCAACATATGATGGATGCCAAAATGATAAGGGGGAAATAATAGTGTGAAGAATGGAGAAAGGATAAAGAGAAAAGGATATAATAAATAAAGTATAAAGAAAGGACGTACCTATTTTGGAGAGAGAAGCCTGCTGACTAATACTGAAAAGACCGTTAAGGGCGGAAGGGGGAAGGGGTAGAAGCGATCTCTAGCGGCCAAAAAGTTAACTATATTAGGTATCTATACTGGAGTATAGGAAAAAAAGGGGGAAAGTGAATAAATGGATAAAATTAATATAAATAAAATTAAAACTAAAAATTATACGAATTAACAGATTCGTATATTAATATAAATAAAATAAAATAATTAAAATTAGAACAAAAAAAAAAAGTTATAAATGTCAATCGTGTGATAACAAAAGAAACATCAGTGACGAAGTGACAGAATTTAAGTTTTTTGAGTAAGTTAAAAATTTGGAAGTAGGTAGAGGAAAGGTGATGTGAGTCAGTCTTAAGATTGATAGTGGAGGAATCTAAATTTATGTGGATAGTTTCAGAGAGGAAGCGTTTTTCATGGTTAGGAACCGTAGGTAGGATAGACGTATTATCAAAATCAAAAGTGTGGTTTAAAGAAAGGGCATGTTCGGAAAGTTTAGAGGAGGTATGGTTACGGGAGGAAATGGCATATTTGTGTTGGGTAATACGGTCCTTAAGGAAGTTTTTGGTTTCACCTATATAGGAAGAGTTACAATTAGTAGTAGAGCAGGGGACACGATAAACGACATGGGAACGTAGTTTGAGGGGAATAGGATCTTTGATACGGGTATAAATAGGGGAAAGTTTGTTATGAGATTTAAAGGCAATACGTAAATTGGGGATAAAGGAACGTAAGTATTTTTGAATGTTATTAGAGAGGGAGGGTATATATGCCAAGGATCTGTATATAGGGATAGATGGTGGATGCGGCGATCGGGTGGGGGTGAGGGGGTTATAGTAGTCATGGATGAGTTTATTAACAATATAGGGAGGAAAATTGTTCTTAGAAAGGATTTTGTTTACCTCCTCCTTTCTGATTTTCCTTTATATTAATTTTACTTTACTACCCTTTCTGTACAATCATTTTCTGTATTTTATTTTAAATACGTTATTTATAATTTGTCATTTATGCTCATTCTCTTTAATTTTATTAAATTAATGTACATTTATTTTCTGTATTTTATTTTATATACATTATTTATAATTTGTCATTTCTGCTCATTCTCTTTATTTTATTAAATCTGTCTTACTTTATTATATCTGTCATTATTTTCATTTTCTTGTCATTATCAGTAATTTTGTTATATCTGTCTTTATCTTAATTTTATTATATCTGTCACTATTTTAATTTCTCCTCATTATCATTATTTTTTTAAATCTATCTATATCTTAATTTTATCACTTGTGTCACTTTTTAATATTCGTTATCTTCCATCTTCATATCTGCCACTATTTTAAATTTCTACATTACTTGTCACCACATTATTGTTACTGTACATTTTTATAATTTTTGTTCTGTTTGTTTCTTTCTCATGAACACACTGTAGGTCGAAACGTCGGCACATAATTATAAGTTTATTACTTATTCAGTGTTCTTTCTGACTGCACCCCCCAACTATCACCTTTACATGAAAAGTTAATACATTATTGAACATTGAATAGTATAATCGCATTTACATCCCCACTTTGCAATAACCAATTTTGCAGACCACTCTTTTGTTGTTGCAATGCTTAGCTCAAACATTGAAGCCAAGCGAAAATCTGTATCTATATTTATTTTTACTGCAATTTCAAAATTAATTTAAATAATGTTATGTATATGTTACAGTTCGGAATTGTGAAGATTCTTGAAAAACCCCTGAAGTTGACAGCAGACTGTACCTGTCTGATTCTGGAAACCATATCAACATTATTGTCTATTCCTGTTAGACTTAAAAAGCTCTTGTCATTAGAACTTACGCAAAATGTAATGGCGTTTATTGATGTAAGTGCTTCATTTTTACTTAGGAGCTAATGGTTTTTTTCTATAGTAATTTTATAAATTATATGTGTATGTGTATAAATGATATTTACACTTATATGTACCCATATCCACCCAACGTAAGTGGACCTACCCCCGTTTTACAACTTATATGCGTCTTCATAAATTAAGCTCAATTTTTTAAGACCTGTTTTTATTATTCCATAAGTAAAATAGAATATTACACGGTGGTTACTAAAAACTTTTTAATATAGTAGACAGAAATTTTATGAAAATTTATCTATAAAGCACATGCCATTGTCGAAACAGCTGGGACTTGTGCCCAGTAGTGAGCAGTGTTCTACCTGATTTTGCTCGGTGGTAGTTCGCGCATTAGCTCATTGGATGCAGCACAATCGTACTGTGTGATCTTTAAGTTATTAAAGGAGTTTTGAGGTTAGATTCCCGAGGATAGAATGATTATATAAACGAAAAGATGGAATATTTCAGATTGGGAGAAAAATAATTCTGGAAATAAGAGGTGTGGTGTTCCTGACAAGGCCCGCTTTACAACATTAAATGGCCACTACAACCTTTTTCTATAAAATAGTGACAAATAAAAGTGATTTTTATTTTCTTTTTCATGGGATAAGAGGTTAAATCACTTCCTTCTGCCTACGATGTTAGTTCTGATTAATTTCGTAGATTAATTTGTATTTAGCTATAAAGTTATACGAAAAAACAGAATTTATAGTTTTGCATTAAAAAATTATTTATTCAATGATGTTGGGAAAAAGTCTACATGCTATAAAAAATATAAGTTCAATTTATATTTTGTTACGTTTAATGAACTTCACTTTCCAGAAAGCATAGATACTATTATGTAATATGAATCCGTTATTGTGGAATGACATTATTTTTTTCAAGGCTTAATAAAATTAATAAGGGAGCGGAGTGGCTCAGTGGTAGAGCACTGAGTTCCTGTGCCAAAGGTCTTGGGTTCAAATCCCGCTAGCTGGCAGATTTTTATTTAATCTGTTAGCAGCCGACGATGAATCTTATAGTAGATCGGACCCTTCTGGTGCTCATTCAGCCTTTTTGAAAGTGGGCACCCACAATAAGGCGGAAAAATCTGGCAGTTGAGCGTGATCTGACAAAACATCTATCTGCACAACCTTTGTCCAAGAAACAGTTCTGCACAATGACCCTACATGGATTGTAGTGGTACTGTTTTGTTTTTTAAGTCCATTAAACTCGTTTGCCATAACACCAGATAATTAAGGGTATACCAATTATATCTTCTAAATCCGCAGTATGACTCCACCTATCTCCAAAAAAGTGAGAAGAGGTTGATATTGTGTTATCACTGAATGTTGAAGGACGATGCCTTAACGACAAACAAAACACAGATGATGGCCCTGGAAGTGCTGACTTGGACCCTGATGCGGCAGGTCGGGAGGGATTGGTTCATCGGCCTCCATGGAGTGTCCAGGATCATGAAGCTGCTCTACAGGACCACTGATCCGGGAGTACTCAACAACGTCGGCCTATTGCTGAGGATGGTCGTGGAAAAGGATCCAATAATTGGCGAGATGTTTTATAAAGAAGGCCTGGTGAAATGGTAATGTTCTCTTAATCGAAATATCTCTTGACCAATCTGATCTTGATCAAAGTATTGTGAAGCCATCGTTTTTCAAAAGAATTATGTTCTATATATTGGGTTCCCTGGAAAATAATACAGGATTTCACTCTCCCAATCGCCTTGAGATGGTCATCGACGCTTGATTTGCTGCCTTCAAGTTTCCTTGCCAGTTCTTTAAAAGTGGAATTTTCTTCCACCAAAGCTCGGAGAACATCATCTTTAAGGAAACAACTTCCAAGGCCTTCTTTGTCTTCAAGTTTCTTTGTCCCTTTCGAATGCTTGAAACCACCGTTGCACTCGTGAGTCTTCGTTGATATTTCTGGCCGTTTGGGCCCCGTACCGGCCGAGTTTGAACTAGTAAAAAAAAAAAAATATGCGAAAATCACACTTTGACATTTTAGTAACGACTGATCTATTTTTCCAAGTAGCAAAATGCAAAAGGCAAAAAAACATTTTTGTTTGAAAAAGGATTAATAAGTGTTTGCATTTATAAAAAGCAAAGTGCGACAAACAGTTTACTATTCGAAGGGGTATTTTAAAAGAAACATAAAATCCTGCATTATTTTCCGGATAACCCAATAATATACAAGTATATTTCTAATTCTCTATTGCATATACAGTGCCTTGTTATTGTAAACTTTATATCGGTCCAGAAAATCATAATGACTTAAATAATTAAAGGCTCATTGAGAACAAGCATCTTTGGAAGACGAGCCCCCGCTTGGAGACAGCCACGCAGATCATTTTCCATCACGAACCCTCGCTGAAGGTAGAGTACTGGGGCCGGCTGGATGTCGAAGACGTAACATCGGACGGTTTCTTCTTCTGCCGGATGGCGAAGAACGAGACGAGCGTCCACAGCTCTGACATCTGGAGGGAAGACACCCGCCCGGCCCGCCCGGTCTACACTGTCCAAATGGGCATGGTGGCTACATCCAACGAAGATTCACTTTCCTTGTTACCCTTCGGTAAGCTCCCATCTGTTCACACAATGTCCCAGTTGTTTTAATAAACGTTAATTAGAAATGTCTACGGGATGTTTTCAGACGAGATGGAAAACCCTGAACACGATTCAGAAAAGCATCCAAACGTTGAGTCCAGACTGAGTTTTTATGCCAAAAATCTGATTTCAATTTATCGAAAAAAATCTGAAGAGCCAGAACCTGATATTAGATTGTCCGAAATGTATAACAAACTTCGTGAGCAGTTCAAGGACATCCCCAGTTCCAAGTGAGTGGGATATTCTGTAGTGTTGTATGTCATATCTACAGCTGCCATGAACAAGTGATCAGTCGAATTTTTACGAAATTAGTTTCTTGTACTTAATAAAGCGGAATCGTGTTATTTTTGTAATGGATAATTGGCTAAGTCAGGCATTGGCTTGAAAAGGAGCTATTGCTTGTATTACAACTCAATTTTTTGTTGAATAGAATAATTTATTGATATTTACAACTGTAATGATATTACATCAAGTAAATCTGCTGTATGAACAAAGACATAAAAAAAAACACTCGTGGAGAAACTATCCATTGATAGCACTCCAATAAAGTTCTATAGTAGAAGGTCTCGAGGCCATCTTCTTTTCAGATGCCTCGGAGGGTTATCAGGAATATTATGGGAAGCAAGTTGAGAGATTAGCGGATTCAAGTGTGTATTTTTCATGGAAGGATAGATATCTAGTTTGGGCCAAATCAGCATATGGGTATTAAGATCATGATGGATGAGTTTGTTTGTGACATAATAAGGAGCATTGAGGATTTTACGAAGGATTTTGGATTGTAAGGATTGGATACGAGATGAATTGGATGGTTTAGTAGAGCCTCTTCTTTCAACTCATTATGTCCAAATAGGTCAGATAACTATCATGTAAATGAGTCTTTTGTAATTACTTGGGAGCTTTAAACGTTTGTCCAGTAAATGTTGATGTAGGCGAAAACTTCGAGCAGTTTCTTGTCTTTTCAGTCTTGTATGAGGATGCCAAGTGAGACGTTTGTTCAGATGGAATCCTAGATAACGTATCCGTTCGACAGGAATCCGTGGAATGTTATTAAACGATACAGTAGGACAGGAATTCATAGATTTATGACGAAGAGTGAAGGTAATTTGGTGGGATTTGTTAGGATTTATTTTAATTCTCCAATTTTGACACCATTCTTGAAGGTTTGAGATATGAGATTGAAGAGATGGGGATGCAACAAATGGGTCCTTATTTACTGATAACACACATGTGTCATCAGCGTACGTAGTGAGGGCAGTGCTTGGATGGGTTGGGGTGTCAGCTCAACTCTATTTTAAGTCTAAAACTACGAGTATACACGGATTCGGACATCTTAATTGCAAGTTTAGATTTTAACTTAATTTTTTAAAAAATATTTTAGTATTAGAAATGAAATGAGATTAATAATGTTTAACTAATGTTATCATTAATTTATTATAGACACAAAAATAAATTCTCACGTGAATGGATCGAGGAGAGAGTGGGTGCAATAGCTTCGCTTGTCGACAACGCCTTGTCAGGACGCTACGGTAAAAGTGAATGCACTTATCACACATTGGAACTGCACATTCAGGAACTAAAGGTACATATTACTAGTTGTTTATAAAAAAACCATTATTACTCAGCAATGAAATTGATACATTAAAAATATTCATACCATTATTGGTTGAAATAATATACAATCCACACAATTTACTCGTATTTTGCCTTAATTTTTTTTTATATACACACTTTATTGAAATATTACAATTTGCCACTTTTAGGCAATAAGAAATAGCACTAAATAGCTATACAATCATTCAATAAGAACAAGAAAATAATAGTAATAAATAAAATAAAAATATATACATGCGTATAGCTTGTATGCATAGTTAATATCCAAAAGATATACAAATATTTTTGTTTTGTCTTATTTATAAATAACATTTTTTTTTGTGTATAGTAAAAATTAAAAGAATAATAGAGATTTACACTGTTATAAATTATACTAAACTCTTTTGTATTAATATTGCTTAATTTAAACTTGTATTCACTTCTCCATGTACCTTCCTTCAATATTGTTTTCTTTATTTACAATTGTATAATAAACTATTTACTTAACTAGTGTTTTTATTATATTTATCAAAATTAACATGATTGAATACATTTATTATAATTTAATGTTTATTCGCTGGTTGTTTCAGTCTTCCTCTTTTTAGCCCGTTTCTTCTTTCTGTTCATTTTCTATGAAGGTTGGATTGTTTTTCATTCTCTGAAAATCTTCTATAACAAATTAAGTTTTAAAACTTCCTAAATCTTTTGGTTAGACTTTTTGGACCTATTTAAAACTTTTGACAAAAATCTTAGTATTTTATAAAGGCCAAAAACTAATGAATGACACTCACGTTGTGCCACCTGATAGTCGACATTTTCAATTTCAAATTTCTTTGACCTGAAAAATAATTAAACATAAAAATGGAAAGGCCTTTTCTTTAAAAAAAAATATTGTGATTAAATTATTATGCAGATATCTTGTGCCCGGTTTTAATTTATTGTCGGTCTCATTGTTTATTGATATTTATCACCCTTATTGTGTGTCTCTTTTTTCTCTGCCTTTTTTTCCGAAATCTTAGATCTTTAAACATCAGATTTGTAGTGACATTTTTTGAACTTATTTTGTACATACAGTCTTATACTGTCTTAATATTTGTACTGTTTTCATAATTATTATAGTCTCCAAAATCAAATTCCTTTTCCTAATAAATTCGGATTTTGAACTTAGTATTAGCTGATCAGCAGCAACAAATCAATAACATTTCGATGCTATTTGCAGGAAGAACTGAAAAGTTCAGTGATTCCACTGGGAAGGCTGGAGGTGGGCCTCAAGCTGGAACGGGCCTTGCTTTTCAAGGTTCTGGCAGACAGGCTGAGTGTGCCCTGCGCCCTGGTGCGTGGCCTCTACGCGGTGGCATGGATCGAAGTCGTGGCACATTTCCTCCCGAGCGATCTCATCCCTGAACTCCCCGCCCAGAAAGTCGTCACCACCCACCTCGTCGACTTGGTCAACCAACCTGGGAGGTTGGTGGCCCTCGACACCCAAGAGGCCAGAAACTACTGCGGGCATCCCATGCCAGGAGTCATCGAGCGCCTGCCGCGTCACTTGGCTGAAAAGAAGCCGTACTGGATGATAGATGTGGAAAAGCTCGATGAATTTCAACGCCATATTGAAATGTACTAAAGATTCTATTATTTTCATTTTTTTATTTTATTCGAACAAGTTCCATAGGTGGTGAAGGAGATGGAATTATATTTAGTAACCGAGCATTGAAGCGCAGAACACCATAGTCATTTTTTTTTTAATCTCAAGGTCAACGAAATGGTTAACATCGACCCATGAAAAAGCTACTATATTTTTGATATTTACATTTTATGCTTTTAAATATGTCATATTTTTGTCGAATACGATGTTCAAACCGATAACACTAAAAAATACTTTGTTGGAGAAAGTATACCAATTTCATACAACACTTAATAGCAAATCAGAAACCAATCATAATAAAGAATAGACATTATAATAATATTATTAACAGGGATCAGGATAGCTCAGCTATGCTGAACGTTCTTGGTTCAAATATGGCTGCGGCAGATACATTATTTAACGGATGTGCCCTCTGGGATCTACAGAGACTCCTGAGGCTCACCTAGCCTCTATTATGTGGGTATCCTAAGCTAGAAAAAACTCTCTGCACAGCCATTGTCCTAGAAACAGTAGAGTCCTTACCATGCACTGAACCCAAGACACTTCATGGGCTATTTTAAAAACTTTTAAACAGATTTTAAACAGAATAATTAATAATATATTGATATAATAATTAAACTAACATTATTTAAAAAACAAGTCTAACATTTGTAACTATACAAAATACCACTTATGCATATTTTGTCGGTGCTATTAGTTTTCTTTTTCAAATATGCTAATTTAAAATAAAGTAGATCATTCAAAAAATATAACCTGTCGTAAAATTATTAAATTATTTATTCGGCCGTTAATTTATTATAAACCTATACCCTCATATATGTTCGATACATAAGAAGGTCAGTATGGATACACTATATAATTTATACACAACTAAACAGCAGTTCTTGCATCTGCCGTGCATCGATTATAAATCAACGTTGCAGTAACTTTTCGAAACTTGGCACATTCTTCAGGACCTTCAACTCTCTTTGCACAAGACTGGATGAACGATTCCAAGGAGAATCATTATGGAGTAGTTTTTGTTCAGCTGAAATGAAGATCATTTTTAGGCTGTATCGTAATTATTTATAGATACCTATACGATAAAAAATAATAAAATTTGTGTTGTTATGTTTGACTAACAACAGCATTACCTTCCTTAAAGATTCTGCTTTAACTTTAAAACTGAAGTCTTATTCGCTTACAGAGTACTAAGTGCAAGAAATACCTGGCTCAACGAGTACAGGTATTAAAACCGATTATTAATACCTAACGGTCCTAAAAATATTAACGACAGACTTATAGTATAACTTGCAATATCTATAGGAGTTCCTAAAAAATAAAGAAAAATGTATATGGAAATAGAAAAATGAATTTAAAAAACGTATTAGATTTAAAAAAAAAAATATTTAAATTAAGACTCCAATATTAATCACATTGAAAGTTCCAATTATTTAAAGTTAAAGTGCATATTGAATGTACGTTTAAACTTTAAAGGCTAAATTTAACTTAGGACGTTTAAATCAACAGAAGTAATCAGAAATGTGCAATTAATCTTGGTGGAGAAAAGGTTTGAAGCAAATGTTACAATCGTGGGCTCCAGAACGTCGGTTTGAAGGTAAAGGACGGGGCTTTATATAATGCTCTCCGACGGGCGCTGAAGCCCGCTTCGCTTTGTTTAACGCTCTCCGTATTGAAAGGTTTAATTTAACCCAATCTCTTCAAGGGTCATAGAGGTGCATTTTTTTTTTATATTTGCTTTTCTTCTTTTCATTTTATTTTGAGAAATTTTCTTTATGATAATAAATGAAATATAAAATAACATTATAAGTCTTAATAACAAAACTTAATTCTTTGATAGGGTTTTTATGGATATTTAAAAAATATTGATGTAATGTATGTATATCGATGCAGATATATTTATATAGTATATAATACATAAACTCATTGATTCTATAATGGATCGGATCGCCTACGGCCGAAAGAGGCACAAGGTCGTCGGAAGGCGATCAGAATAAGGAAACATAACAGAGCTAGGCGAGGTCCCGCTAGCAGTAGTCGAAGGCCTGTCATAGAGATTAATTTATTTATTCGCGAAATTTATGGAATTAATTAATGTCTTCTGATATTGGAAGGTTATTAAATAATTTAACTTAAATATACTATATCGCTGTGTTTCCCTTTATTTTTGTCGTTAACAGTTCAAAACGTCAAATAAGTTAAAATACGAGGTAATGCCCCATCCTCAGGATTGCATTGATGCTTGGATCAAGTATTTTAAAGGTTTTCTAGAATAATACTAGTTGACCTTGAATATTCGGAAAAGAAAATGGTCCAGGTGTAGGTAATTTAGGAATTAATTCCTTAAATAGTGAGAAGCCTTGGAAAACAGCTGTAATGTGGTTCGAAACATCGGCTTCTAATAAATATTTATTTCATTTTTTAAGGAATTAATTATTTAATTATTTCACATCTATCTTTACAATTTTCTTTCCCTATTTTTAAGTTTACTCGTGTTTTGTCATAGGTTTGAAACATAGTAGTAAAATTACCTTTATTTAAGTTATATTAACAATGGAATATTGTAGGCTTCAAGTATAAATTAATGATGCGTTATAGTTAAATTGACAAAATATTCAACATTAAGATCCAAACTTTGACGAAATAAGAGCAAAATTGAAAATGGTGATTGCGAGCATTAAAGAGGTTGTGAGAATGCCTGAAACGTGGATTTATTAAATGTTTTAAACCGGAAGAGAAGAGAAACTCAAGGAAATTCATATGATTTATTATGCAAATGTTCCTGTAGCTTGATAGTGATAATAGAAAAGTTTGTTTATTGAGTTAATATCACTTTATACACTTTTATACAGCATCGGACGATGCTACTGTGGGAGTCCTAAATCATACCTGTCCTGGCTTAAATAGGGATCTTTAACGAGTACCTGTCATTGCACAAGCTCGGGACCCCATGTTACATTCCTCCTGAAGGGCGGCACAACCGATATACCATTGTTTTACTCCCTTGTAAAAAACCCAGAGCCACCTGCCGGGCTGCGAACATCGACCTTGGGCATAGTAATTTTTAATGCTAACCACTACACCATAGGTCACCCTTGATAATCGAAGGGCCTCATCCTATTGTTTGAAAACCCCCTTCTTTCCGAGCCCATAAACTTCCAGGCTATATTCTGCGAGTTACTGAACCTAGTTACTAGAGGTGAAGAAAAGAAGCAGAAGAGAGAGACCACCAGCCGCTGAGATGCAGCAATGACCCCAACCATCCTCCCTCGACTTGCGGCCATTGTGAGTAGCTAACCCTATTATAGGAGGAGCCGATTTCTCACAGCTGACAAAGCAGTTAAATGTGACTCCCGAGAGAACGTCACGGACATCAGAGCAGTCTGAAATTGATTCTTTGTCATCATCGCCTGGAATACAATACTGGCTACCTCTCCCTTTATCTTTTGCTGTGATCGAACATTTCACGAGGTTTATTGCTCCGTGGGTGGGTGCATGCCTTGTTTATCAACCGAGCTCAATCTTCTTCTGCCAAGACTGATGATTAGGGCAGGAGTATTTTGGTAGTTATGATTTGGCAGAAAAACAACAATTGTTGGATAGTAGCAAAATAAACAAACAATTGTTGGATAATTACTGTCTAATTTAATAATATATGCAAAACATTGAACATATTAAACCAAATATATCAATAAAATATAACACTAGTTGAATGTAGTCTAGTTACTATCAACAGCCGAAATTATTTCTGTAGCGAGGGTGCTTAAAATAATGCGCGAACCAACAGAATCAGAAAACCTAATACTTAATGCAATGAATGAATTTCAAAAACTATACTTAGCAATAAAGACTCCAAAAATGAAATACTTGTACTGGATTGTGTGGACAAAAAGAAACAAAGCAAAAGTTAAATGAGGGCGTAGGAGAATCATAAATTCCAAATGATAACTTAAAACACATTTATAGAAAAAAAAAGAACATTAACACTCCACCATAGAACCATATCTGAAACAAAAAGCAGAAACAAATTTGAACCAACTCACAAACACATAATCGAAGCGGAGAGACTATGTTGCAACCAAATTTAGTTGTATATATAAAAGTAATGAACTTTATGTCTTTTAATAAAAATGGAACGATCGTTTGTTTGTCTAGTGTTGTCTTAGACAAATTTACTCAACAAAAATATAGAAAAATGAGTACAAGTAAATTTTTAAAATTTGGAGCTTTCAGCTTATGATCCTGAACGCTTTGCACGTCTTAATATGCACCATTAATTTATGAAAATATAATCTATAGACTAATTTTTTTATTGTATTTTAATTGCCATCCGATATATGTGTTTAAATCCGGTTTTAACGGCAATATTCCAGTCCAAGTTAGGTAGAATAACTAACGTTCTTGTAGCCCCGTAAATTTTTTTTTTCGAAAGGTCTGCTCAAACGTTGAAGAGGAGCAGAGGAGTAGCAGACAAAACAAATAGCAACGCTTGATAACTTAAAAATAGAATAATAATAACATTTCCCTAACGTCCTAATTAATTATTAAGAACCAAGACCAAATTGTATCGATATAATGAAGAGTATTTAAATCGATATCAATAATCGATTTATCAGATGAAACCAACCAACCGAGCAATCAGCTAGGCAACTCAATCATAACTAGCTCTGATTGGACACGCCTAATGACCCTGAGCACATATTACGTTTTACTGCCGGGAAAGCTGCTTTCACCGACAGGAAAAGCATTTTTACGATAAAGCTCGGCAGGAAGTAGTGTTGGGGTACTAATTTCGTATATTTATATGTTTGTGAGCAGTTCTTAATTGGAAGCCAGGGGGTGTAAATGAATGAAACAGAGCGGACAAAGAAAATTATTTAAAAAAAATATTTGTACACCTTTATTCAAACATAACGCATATTACATTTTAAGTACATCACTACCCAGTACAGGGATGATATTTGTCACAGTTCACGCTCAACTGCTAGGTTTTTCTCCAAATTAGGGTACCCACTTTAATGAGACTGGATGAGCCCAAAGGATCCATCCTAAGCTGTTAACAGATTAAATATAATCTACCACGGCCTGATTTGAACCCGGCATGGCAATTCAGCTCTACTATTGAGCCACTCCGCTCCTAAAGCTCTGATAACACAGTCTGAAAAGTTGAGATTGATTCATTTACTTGTATACATGAAATGTGAACTGAAACACAACTCAGTTCATGTTTATAAAAACGAGATAATGGATCAAGGCATGCAGGATATTAGGTTTAGTACATAATAGGCATTGTACTGTTACTGAGCCAAGGTTGTGCATGGAAGTTATTTGGCACAGATTGATCTCACAACCGCTAAGCTATCCTCCCAGTAAGCCTTTTTTGTAGAAGCTGCACGAGGCCTCCAGTTGACTAAGAGAATAGCTGATTTATCTGTCAAAACCGATATCGAATTCGGGACAAAGATATCAGTGACTGAGGAAGGTGTGAACTGATCTATATACATTCAAACACTCCAGATCTTCATAAATTTATACTACCGGTCATCATAACGGAGCGATTATTTATATTTCCACTATTCTTCGCTAGACTACTAGACTGTTTAACCAAGAAGACTGGAGCAGAATGCCTAATGTGCCAGCGAGAAGACCCGATAGCTAGTACTAGAGCCGTGCCGTGGAGGAGGGTTCGAGAGCTGCATGACAATCAACTGACGGGCGGAAACGCAATTGCTCAATGAATCGGGGAAAGTGGACCCACCGTTGTCGGCTCCTTCGTGCTATCGGAGGATTTGGCTGTGGTTCCTCATTGCTCAAGGCTTTCATTGGTCAAGACATAAGTCATAAATGAACCGATGTTTTGTAAGTTCTTAGATTCAAGCCATATATCAAATACATTTTTATTTTTGTAAATTTCCTGTACAATACAACCTACGAAGGGCCTCGGGTTCAGTTCACGAACTGTAGAATGTACTGTTTCTTGGGGAACGGTTGTTCAATGTCCACTTTATAGAGGCTGTGTAAACCCGAGGAGGGTCTGCAGGTTCCACAGGGCCTATTGGTGGCTGTTAGCAGATTAAATAATTGAAGAGCCACAGCTAGATGACTGGAAGACCTTCAGCTCAGCAACACAGCGCTTAACGAAATGAGCTACCCCGCTCCCTTTCCTATCATTTCATTCATTATTAAAAATATTTATTATCTATTCATATAAAATGCTTGGTTCTGAATGACTGATGGATCATTGAACAGCCTAATCCGCTGATCGTAGAGATCTGAAACTTCTTTGTATGACGTAGGCATCCGATAAGAAAGGATTTTCCGAAATTCTACCCCTAAGGGGTGAAAAATGGGAACAAAGTTTATATGCTTGCTCATGTGTTTCTTACTCGCAAAATCTACATATTTTCGCTGAAAAAACAAATCAAGTAACATACCTAGTTCACTTCTCGCAGCTGCCGTACGACAAGTGAAACCGTTATACTAAGTAATCTTTTTCGATAAATTCATTACATACTAACGAAAAAAAAGACAGAATGAACTTTTACGTCTGTTACGTCATGCCTCGTGTTCATTTACCATGTCCTATTCAAAATGGCCTGAATTTTGACTTTATGATTCTAACCTACTCAGATATTATTCAGAACCTAAAAAAGTTCCAAGGAAAATGTTTTATGGAGTCGAACCCATATCTGAGTAGTCGGTGACGTAATCGTTACAGCATGAATATAGTTGTGTAACATTAACTTTATATCCGAAAGTATTAAGCTTCATGTTAATTAAATTGAATAGTTAGAAATCTTTGGCGTTCCTAAAAAATAAAATAAATAAATAAACCTTTGAAGTGTATGGTATGACAGTACATTCTGTTACTATTCCTGTAGATGACATTCCACAAAACATTTTTTTTTTATATATATAATGCCTAATGTTTTTTTTTTCAATATCTTTGGAAGTTGTAGAGGGTTGTCCGTCCAAGGATCTACTCGGAAAAATCTACCCAATCAGGGATCTATTGATCTGTATAAATATACAGGCTCTATTTATATCTTCTATATAAAGGTATGTTATTAACGAAATTGGTTTATAAAATTGTTGTTTAAAGATAAGATAAAGTAAGTTATTTTAACTCTCAGGAACTCAGGCTACGCTGCTTATTCTTCATAAGATGATCTGCTAAAACTAAATCTTACCATAAATATTTGGTACATAATCTATATATATATGTAATATTAATTGGAACGTTATGAGTATCTAAATAAAAGAATAAGATTTATTGAGCAGGTAGCTGTGTACCTTAGGGTCTTTACCTTTATCCTTAAGAGAATGAACAGGTCAGTCGTTGGCATGAAGTGGGCAACTCGTATAGCGAAAGGGTCAATATAACAACTCAAATATAACGATCTCAGGGTGGCATACCATTTTATTATTTAAATATTATTCAGACCAATGGATTTGACTTTTCCTTGAGATCATTGCTTGGGCAGTGAAGCCAATAAAGCAGTACACTATCAAAAGAATATGGCACACATTCAAGAAAGTGTGAAGCTGCGGAATCTATTGTAATTGCAACCGTAACTGCAAACGTAAAAAATTGAGCTCCTAAGATTGCATTTTCAGGTGTAGTATGTATGTAAGTGGGAATAATTCCTGTTGGTCTGCTCTTAAACAGCTATTAATGATGTAATTAACTTCAATTACTCAATTAACAGTCATAACCTTGAAGAAGAAAGTGATACATATTAGAAACGATACCGCTTCCACCACTAACTAATGGCTTACAAGATAGAGGATTAGGATCGGGCAATGAGGAATGCCGACGTGAAGTGAATCAGAGGTTATGCAAGAGTACGGTCACTGCCTCCTATATTAGATTGCCTCCTTCATAATCATATCATACGGCCAAAGCAAGGGCATGTTCCGTTTTATTTTAAATTTATTGAGTAATACAATATCGATTACTTCAGATCCGTTCATCCGAAGTAATCGATGATGGACATCGTAATCAGATATGGGAATAATTGCTGGGGGAAATAACTCTACTCCTCAAGCGATTGAGCAAATTTTCTCTAAATTGAGTCTCTTTTAAATGGGGATACGGAATCTTTTTTTTTTTCGTAGTGAATAAGGGACTAAGTCAAGATTTAGCATAAAATGGAGTCGTTCCTGGAACTCAAGCCAAAAACTGCGAGAATGACACGATTTCGCTTCCCTAAGCATAATTAATTTACTCTGGACAAAATGCGACTTAACCACTTATTCAATGGGAATGCAGACATTTTAAACGACATTTTTTCTGTGTTTTTTTTCGTTCTCTTTTTTTAATAATAATTACAGTGGAGTGGATAATCAAAGATTCGGATAATCGAAATTCACTGAAAAAAACCCTTGCTTCATTGAGTTAGCTTTTTGTTTTTTAGAACGTTGTATAGTGACACATTAAAAAAAAAAATCTTTGAAGAAAGATGAGTTTGAGTCACCAATGATCTAATCGCCGATAACTCTAGATAAAATTTATTCGATCATTCTTTGTGATCGCCTAAATATGTAAGTTGATATCTCAAGAAGGCAGTAAAATATAAATCAGTCGATAATAAAAGAATTATGAGAAAAAAAACTTCACATCTACAAGCCTTAACCTTTACTCCCACAAGACCCTTTGGTTCGTTCAGTGGTTGGTTAGAACAATACAGATTCTATATCAAGGTTGTAGCACTCCATCCTATAGAAATATCCAACATTATTCACAGATTGCCTTCCCGCAAAGCTCCTGGGTCTCATATCTTAAAACACCTTCCTAGAAAAGCCATTCTATTCCTTACCTGTACTCCGCTCCACATATTTTCCTGACCTCTGGAAATTATCCATTGTAAAAATAATACCCAAACCTAAAAAAACAAATAGAATACCCATCCTCTTACCGTCCTACCTCTCTTTTACTTTGCATGTGTAAAATCCTAGAAAAACTCATCCTTAAACGATTGTACCCCATCCTTGATGCAAATCATATAATACCAGATCACCAGTTTGGATTCTGAGCATCCCACTCCACTGTCATCCAATGTCATCGTGTGGTGGATGTAGTCTGTTCTGCACTAGAACGTGGATCATATTGTTCGGATGTCTTTATAGACGTGGAATAGGCTTTTGACCGAGTCTGGCATCCGGGCTTGCTCTACAAACTCCGTAAATTCCTACCTCCTACATACTTTCTCATACTTCAATCCTATCTCACAAATAGAAATTTCCAAGTAAACCATAATAATGACTATTCACCCCTCTTTTCCCAATCTGCTGGTGTTCCTCAAGGTAGTATCTTTGGCCCAATCCTTTATACAGCTTATACAGCTGACATTCAAACTCGTCCTAATAATATCCTTACCACGTATACTGATGATACATGTGCATTATCATTCAACACCAATCCAGTTACTGCATCCCAAAACCTCCAGTCCCATATCACTGATCTTGAAGAATGGTGTCAAAACTGAAAAATTAAAATAAATTATCAAAAATCGCATCAAATCACTTTTACCTTACGTCGTTACCCAATGACTTCCTGCCCTTCAGTATCCTTTAATAATATCCCACTGGTGACTGTAGAACAGATCCGATACTTAGGATTAGATCTCGACAAACGATTAACCTGGAATCCTCATACAAGACTGAAAAGACAAGAAACCGCTCGACATTTCAGGCTACTTTAACGCTTACTAGACAAACGCTCTACCCTCCCAATTAACTACAAAAGACTCATCTACATGACCATCATACGACCTATTTGGACTTACGGAGTAGAGCTTTGGGGCTCCACTAAGCCATCGAATTCCTCTCGTATCCAATCCCTCCTTATTTTGTTAAGAATAAAGTCATCCATAACGACCTTAATGTCTCATTTGTTGCTGATTTGGCCCTCCTTTCATTGGTGGTATCTATCCTTTCATTACAAACTTCATTTACACTCAAACCCTCTAGTTTCAAACCTAGCTTCCTCTTCAATCCCCGATAATCCTCCGAGGCCTTTGAAAAGAAGATGGCTACGTGACCTTCTTAGTTGAACTTGTGATTTGAGTGATATCAGAGCGTAGTTTCACTACCTGTCATTATCTCATGTCATTATGTATCACTTAGCCTATTTACTTGTTGTATTATTTAATACAGTTGTAAATATCAGGTTGTGTAGTGTGATTCGGACGAGCTTAAGCTCAATATATTTTCCGAATTTTAAGACACCCTTTTAACAGAGGCTGTAGAGTCTCGAGATAGTCTGTCCATCACCCAATTTTATCTTTAGTTAATAATAAATTGAAGAAGATTTAATGTTATTATTATCAAAAAAGTAAAAATAATCTCACAAATATATAATAGGTTTAAGAAGTTTTTACCCCAAACATTTTCCAGTAATGAATATTTTTTCATTTACTTTATGTATTGATTTCTGAAAATAAAACTATTTGAATGAAAACATTCTTCTATAAAATGGTAATATGATTACAATAAATGCGTTAGGTGTAGATATTATTTTACGAAATTTTAAGAAATTTAAAACCTATACAACTATTATTCTGAATATGTTTCACCCTCCCCCTAAAACCAAACTTTTCCTTCTATCGTATGAATCTTCAGAAATGTAGGTTTAATAATTCTGTGGCACCTGTGCATAGTGGGAATCGTATTTTTTTTTCTCTTTTCTTGTGTCTAACACGCTAAGTGTCCCGTCCATTGCAATGAAAGATATTCCTTTGTGAATCGTGGGCTGACCCTCCAACCTTGAACTTAAAATAAGTTCAGAAAAAATACGATTCTAAGTAGATAGCTTGAAATTCACAAAATTCGACTTAGCCCACTACGCACAGGTGCCACAGAATTTTCGTTACATTTGTTTACAAACACGACCTTAATTGGAATCAATGCGTGTTAATTTAATAAGCGAGTATTTAATATTTTTTAATTGGTATAAATGGGAATTCAAGAGATAGACATTTCTCATTTTTCCCAATATCTTAAGATATTGAAATTATCTATATATCGCTACTTCAGAGGAACAAGGTCATAACTCATTTTTTCAATACAATTATTTGAAAGTTCCATGTAAGTTAAAAAAAATAAAAATTTGGGTATTGGTCAAGTAGATCATTCCATAAAACTTCAAGTTGAAACATTATTCAACTCAAAATATGACTTCGAAAAAACATGTTGGAAATGGAATATCAGATACGTCGTTCCTGAAAAAGTTTCAACCATGCAATTGGTACTGAAGGCTTAGCTCACATATTCCAAATTTTGAGTTATGTCGTCCAATTGAAGGAGCTGTATAAAGTGGAAACCAATTCATCCATGGGCGTACTATCACATTGATATATACCTACTTGTATTGTAGTGATCTAAATATCAATGACATACCTATCATTACTTAATGAATCCCTGAGAGGTATGAGGAAGGAAGCGGAGCGGTATGTGATCCACTTGCTGACCAGGAAGAGCCTTGTCCTCGCACTATAATTTGTGGTAAACCCCGCCTTACTTCGGGAATCGATGTTGTTCGGATCAACATATCGTAAGATGAAAAACAAAATTTAGGAAATAAAAAGACTAATTTCAATACTAACAACTTGCCGAGGACCTCAAAATATCAATTTTATATCATATGGAAAAACCAAATCGCAAAAAAAAAAGTTTAACCGATTTCAAACTTGGGAATGGACTTATTTTTAAGACTTATTTTTATAGCACATTTTAAAAGAAAATATTTCATAATTTACTTTTATTAGAAGATTAGAATTCTATGACTCATCATCGAAATTATTAAAAGCATTGGTTAACTACAGATAAACTAATGTAATAAATATACATATATATTATAAATAGATTTATATTTCTTGGTTAATTATTGTTTTATTTCTGGGTCTTAAGGACCATCAACAACTCTAGTTTTACCAGTATATGCATTGAAATAAATTCACAAGATGAAAATATAAATTAGTCTAATCAACGAATTAAAAACAGCTGTACTGATATATCCCAAGAAGAATCTAATGAGTTTATTTCATGGTAGAGGCTGTAATATTTCTATGTCAACGGTTATGCGGGAATGCATTATGGCCAAGGTCGTGCTCATGCCAAACATATTATGCTCATTGAGATCAACTTTTGAGTGCTATGAATCCCATTTATGACCATTTTTATCTACCTACTGTCATTAAATGAATGAATATTTAAGTCATAATAAATCTAAAAGATTCCTCGTTTTCATACTGATTTATTTTCACTATAGTGAATTTTAATATTTTTAGTGGAGTCATCTCAAGTCCAGTGGTTAGCATAACAATCTACTATGCCCAAGATCGCGGGTTCGCAACCCCGCAGGTCGCCATAGGATTTTAAGAGGGATTAAAAAAATCTTAATCATGCCGTCCTTCAGAAGGGGCGTAAAACGGGGGCCCCGAGCCTGTACGATATCAAGTACTCGTTAAGGATCCCTATCCTAATTAAACCTGGATAGGCAGTATTTAGGACTCCCACTGTAGCATCGTCTGATTAGCAATAGCACCATAAAGTGACGTTAAATGAATAAACAAAAAACATTCTCACTTACTCAGAGGACTTGGACTATAAAATGTGAAAGTTGTGGCGTTCGTAGAACAATAAACACGGGATAATTGTTTTGGTATTTGCAACTATTATGGTATAAAAGTAGGTGTTTTAAACGTTTATGGAGAACAGATAATTTAAATAAATACACAAATCAGCCCCTCCCAAAAAAGTGAAATTTTATAACAAATGTCTACTATAAAAGTTTTCCGAATGCAAGGATGGGGCAAAGAAATACAATAAACATTTAGTAAAACAGGAAAAAATCATTTAATAATACTAATGATATCAGAAGAAAGAGAAGCTTATCATTAATGCTATCAGTGTTTACTAAACATTGTGTGAACTATCTCTTAATTCATTGTCACATGACTATAAGTAAAATTTAAACATTAAATTTGCCTAATTTTAGGTAAGTGCGATGAGATAAACGAATATGGTTTTAATGGCTTTGGTTTACCGATAAATTAAAAAACAAAACATGCTGATTTGCATGTTTTTCGGCCAGTTCAATTCGAGGTTGTATGAATATCAGAAATTTTAATATAAGAAATTGAATAAAGAATTTATAGAACCTACTTTTAGGTAGTTATAGAAAACTAAAACTAATTAGTTTGTTTCATGTCTCGCACGTTGATGAACTGAACATAACAAAAAAAAAGACCTAGAAATGAAAATAGGAATAATAAAGATTTTGGAGTCCAATTCGAACGATCCTAAGAAACTTGAAAAAAAAACTGTTCAAGATATTTTTTGTTTTTGTTATGCTCTAAAAAGCATAGAATAGTAGACTGAAATGTGCATATGATAACATGATTAAAATAGGCTGGCTTGTAACATTGATGAGCTTGTGTTAGTAACGAGAAAAACTAAATGAAAGAGAACGATGGTGATCGTTTATAGATGACTGTAAGTTAAAGAATCATTCATGTTTAATACATTATTTAATACAAATTATAATATTCAAAGAATAATTATCTTACCATTTAATTATAAACTATTTATATGACTTTAAAGAAATGGTATGAAAAATCGAGGAAAGTGCACTTTTCAAAAGTAGTAAAACCGCCATCATTGTTGTTGCATATGAATTAATGAGACCTTGGATATGAATAAACAACCGTATACAAAACGAATAATCATAAAAACGCATATAAATATGAATAAAACATGTATGGGCTTCTTTTGTTTACCGTCATGTATGTCATATATGGGCTTTATTGTGTTCCTTAAGATTTATTGTGAACTGTAAGAGGCAGTTTATTTATATAATAAATCAATATATACCACAACGTATATTTGATAATAATTAAACTCAGAAGAACAAACAAAAACCAAGATTTCTACCTTCCCAGAAGCCGACGAATTATAAGTTTGAATTAAAGGATCTTTTTTCATTTGACATTTATTTAATGTTCTCTCGAAAGCCAGTAAATCTCTTTACATTTCCTGCAACTAACCTATTTTCAGTATTACACTAAAACACATTTATAATTACTTTGAGTATTATTCTAATTAATTTCATTGCATTTTTTATTGTTTTAATTTTATTTACGCTTATATAACCGAAACTAAACATTTTTTTAACATTTAATATTGAAAACAATAATTGAATTAAACATTATGCAGTAACAGTGCAAGAGGCTTTATTAGTATTTTTAGGTCGACGAATGGTATTTATAGGTAGTTTTCGCATAAAAATATAATTCAACGCAGTCATGGTCAGATTTAATTTTTTTTTAAATTTAATGATGGAACCATTCACGTTTTTGGAATTTTATTGGTGTTTTCTAATTAGGATAATAAAAAAACAAACTATATAGTTGAATTTGGTGTGAGCATACAAAAGGTGCGAATTAAAATTAAAGATGATAAGTTTAATTGATTTTTACAAAAATAGTTTAGATTTTTACCAATAGGTGTTTTGTAACTTCTTGACATGTATAGTGAAAAATATTTTTGTTAAGACTATAGATAGCAATTGTTGATACTTTATTGAGTAAGATCAGTTCACGTAACATCCTTTCGTTCATAGATCACTTACGACATCGTGTATGAATAAAAAGGTTTAATAATAACTTAACAGTTTATATTACGAAACGTCATGCAATAAATTACATAAAAAAATTCTGGAAGAAATTTTAAAAAGTTGACAAATTAATAAAAAATATACGTCAATATTCATACAAATTCTCTGGGTAACTCATTACTGTATCTTCTGTGAGAAGACCTTGATAATATTTCTGTAAATAAATGCCAAAGAATTTCTTTCTATTGATATTAGCAGATACAGTTTCTATATTATTAATATTTTAATTAGATACTCCTCTTTATTTTGGTGTATCCTCGTCTAATTGAAATTTTGTTGAGAATCCAGAAAATAAATGATTGTAAATTACATATGGAACTTAAAATAAAAAAGTATTTGAAGTATGGGGCAGTTTCTAAGGCCAATTGAGCTTACAAAATTACAAAAATTTAACTCTTAGCTAAATCAGAGAAAATATCTACAGCCCCTGTGAATAAGTGCTTACGTCGAATTTTATCAAGAACGAGTTGATTGTACTGAGGGAAGTTAAATCGTGCCATTCACGTAGTCTTTGGCATAAAATGGAGTTATAATATTAGCGAGAACTCCATTTCAAGGGACTGCCCGACTTAGCAACTTATTCTTTACGAAAATAACACGATTTCGCTTACCTGAGTACAAGAAATTTTGGAGAAAATTCGAATTAACCATTTATTCACCGAGGCTCTGGATATAGATATAATTAGCCTTCGAATACAGTTTCTAAAATACTAAATTTGATACTATAATACTAGCATTAATAATAACAAAACTAAACTATGATGCTTTTGTCATCGATCCTAATAAGTCTTATTATTGTATAACTGATGGTTACACGTAGGAGAGAGGTAAAAAAAGTGAGAAGACTTTTTTTAATACAAAGCTCCAACATTTTTTTTAATTGATCAATACTTATATCAAATTTTGAATTATTAATAAATCAAAATATTTAAAAAATAGGAATACATGAATATTTTGTCCTTGAAGAACTAAACATAGAAGTGCAGTAATTTTACGATAGTGGAAAAACCTCGCATGACATCTTCAAATTAAAAACAAGCTAAAATCTTCTTCAAGTTGCTTCGAAACATTCCAGTTCGTGTGATATTTTTATAATTATGATTTTCTCAGAAAATGATAATTGTAAAGAGCTAAACTCTGCTACTGAAAGGTTCAAAGCCTTGTAAAATTATTTAAAAATATAAATGATCGAATTTCGCCTCAAAAATCCTCGAACAGATCAAATGTTCATCCGATAGATTATATAATATATTTTTTATATCTTTATGCTTTGCTATAGCTTTTCTCTGTTTCCATTACGACTTTCAGAAAAGGATTAAAATTTATTTAAAATAACAAAACTGAATTTGTTGCTGAAGTGATTGCATAAAAAATTGCTTGCTTTGTGAATATTTGTTAATAAAGTTGAAATGGTATTAGATTTCATGTTATCAAGTTCAAATATTATTCAGATATAGTGAAAGATATTCTGCGTTATAATCAACAACGCCTCAGCCTTTAACAAATTAGCTATCACCTGGAAGTTTTGTTCTTTCTTATCAATGGCGGCTGGAACAAAGGAAGTACCTGTCAAATCAACGCTTGTTATAAAAAACTTGTTAAAAACATAATATTTATGGGAAATTATACTCAGTTTAACCCCAACAAAAACAACAACAAAAAAACAATCATCCTTGAATCTGTATTTAAGAGCTTCTTTAATGAGTTTATTACAAAGGAATAGTATTGGAAAATATTTTATTGCTCCATAATCTCTATACTGTAAACTTATTGTTACATAACTGACAATGGAAAATAGAAATTTCCAAAGCTACATAAAACTAATTAAAAATAAAACATTTAATACAAAATTTACTAAAACAGTTGGAGTTAAGTACAAATTGTCATATAATCCCAACTACTTGTTTTATTTTTTATTAAACATTTTATCAGAACTATCACAGTCTGTTCCTAATCGCCAAACCCCGTCATATATTATGCTGTTGCGTATATATAATATTTTTACACATTCCAAGAAATTTAGAATGAGACCAAGAAATTTTTGGAATAATGCCCATCATTGATATAAAATGTTTTGTGTAATGCCCAACAGCGTCTTTGAAACATGTAAGTTTAATGGGAGATGAGGATATTTGGCTACAAAAATTTTTCTTATTTTGTTTACTACAATTCTGGGTCTTAGGACTTCTTCTTCTTCATTCTTCCCTTAGAGGCTTATTTAAGGCGTTAAAGTGAGGAATTCAATGAGGAGTTTTTACTTCTTTGAGGCTGAGAGCACAATTGAACTCGGGACTCGAAGCAATCTCTGGACAGTAGAACTGTCCTCTCAATTCTGGCAAGTCCGCAGTGACTAGCGATCATCCATTGCAGAATAAATTTCTTATACAAGGCCATCAGGATTTCCAATTCATTGACAAGTATTCTCAGACCTTTGCTGCATTTTGATCTGAAAGACAGCAACACTGACACTGCATCAGTAAGAAATACGATTTTGTAGTTCCCAGGTGTGTTCAGTCGTAGGACTGGATCTGAATATTTTACAGTAGACATATTTTATGTAATAATAAAAACAATAAAATTGGAATTTAAAACTACTTAAAAGAACTCGTAAATAAAGAAATGAAATTGTCACAAGTGAAGATATTTTTGTTTTTAAATGATGCCCATTCTCATCGATCCAGTTATAAAAATTTCAATCGATATCGGTTAAAGTGTAATAATTCTAAATTACCAGAAATATTTCAATTTCACAAAAAAATAAATAATTAATGTATTTTTAGAATCGCACTAACATTTTTCTTTTATTGACCATTTTTTTAATACAAAAGTGTTGAGGATCAGGGATGTGATAAATATTGCAAAACCACGATGAAGCAAAAAGAACCAGAAACAAAGTTCGTACTTTTAAAATTTATAATTATATAAAATTATAATTTTAATAACTTATAATCTGAGTTTAGCCTATAAAAATGCCAAAATAAGAAAACAAAAAAAATATGTAATATAGTATAATATTATCATATTATCTATGCTATCTATTAAATATATATTATCGTAGCCTATTATATTCTAATAATATAGTGCAATAATCTATGATTTCACACAAGTAGAAAAAAAGTAGACATTTATTAAGGACACGTTATTTTTTTTGCTGGATAATTAAAGTTAGTCTCCGAAAATTAAGCCTTAGGTATTTTAAAAACTAATCACTCGAAGCTTCACCAGGCTTCGTCAGGACACACACCAAAAAAATTCACACCAATGAAGAGTTATTTTATTAAAGGCCTTGGAGTGAGATTTATTTCTCCTACTGTTTTTTTTTTTTTTTAAGAATGTTCATATTATATCGCTCCTTCAAGAGAACAATGTTATAACTAAAAAAACTAACTTTTCAAAAAGTTAGTGGAAAGTTCCATGTGAGTAAAAAAAAATAAAATTTCATGTATTGGTAAAACTATAAAACTATTGGAATGATGATATTGAAAAATGTTTATCAACCATTAGAACATTTTTAAAAGCTTTAATTTTTTAAAATTTTAATCTATGTCATTTCAATAAAACTTCAAGTTCATACATTCATACAACTCATTTTGAACCATATTTTATGACTTTATTAAAAAAATAAAAATGTTTTAAATGGAATATCAGATATGTCGTTCATGAATTAAAATATCTTAACGAGTAAAATTGTTAAAAAAATAAAAAATGCCGATTTTTGAGTTATGTCGTTATTTTGAATAGCGACATGTTCTGTATTTGATCTTCATTGATGTTAATTTTTATTTCATTGTATGTTCTTTTGATTATGCCTGAATTGGCGAAACGTTGAGCGTTTATGTAAACCGGTAATAGTTTTTGCTCCTTTTTATTGGTAAAATTCCTGGCCATTATTTTACAACGGAATATAAGAAATGCTATAGTACCCATTCTATAAAGACTATTTCACAATAATTAAGGGATGGTACGAAGACTAATGTAGAAGAGAACAGTTGCACAACCTGAAGACCCCACCCCAGTGCTGCCACTCTGGAGGCTATATATATCACTGCTCTCCTTCCTCGCGTCACAACCCTACAATGTCCAGGTCGATACAGGTGAGTCCATGCAAAGTGAAATAATTATTTTTAATTATATTGTTTACAGGTGTCACTATGTAACTTCGGTAATATGTGAAGGTAAGTAGAACACACGGGTTGTAGCGCTTACAGTGAGAGTGAATTGTGAAATGTTGCCCACTTTTGAAATAATAATAAACAAAAAGTCGATGATAACGGTGATCAAGTTGTTTACATGATAGTCAAAATGAATTTAATTTAATGTCTTGTATAACTAAATGAATAGGAAACAAATTAATTATTTAGTTTTGGAAGGAAATCGAAGTTTGAAACTACGTACTTTAAACAAAAGTTTCATGTTTTCGCAAACTTTTATTCCCGATAAATTTTAATTAAGTAAATTTGATTATCATTTAAAAATAGATGGATGTAAATATCTACATAAAATTAATCACAATTAAAAGAACTTAATAAATCATCCGAAATGTTGCTAATGGGAATTGTGAAGAAAATTGTTATAGTTGATAAAATAATGTAAGTGCTAAATAAAAGTTTAATGTTTTAATAATGAGCTAATAAAATATACTTATTAGTTGTTATTTTCGGAAATAATAATGGTAAATAAATTAAATAATTAAGTTTTTAACTTTTACAAGTATATATCATTTTTCAATATATATTTAATTTTAAAATATATGTGATTAAAATTTCCAACACATATAAGAGAAATATGTTTGTGGCTGTACTTTAAATAATGTCCATTTGATAATCCACAAGGACACAATCAGACATAATAATTAAATTAAAATTTTATATCTAATTGTGAATGATTTATATTTTAATATATTGGACCCGAAAATATTCAAATTAAATAATTATCCAGCCAAATATGGTGCCTTAACGATACCTATTTTTGTAATCGACAACCTCGAATGATTATAAATTAATTGTTCCTGTGCAATTTTAATTACTACGTAAACACTCTTTCAAGGATCTGTGTGCATGTTTCATTTATCGTAACAACAAAAAACGGAAGTTTGTTACTGATGAGCCTGTTGGGTGGGAATCCGTAACAATACTTTTTTTTAATCAGATCTTGACATGGTATTTTAATATGAGTCAATTGTTTATTTACAAAACCTTTGTTTTTCTTTTGAATTATTCTTTTAAAACTTAATGGATCTGAGCAGAAATTTCCTATGGTATTTTCCTTTGGTATTTTCAATTACTAATTGCATAATTTGAATTGTAATAATTGGACTGCTTAAGCAATGATTCTACCTTTTCAAAGCTCTCACTTATTAGCGGATCATACTTCCTCATTCTTATAGTCATTATTGAAAGAACAAAAAATATCATGATTATTCATTTAATTCGAACTACGTTAGTTTTTCTTTTTGTTATTTGCTTTAAGATGATTTACTTCTAATAAATTTACGTTTAGCACTGAGTTGCCATTCCGAAGGTCGGGGGTTCAAACAACGCTGCTTGGCAGACTTATTTACTCGGTTAGCAGCTGGAGATAGATCCTATGGGTTCTTGGGCCATCCTGTGGCTTACACAGCTTCTATAGAATGGGTATTTTACCCAAAATAGGGGGAAACTCAGATGGTTGAGCGTGATCTAGAACAAATCACCTCCCTGCACAACCGTTGCCCAAGAAACAGTTTTTCATGGGTTGCAGTGATACTGTTTTTTTTACTTTTAATTGTAATTTTATTCCTTTTTTTCTGTTAGATGTGTTTTTATTTCTTTTTTCTATCCCCTCATAAATAAAAATAAACGTAATAAAATGTGGAACAGTTTAAATAAAGAGTTAAATAAAAACAACCAGAAATTTCTTTTTTCCTCGCCTATAAACTTTGGAAACGCAACAACGGTTTACATTTGAGTTAATAATTTAATTCAATTTTGTTTTAACATAATGATTTAGATATTTTTAAAAACAAGCTATATTAGTTGATGTTCATATTTTTGTTTGAATTTCAGCTTTCTTTGTTTCTACTTACTATTGTAATTTGTATACATATGTACTTAATTATCTATGTTTTCTCTCTTTATAATTATTGTAATCTTATTTATGTTATTTTTTATTTCTTGTACTCGGTTTTCTTTTTCTTTTTTAAATGTTATCCCTGGAGATAATTCGATAGTTTTTTCTCAGTAATTCTTTCTCATTTAATAAGACATATTAATGCCCTTTATTAATATACTCTAAGACATAATAATACCCTGTATAGAAACCTGTTTTGTTATTATAAAGGGACTTGTCCCAGAATAAATAAAGAATTTATTATTATTATTATTACTATTTAATGTTTTGTTATTTAGTTTAATAACACTAATGCAAGAAATAGTTGCTATTTCTCACACGTACTATTTTAGATGCGCTGGAAAATAAAGTTTAATGACATCTACTAATATCCAATATTATAGTTTGATACCTAATAATGCATTAATTTTTAATAAGGCCGAATGGTAAAAACTATGTAACCTTTACAAACATCCGGGTAAACTGTTTGCGGTCGTCTCACAATAGTTTAAAACTAATCCCTGAATTAGTTCCTTTTTTGTTGAAAGTTATAATTATTTGATTGCTCTAGCCTTCGAATATTAAATAATATCAGATATCATTGCTTTCTATTTATGGAAAGGTGGGAACTATTTCTCGATAGATAAATTAACAGGTATCGACCACACGGTTGCCAAGGCCGAAGATGGAAAGTTTATTATTGCTATTCCTGGAATTATGTAGCGTAATACACGCGTTCACTAAGTTAATGGAGTATTATTTTAATTTTCATATAACAATTAGTTTTCAATTGAACTTTGCTATCAAAGCAAACATCAATGAACAATTACTCTGCTCAATTAAAATGTCAGCAGGTTTAAGAAATTATATTGTGTATCAAATATAATGTTTTCTAGGTATTTAACTAGCGAGAATTTTGGGTACTTATAGAATATGATAGTTATACTGATTTGAAATATATAAATAATCATTTAAGGGTTAGAGTTATATATGTTGTTAGCGCCCTTTTCGAATATTAGAAAATCACCGCATTTAGCTTCTAAATAATTTTTTCACTCAGCGATAACATTTTGTTTGTTTAATAAATAATAAACGGGTAAACTTTCCATTTACATCCAAAGACCCAAAGGTTTATCCCATACTTAACCAGATGTACTCACTATTCAGAGGAATATCGACATAGTATCTGATCTTCATAGCAGAAAGAAAAGACGTTTTCCGAAAATATTCTAACACGATTCATTTTTGCTGGAATGACATTGATTTATATTTCTTTAATCCCTAGGATGACGTAGATGTTGCCATTTCCCTTCTTGCATTTGAGATATCCGCAGAACAAAAAAAATGGCTCCTTTTTTAGGAGATGAATCTCACAAAACTTCAATAAATTTAGGGAACAAACTATGTGTAGTTTATCGTTGATTGAAAGGATTCCTTAAGTATTATTATTATTTTAGGCTTTTTTTTTTTTAATTTCATGGTGCTTAGACTGATGAAAAGAATTATAACCAATCTAAAAAAAGTTTTTTTTATTAATCATTTAACTATAATGAAATAGAAAAAAAGTTGAGAAATATTGAATAAAACTTAAATATAAAACAGTTTGAGATTCTAGTAATCCCATAGAAATTAAATTTTATTTTAAAGCCTTAAAAAAAGTTTAAAATCAGTTAAAGTTAATATTATTTTTTCAATTTTTCATAAATATTGCCTTTATGGAATTCCTTGGGGAAACAAAAATGTCCACACTTTATCAAATGTTCCTTATGAATCAAATGATTTCTTAAGACTGAAATCAACTCCTCATTTCAGTAGACGTTAGGAAATCCTGTAAAGAAATCTTGAGTTGCCAACTGATCCATCAATCTACTCCCTTAGAACATTGGACAAAATGTCTTACTGTCTGTTTTTTAATATAGAGTGATAAAAAATTCTAACAAAAACTATTTGCCGTAGATGTGTCTAAGTAATTATACTGTGAGATTTAGTTACGGAAATTTAATGTCGTCCTTCGCAGATTACTCGTGGTATGCATGTTTTGGAATTCTTGGTCTTCGAGTTTGACCTCCGAGTCAGTTCTGGCATTGTTTGGTCATTTGTAGGAAAGGAATGTCTTTGCCACGTGATTGATCTGTATAGACTATTTTTTTTTTTTTTTAGTTACGCCATATTTCTCTTAATGATTGATCAAAACAAATGATTGACTATGAAGGTTGCCATAGCAGCTAATGACGAGCGGTAGTTAACGACTCTTGTTAGAAAAAGACAAAAGATCTCTTCTTTTTTTAGAATTATTCTAAAAGTCTGCGGTTTCATTAGGTCCAACTTAACCAAGTTGAAAGATGATCCGATACCCTACTTATTAATTATTGACAATTATGACAATCATAGAAAAAGCAATTATTATTTATAACTATTACCATATAGGATTACTTACAGAATAAGAATACAATCTTCCGAATCGGACCATTATCAGAAAAGTAACAGGGCATTGAACCTTGTCTTGATTTTACATTTTTAGATCTCTTCCACTTCTTGGGCATGCAGCAGATATGTTTTTTTAAGGTTACACCTCTCCCATAATGATTTATTATTTCAATTAATATTTTACAAATATAATGATCAAACCATAATTTTGAATGACTATCTTGATTCAGCAATGACAAATAATTAGTTACGTATTTTTTTTTTAAACTTCATCTATTCGGTAACAATACTAGGAGGCTCTTGACTTTAGTTCTTTTTTTTTATTCAATGATATTCATAACTGTATTATACTACTACAACAAGTAAATATAAAGAATGGTACATATTGGCATGAATAAAGACAAGTAGAGAAACTACCCAGTGGTAGTACTCAAATGATTTTAGTTAAATATAATAATAGTTTAGGGTAAAAGAAATCTATTATTTTTGCGTGAAATTCAAAACTTTATTTAGGATTGTCCGATTTGGGTCAAATATGCACTGTTTTGTTGTTTAATTTGTTGCCATTTTAAAGGTAGCTTCATAATATCTCTCCGGACTATATGGTGGATGCATTAAAACTTCCCAACCAAGTTCCCGGAGTTTCTAGCGAGTCACTACAGACGTGTGTGGCCTTGCGTTGCCCTGATGGAGCACAACACCTCTTCTGTTGGCCAATTCTGGCCGTTTCCGATCAATCGCTAACTTCAAACGGCCCAGTTGTTGACAGTAGAGATCTAAATTTAGTGTTTGGACATACGGAAGCAACTTATAATAAATGATTCCTTTCAAGTCCCACCAAATACACAGTAGAACCTTTCTGGCCGCTAGTCCTTGTTCGGCCACCGTTTGAGCTGCATCACCACGCTTCGACCACAATCGTTTTCAGACAATATTGTCGCATGTGACCTATTTCTCATCCCCAGTCACCATCCGTTTAAGAAATGGGTCGATTTCATTCTGTTTGGTCAAGGATTCACAGGTGGAAATTCGATCCATCATGTTTTTTGGTGTTAATCGGTGTGGCACCCAAACATCGAGCTTCTTTTTGAATCCAGCTTTAGCTCCTGGACGATGCTACGACTACTAACATCCCGGTCAACTTCGATTATTTCTGTGATTTTATCGACATATAATGGATGGAGAAAATAACGGATTTCTTTTTCCCCAGCTTATTATTTGTATGCGTTTTCCTAGTTCCATTATTCAATATAATTTCGAATAATATATAACTTATGATAATTTAAAGCTATCGATTTTTAATTTCTTTTCCAATTTTATATCTCCTAGCACCCTCCTCCCCAATATCAATCAAAGCTATAACATGCCCAAAGTAATATTTCTTGCAACTGAACTTAATCGAACCTCACATTACTAATAAATAACTTATACTTTCTGATGTCAGGTTACTCGTCACATCATCAATTTTACCTGGATAAGTAAAATTTAGGACTCCCACTGTAGCGTCGTCCGATTAGCCAAATTAGCACAAAGTGACGTTAAATGAATAAAAACAACGCATAATTTCATAACTGATTAGTTAGTATACCATAGGAACAATTCGCAAGGGCTATCTAGTATGTTTTATTATTTATAATATCTGTAAAGACAAACGTACGTTTGATTTCTTGATAATAGTTTAGTCAGATACCCTCCATTGGAGATGCATCGTTAAGATTCTGTTGGGTTTAGAAAGGCGTGGATTCCCAAATGATTCAAAGGCAACCGGGACAAAACAAGGTCGACAACTCAGTTAATGAAACCATTTTAAAACATTTAACGGAACATTAGACTTAGTTCTCCTATAGTTCTCGTATTTCCGTATACGCTAAACAATGCTCCTTTACAGTCCAAATCGATTGGAAATGAAATGATAATATATAATTATGCAATGTATAATTAATAGAAAGGTCTCGAACTTTGCTAGTCGACTGCATTGAGGAAGCACGCCACTCCGGCCTTGACAACATTCCTCCGAGGCGGGCGTGGTCCCTTCTTTGTCCCTACTTTGCTCTTTTCAGAGAGAAATGTTTCCATAGAAACCTGATAGTTCATGTATGCAATTAATTTCTCACAACAAGGTTCCATTGGAAATAGAAGAGATATTACCTTCTTTAACTCCAAGGTGTAAGACACTTTCCATTTTGGAGACGTATCCAACTTTTTCTATTAATACTGTGCCAGAATTGATGATGGAGCCTTCATTTTACCATTAATGACGAAAAATTCAGTGCTTAAGTATTTTTAAACTTCTTAAGATATCAATTTTACGGAATACTCATCCAAAACTAACTTTAACTTTTGGCTCCGTTTTTTATTTCCCTTATTTTCTTACTGTTCAAACACTACGTTAACCATCATAAGTTAACATTTTAATTTTTCGATTTTTCCACCCCAAATATCCTATTACCCAATAACAATCAAATGTTGAAAATTATATTCATAGGTACTAAATACAAATAATATTATTATTCATATGTAGATATTTGAGATTGTCTCTGTCCGTAGGATGTTTTCCTAAATAAATCGAAACCATATTTATATGATTTAAAGCAATACTAAGCTCATTAATTATTCTTTTAATATATTTAGTTATATGAATCCTATAATATATATTTAGAGGGAAACATTTGTTCGAAATGTCCCCCCTTTACAGTAAAGTACCCCATAGTTTCTTATTAAATATTATCTTTACAAATTACAAAGAACCAAACAATTCTGAAAAAAAAACTATGCAATATTTTACACGTAGTTTTAACAGGCAAAGGGTCTAAATGAATAAGTAAAGAAGATTTTTCCTAATAACCTGATATAAATGTAAAAATAAATAACATTTTTAAATTGTTAGCATATCTAATTTTTAGAAAAACACTTCATTATCAATGAGAAATTACTTTTTTTTAAAATTTACTATTTCATCCTTATGAATCCAAATGTATTTTTTAAAAGTACAATTATTACAGCCTTTGTTATGAGATTTCCAGGCACTGTGGAACGTAGAGCTATAATAAAACGGAAAAAAATTATGTAAAACACTGCTTCTAGGGGCGACTGGGAAAATATTTTTTTATTATTATTGTATGAATCGATTTTATTTTTAATCTTATTTTGTATGGTCTTTGGGGGGCGGAGTGGCTCAGCGATAGAGCACTGAGTAGCCATGCCGGAAATCCTGGTTCAAATCCCGCTGCAGGCAGTTACTTTCATTTATTCTGCGGTAGGAGATGGATCATATGGGATCTAGGGTCCTCCTGGGGCTTACCCAGCCTCAATAAAATATATAAAATAGGGTACCCAAAATAAGGGGGAAAAACCTGAGCGTGACCTAGGACGTCACCTCCTTGCAGAACCGTTGTCCATGAATCAATACAGTCTCTACCATGTACTGAACCCCAGACTGGTTCACGTGTCGTAATGGTTACAGGCCTGGTTGTATGGCCATTAATTTTATACAAGCGATTTTTTAAAATATATACCATCTATTGGTAACTGAATTTCATGTTTTTCCTTCTTTACTGTTTTATGGGCAGATAGATATTTTGTAACCTTGGTGACAGTAGAGGCTATTAAATAAATTAACCAATTAATTTATCAGTTATACAAAAATATTGATTAACTTATGAAAAACATGAATATTGGTTTCCTGGTTAGTCATTGAGGAAATGTTTGTTGAATCATCTGGTAACAGTCTCCACCTTCCCGGTGACTTTGAACTCTTCCTACGAACGAAGGTCAGACAAGGCAGGCTACTAAGTAGGGATCTTGGAGAACCCGGATTCCAATAATAACACCTTTAGAAAATTGTTGCTTAAATAATAAAGCATATATAAATATTTTATTTTTTATAAAGCATAGATCATATAGCATAGCATTTTTTTTTACATATTTTCATGTGTTTATATGATAATGATAAAAATGAAACAATAATATAAGAGATAATCTGCTACGAATAATTAATATTTGATTGCTAATTCTCTTACGAGATATAAATTTGATTTATTATTATTTAGATAAAGTTTAAAATTTGGAGTATTACATTGATATCATAACATAAAAATCAAAAACTAAATCAATATTAAATACTTTCACGATATTAAGTAACATTTATGAGTCGAATCATCAATAAATAACGAAAATTGAGAATCAAATGTTTTAGATACGTTCACCATTACTAACAATGACATTTAGGTTTTCGAATTTATGGCACTTTATTATATTATATTAGTAAAATGAATCGTTAACATGTAAAACAATAAAAATTATATGTCTACCACACACCTAAAATTATATGTCACCACATAAATGCACTTTAGCTTAGAAAACAATTGAACTACGTAAGCACAACTACGTTAAAACTTTTTTTTTAATGGGATGAATATTTTCATAATAGGGTTTATAAGTTGTCTGTGTATAAACAACTTTAATATTTTATCGTACAATGGATGTTTAATTAAAGTGCACCCGTTATAAATAATAAAAGTAATGCTTTAGTAGTTTCTCCTAAAGGTTCTGATATAAAGCAAAAAGAAAAGAAAAAAATAATGAATTCAAAAGTCAACCTTGAAAAAGGAGTGGTTCTGGCTGATGAATATGGTCTTTCTCTCAACGTTGCTAGGCTGCATTGAATATATTGCAACTTATTTTTTTATATTTGTTATCTAATGGGTATTAACTTTTTTACATTTGTTACTAATGGGTATTATTGGCTATCTAGATATTCAATGCTATTACAGTATATTCAATGCAAGACCGAAATAAAATTGTTTATTTAAACGAAAAAAATAAAATTCTAAACTAATGAAACAAATGTATCAGTGTGAGGATATGGAATATCCTAAAAAAATAATATAACCTATATAACATCTCAATTATGAAAGAATGAGGTGACGTTAAATTTGAACCCAGTCCACGTACTGAAGGATTTCTCTATGCAGGTCAAAACAAAAAGCTTATTTCAGCTGTTGTATAAGAGTTAGGTTAGGCCCACGTTTTTTGTGTTGGCAACAAAAGGGTATTTAGAGGAAAAGTATCTAAAGACCCAATCTTGTTTAACTTAAGTCACGTATGATGCATTTATTAAAATTTTAAACATAAAACCTGCTGGATGATATACCACTGCCTGGATTTTTAAATACACTCCACGTAACAAAAGTGATACGAATGCCTCCTTACGTGTTTTAAATTAAATAAACACCAAAACATTATTAAATTACATATAAATGTTTCACTAAAAATAATTTATTATTGTAAGCTAGTGATTTTGGAAAATTTGTGTTTAAATATTTGTTGTAACAAATTGTTTTATTATGTATATTGTATTAATAACAGTAATGGGTATGTTGCAGTTGCTGGCAGCTTGCCTCTTATGTGCTGTGGCATGGGCCCAGCAGCAATACGAATACACCACCCCCGTCCCAATTCTGAAGCAGATCAACAGGCACAACGACGATGGCTCATACACTTACGGATACGAGGCTGCAGATGGTAGCTTCAAGATCGAGACGAAGCACCCCACTGGGGAAGTCTACGGAAAGTACGGCTACGTCGACGACACAGGAAAGGTGAGGGAAGTCGAGTACGGAGCGAGTAACAGGGGATTCGAACCAGCCGGGTCAGACATCAACGTCCCTCCACCGACGCTCACTAGCAGCAAGGACAACACCTTGAATGGTATCGATGATGGGCAGTACAGGGAAGATCCCAGCTTGTACCACAAGAACCCCCAATCATACAACAGCAGGAAGCCAGTGGCACAATACCAGCAGCCACAGTACCAGGCTCAACCACAGTACCAGCAGCCCGAGCCTCAGTACGAGCCAGAACCACAGTATCAGCCTCAGTACCAATCGCAGCCTAGGTACCAGGCACCCCGCAAGATCGTACCCGTCCCGATTCCCTCTGTGTTCCAGCAGTCTCAGTCTCAACCCGCCTACCAGCCCGCTCCACAGTACAACCCACAACCCCAGTACAATCCACAACCACAGTACAACCCACAACCTCAGTACAATCCACAACCACAGTACAATCCACAACCCCAGTACAACCCACAACCCCAGTACAGGCCACCAGTCAACAATGCTCCCTACCTCAACCCAGCACAGTTTGACACACACCCAGCAGTCAAGAACATTGACTATTTCTCTGGATCGTATTCCATAGACTACACTGGCAAGAAGTAACACAACTTCTTTTAATCTAAGTCTTTTCTCTAAGTCCTGTAAATAAATTTCTGTGTGAATGCGTGTGTGCTGGTACTGCGTGTGGATGATGTACTGCGTTTGTGCATTATTGTAACTTATAGCTTAAATAATAAAAACTGTTTTATTACATTCATCTCATTTATCAACCCTGAAGTCATTTTATTTCTAATAAGAATGTAAACTTATAATTAGAATTGCAGAATAAAAAACATAAACCAATAGGGCTCTACAGACTTTAAAACGGGTTAATTATTTACTATTATAAAATGTTCAGAATTATTCAGAAGTCGTACTCAGTTTTTGGCCTTTTGAGCAGGATTTTGTTACAAAAAAACTTTCTAAAACATTGCCTTTATGGCTTTATCACAGAACTGAAAATGTTTAGATAAGATGACGACACAAGCATTGAAAAAAGTTGAGCGATAAAGATTTAAATAAAACAAAATTACCTTTATTTAGAAGAAGTTATACATTTAGTATTTTCTTAATTCTTATATAATTTTTTTATGCTTTTGACTTATTCAAATCTACCTATTTACACAGATAATGTAATGGCCAGTTAAACTAGCAAATTCGAATACAAACTAATTTTTAGAAAAACGAGGAAAGAATTTCAAATTTTATATCTTTAAATTAAGAAATAAAATAAAACTCCTTCACAATGTTAACATTTTTCTATCTCTGTGTATTTTTACAGATTAGAATATTTAATACAACACAAATATATTTCGGGCTATTTAATTAAACTATTATTAGTTATTCATAAGAGAAAATGATTTTAAGCAATCATCACTTTAAGTTGAAACTCTTTGAAAAAACCTAAACCGTTTAAATTAGTAACATATCTATTTGATGTCCCATATGTATATTTCGAATACTGGGTAATATAGCATTTTATAAACACATAATCCTATCTTTGAAAAAAAAACTCTCACCCTTCATAAATAATAATGTGAAAGAATAACAATGCTAAGAATAAGAGGAAATTAAATTATTGAAGAAACGTTAATTAATTAAAATGGTACATTCAAAATTACTCAAGCAAGCGAACGGCTTGTTTCGAATGAATGCAACTGAAGAAAAACAAGCATAACGAACACAAAATACACCTCGATATTTCCTTAAAATGAAACTTGTGAACAGAATATTCCAGAACATCTTCAACGTAAGTCAAAAGGATCAATTAAGCAGATAGGCAAAAAGGAACAGACACTTAAGAGATCCATAATAAGCCGCGATGTGATAGAATAAAATATAAGTGGCAGGCTTGTATGTTAAATGTAATAAATATTGAACTAATTATTACATTAAACAAGTTATAAATAATGACTAAAAATTTAACCTTGTGATTTTAAGGAGCACAATGCACTTTAATAGGAAAAATCCTAGCGCTGAAACTTTTGTTCTTGACTCATTATCACTTTTCTTGCAACATAAATAAACCATCATTAATTTTTTTTATATGATATTATATCACCATATTTTTTATAATGCTATCGAAGGACATTCTTGATACAAATAAAGAGCTTTTACCGCACATCATGTAATTAATGCAAAACAATTTTCTATCTACCAGTGCTAGTTACTGTTGTATTAATTGAAGTTACTATCGAATGAATCGAATTAGAAATACAAAGGATATTAAAAACATTTTTTTTTTAGGAAGTAGATGTAATTTAGGAAAAAACCCACAAAGAAAACCAAAAATTCTTATATATAATCCATGAAGCTTATTGGGCTCGGTAAATAGTAGGAATTATGCAGTTTCTATTCCAACGATTGTGCAAGGAGGGTATTATACCGAGATCATACCCAACGAAAACCGGCTTGGATTTTCCCCAATCTTTATGCAGCCTGTGACTCCGATCGGAGAGGCGATTCACTGTTGTTGAAAGCCTAGGTTCAGTAACCCATCACCCTATATTTTGAGCTACCTTGCGACGATATAAATTAAAAAATATATAAACTTGTATAATTACTGGTCATAACATTTTTACCTTTATATTATATTATACTTCATAATTCAATAAAATGGAGAAAATCTGTATCCAGTCGGTTAAGCTCTTCCAAATACCACATGTTGCCAGAGCATGCCCTAGCTACCCCCGCCTTAGTCCCGAACCACTTTCATTCAGACTACTAATACAGTGACTATCCAAGGGCAGTGGGTTGTTACGTATCCCGGAATGTCGATGTTTTCTATTCCACACCTGACATAACTAACTATATCTCTCTGAAATTATTGAGAAAATAATTCCTTTCCACTCTAGGAAGGGAAGTGGATACTAACCCTCAATGTGGAACTGCTGTGCGTTCATCTTCATATCGCCGATTCTAATGCAAAGTATTGAAAATGAAAAAACAACTTTTCAGGAAAGTAAGAAAACTGTTTCAAGATTCATTCAAAACCATTTTTAAATTATATCGTTATACGTGTTTTTTTTTTTTGCATTAAGGATGACTTTATATGAATTTTATCGAATAATGAGTTTTAATTAGTCAAATAAGTTTTATTATCTATAATTTATGATCATTTTCTACAACAAAAAGTATCTAAAATAGCAACTTCATTAGTCTACATCGTTTTAATTTAAATATTTCCAAAATATGGTTGCTAAATATTAAAAATGGTCAGAATTAATAGTTTGCTTAAAAACATATCGTTGGTTTTATAAAAAAATGCAACAGAAAATACACGAACTTGATATATTCAATACTTTGCCATGCAAGATATTTGATAATTAGTCATTTTCCTTCTCTAGTCTGTTACATAAATCTAAAACGAGCGAAGGTTATTGATCATAAGATAATGTCATATAAAGGAGAAGCAGCTAATGTGTATAGAGTGCTGAGTTGCTGGGCTGAAAGTTGCGGGTTCAAATACGGCTTGTGACAGATTAATTATTTAACCTATTAACAGCTATGGATGGGCTCTGGGTGATCGAAGACCCTCCAGGGGCTCACGCAAGATCTGTAAACTGGACGGTTGAACTTCATCTCGGACAGATCACCTCTCTGCACAACTATTGTCCTAGAAACAGCACAGTCTCTACCATGTACTGAACCCTAAACCCTCCATTGGTTGTAGTGAAGGAGTTTTTTTTTAGTGTTATATAATTTTATTTAACAAAAGAGAATTGTTATATAATTCGTCTTTTTTTTTTTTTTTAATTTAAGTAAACCTCCGATGTTTTCTAGGAAACGATCAGAGGAAAACCATTCAATAAATTGATTTAGTTAGGCAGGGATTTTATATTCCCAGACCTGATGGCAAACCTCTGTTTGGTATCTATCTGTTTTTCTTTTTTTCTTTCGTTTTGAACCCTTTCACACGCTAGCATCTTGTCGCATATATATATATTTAAGCGTTTTATTTCATTTACTGATTATTCATTCACCTATAAGTTATTAGTTCTGTCGTATTCAACTATCTCATTAACATTCAAATCTCTTTCTCTCTCTATCTCTCACTCATGATTTTACGTTTGATAGTTTTTTTACCCCTTGTAAAAAAAGAGAATGCAAAGTTGTAAAAGGAAGGAGATAGCATGAGTCATCAAATCATATTTTGAATTATTTTTTTACCATTTTCATAATTAAACCTTTTTTCTTTTACTTTTTAAATTTCAATATTTTTCATTGGATTGCAGCTTTTGATAATTTACTAAGAATTGTGCCATTTACGCCAAAACACATCTTTTTAGGTAGGTGTAGGGTCTAAGCTTTGGATGTAGGGACGTAGAACGCATAATATAATAAATTTACTGGATCTCTCAATGTTTTATAATTCACTAAATTATAGGCTACTAACTTATTTTAAAAAAATATATTAAGCCTAAGTAACTATAAAAAAATTGATACTTATTTAACGTGTACACTATACTAAGAGAGCAGATTACCGATTATAAATCTATTATTAGGACTTTACTCTTAAAATTTGAAACGAAATAGGATTTCGATATTTGTGGTGATGATGAAAACCTTCTTTACATAACGAATTTCTTGAAAGTCAAATTTTCTGAAACGAAAATTTTGGGGGAATAACTAAAAAGGATTGATGTAAAATGGTAGTTATTTCTTAAAATCTAACATTCGGATTTCTCTAAAATTAATACTGGCCATTACTCCCATTAAGCTTCTCTTACACAGGTTGGAAGAACCTGATTGCTATGCAATCAAATATTTTGAAAGGTTCGGAATGGAATGCGAACGGCCTTGCTTGTGTTATTCAGTACCAACCAGAAGAAAGTGACTTGTGCCGTATAATAACATATCACTGCGATAGGGCATACATTCCGGAAATGGTCAGTAATTGTTGTGATGTGGATGTTGTACAATCATTCTCTGCATAATGATACAGACGTCATCGTGAAGGCGTTCGGATTTTGTACTTGCAATGGTTCAAGTTCCTACAGCTACAAGGAATGTTCGAGGACTCCAGGAGGTTGTGCAGTGTTCAAGAAACGATATTTGTATTAGAGATAAAGCGCTTTTAGCCTTTCATATTATTTATTTCACACATCTAGAAAAATATAAATTGCCTCAATACATTATTTTAAACATATTAGTGAGTTAAACATATGTAAAATATTAAGTAATTGGACATCGACCCTGCAGTAGTAGGTTGATTCCGATTGGTGCAAAAATTAATTTCAGGTTTGAGCGATCTGCTTAGCCCTTTATAGGATACGTGATCCTCTAATGAGTCACTCTGGTTTGACAACCTCCTTGCACAACTTTTGTATAAGAAATACTATTTTTTTTTTCAGGCCTTCCTGTCGAGACCTGTATTCTATAGTATTCATCATCTAGAACGTCTTTCTGCCATGACTTCCTGAGCTTGGTTAATACATGAAATTCTTAACTTGTCTTTTCTTCCGTCAGGCTTCACGTAGGAGAAGATATGGTTGACTATCTTCTCCTACGTGAAGCCTGACTTTGTCAACAGTTAATCATAGCAATGATTGAAGGTAGGAAAAAACATTATCAAAAAACAAACACGTTATATTCCGCAATATTGGCGTTTTTATCAGGGTTCTTGATTACATGTTTGCATGGATGTGCAGCTGTGTTTATTATATCCACTGTAGTGTTTAAAAAAATGTTAAAATTCAAACTTGATAAAATTAAGGCTGCAAGGTTAAGCATTGGAGAGGATTCTGTTTTACTAATCTAGAATTTATAGATTCCATAATTACTACTGCAAAAGCAACATAAAGTGGCGTTAAATGAAACAAACCATTAAACAATCTTCTTTTTTAACCCTTGACCACGTTATAAGGCCTGAAGAAGATCTGCAAAGTGGGTCGAAATGTTGGCTTTCAAATAAATAGCTCTTCCTATTTAAGAGAATCTTTTCTGATCTCCACCCGGACCATTTTCTTTCTCATATATATTAGATCAACTTATATTTAAAAAAAAAATTGAAATATGTAACAAAACAATTTTTTAAAAATGGTAGGCTAATAAAAATGAAAAAAAGAAGGAAAATAACTGAAAAAAATCAGGGGAATGTAAAAAACACAAATCATTCATATCTTGATAGTATCTGATTGATTATAACCTATAAAATATTTTTAATATTTGAACTAATGTATATTTTAATCTGTACCACTATAACTTATAAAGGTGATTGTGTTTAGTACATATTAGAGACTGAACTGTTTCTAGGACAACTCTTGAGCAGGAAGGTGATTTGTCACCTTAACGAGGTCATTTGAGATCACACTCACCCAGGTTGTTCTCATTATTATGGGTACCAACTTTATAGAGACTGAGTGAGCCCCTGGAGGGTCTCCCTATTTTACAGATTTTTAACAGTAACTTTAATAAAATTAATTAAGTAATGGATTTTTGGAAAAATAAGAATATTTGACGAAATGCGTAAATATTTGGAGAAATCTGTCTAACTTTCGTAACAAGCACAGTGTCCTACATTAAATCAGTATTGCGAAGCTTACAGGTGGCATGGACGACCGTTAATTACAACTTCAGGAATACTTCCGATAGCTAGTGAGCCAAAAAGGCCTGGGCGTTTCGACAGAACCACGCCTCGGCATCAAGGATGTTCCTCCTGTAGGGAATGCGGCAGTTCAGGTTCCTTGCTCGCTGCTCGTGTCCCCATTACGTCATATATGGCTTGTCGAGGACTGTTTATACCCACGGTAATGTAAACAAAACTCATTTAGTTCGAAAAATAAAGTACGTATGATCAAATGATTTATCTAAATACTTGTAATAGTTTTTAAAATTTGATTGATTTCGTCCGAGTTCAGGCAGATAGAAGATTTTGATCTAAAACTTCCGGTGTGAATTTATAGTTGTATATTGTCACATGTTATATTTTGTTAATGCTTCAAATTATTTATTATTAGAATGTAATCTCGAATATATTAAAGAAAGAAGTAGAAATCAAAAATTATCAAAAACCCTGTACCACTTCTGGAAAACTGATAATGACCGATGACAATAGAAGGTTTACCAACAGAAGCGAAAATACCGGTGACGGTTAATTTGTTGAGCAATCACCAGACTTTCGTTGAGTGTATAAAATTAAAAAAAAACACTACAACTACAATACAGGAAGGGTCTGGTGTTGAATACATGGTAGAGATTGTACATTTTTGAGGACAACGGTTTATAGAGGCTGAGTGATCCCCACGAGGGTCTGTATAAATATTTTTTTCTTTTTACCTTTTAAATTTTTTTAATCATTTAAACATTATATAGTTTTTGTATTAATGTTTCTTTACATTCACCTTTCAAATATAAGTAATGGTTACCAGCTAGTTATACTGCTTTAACAGGCAATAATTTCATGTTGTTTAATGATTAAAAAATATATAACAAATAAATGCACAAAAGCTTCAGTACATAATTTCTATCATAAATTTAGCACCCTGTATTTAATATTATCCTGCTATGTGACATTATATTAAAAGCTTTATACGTTGTGTTATACTAATTTTTAAACTTTAGTTGTCTTTAAAAATAACCATGCCTTTTTTTTTCAAATGTGAATGTGTCAGATAGTTGTGAAATTATCAGATAAGTAATAATTGGGCAATTTTAATTGTAGTTGTAGTTGTCAGTAGTTGCATGATTAAATGATTAGAATCTTATTATATGTTCATTTGATATTTTTGGTATGATATAAAAAAAAATTACGCTTCCTACCTTTAACTCCGCTTTACAAATTTTCCAAGAAATACTTTAATCTGAACTTTGACTGAATATATTCTTATACAATAAAATAAGTAGAATTTTGGTGGTTTCTGTTCTATAGTATGTAATAACTTCACGTTTAGCATGCATACTTGTAAACATTTTACAGTTTTAGTCAATACCTCAAAACGCACTCTAAATTTTTTTCCAGATATTTCTAGGTTCGGGTTTGGGATTCCATAAAACAGTGGAACTGAAAATAAAAGTTACTGTTGTATTTTTACAACTATTTTATGCTTATATACTCATTTACCCTTCCTTTCTTATGGCAGCATGGGTTTGGGTAACATTATTATTTTTACAATTACCATTCGCCTGGGGTATGATCGGAATTCCTAGACATCGCCCGTTATTAATCTAGGTTAGAATGCAATAACCTTGTGAAATGCAGCCCCTAACGGTTATAAAGGAAAACTATCTTGACCTTCGTGTGTCTTGAATGTTCGTTCTCCTGAATTATTTCAGGCTCAACTCTCTCATAAACTAAGCCTAATTAAATTAAAATGACATTTTTTTTTATTTGAACAATTCCACTGTAAAAGAATTATAATTAATAATTTAAATAGAATTATGTCTCGTTCCAAGAATTAATTAAGTTCTAAATCATTAATCTATGTAATAATAATAATAATGTCCAATGTCTAATATATTATACATATTATTTACTATGTTTAACATTGTATGTTATACAATGTAATCAGTATAAAAATCTTTGGTCAATGGTATTTGCTATTTTACGATGTTTTTGATTTATTTTTTTAGTTTTTAATAAATCATCCTTGGCACGCAACACAAATTACTAACATGAACCTAATTAGTGAATACAGTATGATCAATCACTTCTGCATAATAAAATAGAGGAGAATAGGGGAAGGTTGTCACAGGTTTAAGTTCCCACAATGTCTTTTCCTCTCGGTGGAAGAATAATAGGGAATGTACTGAACTCTCATGAGCTGAGCTTAATTACAGTCAAGTAAATGAGTTGTTTTATTTTTTTTCACTGGCGATCACAAACCACCCAGCCTAATTACTCCATGTTTCTACCAATGTTGCATTTCTGATAGGTTGTTTAATGATGTTGAACGTAATGTGAAGCTTTCAGAGTTGGCAGACATTTTTGATAAATAGATTTATTTATAGTGCCTGTAACTGATAGTGTCCAACTCATGGATATTGGGTTTAGTTGTTGCAAAATCGAGCTTTGTGACTCTTCAAGGTCTAAAGGTGGTTACTAAGAAAAAAATTAATTTATAAATTTAAAAAACCTCCTCCTCCATTATTATGCACCTTGTTTGCTCCGTAATATCCCGCTGTGTTTGATGAAAATGACATTGATCCAAGCAATATGGCCAACCTAATATTGATGTAATACAGCCAGCCAGAATCTGAAGGGTAATAAAGAAACAGAGCATTGAGAATGAATGTTCTTGATGTCACTCGCTAAGGAATGTTGAATTCAGTTGTCAACAGTCATCAACCAAGTACCAGTGCAATTTATCTCACTCCGGTAGATTTAAGTATATAAATTCAAAACCTCGGTCCACTCTCGTAAAACCCGTTCTCGGCTCTCAGACCTATATACAGCATCCCACCGAACAACTACTTTTGACAGAGCTTTCCTTATCTGATCCTCGTCATTTTGGAACTCTATGCCTTCCTCCATTTTCCTGTTCCAATAATCTTTTAACCTTCAAATCCCGTATGTTCAATCACCTTATATCCTTCCAATTCCCGAAAATTCAGAAATACCATACTCAGTTTTCAGATTAAAAATTTCTAACTTATAAATGAATGATAATTATTATTATTTTCTAAGATTATTTTAATCTTATTTCTATGCTATTTTTTATTTCTTTTACTCTTTTTTTTATTTTATTCTTTAAATGATATCACTGAAGATAATTCACAATTGTTTTTCATTAATTATTTCTCATTTGTTAGTTTAATTGTATTGATAATTAAATGTAATCATATTATACTCTAAGACATAACAATACCCTGTATAGAAACCTGTACTGATATTCTAAAGGGACTTGTCCCAGAATAAATAAAGACTTTATTATTATTATATCGCTACTTCAAATGAACAGCATAACTCAAAAATTGGCATTTTAGCAATTATGTTGGTTGAAACTTTTTGATTCGGTAACGATATATTTGACATTTCCAACATTTTTTTTTTTAAATAGTCATATTGTGAGTTCTATCATGTTTGAACTTGAGATTTTAAGGAATAATGATATACGTTAAAATCAAAAAGGTTTCAAGCTTTTACAAATTTTCTAATGGTTAACAAAATGATTTCAATACTTTGCTTTACCAATACCCAAATTTTTATTTTTTTTTAACTGATATAGAGCTTTCAAATACCTCTATTGAAAAATTAGATTTTTTGAGTAATGTTTATTCCATTATTCCTGAGCGATATGTTTAAAATCGAAATTAAGAAAATCAAAAAAGGAGAAATAAATAAAATTACGTCATATATTTTGTGACTTCTTTTTGACCCCAGTTAAAATTCAATGGAAGCTAGAAAATGAAGTCAGGACAGAAGATAGAAGTAGAAGACTTCTTAACCAATATAGATATGAATGTCTTTGGTTAAAATAAGTTAAATCCTGGCGGTTATAGAGCTATCCATCATGTAGGGAACTAGAGAACTAATGACGAGTACACTCACGGAGATCCCCTGACCTGACTGGCTAATTTCCCTGGATAGCTTTCACTGTTCGTCGGAAACCAAGTTGCGTCAGTGGGCGAGTGCCCTAGTGGCGTAGTGCCCGCTCAATTGGAGCTAGCAGGTGGAGCAATAAAGGGGAAAATAAAAAAAGTAATAAAATAAATAAATGGGATAAAAGGAATGACTTTTATAACTTGTTCTAAGGTTACTCTGAGGTACAAATCTTTCTGTTAAAAAAAAATAAAAATAGAGGAAGATGATTTGTAAGAATTTCAATAATATAATTTAGGAACAAATTTTCGTGTATAAAAGAAAAAATGTACATGAATAAGTTAAATCCTATAGAGCTAATAGAGCTATCCATCATGTAGGGAACTAAGAGGAAGACCTATTTATAGATATTTCAAAGGTTACTTTGAAGTCAATTGTGCATGAATACAAAAAATTAAATACATACAATAAAAAATATATAGGAGTGTCTTTTAAAACTATTTCAAATGCTACTTAGAGGTACGAATCTTCCTGAATATAATAAAACAATAGAAGAAGGTGTTTTGTAAGTATTTCAATGATATATTAGAGAAACAAACTTTTATGAATAAAATAAAATAAAAAAAATAAACCCCTGAAATTAATAAACTGAAAAATAGAAAAATAAAAATGATAAATACAGTTTTTTAGCTAAAACTATGCTATATTTAGGATTTTATTTATATCCTAAATTTAGTATACGATATCACAAGGGAACAAATTTTTATTAATTTTTTGTTGCATGGAGTTTTAGGCCTGTTGTTTACTAATTAGAGGTTGGTGATTACAAATCTAGCCTCAGTTTTTCTCCAGCACCTTTTGTTTTTGGCAAACAGCTGATAGACATATATTTGTACTAGTCACATTCAAACTTCAATTCAACTGAGTTGTTTAGTGAAAAAGTTTGTGCTCTTGTGTTAAATAACAATGTCCAAGTTAAGAAATATCTGTAGAAACGATCCAAACTATTTCTGTAACATTTGTGGTGAATATACATTCAAAAATTGTAGGCTAAGTGTGTCAGAGTTTATAACACAGGTATATTTTGATTACTTTGGATTCGCTTTGGACATCCGTGACAAGTACTGGATCCCTCATATGGTATGTAAAACATGTGTTGAGTCTTTGAGATTATGGGCAAATAAGAAAAGACCCCGTTTTAAGTATCAAACACCAATGATTTGGCGGGAACCTAATAATCATCAAGATGATTGTTATTTTTGTGTGATTGATATTAATGGAATTAATAAAAATAACCGGTCGAAATGGTCTTATCCAAACTTGTTATCTGTTACTCGACCAGTCTTGTTCTCTGGCGATGCACCAGTACCCCAAGCTTCTTCATCTGTACAAAATGATCATGATATAGAAAAACAAAACTATTCTTCAGGTGATGAAAGTCGGACAAGTGATTCTTACCCTGATTTTACTTCTGAGCCCCAGCTCTTTAATCAGGAAGACCTCAATGCATTAATCAGAGATCTTGGTCTTTCTAAAAAGACATCGGAGATTCTAGCTTCTCGATTAAAGCAAAGAAATCTTTTAACCCCAGAAACAAGAATTTCATACTATCGTAACCGAGAGGCAGAATTGCTGTCATTCTTTTCTAAAGATGACGACTTTGCTTTTTGTTCAGATGTTCCTGGTTTATTGAAAGCAATGGGAGTACAGAAGTATGATCCAAATGAATGGCGTTTATTTATTGACTCCTCTAAACGTAGCCTGAAATGTGTACTTATGCATAACGGCAATAAGCTGGGTTCGATACCGATTGCACATTCAACTACAGTCAAAGAAGAATATGCTACTGTAGCTTCTGTAATGGATAGAATCAAATACAACGAACAAAAGTGGTTGATAAGTGTTGATCTAAAAATGGTGAATTTTCTTCTTGGACAACAAGGTGGATATACAAAATATCCATGTTTTATTTGTTTATGGGACAGCAGAGCTAGGTCTGAGCACTGGATTAGAAAAGATTGGCCTTCCAGGCAATCTATGGTTCCGGGACAACTGAATGTAATAAATGAGCCCCTTGTGCCCACGGATCGAATAATACTGCCACCTTTGCATATCAAACTAGGGCTCATGAAACAATTTGTCAAAGCTTTGAACAAGGGTGGTGATTGCTATAAATACATCTCTAAGAAGTTCTTTAATTTGAGCCAAGAAAAAATTAAAAATGGAATTTTTGATGGTCCCCAAATAAGAAGGTTGATAAAGGATGAAAACTTTATTAGTTACATGACTGATATTGAAAAAAATGCCTGGAATGAATTCGTTTGGACTGCTCAAAATTTTCTGGGAAACAAAAAGGAAGAAAGCTATGCGGAGCATATTGAACTAATGTTGTTACACTTCCAGCAGCTTGGTTGTAATATGAGCATCAAAGTACACTTCCTCCACAGCCATTTGGACCGTTTCCCTGAAAATCTTGGTGATCTGAGTGAAGAACAAGGGGAACGGTTCCATCAGGACATTCGAACTATGGAGGAACGTTACCAAGGTCACTGGAATGCTCACATGATGGCGGACTATTGTTGGAGCATTAAAAACAGCCCCCGTGAACCGAATCAAGCCAGAAAATCTTACAAAAGAAAATTTTTTGATATGTAGTGGTAATTTTTTTAATAGTTTTCTTAATAAAAAATATTTTCATCTTAAAAAACAGTTTATAATTATAACCCCAAAAGTAAAGCTGATACAAACAAACTGACTTCAGATCTTAAATCAGCACCTCGAGGAAGTAGAATATTAGTCAAAATATTTCATGCAACAAAAATGTTGTTCCCTTGTGTATTCATTACCAAATTATTCTGAAAGTTGAACTTTTCTCCCGCTGCTATTAATCAAGAAATCAGCATTCATATCAATTAATCAAAGACAACCTTGTTTGTTATAGTTATTATTTTTTGTATGCAGTGTTTCTTTTAAAAAAATTATTTAAAGCGTACATAAATATACTATTTTATAACTGTATGTCAGTATATGGAACTGTATGTCAGACAAATGTAACACTTCTGAAATCTCCTATTTCACTTTAGTTCAAGTATGATATATCTGTTAATCTTTTTTTACCTTAGCTCATATTTCTGCTCAACACCTATTTGTTTATCCTTCGTATTTTTTACTTTTTACTACTTTCCTTAAGTGGTGTGAAATCGAAAGCTACGAAAGAGAAACATATTTTGACATTCAATTAAACTTATAAGGATATTTTAAAAGTCAGCTGATGCTAATGCGCTCGAGCGGATACTACTTGAACTCGATCAGACCTTTTAGTTCATAGAACTCATGTCAGAGTGCTCTGTACTCTGAACGATTTCCTAATCTCTCTATAAATGATTATTTTTTTTTAATTGTTATTAAAACTAATATATTTAGCTAAAAATGTGTCCATTGCCATAATTTAAAAAACTATTATTGTCGAAATAGTATTAAGGCTTCGGTATAATATTAGTATAGTGTAAAGTAATTAATGTTTATTAACTTAAAACCATCACATTTAATTGATTAATAAATTCATATATTTCACTCGACACTAAAATATTTAAATTTACATTTTATGGAATTTAGTAAAAACAAAATTAACATGGAAATCGCCTTCTGGTTATTTATCAGTAATTATTCGTTTGGTTAGCTTTGTAGTTTAACTAAATCCAGTATTTTATTAGTTTGTATAATTGATAATCACAGCAAATTGGTAACCATTTATAGACATTGAAAGTTCTTGAAATTGATGTTTATTAACACTCAACTATTACAAATTATTGACATATTCAGGTAAAAAATACTACTGCGTAATCAATCAATTCCCTCTTTTACCAGAATTGTTTTATGAAATAATTTTCAAGGAATTCAGGATTATTTATATATTTTAAATAATTTTTTAATAGTCTACTGGTTTTTTTAAGCCTCTGGTTTAGCAAATTCTGTCCAATTCCTCCCTTTTACGTAATGTACAGTCAATTGATCACAGATTTTAACCAATTCTTTTTTTATGATAATTTGACACATATTGTTCCATAGGGTCATGGAAACAGTAGAAAAAAAAAAAAAATAAAACACACTTTGTGTTTTGTTTTCTATATCGAGCTTTGAAAATTATATCGACATGACATTGTTCGACAGTTTTTAACTTTTAATTATTAATCTATATTATTTTCAAAAGTAATGAGAAAAAATAGAATATTGGATAACAATTTTTTTTACTCCACTAATTAGAGCAAGTTATTATTCAACAAACAAAATTAAATTCATAAAAAAATCTTTAATAAGATCTGTTAGTGAACACATTTTTTATACAACGAAATCGCCTTTCGATTTGAAGCTCTGAATATTGTCCTCAGTTTGTCAATTCGATTTTCTTGGACTCGTTGGATGGATTACATTACAAATAGTTATAATTTATAGTTATACAATAAACATAGTTTTAAGATATAATTAGAATAAAAATTCTTGAACTTAAAGTGTAAAAAAAAAAGAAAAATGCTGCTTTGCCAGGAGTATAATTTTGGAGCTATTTAGTAAATATAAAAAAAAAATAAAAATTTTGCTACTATTAGGTTCTCAGATCGGTATTTAAAGAGAAAATATTTCGCGGAAGCTGTAAATGTGTTTTATTATTGTCGGTGAAGTGCTTATAATTATAACAAAAGAAAATTTCACTGCTTGTTCTTTTGCACGCATGACACTAGTTTTTTTAAAGGAGAATTTGACAAGTGATAATTACACTAATGCCCTTAATGTATGTTTTTTATTTATTAAATGGATTCTAAAAGGTGATAGTATAGCGAAAATTTAATCACATTATAATAGTTTAGTTCTAGCGGTGATACGAACAGTTGCTTATCTACCAACAATTACAATGATGATTCATTGACCTGTAATGACAAAAAAAAAATTATAAATATTATATTTGAAAATGTATTATGAGGAGATATTGTTATATTTTATAATAAATTTCCTTCATGCCTAAAATAATAACGGCAAGGATAATATTTAAAGCGGGCACATTAGTTGCTGATAAAAAAACAAACATTTTTTTTAGTAAACTCTGAAGCATTCCATTTGTATAACGTACTCCACTATATAATTAACCCTGTATACCTTTCTATTTAAATGGCAGTGGAGTCAATGCTGAGCATTGCATTGATTCCTTTGTACAGTTTCTGTTATGTTCAACTAATAGTCAAGATTTCATCTATTAATATTTTTAATTTTACCGATTTCAGTTACTGTGAATAGTAAAACATGAAATATTATTTAAAAAAATATTACACCAATTTAAACTTATGGAGTAGAGCTTTGGGGCTCCTTTAAGCCAACGAATTCCTCTAATATCCAATCTATAAAATTCAAAATCCTTCGTAAATTCATAAATACTTACTTTGTTACGAATAAAATCATACATATGTCTCAGTCCAAGCCAGCCACTAGCCAGCAATCATGATTCTGAATAAACTCATTCCCTTTTTCTGATCTCGGAGGAATGATTAGTTCATAAGATTTTGTGTTTTCTTCGAAGGCATCATTTGAATCAGATCAAATACTTTTAATTTAATGCTGATACTCCAAATACCTCCTTCTATCTTCTCGTATCCGACCTCGTCTCTTGTTCTACCTACTATTCTACGACTTCATTACAGCTTCTTCAGCTCAGAGCCTGCCGTGCAGAACCTAGGATTCTTTCTTACAGAAGGAAGATTATGTAGGCGGCCTTTTAGATTTCTAGTTTACTAATGTTTTTTAAATCCCTTACCCCTTCCTCCCTCACTGCAAAACGGTAATGCATATTATTTGTGTTTTATCCCATTTAAAAACTCATGGTAATTTGTTTTTATTTTTATAAGATCTATCACTTCTTCTTTCTCACGACTACCTTGATTATATTTGCAATTAGAGCAAGGCCCTTTCTTCCCAGTTCGTCTTCTCACTCGATAACTGATAGCTGGATATTATGTTGTTAATCAGCTGCTAGGGTAGGATCCTAAGCGAAAATCGCAACTTGAGCAAGTATTGTTTTTAAATTATAACTCTCATAGGCTGTTCCTTTTCAGCTCCTCTCAACATTTAAATCACTCATTTATATAATGTCTCAGTTCTTATTTTGTACTCAGATTATTTTTACATCAAAATATTTACAAAACCGATCTTTAATTAGAGCATCAGCATTCCCTGTCGGAGGTCATAACTATTTGAGAGCAAAGAACTTTTCTAATGACAAGTCCATACTAGTCGTTATAATTCTTGATGGAAAGGCTCCGAATCTTTTAATTTTGCGAATAAAGAATCCTTCTTAATTATGCCAAGATCTCGGACTTGGAGAATATCTGGCATTATTTAGAAAAATACATCATCCTTGTTTGGGGATATTCCCAAGAAGGTCTCTTGCAGTTTACCATTCCCTCGTATCTTACTATTATCATTCCGACCTAAATTCTTGATATTCCAAGACCCAAGACTCAGAATATTCCAATATTCCGAGACATGCCAAAGCCGATCAAATTTTGAGCACTTTGCATCAATATAAGTTATTGATTATCTCTTAATTCATAATATCTTCTAACTTGCAATAAAGATGTTATTGATTATACAAGTTATTTATTTATATAATTAATTATATTTCTAGAACTCTAGAAAGTCGTAAACCAGGTTTTACATTTATCTTATATTAAAACTCTACATTTTATCTTAAATTTGTTTGAATGACAGGATTCTTAAAATTAATTAATTTAAGAACATTATAAGTGTGTATAATTTACTTTCTAACCACAATAGTATATAGTTCGGAGCCACGGGATTTTCGTAAAGGGAGTAAAAAAATCCTTGGTAAGGTCGTGCAGTGTAAGGTTAAAGATTTCTATCCAAATTATGCCTGGATAGGCCAAATTTAGTATTCCCACTGTAGCCATAGTAGCATAAAATTACATTATATTATTAAACAATCAAATTACTTTCAACCGCTAAACGATTCCGTTTCCCTAATACAGTTCAAAATACAGAAATTCGACTTAACCACTTACTCACCGGGGCTTCGGAATTATTATATGTAATAGGTGACGAAGCGCTTATCAATATAATGTTACCATAGCAGTAACAATTAGCATGAAAAGAATTCTTTCTAATGTTATTTAAAAAACCAGCAACCCTCCATTTTTGTCGGTGTTTTATTGATTTTATTGACTTATAAATAACACAGTAATAATTTATCATAATAGCCATAAAGTTGCTAAGAGACTTGAAGTCCCCGAAGCCAAGGTGGACTGGGAGTGGCAATGTCACTGGGCAGGAAGGAAGGCGGGCTAGGTGCCTCCTAATACTCTCTCATTTATTTATTACCGGTTCCGAAAACATTTCAATTATTTTTTTATAGTATGTCATTATGAAATTAGTTTTAAATAATTTAATTTGCAATGATAATTTTACTACGCTATCTACAACAAATTCAAAGTTCGGATAACAGTAACAAGAAAAGAAGATTGTCATCAGAACTAGTAGTAATCAATAGCTTTACTAATTTTTCTAGCCTAGGTAGAGACGTTATGTTTTTGTCAATATGAGAGAAATAATTTATGATCAGAATCGAGACATTTCAAAGACCTTTTAATTTTAACACGGATTTTAATGGAAGTCGCATCTACAATGGCATGAATTTCAGCACCTCTCGGAATGAATTTTTGAAGAATAATTAATAATAAACAAATTAATATTTGTCCTAGTGATATCAACGATTCATTGAATATAAATGCATTTTGAAATGGAGTAACTGATTAAGATTTGACTTAATTTTTTGGGGAGGGTTTGATCTTATTAGATCTCTAGGAATTGAAATAATATCTACTTATCAGTATTTGATTACTTAAAGATGGTTTTAATTCTACTTAGCTAGATAGAATAGTATTATATTTGGTTAATCAAAATATTTAAACAAGTTTTCCTCAAAATTCGATATTTGTATTTGAATACCGACCGAAAATTTCAAGTAAACCGAAGAAAAGATGACATTTTTTATGACAGATCTGAAAGTCAAATTATTTCAAATGATAAGTATTATAATCCATTCGTGTTAAAAATAAAAACAGTTTTTGCAAGTGTATGAAACCTATTTCTGGTAAGTTTTCTCGGTTTTGTGAATTGATTTTTTTTTTGGAGAAGTTGTGTTAAGGCTCTTTAAGCATTCTGTTCAGTGCCCACCTTTCAGCACTTCAAATTTCTTGCTTAAACTTATACTTGATAAAAACAAAATTAAAAACTTTAAAAATAATAACATATATAAACTTTTTTGTTATAAAAGTTTATAAAATAAAATATTTTTCAAATTATTAATATTCATCTAAGAAACTGCTATCCTTGAATTTACATGAACGGTAGAGTAGGAGCGACCGAATGCTTCCGTCCAGGAAAATATCGAAGGACTTCACTTGCCGTAATTATTATAGAAAACATTTCCGTTATTGAGAACATTCCAATGTTGATAGTAAACTCGGGAGATAACTTAATCAAGGGATTTATAGTTATAAGATTCTAGTTTATAGCAAAAGAAACAAAATTTTTTTTTCTTCTGCCTTAGTTAATTTTTGGTAGTTTCGATGGAAAAAAAACAAAACTAATGGATAAGAAATTCATCACCCAAACCATGATCAAAATAATATCAAATTAATTATTGGTAACAGTTTTGGACAAATAGAAATTATTAAATGAAATTAAAAATAAATTTCTAAATTTTATGAGGAGTTAATAGTACAAACATTGATAAAATATTTTAGTTTTAGATATCGAAGAAATCTTTAACTTAAGACCAATTATACGAGTATACTCCCCTAATTCCTTTTGGGTTTTTATTATTTTAGTGGAACATGTAATTATAAATCCTGCTAATATTATAAATGCGAAAGTTTGTATGTTTGTCTCTCTTTCACGCAAAAATTACTGAAAGGATTTGGATGAAACTTAACAGTAATATAGGTTATACATCAGAATAACACAGGCTAAAGCAAGTGCGGATTTTTGGGGGGGCATGGAGACACGTTTTTTAGGTACTGTGGAGAATCCATTATAGTGCATAAGTAAAGGCAAATCCCATGATAATAGTGGTTAAAATAACAGAAAGAACATGAGTGAAACTATTTTTTGATATCCTACTAATATTATAAATGGGAATGTTTGTTACTCAATCACGCAAAAACTACTGAACGGATTGGATGAAGCTTATTGAGTAAAATAGGTTATACATCATAGGCCACAGTAAGGGCAGATTTATGAGGGGGCACGGGGTATGTGCCCCCCCTTTATAGTACATAATTAAAGGCAAATTAGGAACTTAGCATCTTGAAATTTGTAGATTGGTTCTTTGTACAGTTTAAGAAAGAAATTTGGATAATTCCACCCCAAGGGTTTCCCCTTTTATATAATAGGGGTTCAAAGGTTGTGTAGAATCCGTCAGTTTTGAAGTTAGACATCTGAAATTTTTGATGTACGAGTAGCATATATTTAAAAAAAATAATTTCACGAAACTTTATGTGGTAGACCAAATTCCACGTGAGCGAAGTCGCGGGCATAAGCTAGTATTATATAATTACCTGGTTTACTGATTTCGAAACTCTTTCATGTAAAGTATCGGAATTTCTGAATTGGATTCAGACCTAAGGCCGGTTAGGTAGGTGGTATGCTGCCTTGACACTGGTCAAATTATAGGCGGCAACCTCAACTGTTCATGGTTGTAAGTCCCTACTACCCTTGTGATTTATATCTAAATATATATAATATATTTAGATATATATATATCTAAAAAAGAAAATATATATATCTGTAAATATATATTGATATATATAAATATATATATCTGAAAAAGAAAACACATAACTTAGAAATAAGAAAGCTCAACTTTGCACATCTTGAGTTACAATATATATAATAAGAATTTTCCATGAGAATTCAATGAGTAATAATGACTACTTATGGAATAATGGCAATATTTTTTAAAATGCACAATCCGATCTTTAAAGAAATAAGTGTATTTGAAGGTTAATTTTGCAATCTGACACACAAGGATGAAAATTAGTGATAGCTATTGAAATTTATCTCACAAATAAAAATAATAAATCGGATTTAATCGGTAACAAATAAATCATTAAATATTGTAGGTTCTTGTGGTTAAGTCAGTTAATTAATGATTGAACTTTGAAGACGTGAAACACACAACATTTCAGGATTTGATAGTGATTTTAAGCGCGCCGACTAGAATAGTGATAATTGGAATCGGAATTTTTCAAAAGTCTTGTGGAGTCAGTCCAAGCACATGAGTATGGTACAGGTATTCAAACTAGAGTTCCGAGTTCATGAATGTGAGCTCTGATCTTTTGGAAAAATTTCCGAAATATTTGAATGCGGTTTTTCCGGTCCAAGTAAAAAGATGATCCTAAAATAAAAGAAAATGCTGTCAGCCTTGAGTTGATTACTTACACTCGTCCTGACAAAAGTGAAAGGTGACTTAAGTAATAAAGAAGACATTCCTGGGTGTGATAACTTACAGGATTAATGTGTAACGACTTAAATATCTATGTAAATTTACAACTTACCCAAACTTCGACCTCTTTGCTAAGTCCTCTCCTCCAAACTTCCCACGCTCATTATAAATTAAAAAATTCTGAACACTTTTTCGCAATTCGATATTTTTGAGCAATCCCATAGAACAGGTTGGAATAATAAGAAAAAACTTGACTCTACATGTGTAACTTACGGATTCCCGAATTACTAAAGACATCTTTGAGAAAACAAATATATTGGGTCGTAACGGATGAAATGTCAGTTTCGTTTATTTACAGTTTTCTTTTCATTAGGGATTAGATTATTTGTACACAAACAATTATGTTATGCATACCGTTTGAAAGATCATTTAATCCTTTATCATAATCAGTCTTAGTTTTCCTTTTGAAAATGAAGCAACGTATTAAAAATAAATAAGAATAACATTATGTCTTCCCGTAGAAATTCGTATAATTTTTCACTACGAATTTAAACTTGGCCATAGCATCACGGAGGCGTTCCGAAACATTAATATTGTTTACGGTGAAGATACAGTGAGCGAAAGAACAATCTTCCGTTGGTTTGAAAAATTTCGGTCTGGGGATTATGACCTTACCAACAAAGAACGCGGTAAGCCGAAAAGTTGGACTAACTTGGACAACAAAAAGTTGAAAGAGCTGGTCGAAGCGGGCCCTTCCCAAACCACTCGTGAATTAGGTTCACAAATTGGCGAAAGTGCCATGACGGTTTCCAGGCACTTCAAGGAGCTTGGTAAGACAAAAAATCTGGAAATATGGGTGCCACATGAATTAATCGAGGCCCAGTAGCTCACCCGATTGGAAACGTAATCCTCACATCTGTTGCGAAGCACCTTCCTCACATCTGTTGCGAAGCACCTTCCTCACATCTGTTGCGAAGCACCTTCCTCACCCACCATTTATTATACCGACCCCGACCCACCATTTATTAACACTATTTATTCTCCGGACCTTTCTCCAACTGATTTTTACTTTTTCCGTTGTTTGGATAATTTTTTAAGAAATAAAAAAATTGACAACGAAAGTGCCCTGAAATCGGCCTTCAAAGACTTCGCTTCTTCCTTGACACCTAATGTCTACAGAACGGGGATAGAAATGCTTGTTTCACATTGGGAGAAGTGTATTGAATGTTAGGATCCTACTTTGATTAATAAAAGTATTGTTTAATAATTTGTTTGCTAATAATTTAAATTTATGCCTTCACTGACATTTCATATGTTACAACCTAATAGATAGTTCAATTGAAAAAATAGGAATAGTCATACTGAAGTGTGCCGGGAATTTAAAAAAGGTAATTAACAAAGGAATACTTCTTAAAATACGGTCGTGCAATACGGAAATCGAGGAATTCATGGAATGCACGATCGCAGCTTCAGAACCTTTTCTTAAAAAGCTAGAACTGAGACAAAATAAAGAGTTACGAATCATGACTGGAAGAGCTAGGTCAACACCGCTTTAGATCTACATATTGGAACTGACAGCCCACCAAAGAAGGTGGTCAGTAAACGCCTCTAACGTTTAAAAACAAAGGTCTAACATAAATGCAAAATATAACTGTCTATCAAAGGAATTGTTTTCAAAAGGAGGAGGAGGCAGCAGGTATTCCTACCGATGCCACTTCTGACACAGCATTTTGCTTGGATTTACTTCATTCACACTTGAAGAAAAATACACGTCTAGATTTAATGAAAGCACGTGTAGTGGAAAAGCATGCTGACTGAATCCACCTGTACACTGATAGATCTGCTGTTGCAGAAAGAAAAACCGCTGGGCTGCCAACAGTTCCGGGTTGTAGCTCCGGTTGGTTGCTTGATTAAGTATCTAAAATAAACCTCACAATTACTTGAAGATGATTTATTAAACGTGCAATTAAAATTCACCTTCCATGCTTTAGAATGAAATTAGTCTATGATATGAAATGAAAGCATAATAATGAAAAAAATAACGAAATGTTTACTGCTATAAACCAAGAAGGGTCCGAGGTTAAGTATGATAGAGGGATTTGCCTGCTTTTAAGTTGACGGCTCTGCTGGGAGGTGAGCTGATCACTCTCATCCGCCAGGTTTTTCCCCCAATTAAGGATACTCTCTTCATAGAGGCTAGGTGAGCTCTGCATCAACATCAGATGAGCTCCTAAAGGATCCTACTACGATTGTTACCAGGTTAAATAATTTATCTGCCATAACCGGATCTGACCCGGAACCTGTGGCATTGCAATTGAGAGATCTACACACTGAGTTACTCTGCCCCCTTTAGTTGTTAAACATACGAAAATGAAATTTCCATATTTATCTAGAGAATGCCTGAACAATGTAAATCTTTAAAATAATTAATTACTATTCAACTGGAATTTTATAGGTACTTACTTCCATTTTTCCTTGACGATAACAAGAATGAAACATTTTATTCATTTCAATTTTTTACGATGAAGCTACAGAATTCGTGCCGTTGGTTGTTGTTAGTTATTGTAAATTCGATTAATAAAATTTAGTAATTATTTTAATTTTTTCCCGATTGAAATGAACGATGAAATGATGATTTTGTACATCATTTTACGTCAAATAATAATAAATTCATGAGTTTATTATAATCCCCACACGCACAGTAATATGAACCGAACAACTCCTGGAACGAAAATCGGTGTTGGTCCACAGTTGTATTAAGGTCGAATTGCTTGTTCTCCTTGGCAGTGAAGGCGTTTCGTTGCATTTCCATTTCACCATCAGTGAATGAACTGTGTAAAGTTATCGAAAAACTAATGTGTATATATAACTATTCCTAACTTTCAACATTACTTGAAAATCCATTTTTTTTAATTTACGGTAAACAATGCCTTACTGGATAATTTGTATGTTTTTTTAATTTAAAAAAATACATATACATATCGTAATTTCACAAAGAAATTAATTAAAGCAAGATGTGGATCGAAATAACAGAAATATAACAGAAACTTCCTTCAATATTTTCGTTCATGGAAAAAAAAAATCAACTTTAATTCTCCTTTTTTTAAGGTAATATCTTTTTAGATTTTAATCGATTTGAAGCTCAATAACATACCAATCGCAATGTATTATGTTAGATACTTGTCTCTAAATCTTTACTAAATCTATTTCTCTATATAAAACTAAATTTTCGTTAGCAACATAAAGTTTTAAAATCGAGAAAAATAAGAGAACAATCATAATGTATATTTTGGGGCGGATGATGGAAAATCATTTATTTTTATATTATATTATAGTTGAAATGCTATATTTTATATTTGAATAACTTTTTGGGGTTGATTTAAGATGCTTTAGATCAGAAAATATGTCCAAAATATACGATAAGACAATCAAAATTTCCTAAATCTGATTCACGGTTGACAGAATAAGGATGACAGACAAACCAAGCGTTTTTCGGTATTTGAATATACCAATAACTCACTTGAATTTACAAGATAACGAAAAAAAACATTAAAAAAATTACAGTTATGAAATAGTCATGTTCGGCGTTATGTAGCGTGACTTTCTTTTCTCTCGGCAATGACAAAATTAACTCCCTTACTCCTGCAACTGTAATTAAAGCGAATTCTGCGAGTTGAATTTCTAATGTCGCATAGCACTGACAATATATGATGGGGTGAGAATTTATTAATTTAAGGATTTCGTAAAAACGAATTTTTAAGGGAAATAATAAAATTTTTAAAAAATTAAAACCTAAAATGATTAAATATCTTTTCTCTTCAAAATAAAAATATTGTAGATTTGTAGATTGGGAAATACAAAAACCAATTCCAGCCATTATATATTCTTGATTCCTGCAATTATTCAAGACGTTTCGACATCACTTTGTCATTTTCAATCATTTTTAAACTTAGTTCTCTGCATCATTAACAATTCTTATATATATAACTTATATATATAACAATTCTTATATATTCTTATACTTTATATCAGTTACAAGTCTAAAGCTTCTTAAAGTCATATTTAAAATTTTTCATAAAATTCTTGGGGATCGTTTATCCTCCATGGCCAAAATAATATTACTACTACTACTTTTAAAAATTAAATAAAAATATTTAAGATTAATAAAAAAATAGAATAAAATGAAATGTGTAAGTTAGTATAATACATTGCAAATTTCTCATTTTGAAAAATATATTGCTTTGAGAAGAAATGTTGGTCCATGGTAATCCAAAACCACACCTTTTTACACTAGTTAAAGTTGATTTCTCAACTTATATATTTGACATGTATATTAATATTTATATTTCAGATTTCATTATTAAAAATTGATGGAATGTTATACGGAAGGCCATATATATATAGGTTAAATAAAAATACTATTATAATTTATTTTTATTAATAGTTATTTTGGTGGTAATTATTTTTAAATATTTTTGTTTTGAAGAGAAAAGTCAAAATCGTCTTGGCCGGGGCAACGCTTTTCTCTTAACAAAAAAAATATCAAACCTATTAATTTGGACAATCAGCACAACCTTCGAGATAGAGCCAAAAATTATTATACTCTATTATCATTATATTTAAGGCTACAATTAATTAAATTATGCTTCATTCTCACTTAAATTACGTATATACAACCCAAATTAGTAAATGTGAGCTTATAAATATAGTTTTTAAAATTAATATAAATAATTATAGTTGAAAACACACTGCTACTTGTAAATGACGAACATCTCACCTACAGTGGCAAAAGGAAAAAAAATTCAGAAGAAGAAAAAATACATTCGTTATAAATCTGGCTTATTGTTTCCAACGTTATAGAATTTTATGGTTTATTAATGTAAAATACAGAATTCGTTTTTTATTATTTGTTTATCACATAAGTACAAGGTATGTAGTGTAAAAACAAATATTGATAGTAGATTTAATAGATATCTTCCGAAATGCATTTATATCTTCCTATACAAATATTCTGAACATTTTTGTGAATAAATTATGAAGATATATGATGAAAATTGATAAATTATTTTTTAATGAAACTATCTCACGACCCCTATTGTTAATAGTAAACTAAGCATAATGGAAATAAAAAAAGTAACTTTTTTTTTACTTTAAAAACTATATCAAAACAGGAAATAATTTGTTAATTGTTGCCTTTGTGTATTTTAGTTTACAATATAATATTTTTTCTTTAAAATATTCATGAAATGCGGGATGAAAGTCAATGCTCAGAATGGTACGTAAGTTATCAAAATTCTACATTGTTAATTATATAACTTATTATTATAACTATTATGTTTAAAACGAACGAAATAGAAAAAAAATCTTCAAAATCTCATTATGTCCTGAATGAATTTTTACCGCTATATAAACAGTTACAACTATTGTACCTTTTTAGACTTTCATTTGGTTTATGAGCAAGAGGTACGTTATAGCCCACACCCAAAATGTCCTTAATGTAGACAACACTAAATTAAAACGAACTAAATCAAGAAAAATATATGCATTCTTCATTCTTTATATTTTTCATTATAGTGCACACTCATCCTAAGGAAACTAAATTGAACCTAGTAATGAAAAATTATTCAAATTTATCCCGGTAATACAAAAAAGCAATATACAGTCAAAATATTTAAAAAAAAAATCTCCAAAGTAGCACATAGGATATTTTCATAAGACTACGCATTTAAAAAAAATTCAGTTTCATATATCAAGTTATTTCATAAATGACAAAATTATTCAATGAATGATCTCATATTAAATCATTTAATTTTTTCGTTTAGTCATACGTGAACTATCCTACCGGCCTCCCCTTTTAAATGTCAAGATTCGCAAAGCAAATTCTATTAAAGTTTGAGAGTTTATCGAATACTTAAAAAAACAATCTAAATAACATCATTTTATTGTTGGAGATAATAATTACTCATTAATGTTTGGTTTCCTTCACTAACTTAAGCACAAATTAATAATGATTAATTGAAAGCTGCTTCCACTTAATTACGCTTGATTTCGGTTAGTTAGAAATAATAATGAAAAGTACCTGTATTGACTTGAGTAACTTTCTATAAGATTGGAAAACTAGACAAGACAATTTTAGCATCAAGTTATAAATGTTGTGCTTCAGTCAAAAATCATAAAAAGTTTTCTTGAGTTTCAGCAACTATATATATATATATATATATATATATATATATATATATATATATATATATATATATATATATATACATATATATATATATATATATATATATATATATATATATATATATAATATATATTTATATATATATTTTTTTTTTGAGTATCGATACAAATTTTTTGTTGATGAAACTCAAGTAACTAAAGCTGTTTAAATCAAAGTCACAAATATCTTATGTAAAAATTGAATTTATTAATAAACTAAGCGTTAATCGATATTATTATACAAATTGTTATATGTGTTATTATATACAATTACAATTAATAAATAAGTGAATGAGAAAGTACTTGCGGACTCAGACCAACCAACATTGGGTGCAATATTAAATAAATATTATGTAAACGAAATTAATCAATGTAGTGCGCCTCTGATAAAGTGCTCGTTGTTATGAAAAATTTTCGTATTTTATTCTCAAACTAATAATTGTTTCTGGTAGTAGCTGGGTGTGTTCCATGCAGGTGATTCCACCTCAGTCTCAATTCAAGAATGCTTTAAACAAATTTAACACATTAAAAAAAATATAGTCGGATTCGAATCGAAACCCAGGAAATTTTGAGCTACAAGAAACACACACACACACAGTGCCCTGCGTATAGCCCGAGCTTATCCTATGATGTGTGCGTGATAGCAGATATGCCTCCGATACATCTCTAGGCAGATGAACGCAGCCGGATTTTTCGAAGAAAACGAAAATAGCCGAATGCGCACTGGGTCATATTGGTTAAAGAAAAAAGAAGCCATACCCTTGAAAGATGGCAGAGACGCTGGAATGCCTCATCTTCTGGAAGATGGACACACCGTCTGATACCCGATATATCAATATGGATATCCCAGAATCATGGATATCCCCTCAACTGCTCACAGGGGTTTGCTTTAGGGCCTACTTGGCTCGCTTCGGAGTAGAAGATAGAATATCTTGCCCTGCTTGTGATCCCATGGATGAAACAGTGGAACACTCGTTCTTCTGTTGTCCAGGTTTTTCTCGAGAAAAGGAAGAGCTAGACATAAAATTCGGAAAGAAATTATCGAAGGAAAATATTGTCACTTTGATGATTAGGCAGGAGCATTGGAATGCTGTGGCAGACAATTCAGCGCAAATCGGAAGAAGGCTCAGAGCACAGGAGCGAGAAAGGAGAGACCAAGCTTCGGCTAATCCCACATAACTTGTCCAAGGAAGAAATAGGCTCATAGCCCTTCTTCCCTTCGAAGTAATGCTTGACGGCTGTTCCGTGGGATGGAAAAAGGAGAAGTGTTGTTGGAGGTTGTTTTTTATTGAGTAGGAATCTCACACTGTTTTGTGATCTTTTTTCTTTATTGTTACACTTCGTCTTATGAAAGATTTTTCCCCAACCCAGAAAAAAACCCCACAAAAAACAAACACACTATCTTCGAGAGTTGTTCGGGTTTGGAAGACCTTAAAAGATGCGGTTTTGTCAGACAAAAACATCGATATATTTTTTCAAAATATTGATGTATATAGACAATGATTTCCCAAGATTCCCAATATAGATTAGACTAAACTAAACGAAAGCGATTGTATCGAAAAAAAACAATGTTTTGTAAATCATGCTATAGTACTCCTACCAGTAACTTTCCGGATGGAGAAATGATCCTTCAACCAGAAGTGATGGATATGTATGTATCTATAGATAGAATATGTACTTTTTTAATCTGCCACTTCAAAACATCTAGTTAAATTGAAACTTTGCATTATTCTCAAGGTGCAATGGCAATACAAGAATGTAATGAGTAATAGTTAAAAAAAATAATAATGATGGATTGAATCGGTCAGGGGGTGCATTAAAAGATAACAAAAAATAAGCAGAACTTATTTTTTAATTGTGCCAACGTTTCGACTCAAAAAAAAAAATATTAGTGTAAAAACCTACATAACACTTTTTGTAGCTAGTCAAACTAAAAAGTAGATGATCGATATTAGTTAAAAGAAACATAAGTACAAGTGTTAATAGTCTGCCGAACTAAGTAATAGTTTAATCAACTAAATAACACGCTTTAAATAGGAAACGAAACTGAAAATTAGAAAATAATTTCCTATAAGTTTAAAATAACAATAGAGTTATGAACTAAAAAAAAAAAAATTATTGTAAAAAGTGTGAGGTGCTTGGTGTTAATTGTTGTAAACATTTTATTGTTTGATATCGGCTAAAGTTGAGTCACTGTGGAAATATAAAAGTAAACCCACTATAAAACGATTATTTTCGTCCATTACTCTATTCTTATTTTAAACTTATTGAAAATTAATTTCTCCTTTTTAGTTTTGTTTCCAATTCAAAAGGGCATGTAGTTTTTTGAACTATGTTACGTTTATTAATAAATATACAGTTATATCACATTATTTTTAGATCTAATTTGACCTGGAGGAATATATTAAAATCAACTACCAAATCTGAAAGGACATTGGCATGGGTGCCCGCCCCTTGGGGGACGAACGGTAGGCTAAAGCGGGACCGAGTATATAACCGTGAGGACTAAGGGGGAGTTTCCCAGTCTGCCACCGACCAAGATGAAAGGACCATACCTAATAGCGGTAAGCCAAGTCAATTATATTATCTTTATTATTATTATTATTATTATTATATCAACAACATATTAAAAGTTTAAAGGCAAATACATTTATGGAATATAGTTGCATTACTTCAAATAAACTCCTAATATAAATAATTTAAAAATCAGAGTTGGGCCAGTTGAATTCTGTTCTCATTTAAAGAATAATAGTTGAAACATCTAATGACTACTATTGAGCTGTTATTTTTGACAGTGTTTTTAGTCCATTCGGTTCGAATTATTTTTAATAATTTTAGTCATTATTATTTCATAATACAATTTAAAACGTGCATAGCGCTAAAACCATCACTATTTACTAAGTGTCAAGTGTTAAATACATAACGTTAGCTCATATTGTAAAATTAATGCAAATGCAAATCCTTAATTATCTCGATACATGAAAAATGGACTTTTACAATTTTAAATATTGTCGTTACAAAGAAATTGTTGATACCATTACCAAAATACCAAGGTTTTTCAATTTTAAAAGAGTTGGAAAAACACAAAAAAGAAATCAGATGACCCAACCCTTCTTCCATATATAAGACAATGATATTCCGTTTTTAATTTACTGGAAGTTAAATAAATTATCGAAATCATTTTTTTACAACTAGCTCGATATAATTAGTACGTTGATAGAGTGATAATAAATTTGTATTTTTTAAAGAGAAAAGATAGGCCCTCGGCCGGGATTCGAACCCGGATCCTCTGTCCTTCGGTGACTGTCACGGATCCGGGTTCGAATCCCGGCCGAGGGCCTGTCTTTTCTCTTTAAAAAATAAAAATATTTAAAAATACAAAAATTGACCAATAATTATAAAAAATGATAATAAATTTGCTTTGTTAAATTGATTCGGCTTTAAGATCATTAATATTGAAGTATCAGTATTAAATAAGTATGGTCATTTGTATATTAACCAAGAAATTATTTTAGATGTCAAGCGATGTATAAAAACGGTTTGCTAACAGTAAAATTGAAATACCAATAATATAAAATCAAATGACTTCTGTGTTCGAAAAATCACAAAACATTAAAAAACGATTAAAATTTATTAATTTTCTTATCAATTGTGAATATGTGTTTCATTTTCTCGATTCATGGGTGGATTTTCAAATCCTGAATTTAAATTCTAGAGTTTAAAGACGGAAAAATAATCAAACACAGTGATCCGTTCCAAACGAAACGTTGGAAAGTTTGTTGCAAAATACAAATACATTTATTTTTACAGGTTTTTTGAAAACGATAAAAAGAAAGCAGCAACACTTAAAAAATAATTGAAATTTCTGATTTCAGTATCAAAACTTGATGTTGAATATTGGTATAATCGAATCCTTATCATAAAAAATGTTGCGTTTTAACTAGATAGATAGCAATGGTTAAAAATGAGGATAAGATTCCAATAATTATTACTAGTAAACAATAGTTATTTTAAATAATTTTAGTAAAGAAACTAATTTATAACTACCTATATTCGATTGTAATATCACACTGCATTGAAACAAAACAGGTAATCTAAACTATATTAGGAAGGTATCGAAAAAACTTGAGACGTAAATACACGATTACAGACACTGACCAAGTGAAAGGAGTAAATTATAATTTTGAAAATTGTCTTTTAATAACCAGAACCAATTAGTAGTGGGCGATTGCAATGCTCAAACCATGATTGTCTTTAGCTGGAGGGAAAATTTCGTCGACCGACCTCTTCCATCTTCGCAAATCGGTAACAAGTTTCCAACTAAAACATACATGAAAGATGAAAATACGTAATCCATATTTTAAATTAAAAATGATTAAACAATTTGAAAGATTATGGGAATATCGAAAACGTTCAATGAAATTGGAATTCCTCCATGTGAGCAACCCTGCTTATCAATTATAAGCTCAATTTATAATATAAAAATATATAATTATAACATCTGATGTAATCGATTTTTAAGGTTCGAAGCGATACAAATAAATTTGTTCGTTACTGACAATAATGGAAGATGTAATACATATTTAAAGTTGTAGCTCTTCAATTGCTACTAAAAACCAATCTTCCATATTTCTGGTTGTATCTTTTTAAGATATAATTCTACTTAACTAAACAAATGTTTCGTAACAAATAAAATTGGAGCAAGAGATATTTGAGATTCAATATATACCTTTTTTATAAGAACAGGATTATTAACCAATAATATAAATGATATGAAAGACACAGCTCTTTCAATGGAATATATTTATCGACAACAGGCAAAAAATGTTTGTACCTTATTATGCTCTCATTAATATTTAGGGATTCATTCATGATAACTCACACCATTGCCTAAATTAGAAAGGGGTACTGAAACTTTAGCACGATCGTAAAAGTGTGTTACATATTAGATGATAATGTAACTGTTCGGGATGTTAATAATCGTCACATAATTTGACCAGAACGTATAATTTATATAAGTATACAAGATGTACTAAGAGCGAAAGGGAAATGTGGATAGTAGAATATGATTTGACGTAAACCGCTAAAGGTAAAACACCTTGAATCTCAGGTCGGATCTTAAGCGAGGCTGCAGAAACCGCAATTGCTATTAATAACATTCCTTTCCTGGACTTGATTTCCATTCGTGGCTCACCCAGTCATTCCATTCCAACAATATGATATTGCCACATGCTCAGTTATGTAACTTATCATCTGTTAATTAACAATACTATTGCTTCCCGCTATGATCATCAGTAAGAATAGGACGTGTGAACTCGTGTAGTTTTGCTCAGTTATTACCAGAAGCATAACGAGATCTCGATGTGAAGCTTCATTTCGAAAGCTGATGAAGGCTTTTGTTGCTTCTGATGAAGCATTGGCAAAGATACCCTAGGAGAGGGAATTGCATTCACAGGACGAAAGATGTTATATGGTCGGAAGTGTCGAATGATGCAATCGTGTTGAAACCTACTGCAAGAAGATGCTCTAAGCCAAGAAAATTGAAAAGTTGGCAGAGAAAGCGGAAGAACATTTCAAATGTTAATTCTAGAGCAGAAGACGTTCTCATTGATAGTCAACTCAGTACAGTTCTCTGCTCTTCCAAAGCAACCATTAGTTAGAGTTCTTGTAAATTTGCCAATCCGGAAATATTTTGAAAATGAGTACCGCTGCACTAATGGAGTCCTTTGAGACGTAGATTCACCATGTGGAGGCAACATATCCCCCCCATAGACGGTATATGAGGGCATATTGTGGTTTATTTAAAGGATCATAAAAATAGAAATACGGCCTCAGTAATAATGTTCCAACCAAAGAACATAATTTATAGTCCACTAAACCATTTTTCTACTTAGGTGCAATAAAACAATAGGCACATAGACAGACCTTGAATTAAATTCTTGGAAAGAGAATGTCAAGGGCGTGTCGATAAGTTACATATTGTCTGACTTCATGTTCTATTAAAATAACTTTAAACAAATTTACTAAATTTATTTACAAATTTTGTAATAAAATCTGTCAAAAGTAGAAAATAATCCAAGTAAAATACATGATATTCTTAAATCCATTCAAGGACTATTTAAAAAAAAAAAAAAAAACCTGTACCACTAATAACCATGAAGAGTCTTGGGCTCTGTACGGGTAGAGACTGTGCTGTTTCTTGGACAACGGCTGTGCAGGGAGGTGATTCATCTAGATCGCGCTCAAATGCCAGATTCTCCCGCTGTTTTGGGTACCAATTATATAGAGGTTGGGACTAATTTAATCCCAACATATTAAAACTATTAAACTGTCAATTCTGCACCTTGGGTGCTCACTCCCTTCAAATATCTCAGCATAGTTTCATTATCAAAATGATCGATTATAGTAGATATTTTAAAAAACAAAAACATTGGAAATCAACCAAATTGGAAATTTTCAAAGTGAATCTGTAGGCGATATTTTTAGTAATATTTCTTTTGAGGGAATTAAATCCGAATATCTAGTTTTATAATATTATCTCCTCTGTCGGATGATAATATAGTATAGTAAAAGCAGGGACACTAATCTATATAAAATATTATATATAATATTCAAGCGTAATTTTTTTTTTTTTTACAAAGAATTCATTTTGTTACGACTCTGCATAGTAGGGGAATTCAAGTCGCCTATATTAAATCCTCAATCTACAAAATTTTAATGAAATACTAGAAAGAAGGAGGGAAAATCCTAATGGTATTTGGTTTGTAACAGATTATTCCCCTTTCGAAATTTCACATATTAATCTCCTAAGATATTTAATAAGCTGTAGAGGGGGGATAGGAATTGAAATGGAAACTGAGCCAGAGACAGTCCAGTGAGTCCCGTTAGGCAAAGCTGCTAGGAAAATGGTCTTGTCCTTCCCCGGTGGTCGGCCTTGCCACGCCTTCTTCTTCGAGTTCCTGGCCACCTAGCTGACCTCTCCTCGCTCTCTGATCGTATTCCGCTTCTCCTAAGTGTCAAGGATCGCTCTGATCTGAGGGTTCATTAAGGAGGATTAACATGCGTTTAACCTTGATGAACCAGAAGGTTATAAGTATCTGTCTGCGGTGTAACTAAGGTGAAATTGGTCTATGAAGAAATATAATAAAAGTAGCAAGTATATTTTCATTGAACAACGAACGAAGAGTCTTGAGTCAACTCCGTGGTAGAGACTGAGCAAGGAGGGGATTTGTTCAAGATCACGCTCAACCGCCAGATTTTTCCCCTTCATATGGATGCCAACTTTATAGAAGCTGGGTGAGCCCCAGGAGGGTCCTGGATTCCATAGGACCCACCTCCGGCTGCTAATTTTATAAAAGTAATTGAATTCTTAAAAAAAAAAATTAAAAAGTGGAGTAGAGATTTGGGGCTCTATAAAGCCATCTAATTCCTCTCGTGTCCTAACCACTCCAAAATCCTTCGTAAAATTCACAATGCTCCTTACTCAAGAATAAAGTTATCTAAAACTAAAAGTCTCATTTGTTACTGATTTGGCCCAAGCTCGAGGATAATCCTTTCATGACAATCTTTATTCCCACTCAAAACCACTAGTTTCAAACCTAGCCAACTCTTCAATTCTCGATGATCCTCGAGATGTCTGAAAAGAAGATTGCCTCTTGTCTCAGTTGCATTTGTTATTTGAGTACTCTACTTGCCTTTATCTCATACCATTAGAATAAATGATTAAAGAAAACAGGTTAAGAAATTTCTTATTAAAATTAAATTATACTGGGTTCATCAACTATATTTAAATTATCATTGTCATGTATTCATAATTTAAATGAAATAAAACCTACGGCATCAGAATATAAGCACGCGCAGCGTCCTTTAGTAGGGAGTGCTCGAACTATAATACTTAGTTTGTCTAGAACTATATCACTTATTATCCACACTCCTTTAATTATTAATTAAGCTTCCCTAATAATTCTAGTCAATTAGAATTAGGTTTTTTTAGTAATCCACATGTAAACGTTGATTTATAAATCGGAAAACAAGGGGTTAAGTCGAATTAGTCCAGAAAGAGTTAATTATATTGAGTGAAGTGGAATCGTGTCGCACTATTAGTTTTTGGCTTGAAATGGAGTTATACTATAAGGAAGAACTCCTTTTCAAGCAAATTCCTGACCAAGCCACTTATTCACTAAGAAACTAAAACGATTCCGCTTCCCAAAATACAAGAAACTCATTTTGGAGAAAATTCGACTTATTCACGGGGACTGTAGAAATATATTATCCTTTGTTATAAATTTTACTAACCCGTATAATATAATTAATAATCTATAAAGAAGCTTTTCAACTGTGACACACTACAATACGATATAATAATAAGTGAGGGAGAAAGGGGGAGGAGGATCAGATGGAGACTCAAGGCCAGGAATCACCAACCCGTTGAGTGCAACCATTGGCCTGCTGATCTTGACATAGTTGGCATTCCGATCTTTTATCGATCTAGATCTAAACGAAAATGTTCTCAAATTCTTCTGGATTGTGTATAATGAAAACATAATGTAGGTATGCCGAGGTTGGGCACAAGGTCCTCCGAGTTGTTTCAGGATGGGTTGATGTATTCATAACTTCTGCAGAATCGACTTCGGCTTTTTGGCTATTTCCGATGAATAGGAAGAGTAAAAAAAAATCGAAGTTATTAGAATGCCTTAACTTAGTTGTGATTCTTTGATTAAAAAACAAAGGAGAATAAAAAGAACTTAGAATGTTCAAAATGAAACACAAAGAAATTTCATTCTACTTTATGTCTAACATTTCCAGGTAATATATTTTTTCTATTTAAAATCTCATTTGAGAAAGCAGTTAGAAATTCAGGTATCCAAATTATGTAAAAGTTTCTAAGCATCCAGTCCAGATTTTAGGAATAGCTGATGGTTTTGGATTTTATTGGAAGGGCATTGTATAGCTGTAGTGCGTGCTTTTTTAAGCAAGAAGATACAACGCGCCTACATATAATGATTTTTTGGAAAAAATGAGTTACATGTATACACCCAATCTAAACATACAAAAAAGTATCTTCCATACCCTTCCAGATTGATCAAGACAACAGTGCAAAGTAAGAAGTACAGGCAAGAATCATATCAGCAAACAGAACCTATACTTCATTTTAAAACTTGTGAAAATTGATATTAAATACATGTTATCAAAGGTTTCAAAAGAAAGAAGCCATAAAAAGATCCTCTGAACAGTATCGACATATGGTTCAGAACTTTGGACTATACTTGCAGTTCAAGAGCAAAGGTTCCTCAGATTAGGAAGGAAAGTGTTACAATGAATATTGGATGGGAAAGTACGTGGAGAAAAACGACAATGTAGAGTCCAGTTCATAAGGGATCAGATGTATCTCATTCATAGCAGCAATAGGACATTTGCCCACCTCGTTGAGTGGAAATATCAGAACAAAATAGCAACCAGAATATTATCAGTCCAAATATATTATACCAGGCATATGATCGAATTGTGCATGATCTCAATCAGAAACTGGAAGGCAAAACAGTACAGAGTAGTGATAATTGGATTGAGTAAGGCTAAGCAGCATTTAAAGGATTCTTCTGCATTTCAGTTCTAAATAAATTTCTTCTGATTGAATTGTTGAAAGTAATTTTGCCATCTCATGCTGAACTATAAAATTAAAAAAAAAAATTAATAAAAACCCTTAGATTTAAGAATTAGAATTTATAGAAATCAATTTAAAATCTTAAATGTCTGTAACTGGAGAGCAGCTGCATTAGATAGAGCTGCCTGGTAAGGCTCCTTGAGGAGGCTAAAACCCATACAGGGTTGTAGAGCCATATTGTATTGCAATTTAGAAAAATAGCTTAAGAAATACCGAACTATCAGATCAATAGATCTAACCTGTAATAAAGATGTAAACTTGTAGTCTTAATTTAAAATTATTAATTTATTAACTATAATAAGTTACTTTCTAATACTATAAGCACATTTTAATAGCCATTAGTAGTTTACTATCCATATGGATCACCTTTGTTTACCTTTGTTTCAAACTGGTTCAGTAAAAATGTTTTTTATTTTCTGCTTCAAAGTTGTAACATAAGTAATATCTAAAAGGCCAAACAATGATTAATGGAGAACATATAAGCATAGCATTAATTCTTGCAGAATTTCATTACAGATAGTTCAAGAATATGCAGATAAAACAAACTATCAGACATTAAAACTACTTTTCTGACAAATATAATAAGATTGAAGTTTGTAAATGCTAGGTTTTTACAATTTGTAAAAACACATGAAAATCCTAAATGGACAACCAATAATCATAACACCATGATAATTGGTAACTGCATAATCTATTACAATGTGTCAAACGGAATTTATATCATTTCTCTCAATAAATATTTATTATTATTATTATTATTATTTATTATGATCTATTGCAATGAGTGCTCTAAATAGCAAGAGGAGGAGGTGGAAATAGGATTTGTAATAATAATTATCATCATAGTTGCAAAATATAAAACAGGAAGAAATTAGATATAGAAAAATTACTTAGACAGATGCATAAATTCTACAAAAATTAGGAAAAGATTTACTGGTTTTCCTTTCCGGTTATCTCATAACATGTAAAAACCAGAAAAATATGTTTGATTTAATCTGAAGTTAAAACTTTTGCTCGAAAATGGCTGTTTAATACATCATGGTTTTTGAGATAATTTTATTTTTGTGTTAACTATTCTAGTTTCTGTTCATGGTTGAGAAATATAGGATGTTGATTTTTGATAGTGTATGCAAAATACAGATGTATAAATTAAGAACAAAATTTTCTACTGATGCTTCTATGGGGAACGAATATAGAAACACATTAAAATCCACATGAAACCATGAAATAAAATAATTTTACTACAAAATATACTCTATTTTTATTACAAAAATATTAAAATTAATTAGGGGTAGCTTTTGTGCTAAATCTAGGGTGGTTCCAGCATAAACAATGACTCAAAAAATAGTTTGAAAATGATGTAAAGTCCTTCTCTCAACAAAGGATTCCTTTGTGATTAACTTAACATTTTCAATTACATCTATTATAGTAGGGCTCAACTTTTCAAATCATTTCATTGGCATTCAATACTCCAAGCAGTATAGTATACTTTGAATTTGAAGGCTATTCAGAGCTCAAAATCTTTTTTAGAATTAGGCAAACAAGACAATATTAATTTTTGAAAGTGATTTAATTTAACATCAATGACTTAGTATATGATTTATCTGCCAAATATCCTCATTCTCAAGGGAAAAAAATGTTGATATAACTATTCTATGCTCTAATACAACACCCAAATATTTCTATGAGACTCTGGATCAGATACATTTTTTGGTTTGATATATTTTTCTGGGGAAATATGCAACACTTGTAGACATTTGTACAGATAATCAATGACTAGGCATGATTATCAAATAATTCATGTATGATATTTTATGTATCATTAAAAAAACATAATATGTATGTTTATATATTAACATCCATTACCTAATAAATACAATTAAAAAATTTAGGTTTCACAGTTTCTAAACTAATTGTTAGAAATGTATAATTGTAAAAATTTCTAATATAAGTATATAATATTCTTGTCCATCTTCAATATCTTAATGGAACTCAAAGAAACCATTTTAGTTAAAGGAAGTCATTTATTTTGGTTGTCTTGGATTTCTACATGAAAATACAGTTTGTTTCGGTTATAAAAAAACATGGTATTATTTTGATCTATTTTATTTCAAAGGCCGAATTCTCTGTCAATTTAAATAGTGATAATGCTGTTGTTTTTAATGCATACAAAATAAAAATATATGAAGGATTCAGGATCAAAATTGTATGACTCCAAATTAAAAAAAATTGGCTTTTTTACTAGTTTAGTTTACTATTTTAGCAACACTTTAAGCTATCAAAACTTCAGGCTCAACTAAAACCAAAGTGTAATATTAGACAAAGTTGCTTGTTATCCGATTTTTATTAAGAACACTCAAATTCTGATAAATTCAAAGTAATGATAAAATATTTTATTTGTGGAAGATTATATTATTTATACAAATATTCTAATTAAACATTAAAAATACATATTTTTAAGATTGGATTACCAATACCAAAACTAGTGTATAAATTGTAGCACTGAGCGCTACCTTTTGGATCTATACTGAACTACATGGCTTTCACTGTTTGCTCACAGATAGCGCTGGCGTGCTTAGCGGCCGCTGCCTCAGCCCAGAACAACTACGTCGAGGAGTACGACTTCGACAACGCTCCTCCACCACCACCGAGGCCTAGCAGGCCTGGCAACAGCTTCAGGCCAGCGCCAGCGCCTTCTTCCCCCAGGGTTGCCCCTGTAGCTATCCTCAAGCAGATAGACAGGTATGGTGGAGAAAATCAGAATAAATAGCAAAGTGTAGTGGTAACTAGCATCAAAGCTCTGAGTTACAGGTAGAGCTTACATGAATAATTACTTTTACATCATTAGCTGCCATGAGCAACCGTTATCTCCAAATTAAAAAAAAGTTACTTTTTTTTCTAATGCAAACGATCTATCATGGTTAATTCAGAGTTATAGAGAACAGAGAAAAAAAACGTACATAAATTAAATTAAATGAGGCCTTTTGAACAAATTGATGTATGCAATTACTTTTATTTAATTTTAAATTAACACAATTAGTTATATGAATCATATACTTTCAAATTTCTCTAAGTTACATAAAAAATAAACTCGTGTAAAATTTTACGATATAAAAAAAGTTAGAATTTTAGCTCTTAAAGGTTATTTAATTCAAAAATCTCAGGCCATCCTTTGTACAATTCACATTTGTACAAAATAAAATAAACAGTGCATTACGTTTTAATAAAGACTTCCTCACAACATGGGACTCTATACACAATCACAAATATTTTAAGATTAGAAATAGAAATGATTTGCAAATATCTTTCGACTATAGGCAAATCTTTCGAATGCAGCCTTGGGATAGTAAGAATGAAAAAGGAAAAAAAATAAAGATCTCAGAAGCCTTCCATTAAAAAAACTGGTTAACCTCGGATCTGCCTTTATACACTTAAGACTATTTAAAACTATCAGCGTTACTAATATCCCTTTTATATAGAAAGCAATGTCTTACCAACTATAAATATGATATATAAAAAATTGATTCGGAAAATATAGAAATTATACTGAAGCAATATAAATGCATGGGCAATAACTTAAACTTACTTACATGAACAATAATATAATATTTATTTCTACTTGAGAAAAATTCTTCAAGTCCAGTTTAGCGAAATGTATAGCGTTGGAAATAATCAGACCAAAAAAATCTATACCACAACACATCAAGTTTGGGTTCAGAACATGGTAGAGACTATACTGTTTCTAGGACAATTGTCGTGTAAGGAGGTGATTTGCCCGCGATGACGCTCAACATCCAAGTTTTTCTCTCTATTAAGGGTACCTAATTTATTGAGGATAGGTAAGATCTAGGAGGTTCTCCAAATCCCATCCCCGATTGTTAACAGATTAAATAAATTATCCGTCACAGCCGTATTTGAACTCGGAAACTTGCTCTAATTTAAATTTCTTACCGATCATAAGATAATCAAATACCATTAAATACATAAATTATGACATACTATACAACATTTCAATTCCTGGGTCATTAAATCCGAAGCGTAACTTGGAAAGTTGTGTAAAACTCGGAACTCACATCCGGTCAAGCTAAGTGCATAATGCACTTGCTGCAAAATAAAATGCTCCCGTTTAATTAGAACCTTTTATTTCCGTTATTTTGTTTCACTGACTTCACTTATCAACAATTGGAGACATAGTATTGAACATAACGTCAAATACACAATGGATTATTATTGAAAAGATTACTTGAAAAAATTGTTTGCATCTTCGTTAATGTTAATTCGATCTTTTAATATGTTTTATTAAAATGTGCAGGATATACTGATACTGATATAAAATGAATATAATGGTCATACAATAGTATCAACTCATTAATAGAAATAGGTAGGCCTAAACGTGGGAAGTAAAAACACTTTTTTTAAACAAAAATCTCTATATACTCATGGGTAAAATACTCAAGAAATTGATAAATAAAAGAAAACCAATCACAATTTGAACTGAACTTGAAAGTTGTTTTCAAAATATTTTAATACTATATTATAGGAAATGTAATGTTAATAACAATCTATTTATATCGATAATTCAATATTAAATTTAGATTTCGTGTTCCTACATCCTTAAAAAAAACGACAACTTCAAAACAGTGAAAGTTATGACATAATGAGTCCAGTTTCACTACCCGCTCAGAATTTATTCCGAGTTCCGCGTCGGCTGACAAGAAATAGGCCAAGCAGGACTAGTTTCGGCTAGCGTTCCCGAAGACATAAAAAGGTCCTGAAGATGGTCCTACCGTTAGTGGAGTGACGCTTCTAACCGGTCATCCTTGTCCTCGTTGTTTAATATCACGCCGATCGTTCTAGAAGAAGTGACACCCAACGGGGGGGACCCGGGTCTCGGGGAAGAAACTCTGGTATTTAGCGGGGTTGGGCGCAGGCCTAGTGTCGCAACTCGAGGCACGCCCAGGCCTTCTGTGGTCTTGATAGCTGGAATACGTGAGCCACGGTTTGCGGTATCTTCCAGCGTGTTTTGTAATCTCCAGCAAATATGGTAATCATCCTATAAACAAGGTATTCTGTCGGGGAAGAAAATATTCCTGCTCTCCTGGCTCAGTTGTATGTGTAACCAAACTAGTCGAAATAAGTATGACCATTGATTTTTTTTTCTTATAGAAGATAATGATAGTGCAGAATTTTAAACTATATTAGTAGAAAGAACTTAGTTTTTGAAAGTTCTATCAAAAGTCGATATCCCAATTTTGAAAGATTGTTCTAAAAAAATATTACGTGCAGAAAAGGGAAATATCTTGTTCTAAAAAAATATTACGTGAAGAAAAGGGAAATATCTATTCATAGCTTTAATTCCCTACACCTATTTGACAACAGGAAAATTGAAGATTTTAGCTATTTACAAATGTAGAATCTTAAATCGACGAAAAAGTAGTTTATGACTCTATCTCAACGGATGGATAATTGATGGAAAATTTGATGGAAAATTTCTCGTTGAAAGGCGTAAATACATTTGTTTTTGAGAAAAAGGTGGTTTTTATAGAATTATTCTGATATAATAGCATGAGTTAGCGCAAGGAACTTATTGAATATTGACTTGAAGATAGATTAAAGATAGTTGTGAATAAAATTTCCTATTTCATTTGAAACATTTAAACCAAAACCACCGTGTAGGACAATAAACAAAATTTTTGAGGTGCTTACAGACCAAAAAACTATCGAGAGTAGGGCTTATTTCATAATGTCAACGGCTTTACAGTTAGAAATTATATTTCTGGACTTCATTTCTGAAAATATAGTTTGTAGATTTTAGTTCCACCAAGTCATATTGAAAAAAGTAAACTATAAGGCATGATTGTGAATCGTTTCGTAAAATAAAAGTTAAATTATTAGTTGAAAATGTAATGAACCTTAGGCTTGAAGATGGAAGTTCAGGAAATATCTTATTGTTATAGGGGAACGAACCTAATTTGTGAGGCGTATTGATGATTTTTCTAACTTCGTCCTTATAAAAAATTCTCCTCTTTTATATGATATTTAAAGTAGATAACCGATGCATAGCTTAGGAGCCACCTGTGGTCTAGGACATAACAACGTACTATATCCAAGATCCAAGTTCGCAGCCCGGCAAGTGGCCTAAGGGTTATTTAAAGGGAGTAAGCCATCCTTAGTCATGCCGTCCTTTAGAAGGGACTGAAATGGGGTTCCGATCCCTTAAGAGGTAAGGTACTCGATAAGGTTATCTATCCTGGTTATACCTGGATCGGAAAAAATTAGGACTCTCATTCTAGCATCGTACGATTAGCTATAGTAGCATAAAGTGAATTTAAATGAATAAACAATGTTTAACCTATCCATGCTAGTCCCCCAAAATAGAACCTCCCGCTATAACCTTGCCACAAACGCAAACTTATTGCACAACCGCCCACAGCCGGATAGTTTAAGTTGAGATACCATGACCCGGAAAATGAACCTGGAATAAAGGACTCGAGGGCTGACATATTAACGAGCAGATGCAGTTAGGGATCATTTTCAAAACGCCATGTGCAAATTTGCCATTGTTCCAAGTTGCATCACAACTCCATCATGCTAGAGATGGAATGGCGAGCTCTCAGAATATGTTAATGTCTTCATAAGTCGCTAGGTAGGTGATTACTAAGTTTATTTGTGATGGGGTAGTGCATCCAATGTTACCCAATGAGCAACCAAGTTGAAAATTAATATACTCCAGACAGAATAGACAATAGATAGCATTATTCAAGTTTGTCGAAAGTAAAATTTGCATTAGTTTAAAAAGGTATGCAACTAGCTACTGCATTTCTATAATGGAGAAATGCAAACTATGCCTTTTTCATAATTTTTCCATTTAGTACCTTATGCTTTGAAAGATTCATATAAAAAAATGCCAAGGCTACAAGATCAAAATGTACAGTAAGCAGTACAAAGAAAATACTAAACAGGAGAAAAAAGTCTCCTAAGTTAAGTATCTTTACCTCAACAGTTTTACAGCGCTAGATGTCTCGAATGGTATAATTTTTTACTCAACATTTTGATAAAACAATTATCAGACTTTTCCAAAACTAGTCCTCAGCTACGAAGGAAAAAGTATAAGCTTGAAAAATGTTTCATTCGTGTTTTTTTTTTTTTAATTCACCAAGTAATAGGGAGTTATAAAAACTATAATGTGGAGCTAGACAATTCAAAATAATTTCAGGCTCATTTAATTCGATACAACTTCTTTCTTAAATTAATTTAGCAAAACTATTAAATGAAAGATACACATGTAAATGTGCTTATATTTTAATTAGGTAATTAACTTCTCAAAATTAATTAGAAGATGTATTTAAAACCAATATCATTGGATGTGATTCTAATATAAATAATATGAAATTATGAAACATTAATGTTAAAAGAAATAGTATAAATAAAATAACAGTTGATATTAGGCGGTAGTTGATTATTTGGGCTTATAAATTATATAAATAAATAACAACTTATTTATAGCAGCTATTTAATTCATAACATTATGGGCATTATTTGTTTTAAATAATTAAAACAAATAGAATAATCATCATTGTCCTTTTATAGTAATTGTAGGACGTTAAGGCAGTTATTATGAGTCAACATAGAAACAATTGCTGTGGCAAACAATTCACAATGGAAGGGGTGCGACGATATTAACCCAACAAATACCTTCATCAACAAGGTCGAATATCTTCATTCCAAAACAAACAGCCATTTTTTCATAATTATTGGAAATAAAATTAATTTGAAATTTTTATTATCAGTACCGTGTGTATTATTAACAAAAAGAAATAGATGGTTTTAAGTCAATAATAAGGTACTTCTAGATACTATGCTATGTAAGTAACAGAATATCCATTGATACTAAATTAGATTTTTCGTCAAGATATATTTTACAATGTTTCACTAAATGGAAACACATCCCTTAAAGATCAGACTTAAACTTATTTTCTTATCATTCACATTTCAACGTCACGTAATTATTTCATTCCGGTGAAATTGTTAAAATAATTTAATATAAAACCATAAATTACTCTTTACTAAACATACAATCTTCACCATTGTTCTTGCAATGCATTGTTCTTCTTTACTTTCTTAACGACATCATTCCATGAAAGTGTAGGTTCTTTATTCATACATCAATCATCTTGAGGCATCTCCCTCAATTGGAGCGAATCATTGCTGCAGAGAGTCTTCATTTTGTTGTGAATTTTTTATATTAAACTCAAGAATGATTCCTTTCCTGCTTTGGTGTATAATTAAATAATGAAGGTAATTGGCCTTAATTAAAACATCTAATTTTGCAAAATAAGTTTTGTTTTGCTACGGTTGAGTCATTATGCATCTTTGAACTGTTCTTTTCATTATTCCAATATATCCTTCATTCGTTTTCCATGGTTTTTATTTTTTTGCATCTGTTTTTATTTCTGGCCTTTCTTGAAATCCGGGAGCATTCTGAAGTCGCTTCCTAAAAGAAGAACGTTTTTCAATGCCATCAGGGGAGACCCCGATCTCTACAATGTCCTTTTCAGTCTCCAAAATCCAAGAGTTGGCCATTTTCAGTTTTTTAGATAAATTATTCTATTTTTAAAGGGGGCGGGGTGGCTCAGTGTGTAGAGCTCTGAGTTACAATGCTCAAGAATCCAGGTATGACAGATAAATTATTTAATTTGCCAACAAAATGGATCTTTAGACCCTTTGGTATCTGTAGACTCTTTTGGGGCTCACCCAGTTTCTATAAAATGGTATCCTTAATCATGACAGAGCGTGTTCTAGGACAAACCACCTCCCTTTAAAACCACTTTCTTGGAAACAGTACAGTCTCTACCATGTTCCTTCATGGATTGTATTGGTACAGTTTTATTTTTAGTTTTTATTTAAAGGGAATATTTACAATCGTAATTTCATGCTTCACTATTTTCGGAGAAGTGCTTGCTTTACTGCTCTATACTCCAGCACACCCTCAATACTTCATCAAGACACAGAACATGGGACCCGTGAAGTAACCCACAGTTGCAAAACAGCTACAACCGCCTGGTACAGTCCTGGAATTGTAAACAGAGCGGCTTGGCGGTTTCGCGGATGGACTTTGGAATGCTGACGTCCAACATTCCGAAAATGGCCGTTCTTCCGATATAGTTGCGTCAGCTCAAGGTGCTCGGCTTTCTACTGGCAGGGAGTCGTTGCGGATGTCAGCGGAGCATTAGGGCAGTGGGCGGCCTTCGGATTGGATGAAGCCACCATGGGCGACACATGTCTCACGGGACGAAGAGAGTGAAGTTCTTCTCATATCTCCGTCTCATCATTAGTAGCAGAGATCTTATAGCCTACTTGACGTTTTTAATTAACACCATCTGCAGAAAAAAGTTTATTTATTGCCAGGATTGTATTTCTACCAGGAATGTAACTGACAGGATACGGTGGCACAAAATGATTTAGAAGTTTAGAAGAAATATTTGAAGTATGCAACCACAATCCTCGAGGTAGCCGGGCCTCTGCGTCATTAGAAAGTTCGTCGAAATGGTTTTTAAAAAATAAGAGCTAGATCATAAAGAAAAAAATAGCCTGAAGCATTAGGAACAATCACGAAACAAATGACTTTTCTTTATTGTTGAGTCTATTCAAGGTTAATTGTATCAGGATTACTCATGGTGGTAAATTGGCTCAGGATCAGGGTTATCATAGTTTAATATATCAAAAATAGGTTTGACTTTATAGTAAAGGTTTTTAAATTGTTGTACTGCAATGTCATCATAAAAATGTATAATGGTAAAATAATTTTATATCCAGGCTGAATTGCTGTCTTAAAAACGCTAATTTTTGTTATAAAAATGTATTTTTTTGAAATTTAAAGCTGTATTGTATCAATAAAAAGAAAACATAACGAATGATGGATAAAGACAAGTATAAAACTGTCCAGTGGTAGTACTCAACTAATAATTCTACTTAGAAGGTCACGAGGCTATCTTCTTTTCAGAAGCCTCGGAGGATAATTGGGAAAAAGTAGCTAGGTTGGAGTATGAATAAAGTTTGTTATGAAAGGAGCAACAAGTGAGACATTTAGGTCAATATGGATGACTTTATTCGTAATAAAGTAAGGAGCATTAAGGATTTTACGAAGGATTTTGGATTGTAAGAATTGTATACGAGGGGAGTGGTGAATTTAATAATAAGTATAAATTATCTAAAATATTAACGTTAAGTATTCAAAACGTTGATCGAAATTAGATAAAATTTAAAGTTTTTAAGAATGTAAAATCAGCAGTTTTATAGGAGAAATACCAATAGATTAAGAAGATTTTTGTGAAAAAATGCATTTTTCTTTATGCTTTATGGAAAAAAATCAAGAGTAATATTATTTTTTTCCATTATTATTTATCTTTTTGAATTAGAAAAAATGCTTAAGACAAAAAAATACTTAAGGCAGAAGTTAACAAAACATTATCCCCAAAATATATTTTTTATCTACCAAACAAAGTTTTCCACAGTTTTTTTTATTATTTCTTATTGATCTTTTCATTTTTAATATTTTAAACTTTATTTGAAGTTTTCAGTAGTGACTAATTATGTTGGAATGAATTTAAAAAGCTCATTATATTTATTGAATTTCATCATATAATTAGAGGATGATTCCATGCCGTGTAGTTCTACAAAAAAAGCCTAGTGAAATTATAATAAGAACATTAATCTAATTATGAAATGAGAGCAGGGAAAGCTGATAAATATACAAAGACTCCCAGCTATGGAGAAGTTGTGTTGTAACGCAACAACCATCTCATTCGCCATATTAATGAGTCAGCATCAACAGAGTCAACATTCCATTGGTAGAATCTTCATGGTTTTGCTTTAATATCAAATCCGGTCTAATATTTTTTTAATCTGTAAAGCATTAAATTATATTCATTAGCCTCTTTGATTTTTGATGATGGTCTTTGATTTTTTTGTCCTATAAAAAATTTCCAAGAAATTAAAAAAAAACTGTTTAAAATGTTCAGAAGAACATTTATCCAAAGATTGTCCTAATATTTTTTTTGTAGTTTGTTTTAAGCCAAAATTCAGTAACTGCCAAGAACACTTCTCAAATTATGAAATATGCCCCAAGCTGATACGAAATCAACTAATACAAGAGCAAACAGAGGCCAGGAATAAACCCCTCCGACAGAATAATTTATAAAGCTAAACCTACAGACTTCTCAGTTTTACCCAAATCATATCGAATTGGTTTGAATAAACGGTTGTAGTCCATGATAAAGCCTTCTATAATGGACTGCTTTAAAGAAATTAAGAATATGCTTAGCACATTCAATTCTAATAAAATTTTAACTAAATTTAAAAGTATTATGTCAGAATTGAAAAACGCTGACGATAGTGCCAAAAATATTCGCAATAATAGAAGGTTTATTATCATTATTTGATTAATGGACAACTTTAAACTATTTTATAACGTAAATAGTATTTCCTAAACTCAATATATATCTTGGTTCAAAGTACGCTGTAAGAATGGTAATATTGTATACTATTATAATATATAATGACTATAAGTCATACAGTGTGCTTTAAAATAATAGTCGGTAGAGAACTATCTTTAAGAATCATTCCGCTACAACAAATAAGGACAACAATGCAATATCCCTACTACGAGTTAAACAATAAACAATACTCTTACATTTTCCTCGTCTAAATAACATTTCTTAAGACGATACATACATAGACGAACTAGACATACACTATTGGAATAAATATAATTAATTTATTACATTATAATAATTTATTAATTATAAGTTAATTTATTCCTTATCCAAATTTTTAAAAAATATTTTACTAAACTCGTTTATTTTATTACCAAAAATTACACTTATTTTACTTTTATTTTATTTTCTCTATTTTGTGTATGTTTTTCTTTTCCTTTTTCCTACTGTTATAAATGTATACTGCTTTTTTTTTAAGTTTATTCCCTCTTATTTTCCAATTATATCGGGTTGACATAACTGTCATTCATAATGATATTCCCGGGCTGAAGTTAAACCAAAGTAAAGTACTGAACCACATGTATAATTTTATTTAAGTTATCTTCTGAATACATAACTTACAGGTTAGTCCTATTGGTTTTAACTACATAACATTATTTGTAACAGCAGCATGTAGTCCATTTTTATTTACATTTTCGTTTTCAAAAATATTTAATCAAGGAATCAATCATTATCTGTGCCCTGGTAATGTCAATTTATCAACATTAAACTATATACAGCGTGATTCATGTTGAAAATATCTTGTTCATTCTTAAAAGAGAAAGTGGGAGAAACAAAGATCGAAAAGAGATGTTGGCATGCAGACCGTGCTGGTCCAATGGCTAATGAAAGGAATGATAAATATTGCATGAGGCATTGATACAAATTATCTTTCGCAAAAGAACTCTAGATATTTCAATAGCTTTCTTAAACACAAATCGTTAGCTTATTAACGGAATGGCTTCGTCAAAGAGCGAATCTGAAAGGACATATTATTCCTCTTGTGAAGGATTGGTTAACAGGAATTCCACTTATTCAATCTACATTGATTTATTCATAAGTATTACGTATCATAATTATAATACCATTCCATTTTGATTACAGGCACAACGATGATGGATCATACACCTACGGATACGAGGGTGCCGACGGAAGCTTCAAGATCGAGACCAAGCACGTCAACGGAGAAGTCATGGGAAAGTACGGCTATGTCGATGATACAGGAAAAGTCCGAGTTGTTGAATACGGAGCAAACAGGTAAGGGGTACTTCATATACTTAACAGTATGTATTTATATGTATTGTTTTATGAATTATGTACATACACATGTACCGTGCCTCTGAGATAAACCTAACGATCATTATAGCTATGTTTAAAACCAGCTTAGTTTCTCCAATTAGCTAAAACATGGCATCCCCATATTATACGATCGTCTGCACCAGATATAAAGGATTCTAACCGTTCGTTAGGCATTTCACACAACGTTAAGATAGTGCTTTTTATGGGCCATTTTATGTTTATTTTTATCTACAGCGAAACGCAATTCGTTTCATTTTAATAAAGGAGTTTATAAAAGGAAAATTAAATTATCTTAACATAATTAAAAGTTTGTCATTTTACTAGGATGGTTTAGCAAAATAAAACATACATGCATATAAAAAAATATGCTTGAATTGAAAATTGAAAATTTGTATTCGAAATTTCTCGCTATCGGAATAACTGACCATGCTATATATATTTCATATGGGTGGTAAGGGACAGTAAATTGTTGTGATGCAACTTATTTTTCTTCTAATTCAAAGAGGAAAAACAATCAGCATACGATAATTATATTCCATTGTCAAATTTTGATCTTCTTCGATAACCTTATAGTTTTAATATTTCATCAACATGTAAGATTCCTTGAAATTTTATAGATATTTATAGATTTTTCCCTATGAAGCGAAAGACTAGCTTTAGGAGGACGTATTACATTGAACTGACCCTGAACAACGCATTTACGTTTCATTTTTCCTGATATGAGGTACCTAGACTTGTCCACTTTCGAGATGGCCTTGATTATTTTAGCTACTTGACCATTTTTAAGTCCATACTACGCTAAAGTACACCTATCATAATAAACATTCCTTAATTTTAATGCATTACTACCCAACGCAAATTATTAAAATGCAATTTACACATAAAATATAAATTAGTTATACACTTTATTACAAAATACCTACTGCTTAATTAAATCTTTCTTAACTGCTCTAAAAATATCCACCAGAACGGTTACAATGATGATTTCCTCTAATATTGATACTAGAGACTGCTATCGGAAATGATTTTCAAATCATCTCTTTTTTTTTAAATAAATAATTCTGGATTTCTTACTTGTTAATCTTGTATCATAAAAAATAAAGCAATGGAATGAATAAGATAATAGAATATTTTATGTGATAGCCTTGAGCAAGGATAAATAAGAGAATGGTTTCTATAACAGCACGATCTGACCAGAAAAAAACCATTCACTTTATTTAAAAAAAGGTCGAACAAAAAAAAATGAGAGAGTTTAAATTAATTAATTTGTATCGGTTTTTAACTTTTTAGTGAAGGTGCTAATTCCAAACATATTACAATGATAGACCAATATTATAGATTTTCGTTTCATATTATTATTAAAAAAAAAAAAATGGTGTCAACATATTGTAAAGAAATAAACTAAAATTGTCATGAATCATAAATTTTAATTTTAAGTCCTAGTACATCAAGACATGTTTAGCCATTGTTTAGTTTTAAATAGCGTATCAATAACTTTTTTTGTGATATAAAATAAATCTGTCTTATTGTAGAAAAAATATATTTTTCATAACAACTGGACATAAAAATATTTTCATGACCCAAAACTGGTAAATCACATTTTAAAATATTATTAAGGGACAGGTTTTCAAAATAATGTGACAGAGAGAAATATTTAATTAAAAACTGGTCCAGAAAAAAAGAAATCTTGAACTTTACAAAGCACTTTGATATCAACACAGGTCAACTCTTGTGAAACCAGGAGCTGAAGTATTTGACATTTAACAGTTCCAGCTACCTAGGATATGGTTCAAAGGGACGGAGGTATATGATTTAATGGAGCAGGGATGTAGGGTCATATACCAAAGTTGGCAGTTGGGGATGACGGTCAAGGTAAATACAAAATATGTGTGTCACATAGAAAATAACATGGATTTAAATAAATGATTTATTCAAATTTACAACTGTTTTATTACAACACTAAAAGTAAACATAATGAATTATCGATAATGGCATGGATAAAGTCAAATAGAGAAACTACTCAAATAGCAAATTCAACTTAGAAGGTCAGGGGACCATCTTATCTTCAGACGCCTCGGAGGATTATCGGGAATTGAAGAAGTAGCTAGGTTTAAAATAAGTGAAAATTAAGTCAGGACGGATGACTTTATTCGTAACAATGTAAGAGGCATTAAGAATTTTTGGATTGTAATGATTGGATACTCGGATAGGTATTTCGATGGCTTAGTGGAGCCCCAAAGCTCAGCTCTGCAACTCCAAATAGATCTTATAATAGCCAGGTATATGAGTGTTTTGTAATTGTTTGAGAGCTTAAAAGATACACTTACAAAAAAAATGTTTAAGATTTTTTGGGGGACAGAAGACATTTCTATTTCTCCGTCATAGATCAGTCACTAAATTTTCAAAATCCAGAAGAAAAATTAATGAAGGCGAAGCGCGAACCTTACATCATTGAAGTTTTAACATGGAATCCTAACTTCTGAACAATCATTGAATTAAATTGAAAGAAATTGTTTCCGAAACCAATAACATGCTTCTGCCAGTTAAACAGATTATGTAAAGTGTGAAAATACTACCAAAAAGATAAATTAATGAAACGGAAGGAATTAAGATTTTTTGTGAATCGTGTAAGCAAGTGGTGAATAATCAGGAAATGAGGAATGTTTCCTAAAGATTACATACAGTCATTGACATAACAGAAGCTGGTCTAATTAATAATTTAGCGAACATTATTATTTCTACACTCCGTTTCCTTGAACGACTCTGTGATCCTGAACGCCATCTTGCTGCTTTCTCCCCTATCTCGTTTCTTATCAATCGAGCTTTATCTACAAATATTACAGGGTTCCCACAATTGTTAATTCGTAACAGTAGAAAGTTTTTAATTACGAATAATATAGAAATCACGTACCAAAAGTTTCCTTAATTTCGTACATAGAAATTTTGTAACTAACTAAACAGGTATGAAGATGTACCTAAAGTTTCTAAAGTTTCCTGTGAAGCATTGGGAGCGAACTTTGCAAATATTTTCAAGGTTAATTATGTTATGGTCTCATCTGTAAAAGAGATTATGTGAGAGCTTTACATCCACACACATTTTTACAGGCCTACCGCAATTTTCAACTGAGTACGAAAAACAGACAATACAAAGACTAGAGTGCTTAAAGAGGTCAATCATGGTTAATATTAAAAAGCATATTGTTATCTGAAGGGATAGTTATTCTATTAATTTTTTAATCAAATTAATTCAAACGATTAATGCTATTGTTATTCTTTTACTATAGAGATTATTGCCAAATGTCTTTCTGTAAATACCCCAGGTTAATATTAGAGTTCAGAAATGTAATACTTAAGGCATCCCAAGTATGTTCCTTAAGAGCATTCTTGCTACTTTTTTGATTAATGATTTAATTATTAATTAGTTAGCATTCGATGTTATGTTGAACTTCTTACACAGTCTATTATTCAAATTCATTTAGCGTGAAACTGGCAGGCAGCAACTTCTTCAGGCGCACCATTCAACGCCCAAAGGCAAAGAGTAGGAAAATTGTATCTTATTTTAGTATAGGAGGCGTTCAGGATCAAAAGTGGATTATTAAAAATTTCAAAATTGTGTTTTTCACATTTCCGCTAGTTTAGTCAAGCAGTGCTCTATGCTCCCGAAACTTCAGATTCAGAATCGGACTAAAACCATGAAAAATAAAGTGGGAAAGTATCGTGTCAGACGAAATTAGTTGAAGAGACTACCTAAAAATGTAAAAAAGTAAATTTTTGAAATTTCGGAGTCACGCCCTTTTGATCTTAAACGCCTTATATAAGTATATTATGCTTGTAAATATAAATTCACAGGATAAACAGATGAAATGATATTGCATACTTGGTATATCACGGTTGGATCAATGTTCATCCTACACATTATGTCATACCTCTAATTCTGTTTCTGTTTACCTTCCGTAGATACGGCTTTATGCCAGCAGGAGAAGGTATCACCGTAGCCCCACCCACCCTCGTCGACGAGACAACCAAGAAGGGAGACAGGAACAACCAGGACTTCTACGATGACGGCTCTTACTACCAAGAGGAACCCCAGCCAGCTCCAAGGCCCGCTCCCAGGCCTGCTCCAAGGCCAAGACCAGCCCCAAGGTACTTAATTTAATAATTAATATCGTTTAAATACTCTTTAGGTATTCGTGTAAAAAAGCATATATTAAAATTAAATTAAAAACCCGACAGACCACAACCACAACCTCAGTACGACGAATACGTGCCACCTCCACCTCCACCACCACCACCAGCACCAAGGAGGCCATCCTCCTCAGGATCACCCGTTCCTCCTAGGCCAGTAGTCGCAGGCGCTGCACCCGTTTTCAGCCCCGCCCCAGTCTACGAAGAGCGTCCAGTCCCACAGAGGGCTCCATCTCCACCAAGGCATCAACCAAGGTATATCAGTTTCTAAACATTTTCTCACATCTTAAGGTAGTTAGTTCTAACAACAATCTGGTATAGCTTATCTGTCTTTGGGTAGAACGGGAAACACATTTTCTTAAATAATGGCATACAAATAAATACTCAATCAAAGCAACATTTTTTATATGAAGACTATTAGGGGACATCGAGTTACTTCGCTCTACCCCCAATATTGGTAACAGCGGTTTCTGATAGATTTGCCAATGGTGATCACCATGGTGTGTTTGAAATTGGTTAAAGACGAGTCAAACGGTTCAAGAAGGGTAAAAGGGGAAAAACTAGTTCATCCGAACGGTGCTCCGTTTGAAAAAGGCTAACGTGAATTCCCCGAATCGGGTTTCGAACATCTCAATGAATAGGACAGATTGACAATCTGCTATCTGCACGGATTTTAACAAAAATGATGATTGGTTAATTGAGATTAATTTTAATCTCCTGAACATTTATGAAAAAGCGAGTTACAACGTTTCCCCTCCTCAAAGTCTTCACATATATGCAGTATCAGTGAATAAGTGCTCAAGTCGATTTTTTTTTCAAAATGAGTTAATTATACTGAGGGAGAAAATATTTGTTATTTCGCATTATTCGGCTAGAAAAGTAGTTATAATGTATGTAAGAACATTTCAATCCTAGGCCTGACATTGCAACATATGAACTAAGAGATTGAATATTCCACAATTCAGCTTCATTCAGTACAACTAACTCATTTTGGAAAAAAATCGATTTATTCACTGGGGCTGCAGATATGTTCCATCGCTAACTAATATTTTTTTACAGAAATATTGTATACTAGCTCATGCCCGCGGCTTCGCTCGCGTGGAATTCGGCCTGCCACATAAAGTTTCGTGAAAGATCATTTTAAATAAATAATTTAATTATTTTTTTAAAATATAAGTTAATCGTACATCCATAATTTCAGATGTCTAACTTCAAAACTGACGGATTCTCTACAACCTTTGAACCCCCATTATATTAAATTAATTAAAACCTTGGGGTGGAATTATCCAAATTTCTTTCTTAAACTATACATAGAACCTTTCTACAAATTTCAAGATGCTAAGTCCTGATTTGTCTTTAATTATGTACTATAACGGGGAGGCATGCCCACGTGACCCCACATACGTGGCCTATAATGTATAACCTATTTTATTCAATAAGTTTCATCCAAATCCGTTCATTAGTTTTTGCGTGAATGAGTAACGTGCCCTTGTGCGCCGCCCCCCCAAATTCTTCGCTTGCTATAGCCTATGTGTTATTCTGATGTATAACCTATATTACTGTAAAGTTTCATCCAAATCCATTCAGTAGTTTTTTCGTGAAAGAGAGACAAACATACAAACTTTCACATTTATAATATTAGTAAGATAGAATATTACAGAATATTATTTAAAAAATGGCATAATTCTTGAATTTCCAAACTCTATCTTAAAATGTTTATTACAAATTACTCTTGTTTATGCGAATATCATAAACCATCCCTGCCATTTCCAACTACTGAATGTGAAAATCAGTACTTTTGAGGAGAATTAAAAAAACGCAGTTTCAAAGGTCAATAAAGATTAATGCCTTTAGTCAAACCAATGACATTCATTTTACATAGATGTCTCCATATGAATTTTATAGCAATTATCAATCCTAAAGCAACTGCTATAATTCGATAACGAAAACTGTGTTTTTTTCACATTCGATACTTCGCGATGGCAGGGACGGTATGATTTTATGTACTAACTCTAAATTTCATACTTATAAGTGTTTTTTAAAGTTACATTTAGAAATGTAAAGCTCATTAAACATTCATAATAAGATGTCATACTAACTATTGGACGTTTCAGGTTCGATTCCCTGCCACCACCACCACCCCCACAGAGGAGCGCCCCACCACCACAGCGATTCGCCGCCCCACAGCCGCAGAGGTTCGCACCACCTCCACCACCACCACAGCCCTCCCACAGGGCCCAACACGCCAGGTCTTCCAGTGGAATCTTGGACCAGCTTGAACAGGATTACGCCCTTCCTCAAGGAGGAGGTCGCGCCACCCACGACATCTCATTCAGCTCATACTAAGTCCCAAGTTCCGAAATATTTTTGTAATTTTGTATAATATTTTAATTATTAACGTTAATTTTGTTTTAACATGCTTTCCGAAGAAAGCAGAACTGTAAATGTATAATTTTTTACAAATAAATTATATATAAAGGATAAATGTTTCTGGTGCCTTTTGAAAATACCCAAGCTAATATAATCTTTTTAAAAATTGTTTGCATATAACAAATTCAGAGTTTTTTTCATATGTCAGACGTTCCTGATCAAAAGAGGATAACTCAAGAATTTCAAAAATGGAACTAAAACCATGAGCAATAAGGCAGCAATGTGTCGTGTTAGAAAAAATTACTAGACTAAACTAGCGAAAAATGTGAATTTGGACTTTTGGAGGTATTCACTTTTGATCCTGAACGTCTTATATATTTCATTAGAAATAGTTTAGAAAAAAATCAACAAACAAAAATTTAGAAAATAATTTTAAATAAATGTTACATATTGAAATTCTAATAGTCTAGGGCGTACGGTTTAAACATATTAAATCAGGAAGGAAGAGGTAAGTATTATTAGATTCCAGTGCACTTAGAGAAATATTCCATTCAAACACCTTAAAGATATAAGATATACCAGATGCAAGAAGTCAATGAAATGCACTTGTGCATATCTAAACAGTTTTCAACAAAAATTGCTCCAGGATTTTCAATAAAGGTTAAATATTCTAGGAAATTTATTGAGGCTATCAAAAGTCGTTATTCTGCCAAATTTGAAAACTAATAAACTTCAAGATTAAATTGATTGTACTTGAAGACGATTAAATTTTTCTGGTAGCAATAAATTTTAGTGATTAATAAGAGATAATTATTAAAATAAAGATAAAAAAAGGAGATCATTTAAAAGTAATAATAATTTTTTAATAAATATTTGAAAAAATACTTTTAACTCAAATTGGCTTGTTTAAAAACAAAAGTATTCTCAGATAAATTACAACAATATTTTGGAGTGATGTAACATTTTTTAATATAATATTAGTAATTTTTTTATTGTTATTAACTTTATTTGATAATTTTAAATAAGAAACCAAGTAAATGCAGATCTGGCCTCAAATTTCTCAATTCAGGTATGCCAAAGTAAATACATTTAGTGAATCTGAACATCAGCACCTGCTGACATGAAAAAAGTAATTATCATTAATTAAAATTAATTAATTGAATTAAAATAAAAACGTAATACGAGAGGTAGACAGTTGTAATGGCAATATAAAATGAATAGAAATTAATAATAAAATAATTCCGTTATAAAATTCACATACATAACAATTTACAATTTAAATTCAGTTTTGGTTATATACAGGAAAAGGAAGAAAATGGAAAAAATGCAACTTATGCAATAAATTGGACTGACCAGAATCCAGTTAGAACAAGTCGAAAGACCAGATTTTATAGAAAATATTGAGGAAAAGGAATTATATGACCATTTTTTTTGTTTTATATATATATATATATATATATATATATATATATATATATATATATATATATATATATATATATATATATATGAAGTAATAATATACCGATCTAGCATGTAGTATACAGATGACTTAAAGATTAGATAACTAAAATAGGAGTAATTTAACGTTAGTTCTTCTTTCGATTTCACTGAATTCTGGAATAGAATTTATTGAAGAATTGGTTAAATTACGTTTTTAACCTTTAAACGAAACAAAATTCAGAAAAACGATTCAGGTAAAAGTTGTAGTTATTCAGGCCTAGTTTGAAGAAATAAAAAAATATTTTTATCGACCTTTAAAAAATGTAGTTTCCTCTTGACCCCCATTTATTTTTATTTTTCTGAAATGTACAATACAAAATATGGAAAAAATGTATATAACATCATGTAGAAAAAGTATCTGAAGGTCACTACTTCACAGAAGGTTTTTAAATGTCCAGACATTTTCTGAGGGATTCAAAATACCTTGATTAGTAAGTTATTTTGAATAAAAACTCTTAAATAAAATAGCTTAATGCTACATTATTTTTCCTCGTAAAGGAGGTGTACTAAAGTAGTTAACTTTGAATGCTTTTTCTGCTGCTTCAAATATTGCTGAAATATTGGATTGTTCTATTTCAGATGGTGTGAAATAGGATCAGAAGGATTATCAGCAGGTGATATCAATATATTGACTCACTATTTAAGTCATATACAAGTAAGATTATACTATATAATAAGGGTTTACCCTGGTGTAGCCAAGTAGCAATGGAAATAAACTAATGACTTATGGATCTGAAGGAAATCACAGTGCAGTTAAGTATTACACACATTAGACGGTATGAGACTGATTACGCATCGTGAACTTGGAAAGTGTAGCCTCCGCGGGGTCATTATACCAGCAACGGCTTCTTCTTACTTTTACCTGCCTCGCAGGAATCGAAACTGTACTCGAGGAAATCCTCTCTGGAGAATATGCAAAGCAGTTATCTTCCACCATTTGTCAAACAATCAAACGGAGTGGATGGAACGACTAGAGCTATCTGCCGTAGAAAGTCAGAAAGAGCCATTAAAATGTATTATTAAAGATGAAAGTACGATGTAGTTGCATTGAATCCTCCACGTGTGCCTTGGAACCTGGCTCCAAGGTCTTGGAACAATGTAGAAAGCTAATGCTCTGGAAAATTCCGAAATAGCCAATTAACCAACCTACTGTCTCATTTTTCCCAGGGTCTTTTCCTTTTTCCCATTTGAACATTAAGTTGTCTAGTTGTAATGTACTCATATAATTTTTTTGGAAGGATTTCTAAAGTATAGTGTGCTTATTCATCGTGCAAATTATAACTAACGACCCTAACTAAGCAGCAAAGTACCGCAAGCTTCGATTACTTGTTTCTACAATATAATGATGGATTATTTGACATAAAACAAAACTGTGGCTTCACCATAAATGGTACAATATATTCACACCAAGTACAAAATAAAGCGTCAGTAGAGATATTTCTAGGAAAAGGATTTGCAGTATGGTAGAGTTTCACGGCAGATCGAAAAAGAAGCCTGGAAAAAAGTGGTCTCAGAATAGAAAGACGCAAGTCAGAAAAAGGATGAAAGAATATTGGAAGGAAAGGAAGTGAAAACATGGATGGGAAGAATTGACATTGGCACGTGGTCCCAAGTAGGCCTCATCGAATAGAAGAAGAAGAAGAAATAAATAAAGTTCTGAACTCCGTTTGCAAATTTTATTCTCTTTAACCTTTGAAAAATCCAAGGAGTCATTAAGTCTAATTCTATTAAAAATAAAATAAAAAGCCTCATCACTCCAAAGGTTAAAAGATGTTTAATCTACTTTATTCCTAAAGAGGTGGGACAGATCGTAATATTAAGACATATATCCAGGATAAAGATCGAATTTTAACAACTGTTGATGACCCAACTATGCCTAGTTTTAATTTTAATCAATTAATTACATTTTATTTTCTTAAGTATGTCTTTATAATTTGAAATGCTGGAACTTGAAGGTTACGTGATACCACTCTTTTCCGCCAATATATAGTATTAAATGCTATACCTTTTGTCGATTTAACAAAAATATAGACTAGATACATACTACTATGTATTTTCGAGGCATATACTTACGAGTACTATAGTGTTTCGGAAATAAAGTGGACCAAGGGGCGAACCCAATAGAGATTACAGGAGTCGTTTCACCTTCACCTTTCTGCAAGGGGCAAAGGTCGGCCCAGCCCACCTTAGAAAGGTCTAGAAGTCATTCATTCTACTTTTTGTACCCAATTTTATTCCTTTATGGAAAATAAATAGTTACTGTGTCGGCTCGAATCCTGTCTTGGCGGATTAAAATTTATTTTCTGGCGGAGTCATGGAATAAATCTAGACCTTCCGACTCCAGTTGGATGGGTTTGTAAGGCGAAGGAATAACCCTTCCAGTTTGCAGCAAGAAAGGGCGTTAAATTCAAATAAAATCAAAGATAAAATGGGACATGGATATTTACAAATTTAAAGAAGATATGAGGCGTTGAAAATCATAAATGGATAAAAAACAAAACATCTGTGCCACTACTACCCATGAAGGGTCTTGGGCTCAATTCGTGGTTGAGTTTCTTGGGCAACAGTTGTGCAGGGAGATGATTAGTCCTAGATCACGCTTAAGCACCAGATTTTCCGTCCTATTTCTGGAACCCACAATGTGTGGAACTTCATAGAGGTTTGGTGAGCCAGGGGAGGTTATCCTAGATTCCATAGCATCCATCTCTTGATTAAATGAAATCTGCCAGCAGTCTGCAGCAATCCAGGGCCTTCAGCACAGCTACTCAGCCGTTCACAGAAATCACTTTTGATTTCAAACGTATGCAATCAAAAGCAAAGCAATACATGATTTTAAACGTGCTAAAGTATATCCCTTTAAATTATTCCCACCTACCAGACAGGAGGTACTAATTCCTAATTTAGATATATATGAAAAACAAAAGGAGATTATTTTGTTTATAATGTATTTTTAAATATCAATTTATTTTTATGAGATCTACGACCCTCCTGGGGCTCACGCAGGCCCCAAAATAGGAGGAAAACTGGCGGTTAAGCGAGATCAGGGATCTGCATAACCGTTGTCCAAGAAACAGTACACTCCCAACTAAATACTGAACCTTAGACCGTCCATGGCTTGTAGTGGTACAGGTATTTTTTTAATATTAATTTTAAGGGGATAGCCTTGATACATTAATTTTAAAGGTATACAAATAGTTGCTATCATATTGATAGATGAAACTGACCACAACTCAGTAGATGATTATAGAAGAAAGTTCTTTAAGTTCAAACCACGATGCAAATAGGATACGGAGCAGGATCTGATGAGTGAAGAAAGATAAAAAAAATTCTGAAGTAGCACTGGCTTTGCTCATGGCGTGGACCTAAATTATGGTGAATGGTGAACTAAATAATATTTAATGGTATTGGCAGTCATATGTAACTAAGTGGAACGCTGGAAACTAGTAGTAAGATTCTGGAATATTTTTCGAAACTATAAATATGTAGAAAAGAACTTTTTATCAATATATTATTATTTATATATAATAATTATTATTTTTTCATCAGACTATACGTTACAAAAAGGCTCAGGGCTGGCTGAGTGGGAGAGGAAACGGTGTAGTTCAGGATGTATAAGGGTGAACTGCTGCGCTGAAGATCCCGTTCGAATCCGGTAGTGGCAGGTGAAGACAAGGCCAGCTGTAATTATTTTCTCTTGGTAGGACAAAGTAATAACAAAGTAACCTAAAGAAAAAATGTTCATTGGAGTTATAATTACAAACATCCTTTCTAATCGCTATGTCTCTAGCAATGTACAGCGTAATAGACAGGTAGAATGAAGGCACCCGGGGCGGGTATTGACTGTCGTGCTGGTTAATTTCTGCTGATTATTTTAATAAAATCGAAGTGATAGCAGAAAACTCCGAAGGAAAGGTAAAAGAGTTCTTAGTGACTTGGATTTGGGCAGTAATCCGTGAATGGAGATTTGTAAGCATGGATTAGTGGTACTGTATCAGCATCGCACTTAGATATTTTATAGAACTATTTTTTTCTCCTCCTAATCAACTTTGAAACAATAATCGTCTTATGAAATGAATTATTATAAAATTATGTTAAGCATCTGATCTATGTCGCGCTGTATCAGATACAGCTGCGAGGAATGCAGAAAATGTATTACTATTCAACAATTTATTTATTGTACTTTTTATAGGTTAATCTGCTAACAATGGTAATAAGTAATAAACCTTGCTGAGGTGATTCAATAGTTTAATATCGGTGAACATTAACAATAAAGATCCAGCAATAGCCTCTTTTCCTTTCCAATTATAAGACGCAGTTTACAGCCATCCATCATAGTTCGCTCCCCTGACCTAATCAAACCGCCTCTATACCCCGTACAAGATGCGGATGACAGGGACGGATACCTGCGAAGATGGTTCACAGTATTCCATTACCTCGCTGATTAGTTCGGCATACCTTAGCCATGCTGATGGATGGCAGCCTCGCTAAGTGCTGGAGTTTTACCTACGGTTGGTAGTACGTCTCAATCATCAGATTGCGAATGTGATTAATGATATTAAGAAATGAAATGAATAAATAGTTATATAAATAATTGTATTGTACTAATTTAAAATTAGTATTTACGGCCTGAAAGGCATCCTGTCTTCTAACCAGTATTTTTATATTATACTAACTTTTGCCCACGGCTTCGCTCGCGTGGAATTCGGTCTGCCTCATAAATTTTCGTGACAGATCATTTAAATAAATAAATAAATTTTTTGTAACTATAAGTTACTCATACATCCGAAATTTCAGATGTCTAACTTCAAGACTGAGGAATTCCTTACAATATTTGAACCACTTGGGAGAAACCCTTGGGTTTGAATTCTCCAAATGTCTTTCTTAGTGCTCATTTAAGCTACAAAAATAACCTATCTACGAATTTCAAGATGCTAAGTTCAGTGGTATCTGCTGTGCTTTGACCGCTGGGTGTGTTAGTCAATTAGGTTACAGTTTTATATAAACTTCACCTGTGTGGTGTGGTGATGAAAAGTAGCTTATGTCCTTCCCCAGGCTTCAGATTATCCATATCAAATTTCATTACAAACGGCTCAGCACAGCCGTGAAACATACATTGACAGTGATTAACAACCGGGACGGACAGAAGTTACTTTCGTGTACTGTTATTCGGGTCAGTAAAGGATATGTAAGTAATGTCATTGAATTTATTGAAAAGGATTACTTAGTATAACGGTTTCACTTGTCCCACGGCAGCAGCGAGAAATTAAAACTGAAAGGATTAGAATAATGTATATATGTAGGTAATTTATCGATGTGCTGTAATTTAGCGGGATAACCTATATTACTGCAAAGTTTCATCCAAATCCGTTCAGTAGTTTTCGCGTGAAGGAGTAACAAATATACATCTATCCTCACAAACTTTCGCATTTATAAGGAGGCTACTCGGGGGGGGGGGGATCCCTGTAGCGATACTAACAATATTTAAAATATTTAACAATTAAATTAAATAACTGCGATTACCTACTGACCATATGTTGGAGGTAATATTGAGATAGTGTTATAATAGCCTAGAACTTTTTAATGATATTTATCGTTATAATGTGACCAAATTAAACAAAATCATTATGAACTGTTGCCTATGTGTTATTCTGATGTATAACCTATAATACTGTAAAGTTCCATCCAAATCCATCCAGTAGTTTTAGCGTGAAAGAGAGACAAACATATAAACTTTCACATTTATAATATTAGTAAGATTACAAAGTTTAAACTATGCTTTATCAACATAAAAGCATAAAACCAAATTCAGTGCAACTAACATTAATTGAAATTCTAAGAAAGAAAATTTAATATCAAGGGGTGAAAATCGAAGGGTATTTTTTAAAAAACTCAAGAGATAATCTGAAAATTTTCCATTTAACAATTTTGAAATTTTAGCCTTTATTTTAAAGATTTTATTTATTTTATAGCATTAATTTGAAAAGGAATATGTATAAACAAATACAACTCTACTTTCTACTAAATCACTGTGTGTGTATATGTGTTTGTTTGCGAGTCAAATAAACTATTTTAAACAATTTTAAAAGAATCGAAAATAGACGATCTTTGAAATAAAACTACTTTTTCACAAGTATCGGGTTTTTAAACACAAAACATTGTTAATATTTATTATAAAAGATGTATTTTATGAAGAGTACGGGGGAAAACCGTGGTAACTCTTTTTTCCTAACTGTTCAGGAAAGGTAATTTACCTCGGGATCGATATAATTATTGTATTTAAATCCATCCGGATCGCTGGTCCTGTCAATCTGGGAATGAAAAGGATGTTTGAGAGGCTCGAAGATCTTCCGAATTGTTCGGATGAACTAGTTTTTCCCTTGTACGGCTAAACTCTTTCAGCCGGTTTGAACTTATTTTTCTTCGGTTTTGACCATCGTTTTCGCCATCGGAAAATCTATCAGAAACCACTGTTACGAATTCTAAAAAAAAAATGAGTTACCTCGTCTTTCCCCTTTAGTCTTCATATAACAACAATTTAATAACAGTGCCTAATATCTGCTCATTTTTTTTTTAAACAACCATCCAGATTTCTTCTAACTTTAACTGCATGGATTGATAATTATGTTTTAGTTTACTTGTAAGTTGTAATATCTGAATATTATGAGCCCATTTATGACTCCCAGCATTTCGAATTGTCATTATTATGCACTTTAGAACGTGTATTTTGCAATGACTTTAACTAGATTCGTAGAAAAACTTTTAATCTACACCCAAATCTGCAATTTTGTGGTTTTATCAACATTCCAGATCAAGATTGAAAACATTATTATTTTTCCAAACGTGTAATTTATTTGTGTCGGAAAGAAGGCCACGTCCTTCCGGCCTCTCTATATTGCTCCCTTTCGATTGTCCATTCGGATCTACGTTCCCATTCCGCGGCTATTGTTCATCCTGATTGATATTTTCTCTAATATCAGCGAATGGAATATCAAAATAACTTCCTGAATATGAAATAATGGTCATCGTAATTCTGTCTGTGTACACTGAGTGAATAACAATGACATTGGAATTCCAATGAAAAATATAACTGACGAAAAAAACAAGGCCTGTACTACTATCAACCAACAATAGTATTGGGTCCAGTGCTGTAGTTGGGTTGGCTTGCTGTTTCTAGGCCAACGGTTGAGAAGGGAGGTGTTTGGTCAGAATCTTGCTTTACCTCTAGGGTTTTCCCCAATTGATTAATCGGCTCAAGGTTTTTCCATAGGTAAAAAAAAAATCAATTTTCAGTTGCATTAAATATCATTTTTTTGTTCTCTTTTCTCCATCACAGAAACCATTTAATTACAAAATTAATGATATTAATAGATGAACTTAGCCCTATAGCAGGCCATCAGGAGCATGAAAAAACCCTGGAGGCACCATATATAATAGGCTAAAACAGATGATGCGATATCTGCAAGAACGACCACTACATTGGTCAGAGCCTTAAAATAATTTGATACAGTAGCAAGAGAAACGGGTCCCTACTAAATACTTAATGACAATAAGAAAGGGAAGGATACAGGCGGAGGTAGTGAAAATAGGCAGTTACAAATTTCCCAATGGCACAGAATCCAAGTATTTGAGAGGGATTATCACAAATGATAATAATACTAGGCCAGATGTGCATGCAAGAATTGCTGCGGGAAATATATGTTATTATGTCCGACATAAAATCCTTAAGTACATACCCAGGAAAGTAAAAATAGCTCTATACAAGACAACATCAGACCAACGGTGATCTACGGGAGTAAGACATGGGCACTCATACATGAAGCAGAGAGTGTGGTCAACAGGTGGATCGAAAGACATTTGGCCCAATACAGGAAAATAGAAAATGGGGGATATAAAAAAATATAGAACTTCAGAACGTCCATCAGGAACCCGCCATTAATAGTAATTTTAATTACTGTTTTTATTATGTAACAGACCAGAATAAATTCTGAGGAATTTGAGACGTCAGATGGGAGCCCTGTTGGCTAAGGAGTTCTGCCGTAGGGGAGCCCGAACCATAATTTCTGGAACTAGCGACACGCCTTCCTGAGAAGGAAAGTCTTTTACATAACTAGGCTATCATTTCTCCTGGTGGCGCAACTGGGTCGTTCCCGAAACGTCCCTCTCCGCTGACCTTGGCCCCTCCAGAGTCCATTAGCTGACTTGTACTTTCAGATCTATTGCACTTCGCCTAATGCAGGATCGGCCCAACCCTTTCTGCGTAATGGCTGATTCACAAAACTCAACTCACCTGATCATTTTCACTTCATCAGCTAATTAAAATTATATACGACAGTCATAAGACCTAACCATAAATCTCTTCATTTATGCATAAAGACTATTTGCGCACGAAAAAAGGACACACTACTGACTTTCGGTTGTGGCAGATTAATTATTTATCTATTAATAGCCAAGGGTCCATCTACAGTGGGATCTGCAGTCCTTTCTGAGGCTCACCCACCATCTTTGTTTTTGATTTTTTTTTCTATAAAACTGACATCAGATTGCGTTTTAATACTTTGAAAACATATACTCGAATTTCCGAGCGAATTACAAATGTCAATATTTCCCATCCCTTCAGATTTCAAAACCCAGGGAGGGACTCTTTTGACAACTCAAATTTAATTTAGGACGTAAAGGTTAGGATTTGGGATGATTACATCACCAAAGAATATTTCCATTTTAGAAAATTTATATCCATGAAATTTAATTGATAGAGTAATGAACGAGACTAGCAGAGGACGAGGAAAAAACTAGAAGTGGTGATTATTACAAAAAAGTAAAAAAAAACGCAAATTGCAATACCTAGGCCATTTCTAAAATAATTATGTGGTGTTAATATATAACTTGCTGACCTCAAAACCTAAGAAAACGATTCAAATGCTCTACAAACGAGCTGTTCATTTCTTCCATATCCAAAATTCGAGTAGCCTAGATGATTGTCAACCTTCGGAACGAAAATGACACAAAGAAGATCCGATAGATACGAAATCTCTCTCTCTGTATATATAATAATACAAATAAATTTAAAAAAACAAATCAGAATATCTAAGAGCTGATATGTAAATTAAAGACCTCCAGATCTTGGAAGCTATCTACAGCTGAAAGGTTGAACAGGTGCAAAGTGTTTAAAGATAATTGTTCTGACTTGTAAAGCTCCCAACAGCGGTGGCCTTAGCATAATGTCGTTCCAGATTATACGACTAACCCTCCCTTTTGGAACTGAATGCCAGTGGCCCAATTGTCAAAAGGCTGAGGCTTTGAAGTTGAGTTGGATGGGACATTAGGACTGGCTGCTACAGGGAACCGTATTTAGTGTTACCGAAACCGGCGGCTAAGGTTACAGCCGGTATGGTTCGCCTCAAGGTTTTTCCATTGGTAAAAAAGGAATAGAAATGTTGGTGTACACTTGTACTATAGACTAATTTTTTGTTTTATTTTCTTCTTGAACGCGGAATTGCGAAACATACACCTGGTTAACATAATTCAAGTGAGTCGCGAAGATTAAGAAGGGCTTGTGAAGTTGTTAGGTGACGAACAAATTCCTAATAATTTAATTAGTTTAATTAATATTAATAATTTAATTTAGCTTGTCCCGACTGGAAAATGTCCAAGAAGTAGAGAGGCATAAGTGGGAGAGGATTGCGTTAAGAGTGATCTGAAGGACTTGGGCATGGGTAGTGCTCCGGGGACTGAGATTTGTAAGCGGGGAGTGGTGGCATCGGCATCGAGCCTTCGGGTTCGTACATTATTCGATTACAAAATTAATAATAATAATATTAGATGAATGGAACAAATTTGATCGATTTTCGTAGGTAGGCCATTTTTAAAAATATATATAATTTTCCACCCGTTACGGAAACTAAGATGACTCTTTTTTTTTTTTTTAAGTCTGGGAGTAAGGGAGCTACACACGAATACACAATAACAAATCTCCATATACACGACAACTTAATTATCCTTAAGGGTTATGAAAATGTTTATGGTAACAATGTGATAGAGTGACTATAATTTCAACCCTTTAAGTGCAGGCAACTCACGCTCAGAGAGACTGGGCGCGCTCTGGTCAACGTTTCGACCCACATTACGAGGAACTGTTAGGGATCATAAGGGAGTTCAAGGGTTGACAGTCAACAGTCAACTGTCAACCCTTCACCTCATGCTATAAAATCTGTAATATGGTTCTAAACGTTGAGTTTAAAATAAATAGTTATCCTTATTTAAGAGATTTTTTTTTACCTTCTCACGGACCATCTTCGTCCTCATATAAGGTCAACTTCTATTATTAAACATTATTAATATAGTTGTTTGGATTGAGAAACGAAAATTGCTGATTGTAAACAGTCCATGATTGCTATTGCGAATGCTTCGGAAGGAAAGTGCTGTCTCGCAACCTACTTAATAAAGATTTGTCCAATCAGGAAGACAATGCTAATTCAGGGCTATGATGAATTATTAACTCGGAGACAATGGTGCGAAGGCGAGGCCTCTGTCGAAACATGAATTTTCTGTTTAATTTGTTCTTCCAATGGGATTCAATCTGGTTTTATTACTTCTCATTTCAATATTGCCAATAAGAATCCCAAATGTCGAATTTTTCCTTTAGTAGTGGTTTGACATTATGTTGATGAAAAATGTCTTTTATATGGAGAGAATGAACAGAATATAAAGTACGAGATATTTTAGAAATTGGCTATCATTGAACAAGGCAATGTTTCTAACGTTATTAGATTCCTTCTAGTGGTTAGATTATTGTTTTGGACCCTTTTGAAAAATTCTGCTCTCGAAAACTACAATTTTCGCATGAAGCAACGATATCGAAAACTGGGACTCGATAACGGGGTGGTTGAAATGCCCCATTCATCATCATTCATTCATCATCCACTCTTAGCTTGAGAAATGTAGAGGAGAAAGGGATCGGGTCACGGTTATCGTTCCTCTAAACGAAATAGCAGAGCCGGTTCACCTGGATCGCACGAGTGTCAAGGTATTTAATACATTCGATAGCTATGGAGGAAATGTAATAATATGCGTAGAATAAGTAATCAAATAATAGAGTTATCATTTGATAAAACGGCGTCGATCCTAATGACTGCCTATAGCCAACAATGGATTTTTTTCCAAGCACTGAGACAGTGAACAGAGAGGTTTAAAAATGTACTCTCTGGGATCAAACGATAACATTTTTAGATCATCGGATTATGCAAAAATGATTTTTTTAAATTCCATTAAGTACACTTATAAGCAATTGGCAATCTTCCCATCTAAGATAGGTAGTGGCACATTATTTAACTTTGAATTTAGCTCGATTATTCGCCCGAGCGTATATTGGAGCGGAAATGTTACAAAGTTTATTTTTTATGCAACTTACTATTTTCTGTTGCTAGTATGGTCATTTTTTCAAGTAGCTGAACTGAGTGCATTAGTTGCCGGCCCGGCTGATGCAGATGTTGAAGCAACATCGTTTTGATGCAACGATAGGCTAGTTAGTAAAACCACAGTGCTAGGACCTCTCGTTTGGAATGCGTCCAGATGATACAACGACCAACATGTAAATGCATGTTGGAAATAGTTTTAAGTGTAAGTAGCATGAACAATAATCTGATCAGTCGTCAGTCTTGCGTTATATGTCACGAACATGTCGATGATGCGAACAAATATATGTGTTCCCCAACCAAAAATCACTCAACGCTGCGTTATCACATCAAAAATATACGTATTATTGTGAATGGACATTTCAGTAGTACACCCATTCCAGAACGAATGTAGAGGAAGAGAGTGAATACTCAATGTCGCCCTGAAGAACGTACTGAGGATGGAGTTACGCAATGGACTCACATGGCTTCGACTCCTAACACCTGTTCTCTGAACGTAGCCTTATCCTTCCGGAGGCTAAGTATTTTCTTCAATGTCTATTGATAAGAGAGGCTTGTGAACCTACCTGAAGAAGACAGTAAACCTACTTATTTCGTCAGGGTTTATCTTGAAGTCAGTTGCGGATCCAAGGAGGAAAGTGGTAAATTTCCCCGATGCAACAATGAGAAAAAAAGCAATGCAAATAATTAAAAACTGAGCTGCCATAAACAATGAAGAGTAACTGTGAAGAACAAATTATCATTCAGGTTGAATCGAAATTTAAATTGGGCCACCTTGTGAGAAATTAATTTTATTAACTGATTTAATACACATAGCCCGTTTCACTACATCCTCTGAAGGATACTGGACGTAGTAAATGGAAGTGACTGTACTCTTTACAAGCCAACGATTGTGCAAGGAGGCTATTTCGCCGAGGTCACACATATCTGCCATTCCCACAGAGTAGATTCGTAGCTGTTAGCACAATTTATTCATTTATTGCCAAAGCCGTTCTCGAACTCGGAACCTATATTCAGCAATTATGTAATCACCCAAAAAGTTATGAACATTAATTCGGCGTCTACTATATTTTTATAAAATATACAACTTTTTAAATACGAACTACGAGTAGGTTTTATTTAAGTGAAGTACTGTATAGTTAGTGATATAGCAGAAAAAAGCTTATCATCCCTATTTGGTTCACTATTAAAGTAAATTAAACTGCTGATAATACAATAACTACTCTCTTTGTCTTAATAAAAAAAAAACTATTAGATTTCGTTTAGTTTCCAAATCGAAGTAGCAGGACAATGAGAGATTTGCTCTAATTTTATGCCTTTCTCCACCATCTGAAGGCAAGCTGACTGAACCTATTCTTATATTTATTATAATTTTTATTATTTTCAATATTAATATTCTAGTATAAACATTTCAGTGAAATGGACTAAGGTAGCTGAAAATATTGATCAAAAAAGGAATCTTAGAAGGCACAATGGTATCAATGACAGAGTAATTCCAACAGAAATAGTTGACTTAGAAACGACTTTTTATTTTTTAACTTATCTACACCTTAAACTTGTAAGGCTTACTCCATAATGTAAGATATGTAATAATTTGCACTGCTTACGATTGAATAATATTACAATTAGTAATAATAACTGGTTATGCAGAGTACTATTTAATCAATTTAAAGTATCCCGTTGCGTAATAGAAAACTATCCATTGGAATGTTAAACATTAAATCAATTAAACTAGCATGCGTTACAATACCTCGTATCTGATTAATGAATAGAATAATTATGCAACTGCCGAATATGGAATGGAATGCGTGGATTCATAGTATGAGTAAACTGTAGTAGCGCTTTTCATTTGCTGAGTAAATATTTTTTCTCAACCTCCTTTATTTTCATTAAACTAAAATTGCAACACATTACAACAATATAATTCGTAAATAAAAAATCTACCGCCTTCTATTACCCGAAGGTATGTCAAGGTACATTTTACATGTTATCTGAGTCCGCTGAAGGCGGGTTCAGGAAAACCGGCTCAAAGCCGGCACCGCTGGCTTGTGTAAATATTAACAATAACAGCTATTTCTGCACCCTTGGTGAATAAGAGTTGAAGTAGAATTTTTGTGAATATTGTATTGAGGGTTATTCTCGTAGTTTTTAGCTTGAAGTGGAGTTGCAATATGAGCAATAAATACACTTAAAGCCACGGCTTGGCGTAGATCCTTATTCACTACAAGAATTACACGATTCATCTTCCTTTAATACAGTTAACTCATTTTGGACAAAATTAGACTTAACCCCTTATCACCGGGATTTATAAGTTATAGGATCGGCAGGTAGTAGAACACGAAATTCACGATAACACCAACTCCAATCACTTTTCTGATCAAACAAACCGTTATTAGTGAATAGGTCTCCATTTATTCAAGAATAACTAACATAAAACCACTATGTTAATAAAAAGGGTATTATTCCTAATGTTAAGAATATGCCCTTTAGAATAACAGAGATGAACCAAATTAAATAAATATTTATCTGGCCAAAGGCCAACCTCAGAATAAAACAATATTTACATAATACTTAAAAGTAAATAACTAAACAGGTATGTTTTGGTAGAGAATCAGAAAAGCCTGGATAGGCAAAATTTAGAGCTCCCAATGTAGCATCGTCCGATTAGCCATAGCAGCATACAGTGACAATAAATGAATAAACAAACAAACAAAATATAAAAAAAACAGACAAATTTATAATAAAAATATATAGGCTTATGGAAAAATAATTGAATAAATAATAGCATCTAATAATAAAAAAAAATGATATCATTATGAGTGAGGAATATTTACAGTAGTTCATCAATCGATCAAGTTCAATATATCTATAAATTATTTATGATTATAAGGCATCTGATTGGGACTTTAGAAGATTTGGGAAAAGTTTGGATTTAAATGAATTTAATGAAGACGCATGACGGATATCGAGTGGGAGTGAGTTCCAAAGAGAGATAGAAAGGAACGCCCAAAAGTTTTGGTTCTATGGGAAGGGATATAAAGATTTAAAGGGCGAGATCTTGTGCCCTGGGATTGGATAGAAGATTGGATATTAATTGCAGGAGACTATAGATATAAAATGGATGTTGTGAGTTGTGCTATGTATTGATGCAGGCGGCACCATGAAAGGGATGCTGAGGGGGGAAAATGTGTCATGTCGGGACACATGAAAGGAAATATGTTTGGGACAATGAACAGACCCTTGGTCCCCTTATGGTTTTATGGTCCAAGATAGTGGAGAAGGAAGGAGAGGGGGAGAGAAGAAAACTCTTGAAATAGGAGGCTGAAGAGAGGACTCGAGAGATAGACCCACAGCAGGAAGGTACTCGGGAGACGAGGCCGGAAGGAAGAAGACGGATACCCCGAGAGAGAAGAGCGGCCGAACGAAGCGGGCGGAGATGTCATGGAAGAAAAACGACCAGTAACCCAATCTACCCCTGTCCACAGATAAGTCTAATTTATATCCTGTAATGTATTTTATGGCAATCCTATTTATATATATTATTAAAATCTGAATCATTAACGTTGTTGAAATTAAATGAATAAACGATCCTTATTGTAATTCTTTTGATGCTTACATACCAGATACACTATTTAGTTATAAATAATATATTGAAGGTAGAATAGATAAGTAAATTGGTAAACACAAGAATAGACCTTTGGAAAGGAACCCAATTATGATTAAGGAAAATAAATAATAATTTGAGTACTCATCCTAAATGAGACTCTGGCTCTCCCAAATATCAATATATATATTCAAAATATATTCAAGAGTAGAAACATAGCATTATTAATGGCATCCAGCTTGTGGGGAACTTACTATCCAATTTACTAATTTGAATTTATGTTTATTAGTATGTTTATTAACTTTATGTTCTCAATAGTTTTACAATCAAATTGGTTTAATGATTCAGATTAATAGATTGAATTTTTTGTTTCTTAACTTTATCTAGTGACATACTTATAGTTGATTATTCTTATAAGTTTATTTCCGCTTGGGGTCATTCGAACTTTTAAATTCAAAATGGAGTCAAGTTTATTGAATTTGTTAGAAAAAATGAGGGAGGACCGTAAAAAAGAATTCCAAGAATTAAAAGAATTAAGGGAAAACATCAAAAAAGTGATGGTTAATGTGGTGAAAGAAATAGGTGCAGGTATAAACAGAAGGATAGAGGGTATGGCTAAGAACACGGACAGGGTAGAAGGAATTAAGAAGAAGGAAACAAACCAAGAAGAGGTAGTAATCAATAAAGAATGTTGCTCTTTTGAGGGACCTATTAGTAATTATGATGATCCAAGGGACTGTAAGATTAATTTAATGAAGGGTAACCTTGCTGATGCCGAAGTACCTCCATCTAGCAGACTAATAAGTGAAAATACAAACTTTAAGAATCATATATTGTCAAGAAACGAAGAAATGCCAATAGAAGGCCAATGTGGAATAGGAGACACTTCGATTGAAGAAGATTTCAAAGAGAACAGCCCTAATTCTGGATATGATCGTGAAGTACTCACAGATATAGCTTCCAAGGACAATAATAATGATTTGGTAAATAATAGTTTGGTTTCGACAAGTAAAGTAGAAATGCCAGATGGCCAATGTGAAATAGGGGACACTTCGGTGGAAGATCTCAAAGAGGACAGTCCTAAACCTAGAAATAATATTGAAATGATCGCCGATATAAATTTGTATGGAGAATCTTTTAAGGAATTTGTGTCTCTACATGAAACAATAAACAGATTAGAACCAGGTGAAAATATTGCACTGACGGTTTATAAACACAGGGAATCTTTAAACACAGAAGTTTTAAAGTTTAAGTCGCCACATCTAGCTAAGAGCCGAGGAAAAAATCAAGGAACAATGGTAAAAGTGGAGAAAATGTATCGATTAGATCTCATTTTGTGGTTTATACCACAATTAGCTGCAACTAGTGTATACTGCACTTTCAATCAGAAAAATGGTATGGAATATATAATCATGGTATGGAAAATATAAAGAAAGTAAATATAAACATTTTAATAATGTTTGGGCTAAACATGAAGAATGATATGGGAATACAAAATATTCTCTATGGGACTGCAGATGTCCGAAATTACCTCAGGGGCCAGGTAAAGAAAAAAAATTTAATATGTACCGCCGGATGGAATATTGGTTAACGAAAAGGATTGTCTCTTGATTTTAGATGACTTGATGACTTAGATATTGGTTAAAAGAGTAGTTGATTATTTGTAAATGACAGAACGATTCGAAAATTGTATGTAAATAAGAATAGTCAACTGTTTGTAAATAATATTAATAGTATTAGAAATTGTTGTAATAATAGTGTATAAAGTTTAAATATTTTTACCATTACTAATGGACGCCATAAAATGCAAGACCATTAAAATATGTAAAAGATAAGAGTTTAGGGCGAGCAGGTAGAACTTATATGGGTCACACACACACGTGCATAGGCGGCATTCACCTCTACAAATGGTAATGTAGTTCAAAGGAACCCGCTGTACCGATGGTGAAATATTTTTGCCAAGGGTAGTGGACATTATCAGGTACCATAAGGGTACACTTGCTAGGTACCAAATCGTGAAGGCAAAAGAGGCCGAAGTGGCAATAAAAAAAAAAAAAAAAAAAAAAAAGATAAGATTCAAACCTTTTTATATAATTGATATTTTTTGTTATATTATAACTATTGTTTTATGTATTATCAATATTAATCATGTATCATGTATATACAAATTATAATATTATAGTAAAGGTAAAAATTGTCATAAAAGTAAAAGTAATTGTCAGAAAGATTGAGGTATACCCGTTTATGAATTTAGTAAATAATAATATTGAGACGTGTTAAGACGCAGGACACTAGGTTTAACCTGCGCTATGCAACTAATTTAATAAAACTAGTGGTATTATTGTTTATATAAGATTTTTTAGGTATTCCCCTTGTTAGACATTTTTATTATTATAGTTAGTATTAGAACCATTAACTATAATTCAACATTACAATAATAAGCCGGTATACTCTATAACTATTGAATAATGATATTGAAGTATGTTAATAAGAATGCATATAGACGCTAGGTTCAACTAGTTCATACTATTGATTTATTCCCCTTGTTATCCAGTTTAACCATCAACTTAGATATTGAAACAATTAATTAAAATAGACCATTTGAAGAACAAGCGTTTGTACTCTGTTACGGTATGATCTAATATTGAAATATGTATAGCAAAAACAAGTGTGACACGTAATATTACTTAAGAATATTTTAACCCATTTTATCATGTACAATTATTAATTCTAGTTCATTACCGATGTATATTACAAAACTCTGTAAGTAAAGTATTGTAAAATATATAACAATAAGTAAACTTGTAAAGATCTTCTAAAAAATTATTTGTAAATAATTACATAATTGTAAAGATGTAAGGTATTGCCATAAAACTATATATAACCTTTGAAAAATTAGAACACTTTAATATTTAAAAAAGAAAAGAAGTCTCTCTTTGTTCAACCTCTTTTCTTTTTTTTTCCCGGAAACCCAGGGATAATGCTATGTATTGATGCAGGCGGCACCATGAAAGGGATGCTGAGGGGAGAAAATGTGTCATGTCGGGACACATGAAAGGAAATATGTTTGGGACAATGAACAGACCCTTGGTCCCCTTATGGTTTTATGGTCCAAGATAGTGGAGAAGGAAGGAGAGGGGGAGAGAAGAAAACTCTTGAAATAGGAGGCTGAAGAGAGGACTCGAGAGATAGACCCACAGCAGGAAGGTACTCGGGAGACGAGGCCGGAAGGAAGAAGACGGATACCCCGAGAGAGAAGAGCGGCCGAACGAAGCGGGCGGAGATGTCAAGGAAGAAGAACGACCAGTAACCCAATCTACCCCTGTCCACAGATAAGTTTAATTTATATCCTGTAATGTATTTTATGGCAATCCTATTTATATATATTATTAAAATCTGAATCATTAACGTTGTTGAAATTAAATGAATAAACGATCCTTATTGTAATTCTTTTGATGCTTACATACCAGATACACTATTTAGTTATAAACAATATATTGAAGGTAGAATAGATAAGTAAATTGGTAAACACAAGAATAGACCTTTGGAAAGGAACCCAATTATGATTAAGGAAAAAAAATAATAATTTGAATACTCATCCTAAATGAGACTCTGGCATCCCAAATATCAATATATATATTCAAAATATATTCAAGAGGAGAAACATAGCAGTTGATAGTTTGATATAAGTAAGAACCAAGGAAATAGAGTCTACGGATAGAAGGGAAAAGCCACATTAACTCAACGTAACGGCGGGACACATGAGACCTCCTCGGGGCGTCGAAGACGAACAAAAATGGTCATCTTCATGGTCATCCGATGGTCATCTTCATCGACCAGGCAAATTTTCACCTCAGTGGATTCGTTAACAAGCAGAATTTTCGCATTTGGGCAAATGAGAATCCACGAGTGATTGTTGAAAAGCCGATGCATCCACAAACAGTGTCTGTTTGGTGCGGTTTATGGGCTGGCGGCGCCATCGCGCCGCACTTCGAAAATGAGGTCGGCCAAGCAGTTACCGTGAATGGTGTTCGCTATCGCAAGATGATAACGGATTTCTTGAGGCCAGAGATTGAGGATATGGACCTGGAGGATATGTGGTTCCAACAGGAAGGTGCCACTTGCCACACAGCCAATGAAACAATGGCTCTTTCGCGCGAGAAATTCAATGGCCAGGTTATCTCACATCATGGCATGTTAATTGGCCACCACGATCATGTGATTTAACACCGTTGGACTTCTTTCTTTGGGGATATTTAGAGTAAAAATTGTACGTCAATAAGCCAAGAACAATTCAAGAGCTAAAGGATGAGATTAACGACATTGAATCTCAATTATGTCTCAGAGTCATTGAAAATATGGACCATCCGATAGAAGTATGCCATTGAAGCCGTGGCGAGCATTTGACCGATATTTTGTTTCACACGTAATTGTCATAGATTCTCCTATCACAATAAAAAATATTAAGTTATTCCTCTGAAAACTTTTTGTTTTTTTTATAATTAACATCGTGCGTTTTGGTTGGACCCCATTTAGTTAGAATACATTTTCAAAAAAAAGCTTGTATCATATATTTTAAAGTTTATTCTTTTATTTCAACTACCACACAATCTCATATCAACTCCCTGAGCGAAGCCGGGTACACCAGCTAGTAATAGATTTGTATAAATTGTTATAAATAAAGAATAAAATATATTATATGTTACTTTTTATAGTATTTACGGTATTCACTATCATTTTTTTTTCATTTATGATATACACTCAACTACGGGCTCAACTCGTACATTCCTAAGTACACAGTTGAGTTGCCATTACGAAGATTTTTTACCAACCAGCTACTTTAAAGTAGGTAACCTTAATTGAGGGAACCAGGTCATCGAGCATGATCTCTGATAAATCACCTCCTTGCACAACTATTGTCCTGGAAACAGTACAGTCTCTATCATGTAGTGAGTATTGGTACAAGTTACTTTTTAACGAAAATCCGGTTACTGGTGAGCCAATTAGCTTTTACCTGTATTTTCGATTCACTGTGTAATCGTTCGATTATTATCGGTCATTATCACTTATATTCCCTCCACGTCCTAGAATCTCGCTCCAGTTTCCCTTAATATCCCCTTTTGATACTCGACACTTTTGATCAAAAGGTTAGCTTTATCGAAAGGTTTCGGAGCCTGGTCTAAGGTGTGTTTGTGCAGAACAATAGTGGTGTCAAAAAGCAAGGACGCAGGCGCTCTTCTGACATTTGAGAACCGTTCTAGGGTTGCACCACATCCATCCCTCTTGTGATGGTAATTAAATGGATCAGAACGTGGTTCCATATGACGGCTATTTCATTAGCTTGAGTATGTATGTCATAGGAGCTAATCCTTTGCTTTATACTTTATAAAAAAATGCGCACTGTATTCAAAAGTAATATCTTAGCAATAAAAGTCAGCAAAAACTCCTAAAGAGACTAAAAATATAAATATGCCAGAATAGGAAAATTCCCAAAAGAAAGGTTTTAAGTATCCAACACACTAGGGAAAAATAGACAGTCGACGTTTCACCTATTCCGACATTCTCAGTGATTTCCTTGTGAAGTGTTGTCCTAAGAATTATTTCTTTTTTCTCCAGTGTTTTGGAGATTTTAGGCTTTTTTGTTTTTGTTTTTTTATAACTTAATGTTTTAGGTTTGGAAAAGTTTTGATTCGGCTCGCAGATAATGTAGGGTTAAAATAATAAACGAGAACTTCATAGCTAAAGAGTATAATTCACATATGTTAATTACTTTAGTTTAGTTTTATAAATTAAAACATATTTTTGAAACAAATATAGATCTCAGAAAGGAAAAAAGGCTAAGTTATTTAATTATCTCATATGCTAATATTAAAAATAGTTGAAAGGTAAATGCTTAATGCATATTTACTTGTGGTCAATTGTTTATTTTCTGTTCTTTTTAACGAACTTTAGAAATTAAATAAACCAGTAGCAAGTATAACCGATATCTTAAATTGGAGGTATAAAGATGGTTGTAGTTAGAAGTAAACAAATGATTTAAAATTACGATCATTTAAAATAAATATTCAATTATAATTAGACAATGCTTTAATGTCACATGGTTGAAGATCAAAAATAAAATGCACTTGTATAGCATTTATTATGTTTATCTATTATGCCTGTACTTGATATTTAATTCATATTATATATTTATCAAAGCCTCGGATTATAGTAGTAGTTGGAAACAATGTTGATAGTGACATAAGTTACCCAAGAGTTTAAAAAAAAACAATAATGTAAAGTCCTATCCCTGAAATATGCTGATAACTGAGTTTCGTATCCCGATGCCATTCACGTTAGACGAGTACAGGAGAGGGCAGATGTACGCAACAGTCCAAACCTCTATAATGGAATCGTCGAATGAAGAAGGCGTAGAAACACTCAAGAACGAACCGTTCTCGAACAACACGGAAATGCCTCCTGGATACACATCGGGAGATTACACCAAGAAGACTTACAACTTTTCCAACAGATTTCCTTGCTTCATCAGGGCCCTTGCTCCGAAAAGTGTCATGCTCCTCACGGAGGAATGTTGGAACGCTTTTCCATACTCCAAAACTATTGTTACCAATGAAAAAATGGGCGAAGACTTTTTCATAAAGATAGATACGTACTACTGCGAAGGAAAACCGGAACAAGAAAACACACACCGCTTGAGCCGAGAGATGCTGGACATGCGTAAAGTAATCGTGATAGACATTGCCAACGATCCATTGTCAACCAATTGGAAGAACTGCGCTGAGCCTTCTCAGTTCGTTTCGCAGGTTTCGAACCGAGGCCTGCTGGGGGTGGACTGGATACAGAACGCCGATCCCATCATGACGTGCTACAAGCTGGTTCAGGTCAAGTTCAGGTGGTTTGGCCTTCAGCGCACGGTGGAAAACTTCATTATGAAGACGGAAAAGAAGCTGTTCACCAGCTTCCACCGGTGCATGTTCGTGTGGATGGACGATTGGTTCTCTATGTCGTTGAGTCAGCTGCAAGCTATGGAAGCTAAGGCAGAGGGGTTGAATTCCATTCCTTCCAGGAAACTATCTCGCTATCAAACGAGTACGTATGCAATACATTGAGTAGATTAATCAGTCTACTGATTTCTGGGGTTAGATTTTAGTTACATAAACATAAATGTATAAATAACTTGATTGCAATTCTAATTCCATTAAGAACGTCGATACAGATTTATTAGTATACGTCAATCATCGGTAGGCTCGTCAGAGATTCTCTGACGAGGTATTCAAATACTCCTTAAGGTGAGACGAGCCTTACCTACGAGGCACCTCTGATGGGATAACCATAACAGAATCTAAGTCAGCGTGCATACGTCCTCCAGTAATTACTGACTTACATGTCACACGAAATGTGATATATTTCTTCTTGACGGTGTTAAGATAAGCCTGTAGTGGTTATAACTAAACATGAAGGCATTAAGACGTTCTAATGCAACAATCACAGCAGTGTTCATAAAGCCTTTCTCCAAGATATTTATATTTGATGATATAACACATGGATGAAGCACATGCCATACACTGTCTTAAGAAAAAGCCTGTTATATTTCATATTCAGAGTTTTTTATTGTTAAGGATAATTGATACAAAAAATTATATTTCTACCAACCGTTTTCACGATTTATATCCTTACATTCTTCCAATCCTGTTATGTTAATTTCCAATTCCTTCCTGCACATTTTGACCGAATTAATTCATTACTTTCACCAAAACTTCCACCACTTTAATGCTCTCTCCGAAATCTTATCTAAAATACCCTTTTTTTGTAAAAACTAAATTTTTTTTTGGTTCATGACAGTTTGATATTTAAAATGCTATTCACATATTTTTCTGTACCCGACCTCAAAGGTATTTAGATATTTAAAGAGACTCATTTACGTTTCGTCCAACACCCATCACAAGAAAAATTTAATCATTTTTAATAAAAAATATATACTAAAAATAGAAGAAAAAATGTATACAACCTCACTGTGGTTAAGTAGAATTCTGCCCAGAGGCAGTTAATTGTATTGAGTATTGAGGAAAGTGAAATCGTGTCATTCTCGTAATTTTGGGCTTGAAATGGAGTTGCAAAATAAGCAATAACTCTATTTCAAGCCAGTCACTTCCATAGCCACTTTTTCATTAAGAACATAACACGATTCCGCTTTCCTAAGTACAAGAAACTAATTTTGGAGTAAATTCGACTTAGTCTCATATTCACCGGGGCTATATATATATAAGATGTGGCCTGACATTTTTATGTAGTGAAAAACTATATTTCGCTTTTTGTAATTAAACAATTTATTTTACCTTTTATTATGGATTTTTAACACAATAAAAAAGAAATGGTTAATTCTTAACAATGTCCTTACGTAAGTCTCTTTTCAATTAAGTTTTTTTCCAATTAATTTGGCAATACATGTCGAAAAACTAGAAATAATATGATTTTATGATATATACACGGCATTAAATCCAGTTTGTGAATATTAAATCTTGTTTAATGTTTTTCAAGCCAAAATATTCTTCTAAAATTAAATATCTTTGCTTTTTTCATTCTTATCAGATTCTTCATGTTCCCAGAATTGTACCCCATAGCAGATTTTCGACCCGTACTGCATGTTTAAGATTAATACTTGACGTTGAACAGCTATGTGCTGTTATTCAAAATACTCACTATTAGCCTCAAGAAAGTGGGGTGTACAGATGATTCTAAGTCAGAGTTAAGAATGATTTGTTACGCGATAAGTCGAAGTAGGTGATGGTGATTTGCGGGTACCGTAAGAAATGGAAAGTAGTTATTGGTGCGATGTTAATGCGAATCATGTCACTATCCTCCGAGTAACAAGAGAAAATGGAGAACTGCCTCTCTGCCTCGGGGAAAGTCTTGCAAATCATCTGTAGTTAGTTCTCTGATGGCTCCATCCTCCGCCGTTCAGCGGGACAATACTTCACCAGCCAACATTGCCAAGTCCAAGCTTAGTCTGATTAAATGCAGGATGGAAAGTGGTATCGTAAAGTATCGCTGTAGCAAGTATCATTTCACTAAAGAGAAACTAAAGTTGACCTAATCAATGACCACAGTCGCATAGTTTGCAATGCTAAAGACGTTTCCACCACGAACGAAACTGAGATTTAAATGAAGTGTAACTTTTATCTCAAAGACGTAGATCAACGTAATATAGATATATGAGTTGATAGATGTTTCTTTAGACACTTATTTGTTTGTTTTTTCAAGCAAAATTTACATTTTGGAATAAAAATAAAAACAATACATCCTCCTGTTCTAAACGAGGATAAACTGCAGTAAAGATCTGTACAAATAAAGTGATATTCTTGAAGCACTCACAATTTCCATAAACCTGGTTTTATATGCTTACCCTTCTTTGGGTTACAGGTAAACCTGATACGATTAACAGTTTTGTAATCACTTTCAAGTCACAAGAATTAATTAATTAAAGGAGTATGATGAGAAAAGATAATATGTTGAGAAATGACTCACATAAATATAAGGCACATTCGAGCAACTAGCATATAAGAGAGTTTCAATAATTTTAAGCCTTTTCTAGTTAAAATTAAATTTGAATACAGCAGTGAACTTTACATAGTCTGAGAACAAATAAAATATGGATATTAAATGCGAGAAGAATGAGCAAGAGATATCAGTACATGCAACATTTTTACCTCACTTTGTACTGGAAATATCTACATCGAGGGCTGTAGAGATACAGTTTTTCCTTTTTGTTTAAAAATACTCGCATTTTCATTCTTCATTTAATTTTTTTTATTGATTGTTGAAATTCTAATTCATCAGATTTTTATATGTCTCCCTACAAAAATAAATACGTACCATACCTAGCGCTTAAGATCAGCAGTTTGGTTAATATCAGGCGTTATAAATCTTGTGGAATTAACTGAATAGAAAATAAATAAGAAACATTAGTTTAAAACGAAATGAGGAGATTGAAACTCATTTTGTTGAAGTTGAAAAGATTCTTTTACTATAATGCAATGGGGAAAAACCACAATGCAAAGCCTTATGTTTCAAATCCAGTAATACACCCACTTACCAGTCGACGTTTCGCCTATTCAGGCATTATCAAGACACAAAAACCAAAAAGGGTTATGTGAATCACATCTCGAAGAAAAAGGTGCAATACATCTCAACGATCAACAGCCCAAACAGGCTCCAAACATGAGACAATACAGAACTCAAGAGTTGTATATTGAACGTCTTGGTGGTGGGGTGCTGTTGATGTGCTGTCAATGTCGATGGGATGTATTGCACCTTTTTCTTCGAGATGTGATTCACATAACACTTTTTTGTTTTTGTGTCTTGATAAAGCCTGAATAGGCGAAACGTCGACTGGTAAGTGGGTGTATTACTGGATTTGAAACATATGGCTTTGCATTGTGATTTTTCCCAATTGCATTATAATAAATAATAGTGTTTATTTTTTATTTTTTGGCTCTATTTTATTGATAAGATCATTTTACTTTTACAAATATCGTTTTCAGAAATGGGACAACAATACAGATTTACTAATTATGGAAAGATAAAGAAAATAGATTTGTTAAAAAACATGGAAACTAACTATGCAATTCTTGATATTTTGGCTGTCAATGCTAAGAATATTTTGTTTCGCAAATTTTTGATTAGTGGCTTTCATTACTAAAACATCTTTGAATTAATTTTCATGAAACATAAAAAGGCTCGGCTTATTAAACGATAACATATCAAAGATTTATTTAGCTTTCCATGTTTGTTCAGGTTGAGTTCGTACCGAGTCATTCGATTCCAACCAAGTTTTAAATTTCGGCAGCGTAACGTTTCCGGTATTAAGGTTTCAGCTCTTTCATATTTTCAAGGTTCCACCTCTGGTTTTCTCATACACCACACAGCGGATGTTGGATTCTGAAGGTCTAGGTACAGAAACTCGATACCATAATAAATAATAACATTAAATAATAAAAACAAATACAAGCAATTCGATATAACTAAAAAATGTTATATTCGTAGGAGGTAGAAGGTGTTTATTTTTTGTAACTATTTCGCATCGTTGTTCATACTCATATTACAGAAGAATGGCGATTATCCGAACTCGGATTAACGGAAAAATCCAAGGAAGGGTCTATCAATATCGACCACAATCCATATATATGCCAATCCATTCCTAGAAAATAATTTTGAACATTATATATCTGAACATATATATCTGTATCCAAATCCTTATTATTAATCCTTATTAAATAATTTTGAACATTGAAATAAAAAATAATTTCCTGGAACTGAATTCTTACAACTATACTTAAAAGAAAGTAGAACTTAAGAGAAGTCCAAGTCAAGGAGCCGCTCGGTGGAAAAGAATGGTGATCATTCCGCTAACGAGGACAACAATGAAGATTAGATTACTATTGACTATATAATGTTAATGTCATCTACATAACACCATTTTTGTGTCTACAGTTTTGTCTTGTATTGTAGCATATATACATATATATATACATAAAAACATATATTGTACATTCATTCTGTATCCAAATCCTTATTATTAATAAGGACCAATTCTTCTCTAATATACTTAAAAGAATTGGAGAAAGTCATCCTGAAAATGTCAAGATTAAAGAAAACTAATATACAACTTTCTTTCCGTCATAACCTTGATAAATTTTGCTTTGTAAGTAAAAGTTTTTATTGAAGTTTATTTTTTGATTACGTGCATGCATTTTTTAATAAGCATATTTAATAAGAATATGAGGTGGAATAGCCGAAAATGGGTTTGCAGAGGAAGAAGGAATAAGGAGAGGGTGGAGCTTTATGGGGAGCCTAGCATGGTGACATTGACAAAGAGAGCATGAATTAGATGGGTGAGATGTAGGAAGAATGCCAGACCACAAGATACCAAAGATAATGATCTTACTCTATGAGAAACCAGGCGGCAATCGAAGAAGGGGACGTCTTCAGATGAGATGGCTCGACAATGTGGAGGAGAACTTGGTTGGCAGAGGTGGAGGAGGCCCGGGAGCCGGATAATTTTTTATTTACTTTATTATTTAATAAAATATAGTTTTTTGTTCAAGCTTATTAATTGCAGACATTTTCCATGTTTAAATAGCAATATCTAACGTTATTCATCAAGTCCTAGATTACTACAAGCATTAAGGTATACACTTTCTATTGATTGGTTAGATACTTTTTTTTTTAAATTTATTTATTGATATTTACAACTGTATTACAATAATACAACAAGTAAATAGGATACGTGATACATAATGACATGAGAATGACAATTAGAGAAACTACCCAGTGGTAGTGCTCAAATCAAAGTTCAACTAAGAAGGTCACGTGGCCATCTTCTTTTCAGACGCCTCGGAGGATTATCTGGAATTGGAGAGGATGCTAGGTTTGAAACTAGAGGGTTTGAGTGGGAATGAAGTTTGTTATGAAAGGATAGATACCGAGTTCGGGCCAAATCAGCAACAAAAGGGACATTAAGTTCGTTATGGATGACTATTCTTAACAAAATATGGAGCATTGAGGATTTTACGAAGGATTTTGGATTGTAAGGATTGGATACGAGAGGAATTCGATGGCTTAGTGGACCCCCAAAGCTCTATTCTGTAAGTCCAAATAGGTCGTATGATGGTCATGTAGATGAGTCTTTTGTAGTTAATTGGGAGCTTAGAGCGTTTGTCTAGTAAGTGTTGAAGTAAGTTTTTCAACTTTTCAAAGTCGAGCGGTTTCTTGTCTTTTCAGTCTTGTATGAGGATTCCAGGTTAATCGTTTGTCAAGGTGCAACCCTAAGTATCGGATCTGTTCTACTGGCACCAGTGGGATATCATTAAAGGATACTACAGTCTTTGGTTTACGACCTAAGGTAAAAGTGATTTGATGCGATTTTTGAGAATTTTATTTTAATCCTCCAGTTTTGACACCATTCTTTAAGATCAGTGATATTGGATTGGAGGCTTTGGGATGCAATAACTGGATTGGTGTTGACTGATAATACACATGTATCATCAGCATACGTGGTAAGGATAGTATTAGGATGAGTTGGGATGTCAGCTGTATAAACTGTATAAAGTATTAGACCAAGGATAATACCTTGAGGAATATCAGCAGATTGGGAAAAGACGGACAAATAGACATTGTTATGGTTTACTTGGGAGGTTTGATACTTAAGAAGATTTCTATGTATATGTACATACTTCTCAAAGATTCAGGAATGAAAAATAATCATAAATCAATTCAATTCAATCAATTCGTGATTGTTTGTATAAACTATGCCGCGCGTAGTTTATACATATTGCATGTTATATCGTGATCTGCGTTAAATGAATTATTTTAAGTAAATGGCTTGATTGAATGTGAGGTACAGTCGTGAAAATCTGGTGTTCTGGTTTGGCATTCCCGAATTAATATTAAAAAATAAATAAATAAGAAACATTAGGTTAAAACAAAACGAGGAGATTGAAACTCATTTTGTTGAAGTTGAAAAGATTCTTTTACTATAATGCAATTGGGAAAAACCAGAATGCAAAGCCTTAAGTTTCAAATCCAGTAATACACCCACTTACCAGTCGACGTTTCGCCTGTTCAGGCATTATCAAGACACAAAAACCAAAAAGGGTTATGTGAATCACATCTCGAAGAAAAAGGTGCAATACATCTCAACGATCAACAGCCCAAACAGGCTCCAAACATGAGACAATACAGAACTCAAGAGTTGTATATTGAACGTCTTGGTGGTGGGGTGCTGTTGATGTGCTGTCAATGTCGATGGGATGTATTGCACCTTTTTCTTCGAGATGTGATTCACATAACACTTTTTTGTTTTTGTGTCTTGATAAAGCCTGAATAGGCGAAACGTCGACTGGTAAGTGGGTGTATTACTGGATTTGAAACATATGGCTTTGCATTGTGATTTTTCCCAATTGCATTATAATAAATAATAGTGTTTATTTTTTATTTTTTGGCTCTATTTTATTGATAAGATCATTTTACTTTTACAAATATCGTTTTCAGAAATGGGACAACAATACAGATTTACTAATTATGGAAAGATAAAGAAAATAGATTTGTTAAAAAACATGGAAACTAACTATGCAATTCTTGATATTTTGGCTGTCAATGCTAAGAATATTTTGTTTCGCAAATTTTTGATTAGTGGCTTTCATTACTAAAACATCTTTGAATTAATTTTCATGAAACATAAAAAGGCTCGGCTTATTAAACGATAACATATCAAAGATTTATTTAGCTTTCCATGTTTGTTCAGGTTGAGTTCGTACCGAGTCATTCGATTCCAACCAAGTTTTAAATTTCGGCAGCGTAACGTTTCCGGTATTAAGGTTTCAGCTCTTTCATATTTTCAAGGTTCCACCTCTGGTTTTCTCATACACCACACAGCGGATGTTGGATTCTGAAGGTCTAGGTACAGAAACTCGATACCATAATAAATAATAACATTAAATAATAAAAACAAATACAAGCAATTCGATATAACTAAAAAATGTTATATTCGTAGGAGGTAGAAGGTGTTTATTTTTTGTAACTATTTCGCATCGTTGTTCATACTCATATTACAGAAGAATGGCGATTATCCGAACTCGGATTAACGGAAAAATCCAAGGAAGGGTCTATCAATATCGACCACAATCCATATATATGCCAATCCATTCCTAGAAAATAATTTTGAACATTATATATCTGAACATATATATCTGTATCCAAATCCTTATTATTAATCCTTATTAAATAATTTTGAACATTGAAATAAAAAATAATTTCCTGGAACTGAATTCTTACAACTATACTTAAAAGAAAGTAGAACTTAAGAGAAGTCCAAGTCAAGGAGCCGCTCGGTGGAAAAGAATGGTGATCATTCCGCTAACGAGGACAACAATGAAGATTAGATTACTATTGACTATATAATGTTAATGTCATCTACATAACACCATTTTTGTGTCTACAGTTTTGTCTTGTATTGTAGCATATATACATATATATATACATAAAAACATATATTGTACATTCATTCTGTATCCAAATCCTTATTATTAATAAGGACCAATTCTTCTCTAATATACTTAAAAGAATTGGAGAAAGTCATCCTGAAAATGTCAAGATTAAAGAAAACTAATATACAACTTTCTTTCCGTCATAACCTTGATAAATTTTGCTTTGTAAGTAAAAGTTTTTATTGAAGTTTATTTTTTGATTACGTGCATGCATTTTTTAATAAGCATATTTAATAAGAATATGAGGTGGAATAGCCGAAAATGGGTTTGCAGAGGAAGAAGGAATAAGGAGAGGGTGGAGCTTTATGGGGAGCCTAGCATGGTGACATTGACAAAGAGAGCATGAATTAGATGGGTGAGATGTAGGAAGAATGCCAGACCACAAGATACCAAAGATAATGATCTTACTCTATGAGAAACCAGGCGGCAATCGAAGAAGGGGACGTCTTCAGATGAGATGGCTCGACAATGTGGAGGAGAACTTGGTTGGCAGAGGTGGAGGAGGCCCGGGAGCCGGATAATTTTTTATTTACTTTATTATTTAATAAAATATAGTTTTTTGTTCAAGCTTATTAATTGCAGACATTTTCCATGTTTAAATAGCAATATCTAACGTTATTCATCAAGTCCTAGATTACTACAAGCATTAAGGTATACACTTTCTATTGATTGGTTAGATACTTTTTTTTTTAAATTTATTTATTGATATTTACAACTGTATTACAATAATACAACAAGTAAATAGGATACGTGATACATAATGACATGAGAATGACAATTAGAGAAACTACCCAGTGGTAGTGCTCAAATCAAAGTTCAACTAAGAAGGTCACGTGGCCATCTTCTTTTCAGACGCCTCGGAGGATTATCTGGAATTGGAGAGGATGCTAGGTTTGAAACTAGAGGGTTTGAGTGGGAATGAAGTTTGTTATGAAAGGATAGATACCGAGTTCGGGCCAAATCAGCAACAAAAGGGACATTAAGTTCGTTATGGATGACTATTCTTAACAAAATATGGAGCATTGAGGATTTTACGAAGGATTTTGGATTGTAAGGATTGGATACGAGAGGAATTCGATGGCTTAGTGGACCCCCAAAGCTCTATTCTGTAAGTCCAAATAGGTCGTATGATGGTCATGTAGATGAGTCTTTTGTAGTTAATTGGGAGCTTAGAGCGTTTGTCTAGTAAGTGTTGAAGTAAGTTTTTCAACTTTTCAAAGTCGAGCGGTTTCTTGTCTTTTCAGTCTTGTATGAGGATTCCAGGTTAATCGTTTGTCAAGGTGCAACCCTAAGTATCGGATCTGTTCTACTGGCACCAGTGGGATATCATTAAAGGATACTACAGTCTTTGGTTTACGACCTAAGGTAAAAGTGATTTGATGCGATTTTTGAGAATTTTATTTTAATCCTCCAGTTTTGACACCATTCTTTAAGATCAGTGATATTGGATTGGAGGCTTTGGGATGCAATAACTGGATTGGTGTTGACTGATAATACACATGTATCATCAGCATACGTGGTAAGGATAGTATTAGGATGAGTTGGGATGTCAGCTGTATAAACTGTATAAAGTATTAGACCAAGGATAATACCTTGAGGAATATCAGCAGATTGGGAAAAGACGGACAAATAGACATTGTTATGGTTTACTTGGGAGGTTTGATACTTAAGAAGATTTCTATGTATATGTACATACTTCTCAAAGATTCAGGAATGAAAAATAATCATAAATCAATTCAATTCAATCAATTCGTGATTGTTTGTATAAACTATGCCGCGCGTAGTTTATACATATTGCATGTTATATCGTGATCTGCGTTAAATGAATTATTTTAAGTAAATGGCTTGATTGAATGTGAGGTACAGTCGTGAAAATCTGGTGTTCTGGTTTGGCATTCCCGAATTAATATTAAAAAATAAATAAATAAGAAACATTAGGTTAAAACAAAACGAGGAGATTGAAACTCATTTTGTTGAAGTTGAAAAGATTCTTTTACTATAATGCAATTGGGAAAAACCAGAATGCAAAGCCTTAAGTTTCAAATCCAGTAATACACCCACTTACCAGTCGACGTTTCGCCTGTTCAGGCATTATCAAGACACAAAAACAAAAAAAGGTTATGTGAATCACATCTCGAAGAAAAAGGTGCAATACATCTCAACGATCAACAGCCCAAACAGGCTCCAAACATGAGACAATATAGAACTCAAGAGTTGTATATTGAACGTCTTGGTGGTGGGGTGCTGTCTCATGTTTGAAAGCTGTTTGGGCTGTTGATTGTTGGGGTGTATTGCACCTTTTTCTTCGAGATGTGATTCACATAACCCTTTTTTGTTTTGTGTCTTGATAATGCCTGAATAGGCGAAACGTCGACTGGTAAGTGGGTGTATTACTGGATTTGAAACATAAGGCTTTGCATTGTGGTTTTTCCCAATTGCATTATAATAAATAATAGTGTTTCTTTTTGAGTTTTTGGCTCTATTTTATTGATAAGATTATTTTACTTTTACAAATATCGTTTATATAGGAGTTTATACATATTGCATGTTATATCGTGATCTGCGTTAAATGAATTATTTTAAGTAAATGGCTTGATTGAATGTGAGGTATAGTCGTGAAATTCCGGTGTTCTGGTTTGGCATTCCCGAATTAATATTGAAAATAATCACTACACCAAAGTATGTTACATGATCACGCGACATTTTATTTGAAATTAAATATAAATACCATGCTCATAGTTAAAGGTTACATCAATGCTTCACTTGATAGATTGTGAAGAGGTAAAATGGATGCGCTATATAGGCAGGTTACATGAGTGATCCCATCCAACCGAGTTATATATTGTCGCCTCTTATCTCCGTTTCCTAACCTCACTAATGACGGCCAAGTCGATATCAATCGTTGCAGAGGAAGATTGGTTCCTTAATGTTTCCCCAGGCTGCTCACGCACCAGGTCGTCGCCGCCATTTTATATTACATAAAAGGGACAGCGATTTTACACGAAACAGTAACAAATTGGGCCTCCATACGGTCAGGTATAAATGTCAAACTTTATTAACGTAAAATAACTCTATACAACATTGCGCCACTCCACCTGCTATTAAATAGATTAAGCTGCTCTTGGACGTCTTGAATGGGAGTTCGTCATCAGTTTGGCCAACCGCCTGTGGCAACTGCTTGGGTATTCTGGGCTAAAGCGTGCCTCATGCGTGCTATACTGATAACTTGAGTAATCGCATAGTAATGACTGCTTTGCTATCTGGTGACATTCAGTGTAGCAGGGGCCGCTTGCTTTCAGTAAACCTGTGTTCCCAGGGGTCAATAGTCGTTCTTAAGGGACTGACCTTGTCTTTATGTCATTACTAAAAATAACTTCTTGCAAAAAAGTCACAGTTACTACCGTTGATTTTAGCTATAACATAATATGGCTTCAAGCAAGGGTTTGAAACATGATTTTCTATGTACAGTGTAATTTTTTAATCTCAACATATCACACTAGTATTTGTAAAGTGGAAAATCTATTCGTGCCCTTGTAACAGAATTAGGACACCAATCTCTGAAGCTAGGTTGGATACTGCTTTGATTAGTGATAAAGAGATATTTACCCAATTCTTTCATGGTCATAACTCACCAACGGAACACCGATTTTGGAATTGTCACTTTAGAAATACTAATTAGATATGTATGTTTTATATACTTTTTGTAACCCTTTATATTATTTTAGCCCCCACGAAATCCAGCAATGTGAGTCGAAATACAGGCAACAAATAAGTAATCATAACCTATTTAGTTTTGTTTTTTCCCCAATTTCAGACCATCTCCTTAATTATAACAAATATTTATCTGTTATTGATTTCAGTAATAGCAACTGTAACATTGATTTACTTCTTATAATGGTTTAGTAAGGGAGTGGAGTGACTCATTGGTAGAGTCCTAAGTTGCAGTGCCGAAGGTCCTGCTATCAAATCTGGCTATGGAAGATAATTTATTTAGTCTGTTAACAGCTGGAGATGAATCCTGTGGGATTTGGATACCCTTCTGGGGCTAACCCAAGATATATAAAGTAGATACCCTTAATTGGGGGGAAAAATTGGCGGTTGATCTCAGACATTCCTGCACAATCATTGGCCTATAAGCAGTATAGTCCCTACCACGTACTGAACTCAAGACCCTTCATGGTTTGTAGTGGTACAGGTTGTTTTTTTTTTATGGCTTTAGTATCATGTGTTATGTTAAAGGCAGCAATAGTTCAGACTTCAGCTTCCAGCAGTGATTATCCTTATCCTGTTTTCCACGACCGAGCCTCGTCGATCAAGATTGATATTTCTTGCCTATTTTCCTTAACATCATGGTATTTGAGTTGAAAAATCTTGCAGGATACAAAACATGTTTAAACGGGCGTACAGTGGTCAATCGTGCGTCATCGGGCTTCCGTTTCTGTTGGCAATTACAATCTGGGTGCGGCCATACTTAGAACACCCTTCATATTATTTCGGATTAACAAGGTACTACTGTAATACAATTTCATCACTAATTAATTTTCAATGATATTCTCCCTTCTTATTGTTATTTTAGATGATATTACCGAACAGATACAAATAATAGATTGACAATAATAATAATAACAATAACGTTTGAGGAACATTTATCTAGAAGAACTTATGATAATACCTAGAAAATATTCCAGCGACGCCCAGAGAAAATTTCGAATATTATTATCTAAATTCCTGTGACGGAGCCGGGAAGAAAGTTGGCCAGGGGACTGGACATATAGGGAACTGGAGTAACTGGAGAAAAGTGATTGCGTAAAGGATTAAAAACTAGATCACTTCCTGGAACCACACATCAGCCTCAAATCTGTTAGGCAATCCTCTGTAATGGCTTCCCTCTTATCAAAATTCGGTTTCATAAAATGCATTAACGGATCCATCATCAGTCACACCTTTTAACTTGTTAACACTTAATCTCTCCCAAAAAGCACTGGGCTTGATATCACACAGCCTAGGTTTGAATCTCACCGATAGTAATCATTATTTAGGTTTTATAATGTAGTATCAAGTGCATACATAGAAAGCATAGTCCCTTTCAGAGATCAGATCAGAAATATTCATTCATACCTATTTTTTCAGCATGAAATTCAGTAACAAAAGTTGCTATTACTAATTATAAACATGAATGTAAATATAAAAAACAGATTTAAAATTCCATTGAGAACATGGCCTAATCTATGCATACCTTGGCTTAAACCTCGCGAAAACACATGCAAAAGTTTTTCTAGTATTATTATTTTATAAAAAAGAACGACTTTGGTATTACTGTCATTTCTGAAATAACATGATAATCCATCTCATAAATCATAAATGATAAACCCCCTGATCACATTACTTACCACGCTTGTTACTAAATTCATTCCCTAAAGCCAGGCCGTAATTCCACTCTAAACCAATCTCTAAAACTCCTTCTTTGGAATTCAAATGGAGCCCTACATCGAAGAAACGAACTTGACATATACTTCCATGAACATGACATTGACATAGCACTACTTACCGAAACCCATTTTTCTCAGAATATACAATTATTCTTACAGAGATATGTCGTATACCGTACTGTCTATCCAAGCGGTGCTGCCAGTGGTGGACCTGCGGTAATTATGAAACGTACTTTATATCACTATCCTTTACGAATGACGGCATTACCCGAAATTCAATTAACAGCGATTTCATTTGAAATTAATCACTGCAGTATTTCCATAGCTAGCGCATATTGCCCCCTATTGCCATAGCTAGGCTACGAGTGCAAGGATATGTTTACCAACATATTCTCCGCTTTAAGACCCAAATTTTTATGGGGAGTCGATTTCAACGCCAAGCATCCCCGATTTGGCAACAGGATAGAAAATTCTAGAGGAAATGCTCTTTTTAATACTTGTTTGGACCTTCACTATGACTGCCTTCTACCATCTGAGCCGACATACTGGCCAACAGATATAGACCGACAACCAGAATAACAAAATTAACCCTAATACAAGCTTGAAGACTTCAGATGACATTGACAACGCTGTTGAGACGCTTACAAAGACTAAACAAACTGCCGCTCGGCAATCATCTCACAGGCATGAGACATTCAGACATAAACAATACTTACCACACGACATAAGGTCCCTTATTATTGAAAAGCGACGTGCACTAAGCCAATGGAAAAGATCTCGATATCCTGATGACAAAAACTACTAAACCAACTGTCTAATAGATTAAGAAAATGAGTACAGCAATACAAAAATGACATCTACAACACTCATCTGACGAACTTACAGACAAGTAATAATACTCTATGGCAACAGATTAGAAATATTCTGCATTGCCATAATACGAAGACGCTCCTCCGTAAATCTGATAACTCATGGGACAGAAGTGATAAAGCAAAAGCAGACCTATTTGCCTCTCATCTCACAGACGTATCTCAACCACACGACGAAATACTTGACCCACAGCACAGCTCTGACGTCTAACAAATTTTGACTTCGCCACTTTCTCTGTCTTTACCACCCCCCCACCCCCAATCAATCCTTTAGATGTTGAGTTTTGTATAAAAAAAATTCGGCCTGGTTATGTCTTTCAGGCCTATTAGTTTTTTAGCACTATTTTCCAAACTATTTGAAAAATTATTGTTAAAGCTTTATCCATTATTAGAAATAAATAATTTAATTCCTAACCACCAATTCGGGTTTAGGCCTGCACATTCTACAACTCAACAATGTCATAGAGTGGTTGATAGCATTGCCGTAGCACTAGAAATTAAGGAATATTGCACAGCAGCGCTCTTGGACGTTTCACAAACTTTCGATAAAGTTTGGAACGATGGTCTCCTGTAAAAACTAAAATTAGTTCTACCGCAGGCATATTATCTGATCATAAAATCATTTCTAGAAGACGGGTTCTTTATTGTTAATCAGGATGGTAAACATTCCGACTATTGCCGAATTAATGCAGGAGTACCGCAGGGTAGTATTCTAGGTCCGGTTCTGTACTCTATATACACCTACGACATCCCACAGACGCCAGAAACACTACTTGCTACATATGCGGACGATACTGTCATACTTTCGACCAGTACTAACTCCAATATAACTTCTCAGAACCTACAGACACACTTAAATTCATTAGAAAATTGGCTCCATAAGTGGCGTATAAAAATTAACATACAAAAATCTAACCAAGTAACATTTACTCTTAGACATTCAGACTGCCCTACTCTAACACTTTACAGTACACCATTGCCCAGACAAAATAATTGGGCCTTACCATGGACAGAAGACTGAATTGGAAATCACACGTAATTAATTTGAAGAAAAAATTGAATCACCGACTCTCACTCATAAGACGGCTACTTCAACACAAAAATAAACTATCACTAACAATCAAAATTATAATATACAACATGCTAATTAAACCAATATGGGCCTACGCCTCGCAAGTGTGGGGCTCATGCAAAAAAATACCACATACAGACCAATCAAATTTTTCAATCGAAATTCCTTCGTTAAATTACACATAGTCCCTGGTACATCACTAATAAAAAATTACACAAAGATCTCAACATACCACTCGTTACTGACACAATCAAGAAAAACTACAAAAAATTTCATGACTCACTTGCTTGACATCCCTATTTACTGGTACAATCATTACTGACAGACACATTACCACATAATCCAACAAGAAGACTGAAACGCCTCTGGAGCAGGGATCTGCTACAGTGAGATGAACCACGATAGGAGTGCCTTCAATGGCAGGTTTCTTCATATACACTTTTGAGAGAATCCCTTAGGAGAGGTTTTCCGAAGAACACCAATTTTTATGATTTCTCAAATAAATATTTGTAACGGTCACCAGTGGTCTAGTGGTTAGCGTAACAAACTACTAAACCCAAGATCGCGGGTCCCTAGCCCGGCAGGTGGCCCTAGCATTTTTTTAAGGGAGTAAAAAATCCATAGTTACGCCGTCCTTCGGAAGGGACGTTAAACGGGGGTCTCGAGCCTGTACGATGTCAGGTACAAGTTAAAAATCCCTATCCTAATTAAACCTGGATAGGAAAAATTTAGAGCTCCCACTGTAGCATCGTCCGATTAGCTATAGAAGCATAAAGTGACTTTAAATGAACAAACAAACAATTATTTGTATTATTATTATTATGTTATTATATATTATTATATATTATATTATTATATTATATTATTATATATTATATTATTATATATTATATTATTATATATTATATATATTATTATATATTATTATTTCTGAAATAATATTTTCTCTATTTTTTCGATATCAACTGATCATTATTTAAAGCGGGAATGGTTATGAATAGGGCGACAAAAGTAGTCTAACGATTGTGAACAAATTATTAGGACCTTATCAATTAAATTAAAAAATACATGGAAAAGCAGAACAGTAAAGCTTCCGCAGTACTACAGTTGGATACTAACAGAAAAAATATATTAACTGCAAATGAACATAAAATGATTAGTATTAAATTTTCAAATGTAGAGTTCGTATGTTTCGATCATTACCTTTTACCCTATATGTGAGACATTTAGGATCAAATGTGGATGGCTCCGTAACTTCAAAATATGACTTTTCCTCATGTTTCGCTAGTTTATCAAGCAATTTGGTCTAAAATTGACACTATGTCCCTTTATTTCCTACGGTTCAAGTCTGGTTCTGAGCCTTACATTTCTGGGGCACAAAATTTCTTGACTAAAACAGCGAAAAATATATTTTTTGGAAATTGTTGAGCTATCCGCTTTTGTGGCTGAACGCTTCATGTATTCATTATGTAGTTTCATCTTGGATCATTATCAGTAGAGTAGCTGATTTGAATTGCAATGTAGAGTATCAAGGAGTTGTATGTTCGTAAACATAATAACGAATATCAATACAGAAATATTTTGGCAATAATCTTCAACCTTTGTCCAACTTGAGTGTAAAGTTTTCGAAATATGGGTATAGGCTTTCGAAAATAAATGTTTAAGAGTTTAAGAGAAAGTCCCATATACAATCTGATTAAGTAGACACGGGACCATCACGGTACCGAACCACAAAGATTCTAAAAATGTCATTAAGTCGGTTTTATTACAGACAGAAGAATATAAACTGGTCCGTGGCCGAATTTTTTATATGAAATCTAACATTGGGTATTAAGAGTGAATATTTTAGGTTCACTTACATTTTTTTTTACTTCCTGCTTGAATCCTGTTTTGATATGTAAAATAGGAGGCAATGTACGAAGGGTGATTTTGTGAGTGAGATTATGTATTGAGAAATGATTTTACAGCAGTAATGATAGTTTATTGAATTTAGAAGGTTATTTTGAACAAGCTTGTTTCTTTGTTTCAATAAAGGATAACTTCAAGTTGTTTACCTCTGTCATTTATAACCAATACAAATCTTCCTTAATCTAGCAAAAAAAAAATTAATGCCTAAATAAAACCCCATTTTCAAAGTTGACATGTAGTTATTCTGCAATAACTCTGTAGAAAAACTAAAAATTTTGAAATAAAAGCTTTAAGGCAGCAAGTATTGCACATAATCGATTCACCGACTCAATTACTATTTTATTTGTACAAAATCCAGAAAAATTGCTATAATTATCATTACTGCATTATGTGGCCCTCATAAAGTCTTGTGCGCCCTGACAACTTGATTTATAGTTAAAGATAACCTGAAAAAAATTTCACGCCATTGTATTACAAGTTTAGAGGACACGGTGACATTACCGCGGATGGCGAAGAAACAGTTTTGATAAATATACATTTTCTCAATCGACAATGGAGTGCTAATGACTCCGTGCCAAGGCCTTCTTGATCTCTGCCCCAAGTTCTGGAAAGTGTTGCTGCATACTATGGATTGAGATCTTGGGCACATATAGACAAGATGCAATCCTTCATAGTGCAGTGAGTACTATTGTTTGAAATTCTTTTTATTTATTAGTTAATTCGTAATGTCTAAGCAGTTATAAAAGAAAAATATACTCATTAGTTGTCCACCAATCCAGTTTTGAGTAGGAATCAAGGTCTGCCCCGAGAATAAATTGCATGATTGCATATCAATCAATATTTTATGTTTCATTTCCGCCAATAATACTTAAGAGAGTGGGGTACCTCAGTGTGTAGAGTGCTTTGTAGCTGTGCTGAAGGTTCCGGTTTTAAATCCAGTTTAGGCTGATTAAGTATTTAATCTTATAACAGCCACGGAGGGACCATGTGAATGTAGATCCTCCTGGGGTTCACCCAGCCTCTATATAGTCGGCACCCTTAATTGGCGGAAAACAGCGGTTGAGCGTGATAACGCCCAAATCACCTTCCTGCACAACCATAATCTTATATTTTTTAGGGGGAAAACGTCTACTATAATTTTCATTAAAATATTCGTTAGTCACTCCTATTTCTCAAATAAGTTAGCAACATAATACAAAACCGGGATTGATACCATGTTAGAACAGTATCACTTCCAGTATTCTCAAAACGTTTTTACCTTGTGGCAATCTATCTGTCATTATTGCGAAATGAAGCTATACAGCAGTTTGTTTAATATAAAATTATGATTAAATTTAATGTGAAATAATAATCGAAATTAACATTTTGTCAAGTAATTTCCATTTGTCTCGAGGCTCTTTACATTCAACAATGGTAAGGGAAATATTGAAATAAGAAAATATATAGACTATGAAAAATGATTGAGGATTCCTGTTAAGACATTTATAGAAATTATATTTTCAGAACTCACCTGAAGCTAATAAAACTATTCGCTACATTTACTTTCGAAGAATGAAACGCACTTACACAGAAGTTATGTAACGATAAAGTGCAACGGCCCAACGTGACATTATTACTTGAGAGCGCTATGACATACACGCTTCAAAGCATCAGCGGAATTAAAAACAATGAACAAAGACTGCACCGCAGAAAATGGAACGTTTCCTTCAAGACTTTCTGTAAAAACAACTAACAACAGTCTGTAACTGCACTTAATCGAGTTACAGGAAATGAATAAACTTATTGTTTCAACATAGGTTTAAATCATTGTAAACAGTAATTTAAATACCGAGTCAATAAATATGTATTGGTCATAGTACAGATTAGCAAGGAAATCGCTTAATTCGTGCATATTTGTATAATCTGAGTCGTTCAAGATCAAAAGCGGACAACTCCAAATTTCAAAACTTAACTTTTTCACCCTGTTAGCTCATTTAGTCAAGCAATGCTCCCGAAGCTTCAGGTTCATAACCGGAAAACATGAGAAATAAGGAGGCTAAGTGTCGTGTTAGACAAAGTTGCTGTATTAAACTAGCGTTATATGTGAAAAATCTCGTGAAGTTAATCTCGGCGTTATCTGCTTTTAATCCTAGAAATATATTCATACATAAGTGATGTAGTGGTTATAAACTTATTACATATTTCATCATCCATTTTTAAGTATAATTTATTCATTATCATTTCTCTTTATAAATACAGAGTATAAATAAGTATTTATTATACGTTCAGACTTGTGTGTGATGTTAATATTCATAACTATTTATTATAATTCACAAAAAGCCTGCTTTTTCACAATTATATCATGGATATGAGAACAACAAAATCTTGAAACTTCTCCTAAATATAGTTTTGTATTAATTGGCCCATAGGTCTTTAACTAGTCCCTTTGAGACCGACTCACGAGTGCCTTACCCGTAGAAGTACATTTAGGTTCAAGGACAGAGATCAATAGTTCTAGAGTCAGCAGCCGTACGAAGAACTATATTTCTTTCTCCGAAGTAGATCATGCCTAGGTCAAAATACTAGATGACTAGTTCCTAACATGCAGAAGATTCCCATCAACCCGTTAACCGTTCTAACAGAATGTAATTGGTTAATTGTTACTGGAAAATGTTAATAGCTACATAACTTATATAAGAGCAAATAAAAGCCTGATAAGATAGATAAAAGCCTGGAAGCCTCTGTTACGCAGGCATGCGCAGGAAGAAGAAAGGGATGAAACAATGGAAGAAAGTGAAGGCGGAGTTCCCTCAGACCAAGGTCGAAAACCAAGATTCGATTATCTTCCGCTAACATCTTCCATAGCGCCTATTGTCCCGTTAACTTATGTTAATAGTCGGGAGGATGGGTTGGGAATCCGAGCTGGATCTGCCTATTGTGTTAACTCGTGTGGGGTCTGGGTGGAAATAATCATCTGGTTTTACCTTGCGGAAACTAAATACGAAGTAATTTTTGACTCTCTTTAAAGTTTAATTTATTATAAATCTACCTTTAGTAGTTGCCAACGATATCAATAATAAAAATTATGGAATAAATCGAAATAAAGGACTTTACTTAGAGTACAAAACTTCTCGTCTAGTACAGTAGTTTTTTATTTACCACGCCTCCCTCCATATTCAAATGAAATTTCTCCTACGCCCCCATTGCACAATAAATTGTATAGCCATGTGAAAAAAAAACAATAAGTATTAAATTGAAAACAAAACATTTAGTTTTACTGTCAGAACATTATAAGTTTCAATTTAAGATAAAAAAGTACCAGTAACAGAAAAATAACACATATTAAGCCAGAAAATATTATTTTTTATCCCGTCCCACTGACTTGCACTCTCGCCCTCCAGGTTCGGAACCACGGGTCTAGTAAGCTAAAGCTAAAGGAATAACATTGAAGTCGAAAATCGAAAGTTTTATAAATATTAATTTCAAAACTTGATTACAATTCTCTCATTACATCAGACACATTAATAGATATTAAAGTTAGGCGTGGTTATTTGTTTTAGAAAACAAGAAAAATGGTCGTTTATAGTCTATAAAGGAAATGATTGCAAGAAGAAATAGCTGCACTTTAATGCGGTAAGTCAGAGGATGTGGCTTACACACATTTTTCATGGTTTTGGAAAATCAATAGATGATCAACGAATCACAGCACTAGTCGAAAATAATCTACGGTTAACCACTTTAGAAAGAAAGGAGATATTTACCACACCTCAGGCATTTTTATATTCCACCGTTTCTATCCTTATTTGTTGAATGCCAGTGTCATTACCTTTTTTGGGGGGTGTGTACAAAATAATTATAAAATCAAGATCTTATTCAGTTTTTCGAAAGAAACATAACATAATAAAGAAATATACATTTAAGAACGTTGGTCATCACCATAATCATATTTATATTATTACATAAATCCAAATATAAGAATACAAATAAATACATTGACATGGAAGAAGCCAATTAGAGAAACTACTCACTGGTTCTTCCCAAATAACAAATTCATCTTAAAAGGTTACGAGGTCATCTTCTCTTCAGACGCCTAAGAGGATTATCAGGAATTGAAGAGGTTGCTAGGTTTGAAACTATTGCGTTTGATTAGGAATAAAGTTAGTCATGAAAGGATTGATATTTCGGCCAAGTCGGAAACAACAAGGTTAGACATTAAGGTTTTTATGGATGACGTAACAAACTAAGGATTTTGGATTGTAAGGATTGGATTCGATGGCAAAGTTCTACTCCATAAGTCCAAACGGGTCTTAAATAATGGTATCTATGAGTCTTTTATAATTAGTTTCGAGTATAGAGCTAATTAGGTTCTCTGGTAAGTGTTGAAGTAGCATGATTCCAAATTAAACGTTTGTCAAGATGTAGTACCAAGGATCATTGGCGTAACTAGAGTTGACTCATGGAGGGGGGTTAACCCCCACCAGTCAACCACTCCAACATATTACTACCTTCAAGAAAGATGCCTCGTAATATAGGTATAATTTATATTATACTATAAATCATGTAGCTTCAAATTAAATAAGTAGATTATATTTTTTTATAAATGTTATTTATTTTATAAAAACAGTTTATTCATGTTTGCACTTTCTTTGGTGTGTTTTTGACATTATTGACTCTTACTTCTGTAATCCCACAATAATAGTTTTGAAACAGTAAAATCATTCAAACTTTTATTTCTTTTAAATTGTTACATTTTTTTAAAAATTTCTTCTAAGCAATGGAGGGGGGGGGTTACATCCCCAATAACTCTCCTCGTTACGCCTATGCTAAGGATGGATCTGTTCTAAAGGAATCAGTCGGATATTCTTAAAGGATACTGAAGAACAGAAAGCCCTAATAATAATTATGTTTTATTTGTTAATTTTACAACCATTATTTACGTTTAAAATCTGTAATGAATTTTCACTCGATTCAAGTGCGTCATAAAACGGAGACATCTATTTTTTCATCTAGTCTAAGTTAGACAGATGGAAGTATTGAATGCAACACAGCTATTCCAAACACTCTACTACCTCTAACCAATCATTAGTAACTGTATTGGTTTTGCAATATTATACAATGAGCAACGCAGCGATTGTAGGCGTAGATTACTCCTACAACTGCAACCCACAATGTGAATCTCATTCAGTTATTCATCATAATGCATGCCCGTAACGGATATCTAAGTAGTTAAACTGGCCACTCACAATACAAAACAGTTATTATTCAAATAACGGAATCGTAAGTCTTATAGCAGTTACTGCATCTCGGTCTGTCTCAGATTTTGAATGGAGAATAAAATGAATTCTGATGATCAATTGCTCTACAATAACTACAATAATGCAATATTGTATAGGCGAACCGTCCGCTTTTCGAATATATACTTGTTTTAACCTAAACTAGGACAGGATCTTAATTCCTTTGGAAGCGGAAGCCCAAACATAATGAAGTACATTAAAACGTTGCCGTAGGTAAATGAATGAGTTATTAACACTAATTATCGTTAATAAATGAACCTTTTGAAATGTCAAGAGAATCTTTAAATCGGCCTTTCAAGGCTCCGAACACGGTTCATTCATCAAAACTCAATAAACACTTATATCATTTAGTATGGTATAGGAAGAAAAATGTCTAAGGTAGAAATATTATCTAGTATAAAATTAAATTACCAGAATTATAACAAAAATGATTGACGAAAAGAAGGAGATAATTAATTATTCTTATAAACTACAAGGGAGTGGTTACCTCAGTGGGTAGAGCGCTGAGTTTACATCCTGAAGGTTTCAAATCCGGCTGTGGTAGATAAATTATGTAAGCTGTTGACAGCCTTGTTTGGACATGGTATCTGACGACCCTCGTTGGTCTCACCAAGCCTCTATAAAGTGAATACGCTTAATGATAATAAAGTAGGAAATAACTGGTGGTTGAGCGTGGTCTCTGACAACTCAAATCACACAATACACACCTGCACAACCGTTGTTCTAGAGACAGTACAGTCTCTAGCATTTACTGAACTCAAGACCCTTCATAGTACTTTTTTTTATTGTTATAAATAATAAGTAACTAATCATAAATATAAAATGTAATGGAAACGAGGAAGCTTGGTAAACCATGGTTCTTTATGCATCTCTCTGATCCTCTAATGGTTCTTACTCCCGGACCCAGACACTGTGACAGACAAAGTATACGTGACTGATGTACTTCCCTTCCTCTGCATATAATCGAGGATTAACATCTGTAATACTCAAGATATGAAAATGAAGATGAATAAGGCTTCCGGATCTGGAAATGTCTTCGCCTTGCAACTACATCAAATGATGATGTAAATTCTATGATAGAAATCTCTATGCAGAAACCTTGAGAAAGGAAGCTCCATGATAGAATTTTACTTTTATTTTTCAAGCAAACTATGCAGTTTTTAAATTTAATAGCACAAGTAACATTTTTACTGATTTCGTAATCGAATACAGTAAGGAATGAGGTACTTACAGGGATTCCCTTAAATTTGTTCTAATCTAAGTAGCTGACGAGTAATCATAGCCATAATTGATTAATAACTAAATTTAAACTTATTTCCTAAGTCCTGGAAGTCTGTTAACATTAAAAAAATAATTATTTAACTACTTCAGCAATTATATTACGCAACTAGCGTTGGCAGTAGGTTACTATACAGATCTAATAAATCTTATACATAATTTTACGTTATCAATAATGTTAAAAAAGACAAAGATCATTTATTGTTAAATATTTGAATTATGTATTTCGAATAATTAATAGGTCAGTGTTTAGATTGTTTGTAATTGGTACATAAATAAAAAAAATATTCAAGTGTATTACTAAAATATTAATTACAACTTGTTTGTATTATTGTTTTATTTAGTTATTTTGTATAAACCGTTTATTATTTTCTTTAGTATCTTCAACATAGTTTTTTCCAACGACTTCAATTTTGAATTCATAATTAATTACTTGTTTAAAATTTAAAAAAATGCTTGTAATATATAAAATAATTTGGTTAAATATGTACGATAAATGATATACTAATTTTGTTTCTTCTTCTTTTCGTTATATTTATTTTTTATTAATATGGTTATAACATTAATTACTTAATGATGATATCGTCGATACAAATGCAAAGTTTTACTCCCTTTAAAAAATTCTAGGGCCAACTAGGACCCGCGATCTTGGGCTTAGCAGTTTGTGATGCTACCACTAGGCCACAGGTCGCCCCTACATTGTAAATGTTTTTATTCCTACGAGTCGACCAGCTGGCTGGAAATGAAAGCTGAAACAAAGCCGAAAAGAAAGCAATACAAACACAAATAAGAGCGCCTACAATCTCTTAAAAAAACATGGAGACTAAGATCCTTGAAAGATCGCGACATGCAACAACACGACAAGAGCATTCTCATTTCCCTTTCCCCGTGAATTCATTATTATTACAACAGGTTGGAGCTGATGAATTCAAATGAAGCCTGTTCACGACATTTTCTCAATGATCCTGATATCTCCTCGCAATGCTGACATTTAGGTGCAGATCTAATCAGTATGAAGTGTGCTGCATAGTGACGTACTTTTTTTAAAAATTGTATCATATAACAACTTTTTATATTTTTCGGTTGGCTGAAAATAATTACTGACCTTGTAGATCTTTGGCCGCCTTTACCAGCCTTCTCCACCAGTCCGCTGCATGTAGCTCCGCAGCATCTTTGTTGACCCTGTCCATCCATCTGGTCTTTGGTCGCCCACGTGGTCTCTTGCCAACTATTGTGGCTAATATATATATATATATATATATATATATATATATATATATATATATATATATATATATATATATATATATATATATATATATCAACCTAAACTTCTGCTGATTTCTCAGGAAATCATTCGAGATAAAACATTTAAGTTGATATGGAATACGTTACTTACTTTATTTAATTAATATTTTTATAATCGTTAGAAACATTTTTACTCTGCTTTAAAGAAAATATTATTTAGATCTATTTTAATCTTACAGCTACCAAAATTAATTCGATAAAAATTCGTGAGGATATCTTTACTAAAATCGTATAAGGTAAAAAAAAGGATTAAAAAAAACAAACTTAAATCAATAAACTTTTTATCATTTAAATAAAAATATTTATTTTAATTCTCTTGTTTATGTTACTGGAGTACATATTTTTGAGTCGATCATTCAAGTGAGTAAAAAAAACCTTTTTCCAGTCAAACATTTTTTTTCTTTATTTAAAAATACCTTTCGACTTCTTCAGTCATTTTTAATTTTCATCTCTTATAAGTCCATTTATTATCTAATTTAAATATTTTTTTACTTATAAATTTGTACATTATTAACCTAAGTAAAAAGAATAATCCAATAAATACATAATTATATAAAAACATGTCCTAAAATACTGAAAATACCTTTTAGTAGATTGTCAATTAATTCAAATTTTTCTTTTAATACTTGGAGTTTGTAATGTACTCCATGGTCATTATTAACATTTATGAATTGAACTTTGGACTGTTATGATAATTTATATTTAAATAATATTTTAATTTGTTTTCTCCTTAAAATATATAAGTCTCATGAAAGGTCAAATAATATAAATTAGTAGTTTGTTTTGTGATCTATTTTCTCTCTTTTATTTATTTTAAAATGTTAATAGTATGAATATTAAAAATTGGAAAAAAAACAACAAAAAAAAACAATGTTGTGAGGTTCTTGAGACAGGTTATGTTATCTGTGTTATCTAATATGTGTAGACTTCTATATTTATTTATTTCATTTTTAACTTTAAAATCACTGATGAGTACAATTTACTTATTTCGTTAGATTCCTTTCTATCATTTACCACATTATCTATTTTGTCATTGATATATAAGGCTTCTAAAAATCTCCTTTTTTCTCTGTGTAAAATTTTTTTCTCTGTGTAAAATTTTTAATAAAAAAAAAATGTTTGACTGGAAAAAGTTTTTTTTTACTCACTTGAATGAATGACTCAATAAAAATATTTATGAATAATATTAAAACGTTTTTCCCTAACGTTGATGACGCATCTTTTAACATAAGAGTATTAAATCAAGCCGCGGGAGAGATACGGCTGGCTACTAACTCCACGCCTCTCGTGCCAGTTCATTATAATTTTACAGAAAACCTGCTTACTCTCAGATTATCTTTTTGCTAGATGTGGATAAATATATCAAGAGATTTTTTTTTATTAGAAAGAATTTATATAATAATTTCGAAATACGAGTTGGTGCCAAAAACTAATCGTACGAAGAGAACTGATCTATGAACGCGGAACTGTAACTAATCCCACAATCCAATTGAAACTGAAAGAAAAAAGCAAGAGTTGATCAAGTTCATTGTTCGAAGGAGAATTATGATTGGTCTGGAAAAAAAAGTAAACATCACTATTACCTTGGCATCACCGCTACCTTGGCGGGCAAATCTAGCGAAATATAGCACGATGTACATAAGGTTGAGAAATAAAATGTTCAACGAGGAAATTTGTTTTCCTGGATCAGTGGTTTTTTCCGCGGCAGCTAAATCCATGGTGCTACAAGCATAGCTGTTGCAAATTGTTCAATAATTGTATTGAATGAATATAATGAAACTATTATCATAAAATTCCATTACCTATCTATTGAAATTCAAATCAATTTGTCAGGTATTTTCTAAAAGTTTTAATGTATATATCAAAAACTCCCTAATAATTTTAAAATTACGTGAACCCTCGAGAAAAAAGTTACTTCAAATGATTTATTTTGCAAATTTCAACCATTTTATGTATCTGTTAACAAATCATTAAGAAAACCGTTCAAAAAGGTAACATTTTCTAAATTACTCAACACTATATTGTCCTAGACCTTTCAAATAAAGTAAATTGTGTTGAGCAGATTAAGGTCTACAAAAGAAATTAGTACTAATTGTTATTGCTTACAACCATTAGCGAACATCTTTCATCATCGCCTTTTTTGTAGGATTGCAAATCTACTCTAGGAATTAATTTACGGCTTGTATTAATTATATATCTTGTATTTTAAAATGATGAAGATTATAGGAGAAATAATGAATCATTCCAGAACTCGATTAAATTTGGGTTACTATTTACTAGCTTAGCAGTAGTAAAAGTATCTATAAATAAATCTATAATATAAATTATGTAAAATAACAATAAATAGTTACATACAGCTCATTATATACTCAAATATATAATATACTCAGTTTATAATTCATTGTTTTGCGAAACAAGGTTAAAAGGCAAGTTTCAAATTAAGTTAAATGCAACTAAGTTAAATACCTGTTGTCATAGTCAGTATATTCAGAATTAGAGAGTAAAATTTAAAAACTTTTGAGTACTATCACTGGGTAGTTTCTCTAATTTCGTTTATCCATGCCATTTATATCATTCATACCATTATAGTAACTTGTTATAATACAGCTGTAAATTTCAATATATATATATATATATATATATATATTGTTTTCAATCCAAAGGGAATGAAGATTCAGATTAATCTATCATCTCTAATTTAATTAATCGTTTCATCAGATAATATCAAACTAACTGAATTCAATATAACTATTAATACCACTAGATTTAAGATTAGTTATTTATACCACAAAGTAGACTACAGCCCAACTCAAGTTGAGATCGGTTGCACCCACCTGACCCATATTGAGTGCGTCACCACAGACGGGTGAGGCATTTAGATGGTTCAAGTCCATTGTGTTATTTCGCAGAATGGTTTCGAAACCAAATGTGAATTTGAATGACCAACATACTTTTACTTACAGTCTATTACAGCCGATATAAATATAAATATTATCTAAATATATAAAATGCACTACAAAGTAAACACAGGTAATGTTAGACAATATCCTTAACAACTTAACAAGAACAGGACGTCCTAACATCGAGTTAATCAAGTCTTACCAAGGTACAAGATTACTTACAAGATTCCCCTTTTCCTTGACATACTAAGCTAGTCTTCTAACAGTATACCAAAGTTCAAAAGTCTGTAAATATTTTAATGTTATTTATTATTTACCAACACTTAGTAATCCCTTTAGAGCATTATCTAAGCTTGTTTACTAACAATGGACTTCTTCAAAAGTTATTAATTTCAAATAAGAAACATGACGGCGTCCTACGAAATTCTCGTAATTTTAAGACATTACAGGAAAAAAATATTTCACAGCCACTGAAGCAACTCGTGAAATTATTAAATATGAAGGGGAAGGTGTCCTTGACCAGCGCACTGCGCTGCGTTTGTTTGAAAACTTTAGCAGTGGAGATACGACGTTGGAAAAGAAGAAGGGCTCCGGGCGATCATTAATGGATATTGATGAGGTTCTGAAGGAAGCTGTTGAGTCAAATCCATCCACAAGTACTCGCAAACTTGCCAGGTAGTGCGGTGTGTCGAATCAGCGATCAAAGTAAAAACAATACAAATATTTCGTTAAAAAACGGTCATTTTTTTATACACCCATTATTTTAAAGATACCAGTTTATTGGCTTAAAAAAACCCTAGTTTTATTATAAAATTTGAACATTTTTCGGCTTAAAGCATTCGTTTTTCTCTTTTTAAATTTAATTGCTTAAAACATATTATATTCAATTTCGTGCATACAAAACTTAAGATGTCCTTCATGTTTACTTAATCAATATCACCAAAATTTCGTAGAAGGAATACGAACAAAATTAATACAATAGTTGTCTATAATACATTGGATAATGCTAAAAGTCATTAAATTCATTAAAAATAAATATCTTAAAACTTATTTTCTATACCATTAATACCATCATTAATATTTAGGAGGACATAAAACAAACTTTTGTTATCACACCTTAATTTTCTTTTTGGCAATCATATGTTTGTGATAAATTATTGGTTATCAATAATATTTATATATATATATATATATATATATATATATATATATATATATATATATATATATATATATATATCATAATCTGTTTAAATTTAAAGCAAGTGTGTAAAGTATGTAAATAAAATCTGAATTTTAGATAATTAAAACTAGGACCATTTACATACACAAGAATATTAAATATAATTTCAGTAGAAAAGGTTTTAAGGGTCGTTATACTGTATATGTGTTGATTATAACTATGTATTTAATACGTACTGACCTGGTGTGATATATCTAAGAAAAAACGACAATACTTATAAAATCATTATAATATTTTTGCTTTATTTTTCGCTTTCTAAACCCGATAATATATTTTAGCATAGATTGTAAATTACAACAAAAAGCTTTACTATACAAACATTGTGTTTTTTTAAAATTACACAAGCCTCAGACCACCCACTAGATTTCCCCTTCCAAGCTTAACGATACAAACCCACACAACACTGTCTTGTGCAATAGGGATCCCAATTTTTCGTGATGTCTGCTATCTAACGTATCAGGGTGAGATTACCATTCATTGTTTTTTAATTATAAATTGCAAATTCATATATAAAATATAAATTGACAATTATAATAAAATGGAAATCATACAATCAAAAGAAGGAAACACATAACCCTATATTAATATATAAGATATTCATTCAATCGATCATAATTCCCAGTCACTAATTTGTACTAAATTTCATTTAAATAACTTTTTATCTTAAACAAAAACACTAAAATAAATTTTATAACACTTTTTAGGCAAGGCATAGTTATTTTTTCATGTTAAGTATATAGAGCAAAAATTACAGTAAACATGCAGCTTCAAATAAATATGACGTGGTAATACATAAAAACTGATTATTGGTAAAAGATTTGATCTGTTATGTACTAAGGCATTTTTAATGGTATATTTTCGTTTTGTACTAATGACCCTGTATCTATAAAATATTTTTATAAAGAGACTGTCCTTGGGCTCACCTAGCTCTTTAAATAGTCGAAATCACATGTAATAGTACAATTCATGCGTTTGGTTAAGAATGTAAGTAGAAGTACTTTTTTTTTAAATGTTATTAATTTATTGAATTGTAATACTAAATTCTCAATAGAATGCACAGTAGGAATGGTGGTACAATCTAACAAAGCTATTTCCGTTATATTTAAAAAAAAAATACTTTTAAAAAATACCTGTTTGGACTTATGAGATAGGGTATTGGGGACTCCACTAAGCCATCGAATCCAAATTTTACAATGCAGAACCTTATGGCTGTAATTTGTTTCGAAAAAAATCATCCACAATGTCCCATTTGTCGGTGATTTGGCCCGAACTCGATATCGATCTTACCAGAACAAACCTTTTTCCCACTCAAATCCACTAGTTTCAAACTCTGCTACCTCTTCAATTCCCGATCATCCTCTGGATGTCCTTGTGACCTTCTAAGTTGAATTTGTAATTTTAATTCTAACAGTGGCTAGTTTCGCTATTTGACTTTATCTCGTGCCATTTCATATCATTCATGCTATTTACTTTTGTGTATTAGAGTTATAAATTTTAATAAATAAATATTTAAAAAAGAGCTTTAAAAGAATATATGGATATAATATATATATGAAGAATATAGGGGAAAACGAGTTGACTCAAAATTTGTTAACTGCAACTTTTAGATTTTCGATGACCAACACGTGAATTCGAAAAAGATGAAAAACGAGCCCGAACGGCTCAAAACAGCCGATAAAGTTTCCCCGTAAATGAGAAAAAATAAAAAATAAACTCGTTTTAGGATTGGGACTTATCACGGGCGCAAGAGGAGATAATAGACGTAGGTGGTATCCGAACAATCCGGATACTGACCACCACCCGTGACAGATTGGCGAAGGAAACCCTTAGGATTCGTTGATTAGGGCGGCTAAGAGAAGATTCCGCCCCGTGGAGGGGGTCGCTTTGCCGAAGGAGAAGTGGGGGCTCCTCTCACCGGAGAAGTTATAAAGCAGCTCTCCCATCTCAGGGCAAGCTACTTGTGAAGTGTCCAGTGAGCAGGCATGAAGATTTTACTCATTGTAAGTTATAGCATCATATCATAATATTATATATATATAACATATCATAGCATATCATCGACGACCGCATCGGAGTTCAGGATCAGTGGTCGCCTTGACCGGCCTTCGGAGGACCGCTTCTCAGGAACTCTTCGGAAGGGGTGTGTTTATATTTTGTGTTCCAGAACGTTCCAGAGTTAGCGAGAATTTTAAAAAAAAATAGTTATGTGTAAAAAGTGTAGTCAGAAGAAAGAAGAGGTATCTCAAGAATGAGATATAAATAATTATAAAAAATTCAATATATAAATAAATAATAAAATTAAATAATAAATGCATTATCATTTAAATACTTATTACTATAATTATTACTCATTTAAATATGGTAATCTTTATAAATTTTGTTTTAAAAATTCAAGAAAAATTCAAGACAAATATTAAAAAAAGTTAAATAAAACAAAATTTACGAAATCTTAAGAAATAGAAATAATATGCAGTGAGTTTTGTATATTTAATGGAGTTGACGAAGTAGAATTAATTTTGAAATGTTCCTTTACTCATAATTTGTCCATGCATACATAAAATAGTGTAGATTAAAATGAGGAAATAGATTCATGATTTAATCGGATTATATTTTTTAATTATTGAAGAATAAAAAAGGAAATAAAAATACTGTGGCAGTATTTCGCTTAAGAATAACAGAGTCGTATTAAAAGTATTATTATTTATCTAGCTTACAAATTAAATCATAAATAACATATAAAAAATAATTCTTGACGAATTTAATATAACAGAAACACTTTGTTCATAAGCAGTCCGCAAGTCACAACACACTATGGAAAACAAATTTTAAAAACATAGGAAATATTTTTAGCAGATTAAATAAAGAATATGTTTTTGAAGCTTAAGTTTTAATTATAAAAGAAATATAAAAAAAAACAGCAATATTTTTGTTGGCCCATTCAATTTTATTCAAGGTCACTGGTTAAAGACCAAAAAAGTACTTATAGAAAAAATAAAAACGATTTAAGAGAAAAGAAAAATAATGGCCTATAAGTATTTTCATGAATCGATCATCATTCATTTAATACGTTTCAAATTAATAAACAGATTTTTTGAGTTACATCATAATGGTTTTGGTTATAATTGTTTTTCATAATCGTTTAAATATAATACGTGGGCATTTAATGATACCCTATTACACGGAATAAACTGCTTTGAATCAAAATTAATCTCAAAAACATGATCCACCCCTACGCGTTGAGAATGGAAATAGGTCTTATACAACGTCGGCTTCCACTACAAAGCAATTATAACGTTCCGGACATATTTTGTAATACTTAATAAATTATTAACAACAGAAGTTTGTATTGGAGATGAAAAGGCTTCTATACAAAACAGAGTGTGTACCAACAGTTTTTGTGTAATTATTATCACACACAACTGTCTTATTTGTCTTATGCTCAATCTAGAGTTGTGCTCTCACGATTAGCGGGAAGCCCCTGAGTGTCTATCCACGTCAGGTACAGCAGAAAATAAATTTTCTATCAAAGGTTTAATCTGCGAAGAATGGATACGACAGATTCTAAAACATATTTATATTATTAGATATATAATATATAATTATTCTATCCTAAATAAAACAAAAGTCATCCGATATCAGCCTTACTGGTACAACACCTGGACCTTGGCACACCACTCCAGTTACACAAACTTTCACATGACCTAAGCTGGGACTGTTTATTTTGTAATTCCATAATTTCATCTAAACTTAATAAGTTAATTCTTCAATTTAATTCTATAATTAATAAAATTAGAGAGTCACTCAGTGGTCAAAGAATATTAGAAACTACACTATATTTGAGTCCTTCCTCCTTTACAATAACAATTATTATAGAAATAGAAATAGAAAAATAATTTTATTCTGGGACCAGGTCCCTTTAGAATAACTGAGATGAACATAATTAAGAAAATAAATAATCAGAATAATTATACTGTATTGATATTAATTATTTACTTTACTGTACGCTTGAGAGGGTTTGGACTCAAGCATACTGTTCTTCCTCGGGCTACCTCAGACTATTACTTTCCAATTTACTGCACGTAGGCCTGTGGTATTTTTGTTTCCTATGCCTATCCATCTGTTCCTTCGTTCTTCCAGGTGGTCTCTTGCCAACTATTGTAGCATTTATCCTTGCGTAATGACTGAATTGCTAGGGGCAACTTGCCTGAGATGCTGACATGCTTGTACCCTAAGGTATTGCCTCATTCGTTTTGGTTTACCCTAAAATTTGAACTACATCCCTTGGTCATTGAAGTTATCAATCAGAAAACAAGTTATTATTTCCAAGATCCTTCCTAGGATATGTAACATAGAGGATCATTACAATACCACATTCCATGATACGAGATGGCACATATAAATTATAACCAATTTGACTTATCAAGATTTCTGTTTCAAAATCAAACTTGATTTCATTTAAAACCGAATTTAAGATCGCTTGAGTTTAATTATTCTCAGAGTATCATACACCCCCAACAAAAATCATGTCGAATTTATAGTATTACTTTTCTTTTATATAGAATACATTTTCTATGATTACATTTCCTGTTGTTTAATAACCTGATTCAGAGTACGTTGAAGCCAACCTTGACTTTTTTATTTACTTTCACGTTAGGCCATCGTAAGGGTTTACTTTTATAGAGTAAGAATTTCACAGTAGCTATAAAAATATGGCGACTAAAATATATACAAGATAACTCGCAGTAATCTTGCAGTAGGCATTCAATTTACTAAGTAATCTTCGTTTTTTTAATTTATTTACAGTCGGAAAAAATTTCACTTTTCCATCTGCGGTAGTCTTCTCTGAAAGACATCCATTTTATTTTACTGCACGTTCAGTTTTCATAGAGAATTTCAGCATTAATCAAAACTAAAAAAAAATATTATTTCAGCATTAATTAAAATTTCATGCCAGGATATTAAAGTTTCATTACTTCATTATTCCAATTCTTCCAATCGTATCATGATAGCATAATTACCTTATGTTTGTTAACTTCTATCGTTTGGTGTGTTATTCAGGATTGTTGTTATCTAATTTTAAAGTAAAATATTCGCTAATATGTATTGCTGTAATCTGCTATTGTACAGTTGCCAGAAAAGAGGACTGCTTAAGTTATTGCGACCAAGCCGTGGTGACACAACGTATAGCACAAGTGTAAAAAAATGAGAACATTTTCACGCGGAAAAGGAAGATGTTAGGAAGATGATTCAGCTTTTAGATTTGCAGAATAATACGTGGGTATTATTTTTTTTTTTTATGCAGCCGGAATAGAACGGTCACTTCCCGATCGATGGTCATTATTTGCGCAATCAGTGCTGTTACATCTACTTATATATAGATACTTATATATTGCATCTATACACCCATCTATAAACATATGTGTATGTATATATATATATATATATATATATATATATATATATATATATATATATATATATATATACAGTTTAAATAACTTTACAGTATAAATAACTTTTAAATTACGGGTTTCAATATTATAACATCGATAATTTTATGTTTGTACATATGAACTATCTCATGGACATTAATTATCATGTTAAGAATTTTTTTTTAGTAAACAATTTGTTTTCTAAATAAATATAGTAAGCAAAACAGCTAACTGAAAATTTATCGAGTACGTAATTACATTTATTTCTCTAATATAGAAAACTTTGTACCATCACAACCCATGAAGGGTCTTACAGTACATAATATGTTTGTAACTATTAACTTATTTATATATTTATTTTTCGAATCAGAGTGTCAGAGGATCAATTTCTAATGTGAAACCAATGATAGCACCATTTATAGAAAAGCAATTCTAGAAGGGAAGGCTTATTAAACCCTGGTAAATATTGGATTCTCAAGTTCATTTTCTCGCCCAGGAAGTAACTTCATAACTCTAATCTATGGAATTAAATAAATATTTTACATATTTTGACTATTCGCGAAAAAAGTAATGGGTAATTCATTAAAAATAAAAGCATATTAAAACTGATTTAAGATTTATTTATTTTAAATTGGTTATTAATAAGCGGTACAAAATGAATTAAATGTTTTTTTTCTAATTTAATACTCCGATTATAATCAAAATTCCCAATAGTTATTACTTAAAGGTTTGTGAAAAAGATAAGTAAAAAAAATAAAAAAGCAAAAACCACATATAATCATTTTTGGTAATACTCGGTTAGTTAAATGTTGCAACATCATTATCAAAATCAATGTAAATTTCAATTAAGAAAAAAGTCATACTTTCGGGTAATAAATGGCCCATGTAACGTAGATTGTATATTTTAATACATAGTGTATAATCTGTTTGTTGATTTATAAATCAAGTATTGGATAATGAGAAAAATATAAAATATATAAAATATAGAAGAAACCGCTGAGTTACTTACAGCTTTGATTTATTTTTAAATTATGGTAGTATTAGGCTATAAACTCGGAATATTGTTATAAATCATGCTACAAAGAATAGACCTATCAATGCTGAGAACAAGGATGTAACGTTAAACTGAAAGGGTTGGACCTTCAACTATTCTCGATCTAAAGCCGTGACTGACGCCAAGGAAACCTCCTACACAATAACTTGTTGCAGGATCTTTGGTATGATGCCCTTGCTGTGGCTAATCTACGAAACAATGTACTAAAATATAAAATAATAAAAATAAACAAAATTATATGTATGTAAATAACCTTAAGGAAAAACATTGTATAAAACACACAAATTTTTAAATTCTCTAAAAATTTCTATTACGGATAAATATAACAACTTTAATACCGGAAATTATAATACCGAATTACATCACTATATGTTACTGAAACATTTATGTAATACGCATCGATTCCACATTGTAAAAGCTGAAATCAAATTTCAGGTCCATTTCGACCCAGTTCCCAAAGGTAGAGATTTTCTCTCGGATGATTCGTCATGAGTTTACATAATCTAAATTGGAGTATTTAAAAGTTAAGGAAAATTATAACGATTATAAATAAAGAGATTTTAATTTTTAAATAATTTTGTCTGAGTTGGATAAATGCATATTATACAAAGTAGGTATACATTCATAATTTTAGGTTGAATTATAGGCATGTTATTTACTACCCATAATAAAAGGGCTGAAGTTTTTCAAACATTTCATGATAATTTACCGTTTAAATGTTTGGTCACAAAGTGTAATGAAACTACAGTGGGGTGTGGTATGCTGAAATCTCTAATTTAAATTAAACAACGTCAATAAATTAAGATTTTATGGATATAGATTAAGAAGATTGAAAACTGCTAATCTCCGAATATTAAAGTTTTCATATGTAACTCGAGAATCTCAAATTTTGTAGAGAAATTGGAATTAATTTAATATTTTCATTTTCTTTTTAAGAAAGTATTGTAATTGCGATAACTTTATACTTTCATTTTAACAGAAATATTCAATTTGACTATCCCTGAATGCATTTCAACTACTTTCCATGTGATATTTTATATTGGAAGCTGATATAACATTTTTTTTTTCCCGAAAATATTCAATAATCCATTTAACGATATCTTATCGATTGGGGGTTTTGGGTTCAGTACATGGTGGAGACCGTCCTGCAAGAAAGAAAACCGTTGTCCGAAATGATGCTCAACGGTTTTCCCCCCATTCAGGGTACCCACTTCATAGAAGCTAAGTGTCCCCAGAAGGGCCCACAGATCCCACAGCGTCCATATGGGGCTATTAATTGATTTTATGGTATAAAATTAAAAGAATATTCTCACATATTGTTTCTTCAATTTAACACGTTAGCTATTCCTTCTTCGCCATGACCCGTGCACGAGACACTATTGTTCCTTTTTTGTTTTTATCTGCTGGAGATCGGTTTCCCATAGAGCCAGAGCACGCTCGGGGGGATGTTACGTCAAGATCGGAAAAGATAAAGTAGGAAAACCCTTTCCCCTAGGCCGTCTGATAAGTTGGATAACGCCTCTGGCCTTGCTCCTTTCTAGGTTTTCGGTTTTATGTCTTTTTATTTTAGGTTGATTGCAGGTATTTTTCTCATGAAATCTCTAAATATGTTTCGGTTGACTTGAGATAGAATTAAAAGGAAAAATTTAAATAGTTTAGGTGATAATTTCCTCACTACCATGCTGCTGTCCTTCTTATCTTACATATATCTCTTCTTAAGTCGCCCTCTTATTCTCCTTTCAGTCGAGCGATAGTAAAATATTGTTTTAGGGCATCTTTCCTGGGCCATTCTTTGTAAGTAGCTATACCATTTTATTCTCTTTGATTCTATGGTGTAGAGGATTCTTTTACTGTCTATAAAAAATAACCTGTACCTACACAACACATGAAGAGCATGGGGTTCAGCACACGGGAGGAACTCAGCTGTTTCTGAGCTAAGTTGTGAAAGATGATATGTGTAAGAATATGTCAGGCTGGGTGAGCCCGAATAAAGTCTCCGAACAGGATAAACAATGTATATGCCACAGCCGGTCTCTACCACTTTACACGTCATCAGCACTAACCCAGTACCCTATGCAGTGCACTAATTCAATGCACTTTTTCCATTTTTCCAGCTTCTTTTTGAAATACTATATATAGAGAAAATCATAATTATTAGTTATATTTAAATACAAATAAAGTTTCCGTCCTTAAATACTTTTAAAAAGGGTATAAAATAATAATCCAATATATATTGGCAGACAGAGTAATCAGCACTATAATTCAACGTGTTTTTCTAAGATTTTTCCTGTAATAGCCAAATATAGTATCTGTCAAACCAATTCACCGGTCTTAAATATTTATTTCCCTGAAGATACTTAATTCTTTTACTCTGAATGCGCAAAAATGGCCCACCACTATTTAAATTAGCACGGTTAAAAATATTTGGAGTATATTAGTAAAGTAATAATAAGAGAAAAGTATAAGGTATGCTGTGAGAGAAGGACATTAAATTAAAACACGGAGGTAGCCAGTGGTTCCCCATCAAGGTATATCAGAGCTACAATGAAGGTGGCAATGATGGACATCCTCTTAAATAGATGGCGATCTGTTAAGTCGAATGACACAATGGGACAATTCTTCGTGGCCATTGTTACAGATAGAGGCACGATGCCTGACCCACAATGGCCTAGGGCCGATACCATCAGTTCTGTCCGGCCACCTGCGAAATGTTCTCTTCAATCCTAAGCTGGCAACTGAGTCCATTCAATTAATACTTCTCAACCTCCGATTGCCGTATCTGGTAGGTAATATAATTTTCAAAGGTAGGAAAAAAAATAAGGGCTGAAACAAACCCAAATAAAAACAGTGTACATATCAATCCTGCACATATCAATACTGGTCACGCAGAATATACCCTGCATCTCTACTTAAACGTTTGTAACAACAAACGAAAAAAAGTCCTTATTGAGGAAATTCGCTTCACTGAAAATGGCAATGAATTTGATTAAAATAAAGGTTGGAAATAAATATAGTTTAAAAATATATTTTAAAAATGTTAAACTTCTATATGAGTCGTACAGGATCAAAAGGGGATTACTCCAAAATATTTTAACTGAATTCTTCATATTTTTCGCAAGTTTAATCGAGCAATTTTGTCTAACACGACACTTTGCCTCCTTATTTTTGAAGGTTTCCGTAATTTAATTTAATTTTAATTAATAATTTTGGTCTTTTTGTGCGTTTGTATTTTTTTTTAACAATGTTATTAAATAGTACATTTTCTGTTTATTCCAATTTTAATAATGGTCCATACTACATTGAACCACCCCGTTTTATCAAGAGTTATTGTTTATTCATCATGAATTAAAATCGTCCTTCTCTATTCTCATTCTAGCTAACATTATACCAGAGTGCTCTTAAAATTGTTATTTAAAGGGACAACGATTTATACAGTCTAAATTTAGCCTCACTAATCACACCCTGCTTTGGTAGTTAGTCCATTGGCTTGCATCAGCCGATTACAAATCTTCTGGTCTATTTTACCATCTTGGCTTAGGGACAGTAATAGGAAGATTTTCTAGTTAAATATACAGGAGTTTAACAATAGCTATCTCACGGAATGTTTACGTTTTTATATAAATAAATCTCAAATTATTTGCCGAATGACCTGCAGAATAACCAGGTCAAAAGCATAACCCGCGATGACTCCCATAACCTGTTCAAGAGTCCTATTTAATCCGAGGGACTTGTTTTCCATCGAATAGAAAGTGGAGAGTCCCCTTTTACTCACGTCCTGTTTGTTTATTTATATCCAAAGATCGAATAAATAATGAATAAACCTTAAGAAGGTCAGATCTTCTATAAATAAAGATCTTTCCAGAGGAGTTGCAAGTTTCTTCTGCTTCCAGGAGATACGTTTTCCCTATGAGCTCTCATCCGCTTTCAAGAACAGGTGTGAGTCATTCATAACAAATAAAAATGTTCGTAGCCAAGGAGAGCAAGATCTGGTTCTGCTATAATTGAACTGCCGTACGATTTGTTATTCGAATTCCGAAGTGTTGACCATCAATTATTTTCGGATTTAATTGTTTGTTATTAGAACGTTAAAAAAAATGGAACATACAAATTGGTTCAGAACTCCGCTTGGTTTTGATCATTTTTTAAAATAAAATAATTAGAGCTTTCCTTTTGATTCACGACGCAATTCTGCATACTAACTAGTAATATTAGAAATTGTTAAGCAATTATTATTGTCCCCTCTTAAGTAGCGTAGATAACTGCATAATGATTAACTAAAGTATATTATAACCAGCAATGTTATTATTATCCCGGACTAAATTATTTATCTTAACGCTGTGTTAGCAAATTTCGAGCTATCAAAATTATTATAATCCATTTTGCTAACTAGGATGTTTTCATTCTGCATCATTTATAGCAGCAATCTTAGCCTAGGGCTACACCATCATTTAATTCGACAATCTACTATTTTTATTTAATTAATTATTTGTTATATCCTCAATACCACCTCCGTCAAATAAAAGATAAAACCATTGCATCTTCCATACGGTCTAACGTCAAAAGAATGCATCATAACAAGCAGGTTAAGAGTTGTATGCTTGAACCAAACTCCATCTACTTTTAGAGCTTACAGAAAAATGGCCATTCAAAGGAAATAATAAAATACAGAAAACGCTGATGTACTTATAAGCCATGAAGTTAGTACTAGACATTTAAGAAGAGTAGTCGTCGCTAATGGTCAAGCAGTCGAAGCGACGTTAAACAAAACATGTTCTTGTTAGAAAAAGTAAAATTGTAATAGGAACTTTTTTCAAATCTAGGTTTAATATGCAAAAACTAAAATTTGGTGTTTACTACTGATCGTAATTCTACAATTACAAATTGATATTTGTTCAATAATCAACACCATATTCGCCCTACTGGTGACTCTGCTCTATCTTTTCCAAAGAGATTATTGCATATCTGTCATGGATTCACAAGTTATAGTTCCATGTACAGAACTTATACCTATCATCGAATATTGTAGACAAATGATTACAGATACAATCTTAAAGTAACTTTGTGGGATCATGATCTTATAATCGTCGTTAGTTGTTCGTCAAATCCATTTGATTTGAATCTTCGGTATTGCGTATCCACTGATCGTGGTGTTCAATTGAAGGATGCTGAAGATGTAACCTTGCAACCTTTTCCCTTAGCGACATCACTTGGAATACTGCCAAGACAAGCGACAACTTGGAATAGTGCATCTGGAACGAAGTGCACTCTCTCCAAGCCTTGACCCAGTCTCATACTTACGGTTGAAAGTCGAAGGAATAACGTTTTCGCATGACCTTTACGCATGCAAATTTAGATATCTACACTAGTCTTTAAACTGTAATCGGCAAAAGTTAGGAACAATCGACAACAAAACATGTAAAAAGTCTGTACCAAGTCCTTTGATGGGTCATGAGTTTAATACATGATAATGGTTATACTATTCCTTTCGCAATTGATGTGCAAGTAGTGCAATAAAAAACAAAATTAATAATTTATCAGCCACATTCGGTCTCGAACTAACAGATAACCCTTACTCACTAACCGTATTCCAATTTTGGAATGTTATTTTCCTCTAAAATCCTTAATCATCGAAAACGTTGGTTTCTTATTCAATATAAACTTATTTAAGTAAATGTTTAATTATTACAAACATTTATGCCTGTGATCTCTTTTCAAATGTTCCTATAATTCATACGAAATATATTTTTTTAATCTTTGGAATTCAATTCTTTTATTTTTATTATCATATTTTTATTTTATTTATTTTTTTATTATTGTTTTTTGTTCTTATTGAATGATTTTATAGTTGTTTAGCGCTATTACTTATTGCCTAAAAGTGGCAAATTGTATATATAAAAAAAACTGAAGCGGAATCTCTTTGCAATGAGTAAGTGGTGTTATGGACGGATAATAAGCAGGAAAAAACTTTTCTAAATATAAATATAAATAAATAAAAAATAAACCTTTTTTAGTAAGCAAATAAAGAAGAGTTGTAAAAATGTCTTGTTGTTATAAAATTCAAAAATGTTTTTATCATATTCTTTACATTGTTTCACATTAAAAACATTATTTCTTCTTAAAATTTTATAAAAAAAAAAAAGATTAACAGTCAATATGACCAAGAAGTTATAAGAGATGTTTCAACAAAGTAAAAATCTTTAAACAGGTATAATGACCAAATAATTAATTACAACTTTCCTTCAAGTAAACTTCATTATATTGTTCATATTACGCTTAAGGCAAATAAATTTAAAAATCGAAAATTACTAAAGAAATCCCCTACAACATAAATATGTGAATACAATTAAGTATGAATCATTCTCCTTCATTAAATATTGTTTTATTCTCAGCCTTTTCCCTTAATAGCATTAATACGTAACAAGCTCAACAACAAGTGGAATTCATTGGATTCAAGCCAGGTCTAAGAGAAACTCACCATCTCCCAATGATTCATAAATAAATATAATATTTAATATAACAAAAAACAACTTTTATTTATTTACATGTTCGTTAACCATTTCAATCGAACTGCTGCAGTGAAAGTACTTTATCATCCAATAAAAAAATAAATCTGGTCCCTATCTTGATCAGCCGATATCATCCATCAAAACGTGTACACAAAGCCCAACCATAGCCTGCAATCACGACCTTTATTCTGGAAGAAAGTACTATTAATATGATTACAAACATCAGAGATCCGAGCGGCACCTGCAGACCAATCTCCTCCAATCACGTCTTGGAAAGAACCACGCCCATAACGAGCGCCCTTCTAAAGTCACGGCCTTGTGGAGCCTTGCGACAGCTTCGGATCATTCAGGATTGTATTGCTCAACGTAACAACCCCGGTGGAAGACTCTGTTATTCCTCGGAAGGTATCTTTGTCTTGGAGTTTTATCGTCATAGAATGAGTCGGAGTGCCGATCGCTAGTACATAAAGGGTAAAACCGGGTCTGAAGTGTAAAACCGTTCAAGGAATAATATGCTTCAGGATTCCATCTACAGCTCTCTACGATGCTATCCATGTCTTTTGAGTAATTGAGGTCAATGAGTAAACAGTACCAATAGTGAAGGACAGAAAAAAAAGAAAGAAAAAACAGTTGTTTTAAATGCCTCATATAAACACATCGTTCAGGATCAAAAACTGTTTTTGGCTAGTTTAGTGAAGCAAAGCTTTATGCTTCCGAATTGAGGTTCAGAACCGGGCTGATACCATGTAAAGTAAGGTGACAATGTGCCGTGTTAGACATTTTTGAAGTTAATGAGTTATCCGCTCACACAAAGAATTGGTTTGAAGTAATGTAAGGTAATAGCCGATCTAAAATAATGTTCTAATACTTCCCCTGCAGTATGCAGTACTACAGCTTGTAGTACTGTGGAATAACTTCCGAGGTACAATAAAGGAACTTCAAGATAGAATGATGTTAGCTATGCTTTTCTTTATATTGTGGGATAAAAATAATTTCTGAACTGTAATCAAATTTGAGAGAAATATTAACATATAACGGTTAAGAATGGATGGGCAAGGGGCAATGATCTCAGTAGCAATAAGTAAATAAACTTGCAAAAGATCAGAGATAGCTCGACCCCAGGAATCTTACAACCACGAACTGTTGACCAAGCAACCAGCTGTAAGTACTATCTTCATTGACCTTATGGTGCACGCTGTTTCAATGTGCTGTTCCCACGTTTATTCTGCGTATGGTCATGCGGTGTAGATTACTCTCTCAAAGATTGATTCTCAACATATTATTCGCTCCAATAAAACTCTTTGGAGCAGAAATCCATAAGAGACCAGGAAGAAGGAAATCACGAATGAACGAACACTTAGAAAAGTAAATATTTTCGGAAGATGTTGAATAAGATATGGTTACTCCAGACCGAAAAGAATTTTAATAAACAGAATATTTGGAGCAGTATAGTTCGATAATAGTTCGTGTATATATTGCGTTCCAGGAACTGAATGTTCCAACTTCGTTATTAGCGTATATCACTGTGGAACATTATTAAACGTTGTGGCAAAGTTCTATGTCGTTGTAATTCTTCTTACTTAAACAATTATTTCTAGTTATACACAAATCAACCATAACAAAAAAAAATCAAATTCTGTCGTTAATCAAGCAATCCAAATGATTCGAAAGAAAAACAAATAATCCGGTTAAATAATAAATTTTAAAAAATAAGTTCCTTAATATATAGTGTTAAAGAACATAAAATACCGTATTCCATGCTTAAAATATACATATAGATTTACAAGAATGCACAAAAGAAAGTAACATTTACTGTTTACAACATAAAAAGTCCTCTACTAGTAAACAGATTCTCACACAAAATATGAATACAGATAACACTTCTTTGGCCTCATAACACTGCTTAATGTTGTGATTTCACATGATTGGGACATGGAAATGCAATGCTATGAGACGTGAAATAAAGCCCATCATTGCTTATTCTCTTGACCCATTTAAGTCGGTATCTCAGTCCACACCCTTTTGACACCACACTCAAGCCCTACCCAACATCTCAACACAAGAGGAATGTGACAGATTGCACAATAAGTGACCAAGAAACAAAGGTAGACTATTCTTGTGGGATTGGGCACTCTTGAGCTGTAATCTTCGACCTTGGTACGGGATAAGCATTCAAATCCCACTCCATTTTCTTTAAAAAGAAAGCAAAAATTAACCAATCAGCATATTAGGCGTTCCTGGAACTTCATTTCTCATTTCAGTTCTGTAACTCCATGATGGTTTCTGTAGAAACTGAATGATGGTCAAATAAACAATACTTTTTAATTGTTTTTAACCAAACTCTTTTGGGGCGTAAATGCTATAAAGAACCAAGGAAGAAAGAAATCACGAATGCACAAAGCTCTTAGAGCAGTAATAAAACTGAATATATTCGGCAGACCTTGATTTCAGCAGATTGGGAGCAATCTTGAGATGTAAAAATCTGAAGGTTCATTTTCCTATTTCTATAGACCTCAATACGTTTTTGGCCTCACTGTAATTAGTGTAAATTACTATAGTAAACCAAGGAAAAAAAGATAGCGCAGCTGAACCGCAGTAAACCAAACCTTAATATGTGGTACGTTCAATGTGAAACCTTATTTATCGGAAGTCGATTGAGAACATATTTAAAAAAAAAAATTTAAATTTTTGTATAATAAATACTTACTAAATAATAAATGGAATAACAATGGAATCTTATTTCGAATCAACAAATAACCAATAACTAAATAAATAATAACTTATCTTTATTTTTTATTTTATCGTTTTTAGATTAATTTATTGATATTTACAACTTTAATAATATTACAACAAGTAAATTATATCTTTATTTAAAAATAGTTAAACTAAGGTAGAAATACAAATTAAAAAGAAAACAAATAATGAAAAGTACTAAGTGAAACGCAAGTTATATTGAAAATGAACTTGAAAATCTTGTTTCGTTTTTTTAATAACATGTTTTGATAATTTTGGCCCTCTGTATATATTTATATCTCCTTTTTTTTTTAGTTTAGTTTAAAATTGGCAAAATATGCGTGTAATTAACCATAGACGATAATAATTCTTACAATGGATAAAATAATTCTTAAACTTAAGAGTTATCGGAATACAGAATTCATATCAATGGATTCTAAGAAACTAGTAAATAAGAAATATTGATAAACTCTACATGTAATATAAAATAAATGTCTTAAAAAATTGATATTATTAGTAACTTGAGACCGGGTTTTAGCAATAAAAATCGAAAATACGAATAATGAAAAAAAGCGTCAATTTATAGAAATTAAAATGTCCAAATTTGTGTGTAAATGTAAACTGAAGTAGAATTGAAATACATAAAACCTATGAAAAGTAGTTAGTCCCACACTCTTGAGGCGCGGTAATATTAAATAATGAATTAGCAAATCCTTGTTTTGTGGAATAGTCTGGAATAAAATTGGTTGGTAGCCTGTAAATTTGTTTGTAATTCAATATTATATTTATGTAGAGGTAAAAATTACCATATTTTTTCTAGAAATAAATTGTATCACAATAAAATTGACAAAGATGGGAACATATTTAACAGTGGATAATTCTTAACCTAGGGGTACTAACTTTTGCCCGCGAATTCGTCCACGTTGATTTTACTTAGGATTTTAAGTTGAGTTTAAACGGAGAGTGAAATTTGAATTCCATATTATAAACAATGACTTAAAGCATTTGTGATATCAGCCAGCCTACCAATGCTTATCCCTTTGTTGATAGATTTTAATCAACTGTCCTATTAAATATTAAATAGCATAATTACAGATCTTAAACAGCATAATTGGATTTCTATTGAAATCCAAAATATAATATAAAAAAACTGTAATATCTAGGGGTTGATTTTCCAAAATCTTGAATACAAATTTTATCCTGTTACAATGTAAAGCCTGCTTACTTTTTTCAAATCTCTAACTTAATCTAATACGATATCTCGTATTTTACACTTTTATGGATCAATTTAAAACAATAATTATAACAAAAAAAACGCGTTTCTTTATTTTTAATGTAGAAGCTAAATCTAAAATCGCATGGTGCTCGCTTTAAAAATAACATTTTTTTGGTATTACAAACGTTTGTCACCCTTTACACCCTCCACGGGGACGGTTTTTTAAAAATCCTTTCTTAGTGCGCGTTAGTATTATAAAATGTATCTACTGTCCAAATTTCAAGTCTGTAGCTTGTGCCGTTTTGGCACTGCGATGGTCTTTTCAGTCAGGACGAACTATTTTATATATATAGATAAAAAATTCAAAACTTCTACAAACATATTCATTTTTTTTTAAGAGTGTTTATTAAATCCATGAATTGAACACGTTAATAGATTTCCTAATTAGTTATAATCTTTATGATCATAAATAAATAAAAAAATGTGTTGAGCAATGAAGTTGGAAATGTTAGTCAATCTTTAGCCAGCCTGGAATGAGCACGCTATCACCATTCTAATGATAGTTCCCACAAAAGTTGCAACTTTCAGTCCTAATTACAACGTAACAAAACGCAATGGAACAAAATAACTATTAAAGGATTCTAAGAAGCTATTAAATATGAAATATATGCAACCTCGGTTTTGTAAAATTTTAAAAGAAATGTCTTAGTTAGTGAAATGATATTAATGATAATTAGAGGCTGTTAATAAATTATCTACTTTACTATAATGTATTACCAAAAATAATCCCGCTTAGACAAAATTAGTCAAATTCACAACTTTAAAATAAAATTTAGTTAAACGAATACTGTGGCACAAAGTCCGACAAGTTTGTCCTTTTTAATAATCAAGCTCTAAAATTTCTATTATTGTCATTAAAGGAGGAAATATCTTCTTTTATGATTCTATCAGACCATAGAGAAACATTCGGCAGGTCCAATTAGTGAATAACGCTTTAACATTACAATTGATTAGGTTTCCATTTCATATCATGTTACTTTAACTGTATTTCTTTTTCATCTTGACGAATAGTTTCGAAACTCACTCCGAGTTCGTGGTTGGGTCGAATTTAGAAATGTCTGCTTCTCAGGTAACTTCAGACTTAATTTAAAAAAATGAAATGTCATAATCCCTAATGAAGGCCTCCGACTGCGTTCTATTACATTCAGTCTAAAAGCAATGCATATTCAACTAGAGAAATGAACTTATACAAGAAGTTTTCACTTGATGTTAACGTTGAATTTTCGCAGTTAAATTACAGACGTCACATGGAATATATAATTCGGAATTGCGACAAAGAACGAACATCAGTTTCACAAAAGTGTATAATGTGACCCTAAATAAGTAGCATTGTTACACAAATATTTTTTGAGATCTGTTTCCGATGTAGGGCAGCAGCTTATATGGAAGAGGCATGTAAATTTTCGATGCAATAGATGGTTATTGTTATTCTACTATTTATATTCTTATTGTTATTGCTACCATTGTAATTGAAATATAGGTTCATGTTTCATAACCACTATTGCTTTTCAATGAAGTTTGATTTCGGGTACTGTTAATGAAGTACAATACAAAAAAACTTTGTGATCTAATATTTTGTCGTACGTTTGACAATAGCAGGGCCAAGAAAAACAAGATAAAACCCGTTGTTCTACTTTAATAGCAACAAAACATGATAAGAAAAGGCTATATAAGATTTTAAAAACCTGTACTAATACACCCCTTTAATGGTCTGGTGTTCAGTACGGTAGAGGCTGCACTGTATCTTGGACAACGGCTAGGCAGGGAGATGATTGGCCCGAGATCACGTTCAACCGCCAGCTTTTCCCCTTTACTTAGGGTACCCACTTTATAGAGGCTGGGTGAGCACCAGGAGGGTTTTAGATCCAATAGGATCCATATCCGTCCGATTATAGATTAAATAAAAGTCTGTCATCGGACATGATTCGAATCCAAGACCTTCGGCATGGCAATTCAGCGCTCTAACACTTAGCGCTCTCCTGAATTATAAGATTAATATGTTAAAAGAATAAATTAGAAAAAATATTAATTTAAAATTTAAATAATAATGATTTAAATATTGTAAAAATAGAGAAACAAGTATAAGTATAAATTAACAGAAGGATATATTAGAAAAGATGTATTAAAATGTTTATTATATTCATTTAACTTGTGTTTCTTAAAATTCTTTAACACTTAGTCACTCTACTCCGAAAAGTAAACGTACTAATTTTAAATAAAAATTAAATACTTTTCTTAATGTAAGTAACAGTGATTTTATCAACACGGATACAAGAATGACTGTTAATTAAAGTAACTTACATTAATGTAAATGTTACAGCTGATTACTAAAAGTCCTGCAGATAGTGAATGAACGCCCTTTCTCACCCTACTCACACTAAGAGGTCATGGAAAACAAAAGGTTATTCACGCAATTTCAATGAGTACATTAGATAAATCAAAAAATATATTAATCACTCGCAAACCATTCCTGGATTGTTAGATAAATGATTAGCCACGAGAACGAGGTTTATTTTTTTCTTATGGATTTTTTTTTGGCCTTTTTGATCTTTAGTGTTCTGATTATTGTTAAAGATTTTTTTTTTGTTTATATTTTTGTATTCATTGAAATTTGCAACTGTATTACAAATATACAAGTATGTTATAACGATACGAGTAAATGGCAGAAATGGTGTACCAATGTAATTGGCGTGAATAAAGACAAGTAGAGAAATTTCCTAGTTGTAGTAATCATTACAGCAATATAAATATCTTTTATTTTTGTAGACAATTGTATTCTTAATAAAATTAAATATTATACAATACCACGGAAATTGAAAAAGTTTCATTTGGATAAATTCATTGGTGAATGCTATAATAACGTTTCTTGTCCCAAATAAATTAAAAAAAACTCAACTAAATCAACAGAAAAATTAATTATTGAAACAAATATGTGATCAACTGAATCAGAATGCACGGAGACACGAAAAAATAAGATAAAAGGTCAAGTTATCCTTTAGTTTTCAAATGTTTGAATTCTTCCGGGGTTCTCTCCCTCCAGCTAGGTTTAGTCAATTGATATGAATTACATATCAAGTATATATAAGTGTTATTGCAAAATTTGAATGATGAAAATTTGAATGAATGATAGCTTTATTCTAATGTATAAGTATCTAATTCTAATGTTGCAAGCAATAATTAATTTCAAATCCCCCCTCATATATTTTGTCTCATTCTGTGTTTTGTTTCCTTCCAAATAAATGGCTTCGTAAACAACTAGAGGTTGAGCAATGAATTTTCGGAAATACCATATACTCTTTAGCAGCCTGACAAAATATTGGTTATAGGTTGCATAGGATCACTATTTACATTTTTTTTAAATTAATAAACAATAAGTGATTATGAAATAATGAAATACCCTGCCAAGAATATTTTCACGGTAGAGGTAGCTTACCTGACTTATGCAAAATGGCCTCTTTCCTTGTTCTCAGTTGCGCAAGATTTTTTTTCAGTTGTCAACGTACATCACACACAACGTGCGGCTGTACCCAATCGTAATAGCTCTTCCTGTGCTACTCGGAAAAAATAATGTTCATGAGGTGAACCATGCAGCCGTGTATTTGGGTATTTTTTTTTAATGGTTACTTCTCGTTTTATCACTTCCAAGACCTATTTTATTTTTATAATAACAATGAGGCAAAGCGAAGCCGATGGCTCGGCGCCGATACCACCTTTCTCTGGTTACAAACTTCCGTCCACTGACCACCATCCACCACCCAAATCCGCTAGATCACTCTTAACGAAATCCTACCACCTATAACTCGGTCCAGCTTCCAGACGTTTTCCAGTCGGCATAGCATAAACCAAATATCAAAAATATTAGGTATTTATAAAATAAACATATGTATTGAAGACATAAACTTCCATAGTTAGATCAAACACTTTATGTTAAAAGGACAGGAGAAGATATTTGAACATATCCTCCCTGCCATTTCCAACTATCGAATGTGAAAACCGGTACTTTTGAGGAAAATTAAAAAAAAAAAAAACAGTTTGAAGGTTCAATAAAAATTAGTGCCTATAATCAAACCAATGACATTCGTTTTACATTGTTTTTGTGACTGATAGATTAGAATAGAATAGAAAAAGAATTTTATATTTTATTAATAATTTTAAATAAATATTTATCTGACCAAAGGCCTACATCAGAATAAAACAATATTTACATATTATCTTGAAAGTAAATAACTGAACAGGTATGTTTTGGTAGAGAATCAGAAAATGTAATACAAAATTAAAATAAAAAAAAACAGACAAATATACAACAAATAGAAATAGGCTTATGGAAAAATAAGTGAATACATGATAGAATCTAATAATAAAAAAATGATACAATTATGAGTAAGGAATATTTACAGTAGTTCATCAATCGGTCAAGTTGAATATATCTATAAATTATATTGAATACATCTATTAATTATAAGCATGATAGATGCCTCTATATGAATTTGATATCAATTATCAATCTAAACCAACTGCTATAAGTCGAAAACGAAAACTTTGTTTTTTCACATCCGATACTTTGCGATAGCAGAGACGATATGTCGAAGTATGATTTGGAAAGAATATTAGAAACTTGGTGCTTTAATGCCAAATAACCAATTTTTGGATCATTTAATTCGTTGTTTTAAAACATATTAAGATTATTGTAAATATTAATTAATGTTAAAGTATTATAGTGTAGAGTATACCATGGTTAATAGCTCCCATAACAATAGATCATTTGAAACGATCAGATTAAATCATCCGAAGAAAGTGAACGAAGTTATAAATACATCAGTAGAAGAGATCGGATTATGGCAAAGATGATCCTCTGTTCTTGAACTTGAGGAACGGTTATAAAGGAGCGATACAAGTGTATAAAGTCACTGGCAGTTACACAACTGTAACTACGGTTACACAAGATCCGAACGGTACTCCTTGTGCATCCTTGATGCCTTTGTCGTCACCTCAACAATGCCATACCGTCGCTTTCCATAAAAGAAATATGTCCCTAGAAGTGTGTTACCCTACATGTCATGCAACAGTTCGTTAGTCCGCCGGAATCCTAGGAGACAGCTTAACTACGCTTTCCTTTCCTAGTTGAATCGGGGATTATTGCGTACGAAATGTAATTGTAGGCTAATTGGTTACGTCACGGAAATAACAGACTAGAAACGTTTCGCAAGACGAGGAATGGACTTTTCCTTTCGATAATTAGAAAATAAGTATAGTTTTTATGTAGAACGATGTTCCAGAAATGGTGAAAGGATTAAGGACGCGATTAAAAAATGATCCGTTAAATTAGTAATTTCCTGAATACCAAAGGCGTGTGTGGCAGTCGTCAATTTTTTCCCAAAGTCTAAAAAGACTAAAAATTGTTCCTACGTGTGCAATTGCTACAGTGCCTTCATGACTCGGCCTAAAGAGGGATCAACTTTGAAGAAGTGTGAAATTTAAAAAATGGCAGAGAGTGTTAATAAAAGCAAAAGTTTCTGATTTCTATTTGAAAACTATTATAATCATATGAAAATTGTTTCTCTTTTATTTGTTTATTTTTTGTTCCAATTGGTGATTTTTTCGAATTTCGAGAGTTAATTCTGAAAATCTTCTCGCATTATTGAAATTTCTTTTTCCTAAAATAAAAATACCTTCTATACAGAATAGTTTTAAAAAAAGGGGTAACATAAGAGTTTCAAAAAAATGTAAATACACATTTTTTTCCATAGATTATATTTTTATATTTTCTATAGATAGAGATTGGTCCATACATTAGAGACAGCCAATCCAATGACGGAATGAAAATCGTAGTCTGATAGATTTAATGGATATACTTGGATGTCTAAAGTGAAAAACGGTCAAAACTAAAAAATGCATATCTGCCTGAACGAACCTAAGACACAGGTTCTAGTTCTAAAACTTGAATCCTTCATAATTTTTACATTCTCTTAATTGTTAACGTTGATTTTAATTTTAATTCATTATTTCGTAGTTTTTAATAGTCGGATCTGTATATCATAATCCCAAAGCTGTTAGTCTTTGCAAAAAAAGAATATCAGGCAAAACCTTGCAAGTGAGTGATCTGTGCACAAATTACGTTCTTCTTCAACCAAAATATAAAACATTCTATTCGGTTTAGTTTAAACCCGAATTTTTTGTAAGTCGGACAAACAAATCCTCACAACAAATAAATTGGCTATGCCGTCCTTTAGAGATGATGTAAAATATCGGTCTCGAGCCTCTGCGATGTCAGGTACTCGTTACAAATTCTTATCCTTATTAAACCTAGATAGCCAAAATTTAGGACTTTCGCTGTAGCATCGTCCGGTTAGCTATGACATCATTAAGTGACGTTAAATAATTAACAAACGAATACATTTTAATTTTGAAAGGTCAAACAGGATCATTGATATTTTATATCGATGATTTGATTATTAAAAATCGCATAAGAGTCGTTAAGATCCTAAATCCTTAATTATGCATATTTTCTCTAACCCATAAACCATGGTAGGAACATTAAACTACACCATACTTAACTGACCACCTTAACTAGATCTAGTTATCCCTTATGGCCAGTTATCTCACCATCATTATGTTCCAATGATGACCCATTAAAGCTATTCAGAGAAATCTCTTGGTAAAGATGATGGACCCGGATATGTTCCAGAACAGAAGAGAATATGGAAATGAAATTACAAAACGGTCTATTTCATTATTCGGGGCGATTTAGGAACATTTCCGCCGGCGGGAGTGTGTTCTACGATTTCAGTTGCGATAATGTCCTCACGTCTCCAGTCGTGACTCTTTTAGCGGACTTTCACTAGAGTTGGAACAATGTTCTTATGAACCTGCTCCCACTTATCTCTTATTTAACAGAAAAATATGTCGGAAAGGTCTTTTATCGAGTAGATAAATCAGCTACTCTTCATTAACTACAGTGATCCAGTGATCGATTATTCAGTAACCAGATATATGATTCATTTATAAATTAAAATACCATATATTTTTATGATATACAACAATAAAGAGCTGCTATCATATTAATAGTGACTGATGTGATTAATAGTGATTACTTCCTTCATTTAACTGTAACTATTCTATTCAGTCATGAGCATGATCTCCTAGTCTTTGAAAGAAAAATCCTCTGAAGAATCTTCGATGGAGTTTATCTAGATGGAAACTGGCGAAGGAGAACAAACAACGGAGTCTCAATATATAACGAAGCAGATGTTAACTTCTTAAAGTTTATAAGACTGCGATGGGCTGGTCACGACTCTAGAATTGAAGGCAAGGCCAATCCCAATAAGGTTTTGACAGCACCTCTCTACTACACAAGAAGAAGGGGGACATCATCCTGGGAGTCAGGAGCTGGATAACGGCTGGAAAAACAGAGAAGACTGGAAGAAGCTGGTGGAGTAGGCCAGGACCCGTCACCGGGTTGTAGCGCCAAAGAGTAGTATTCTATTCATTGGAGCGGGGTACCCGTTGTGTCGAAGGCAAAATCTGGCGGTTGATAGTAATCTCAGACAAATTAGCTCTCTGCACAATGGTAACCCAAGAAACAGTGCAGGCACTACAATGAACTGAACCCATGGCCCTTCTTGGGTTGTAGTGCAACAGTCTTTTAAAACTATTTTATTCTATTCTACAAAATAACCTAGAGGGTAGTGAGGAGTATGTAGTCAATTCAGAGACCAATCGAGACTAGTTGTTGATTAGCCCCTAATATAAGGAAAATTGCATAAAAATCAGTCGATTTTCACATCCCTCAAAAATCTCACTGAATATTCAATTATCACTCGATCCAAATACTAAAATTTATGCCATTTCGAAATTAACATACCGGTACTAAAGTCGCTAAAAAGAAATTCGCAGATGAATTTAGAACGCTATTGAATGTAAATTCAATGACAGGTCCGTAGGACCTCCTTCGCGAATCTTAACAATTATCTAATGGCGAAATATTCGACCATTTCTCAACACTTATTTATGGCATACCCTAATTCGGGGTTTATTGCGAGGAACCCGTTCAAGATCATAAACCTTTCAGTGTAATAATTTACTTAGATTAACAGGTAGTTCGAGGTTAGAGGGGTTACATTACGGAGTAGAACTTCAAAGTTCCACTAAGCCTTTGAATTCCTTTCGTATTCGTAGTCCTTAAACTATCTTACATTTTATTGTTAAAGGAACATACAATTATTAAATGCTTAAGTATGTATTATAATATACTTTACAACGTTGTCTTCATCAGTGACTATAATCTAAGTCGCAAGACCTATGAAACTATTTTTAATAAATATATTGTTCCATTCAAATTTGTCCCTTTGTTTATTTTTCCATAAGTAAATCATTCTAAAATTCCAATGGTTCGTGACTAATGCAATAAAGGTCGTGTGTTGGAGTCACGCTAGGATAACCGGTTGGAATTGGCAGCACCTGCTGTCCTCTTGTAAGTGGCAGGACTTCGGTTCTTCGGTTTCGGCAAATTAAAAAGTTAACGTAGAAAATTCTGAACAAGAAGATTTTGCCAAATACAATTGTTTTTCGGGCCTCTCTATCCATGGCTCTGGTGTAAATAAAAACCGTGCAGTTAAAGCCCCTACCGAAAACCCTAACCCTCTGGTCTAAATGTGATGAAATGTATCAGTTTCAGTCTAATTTGACCTTAAGGATAAAGAGAAAATAATGGAACGTAATGTATTCATGCGTAGTGGTAAATTTTTAGTTCATTTACATTGTATGGTATAAATATATCTACTTAGAACAAACTTATTCAGATTTAATACAGGCAAAGAAAATTTTAAAAAATTGTTAAGAGGCACCCAATACAAAAATAATTTAATCCTTTACTTGACAGCTTTCTTTATAATAATTAAAATAAATTGGCCAAATTCTTTACTTATATTTCGTTTTCCCCTTTTGTATTCCTGTTGTGTTAATAAAATTTGAGAGAGAATACAACTCATATTAACAGTCCGAAAAAGAAACTTCAAATAGAGGCAGTGCAGCACACCAATGCATTTCGACACGTAGTGTCCTAAATAGCTCCAGACACTAATTTATACATGGGCGTGTTGTTTGTAGTTTTAAGAGAAAATAAAGTGTTGTACATTGTGTTTAAATTAGCAATTTAGTTGGATTATTTAAACTTTCTCAGAAGAGAATACATGAAGCTATACTTGTTTCACTATGAAAACAATAATTAAATGACTATAATAAAATTATTCATTGAAAGGCCGGGAAACCGAAGAAGACTATGATTCTGCGGGCACATAATAAAAATGAACCCAGGAAGACTTAACTAGAAAATATTTGACAAAATCCGTAATTACAAGAGTTTAAAAGTCTGAGAGACTTTTGATTTTTTTTTTAATCTTTCAATTAAATCGTTATCCTGAAACTGAAGAATCACCATTATACTCGGCAAAAGATTAATGCATACAAGATACAAAAGACTAATCTGGAAGAAGAGTAAGAGCGCATCAGCTTGCCCGAGTAATGGATGGTTTTCTGTAATGGAGCTTGAAGACAAAAACAAGGAAGACTAGTATCCTTGAATCAGCGGTAAATCACCTGGAATCAGCTGAGAGGTAGCCATTACTTGGATGAGTAAGAATCTGGGTCGGCAGGAATAATCGATGTTCCGCTTAGTTCTCTCATCCTTCGATATGATCGAATTTTCCAATAACATATGGAGTATCAGCGGAAGTTTGTAAGTATAAATTTAGATTTGTACATTTAATTGATAATCATCATAGTGAAACCAATGCAATTTTTAATCGAAAAGTAGTATTATTTACGGAAAATGTACTCTCTAAAAAAGTGTCTCTAATAATCGACGATTAGCTATTTCGATATAATTATTTTAGTGATCCAATGTAATAAAAATCATTTAAATATTATAATAAAATATAATATTTTATTATATAAATGCTAAATTTAAAAAACAGGCAGGAATAAGATGGTCACACGAGAGAAAGAAAGTGCACAGGAAAAAAAAAATGAAAGAAATAGCATAAAAAAGGCAAATAAGGCCTATAAGTATTTTGCGTAATTCTAATGGGCTCATTTGTAAAATATTAATAATATATAAATTATTACATATTCATTTCTCGTCAAATTTATTTTTTTATTAATTAATTATTATATTTGGAAAATAAATATTCAATTTATTATATTATGTAATAGTATGAAATTTGATACTCAGCATATTAACATAATGTGATTTCGAGATTATTGTCTGTTACATAAACTATTATAGATCGATAATTTTGGTTTTGATTCCCAGTAATTCCAAATTAGCGTTATAGCCGATAGGTATTTTTGTAACGACTTTTTAATGTACAGTTGAAATTTTATAAAACGTCAAAAGTTGAATTTCCCAAGTAATAATTAATTTTATCTCTTTGCTTATTCATCACGAAAAAAAAATCGAATTGATTGTTACTACTAAAAAATTTATTACAGAAGTTAAAAGTACACGCTTGATTCTAAAACCATTAATAATTTTTCCTTACTCAATATCGTTTATGTATACAATTACGTTTAAAAATATATCTATTAAAGTATATAGAGGATTTCCAAACTAAAAAAAAAAATAAACTAGTAAAACAATAAATGATAAGATATTTACAATCTCATCATTGTAATTAATAGTCAGAGATTATCTGTTGCATTAATTATTAAAGTGCGTCCGTACATGGTGATGTATTATTTATAAGCTTGTGAACTATGAGAAATAAAACAATGGAGCTGGATGGAGTTCGATAATATGAATATTTCCAGCCTTACTGAATAAAAAAACTATTCATACAACTGTACAGGCTCCCACGTGGGCCTTGAGTATGACTGTTTTTTATTATTATTTTTATTCATTCCCAAGCCTAAATAAAAGAGGCAGCAAAGCGTAGTTTCATAATACATGCATCGTAGCCATTATGGGAAGCATTGCTGCTAATATTACGTGTGCATGCATTTTCTAAACATGCAAGTAGAAAGTATGTTAACTTTATTGCATGAAGTAATTTAAGATACATCGTTAATCTATTAAATTGATTGAGAACAAAGATATAACGATAAAAATTCATATTAATGTATTTATATATTATCATATTTTATATATTATGTATTCATATTAATGTATATATACTATTGTAACAAACAAACTAATGTGAATTTTGGGAAACTAGTTTCATTTCATAACGTCAACTGTATACATTTAAAAACACCTCACTAGAAGTTAGCGAAAATTGAAAGAATGAAATTAACGAAAAATAAATGCATGACATAATTTTCTTAATCAATCTTTAATGATCGACCAAGTGACCTTTGATGTGAGATTAGGCTCGAATGAAAAAAGAAACAAATTAATAGCAAAATCAAACAATAGAGTTTAATCAAACGAGACCTCGCCATTACGATGTTGCAATTTCTTATATTAAACAACAGTAGACTTTTAATTTAGTGAAAACATCGTTTTTCTAATTAAAGTTCTTATATATAATGGCTAACGAAGTTTTTATATTCAGTCCTCAATATATATTTTTTTACACTGATCAACGCATGGAACAAACGAGTTCATCGTTTTATTTTTAGTTGTTCATACATTTTTCATAACCAGAATGATTTTCCATAGCCACGACGGTTAGACTATGCAAAATGATTTTCCAACTTTCCCCGAACCACAATCACATATAATGGGCTATTGTTTCAGCACAAAAAAGTGAAAATTACACTGACTATTCTTCCTGGAGGAAAATTATTATTTAATGAAATTCACACAACATATTTTTGGTATTTCTTTTATCACCCTCTAATAAATTATGTTCCCAATAAAAGTGCCCTTTTTTTCCTCCTTGTTCAAGCTCCATTTTAATATATTTTGTATCTGCATTATGTATCGGTTTAATCTATAATAGGTTATAAAAATTGGGTACCCAAAATAAGGGGAGAAAATCAGGCGGTTGAGCGTGATCTAGGACAAATCACCTCTTTACAGAACCGTTTTCCATGAAATAATACAGTCTCTACCATGTACTGAACCCCAGACCCGTTCACGGGTTGTAGTGGTACAGATTTTTTTTTATTTATCATGGGATATATTTCTGAACTAGAAAATTATTGTACAATAATAATTCTTAAAAATCAAGATGAATAATTATTTTTTAAGTATGTATTTAAATTAGGTTCAATAGTTATAAAGTATAATGTTTTGTGGCCAAATGCTCCCTATCCCCAATAATCACAGGTCCAGATTAATCCATATTATTATTATATTTGTCATAATTTTTCAGACAATGTTTTAATATTACAGTAAACGCTCTTAAAATCTGTACGTTTTCATTATCACGACTTTTTATAATTTTATGTTAATATGGCCCCGAAAATTTGGACATAAAATATTGAAACAAATCAAAATATAAACCTAACGAAGAATTGTAAATGTTAATTAGAATTTAAATTAAATAAAATTATTTGTCATTATAATATAAAACGTAATTTTAGAATTGGAAAATCTAGTCAGTTCCGTCTTTATATTTTTGGAATATAACTTCCAATAGATGATTTTAATTTTGTTAATAAATCTATAAATTAAAAAAAAAACTGTACCACTACAAACCATGAAAGAACCTCGGTTATTATACATTACATAGTAGAGACTATACTGTTTCTAAAACAATGGAGATGACTTTTCCAAGATCTCGCTCCTCCACCAGGTTTCCCCTAATTGAAAATACCCACTTTATAAAGACCGGGTGAGCTCTAGGTGGCTTTGTAGATCTTACAGGGCTATAAATATATCAAGAATTGATTCAATCCGTTATCTTGACATTAAAACAAATTTTGGAATGATTTAAAAGAAAGCAACTATGATTTACCTTATTAAAAATTGTTTATCCACTCCTACACTCCGTAGTGCAATATCTAACGGTTTTTACGACCGAATTTCTTATGCATTGCGATTGGATTGAGTCAATACTCCACGCCTTCCACCGAACATGAAAGACCTCAATTTAAACAAACTGTGGCAATGTCTAACTGATTCCAAATGGACCGGACACTGATTATATGCAGATGTAAAGGCGGCAAATCGGTATTTTCATTAAGAGAAAGGACAACTCCGAGTAAAAGCAAAGAATTATTGAGCGGGCACGTTTGGGGGACTTTCACTGGAGTTGCAGCCTGCGGTCGCTGGGCAGCTAGAAAGTACTAGACCTTAGGAACTTTAAGTAGCAAGTCCAAGCATCCTCGACCATCATTAGGGTTAGCTTCGTCATTTGAATAACCACTTTCTAGATCCTAACATTATCGAAGGTAAATCAAGTACAGGATCGCGAAACGCCAACATTGACAATGTTTACTTTTTTTTTTATCAATTATTAATGCACTAGATCCTCTGATATAGGAAATTCTAACGTCTCAAGTGCTAAAACTTCACCTAAAAAATCCAACGTTTTATATTCTCGATGCCTTTATTTTAATTTGAAAAAAAAAAGATTAGATTTTTCATTACTGAACTATGCTCGATACTCGAGTAATTCCGGATGTAGAAGACAAACCCAAAAAGTCCCTGTGTAAAGCTACTTACACCCTCAATACGTTCTTCCATATAATATAGGACAAGCCTCTCCTTAATGTGTTCTAAAAAAAATTCGGAAAGTAGTAATCTCACGTGCCTGGGATCTCAAGCAAAACAATTCATGAAGTGTATTTTCAATATCTGAGATATTTGAATTCGATATTAGACAAAGAAAAAATAAATATGTTCCAATATTTAAAATAATATGTTTAAAAATAACTTTTCATACGATATTAAATGATTTCTAAATAAGATTAATAAATATGAATCTATCAAAAAAAGTGATTAATGACAATTCCTTTGATTAGCCTTAGGAGATTAATAAGGAAGCGTTAAATGAAAAAATAAATCAATCTTTTTGACGAAAAGCAAAGCAAATCCGGGCTTTAAGTCTTAAAGATCTTTCAGAAATCCCATAGTTGGGTGATATGTAGTTAGCTTACTGTTCCATGTGAAGGGACTATAAGATACGGGTTGAATGTTGTTGAACAGCAAGTATGTAACAAACATCTAAAAGATTAAGTGAAGAAAATCTATAAGAGAGGAACATGCAAGAAGCATATAATATTCTAATTCCAACTTTAGACATGCAAATTTCGTCAAAACAACATTTTAAAAATGGAAAAGGTTTTAAATGTTCCGCCGAACAAGTTTCCTTATAAGACCTATCAATAATTTTTAAAAATGGCGGTATAAATAATTATTATTATCATTAACATCAATAATAGAAATATTTTAAGCGATCGTGAGTTATCAGACACGCACGGAATGAAACAAATGAGTTTTCTATAATAAATCTACTCTCTATATACAATCTTCCTTGATAATAGCAAAAAACAATTTTTCTGCAATCCTTCATTTTTCTTTCACTTTGCTTTAGTTGGATAAAAGTATTACACAAGAAGAGTAAGCATTAAATATTGCTGTGGAGTCAACTGAGTCTAGAACACACTTGTGGAGTTTTTAAAAAACTTAGTATGTACTTAAAAGTGTTGACAATGGCATTTACAACTCCGTAAGGGTAAAATACGAGCAATGCTGAATATAAATAAATATATGTATAAAGGTGCGTATGTATGAAGCCTGAGTTAATCAAATCTGACGGCAAGGAAAAAAATATTTACAATGAAGAACATAAAGTTAGGAAACAACATGTCCTAATCTCAGTAGGTACTGTTGAGGTACGGGGTTACAATTCGGTTTTGTATGATCAAGGTTTTTATTTTCGGAAAAGTGAAGCATCAAGTCCATCGAAAGTATACGTTGGACTTTTCATTAGCTCTATTTCAGAATTTTAATCGAAGATAAAGTCCATTAAAAAGACAAAAGTAACATGAATATAGAGTAACAAAGGTTAATGCGTACCCATTCATCACAGATATAATGCAACTTATATTATTGTAAATTGTGTCCCAATAGTAAATACACTTAACTCTCAAACTTGGTTAGATTTAATCTACATCTATATATATCTAAGCTTAAGAAATATCTGCAAAAGTATTAATCCGAAAAATCTTATCTTTCTCTATGATGACACATTTCCTCTGTTAAATGATACCGATTCTTTCTTTCTATCATTAATAAAATCTGAGCTATAAATGTATAAAAATGCTTCTAAAGCGTATTAAACACTATTGTCCAAGTAAAATCCATACATCCGACATACATTCAAAGCCGAAGCAGTTGCATTCTAAGGTAGAATGCAGATGCAGAAGAAGCAAAAGACGTTCCTAGTTAATTATTATAGCCTTTAGACAGGAAAGCCTACATTATTAATTATTTGATTTTATTATTATATAAGCTACTGGCGCGTGATAATTGTGAAGTGTAGCTTATTAATCAGCAAATGGAGAAGAATCGTTGCGATGAACTATAGGAACCGGTCGAGTACGCAAACACCCGAAGGATATCTTGTTTCGACGTAGAACAAATATGTCGACCTTTCCTTTATGTTGCAATCTCAGATGATACAAACAATATTGAAGCGTCGTAAACATACGTAATAAATTATTCATCTAAACCAGATCCGCGTTCAATCATATGATACCGCTCTAAGGTTGTAATCGTTCAACAATAACAAAGTACGTACAAAACTCAATTTTAAATTAATTATAATAAAATAACTGATAATGTGCTTAGTTCATTAATTCCACTTTCCAATCAATCCATAAATCTCCTTGAGAGTAAAACATCTGCAAGGTATTTAAAACCCAATGGCATCAGATCAGAATATTTAAAAAAATATCCCTGGTCTAGTTACCCTTCAGTGGAATCTACTCATCCGTGAATAATGGCAATTAACATTAATTGCAACGCAATTAAGAAGGAAAACGGTTATGCATGAAATAGGATTTGCAAATTACACTAAATATAAGAATATGTTTAAATAAATAAGCAATTAAGGTTTTCTAAATGCAATGGTTTTGTAGTGAATGTTAAATTTCATAATAGGGTTGCTTTTTACTCGCTTGAAATACGAAAGTTGTCCATTGCTAAATAGCAAACATTAATTCAAGTAAATATAAATTATCCATAATGAAACTACAATTCATGATGGACAGCGTGGAAAATTTCTAACGTATATAACATACCATCATAAAATAGTACGAAAAACAATATCATAAGACATTTATTACACGTAAAAAGTACATCTCTCTAAATCTTTCTGACAAGTATCAGTTATTGGATCTATCCTAGATACATAGAATCTCAAACAACACACACTGAGGTTGGCAACCTAAGGAAAACCCATCATGTCAGCCCTATTTGGGGTAGTATATATAACCCCTTTTTAACAAATTTAAAAAAATAATATATATAGATACATTTATTTTAATTATTTGGGGAGCTTGAGGGTGAATGACAGTTTTAGTTTGCGGGCCCCGGCTCAAGCATGGTTGTGGCAGATAATTATATATTCTGTGTCTTCAGTCGTGGATCGACCCCTTTGCACGAAGGACGATCTTGGGGCACACTCAGCTTCTATAAAGTTCTCTAAAAATAAATTTTACAACCGTTCTCTATAGTTGTTAAAGTTTCATAATCATCACTAACTTAATTTTGTCATATCACTCAATATTAAATATAAAAACTGTTTGGACTGTAACTGAGCAGTTTGAGAGCGAGATGAACTAGAATTGATTCGCTTTCTAGCAATACAATAGAAAATGAAATACTACTAATAGTCTGTTAGTTTGACATATAATAATGCAGTATAAACATAAGAATAAATACACAGAAAAATATGATTTTAACAATGTAAAGATTAAGTAACACAGTTTTTTTTTTAAATTCCATATCACGATGCAGTTCATTTTGAACAGAAAATCACATTAATGACAGTTGCTAAATGCGTTCAATGACCCAAATAGAAAGTTGTTCTCGATATGTATTACATAATTTTTCAGTCGACTGAAAACGGTAATAGAAAAACTCGTTTCTAACTACTAGTTTTTCAGAAGGGGAAAAACAACCTGCCAAAGTGGCTTGCTAATTTGATCAAATATTAAATCCTCATGTTTTAATGTTAAGATCTGATCGTTAGTTTTTTTACAAAAAAAAAAGAAAGATAAAAGAAGTTTTGAAAAGTTATGAAAAGGGAAATGACTATAAGCTGGTGTGCAGAAGAGGCTAAGAATAAGCCCATGCAAAGTACATTATGAAAGGATACTTTCGAAGATTACAATGAAGATTTCCTTTTTGCGCAACAGTTAAGTTGGATATGACCGTTATACATCCACCGGTTTCGTAAAAATCAGACTTTAAACAATATTGTTCCTGTTGGTAACAGGATGTAAGAAGAATTCACACGCACGGTATGAACAGGAAACGTCACGGAGAAAATAAGTAGGGGTTAGCGTTAATAATTCGAAGTTGAGACTGTTGATTTATTGTTGGGTGTTGACGTGAGGTGTGCTGCATACCATTACCATCATGTTGTCATTCTGCCCCGAAGAGGATTATCACGTAACTGCCTGACCTGACTCAGATCTTCGCCTAAGACCTTGACTTTAGAAACCTATCGCAAGGTCAAGTTGGTACTTTAAGCTCTTTTACTTTCCGATCTGGTCGATGAATTTTTGCCAGTTTAAAAATAAATACGAAATACAATATTGTGTGATCTAAAATATATAAATTACAAAGTAAAATTAGAAGAAATAAACCGCGCAAAAATGAATAGGGATACCACTAATTTTGTGGTATTTAATCAGCATAGCATTTTAATATTACTTTTATTATGAAAAGTATTAATATTTATTAGAAATTATACTAAATTAAACATTAATGTAGTTATTAAATATTTAACAATATAAATGCTAGGTAAAATATACACTACAAAATTAGCAACATCCCTATTCATTTTTACGCAATATAGTAACATCAGGACGTAGGTGATGATGTATACATACTTGTGGATATGTTTTTTTTCTGTGTTGGCTATCAATTATTTAGTCAAATGTCTTAAAAAAACAAAAAACAATATTATTATTGTAGTATTGCCTCCCCCCTCTGTAATGCTAAAATTAAATATTAACTAAACTACTATTAGTACATAATTAAATTTACTTGTATTAAGTATGCTCATTAATATTAGTAATGTACCAGTAGACCTTATTAGTAACTATAAGTAGACTGCTGTACTTTCTCAGATGAAGAAAAAAATTAATAAGGTACCTTTGCGAGGTTTACCTAACGGAAAATAAAAAATATTTTCAAGCCAAATTTTAAAACAATTATCCTTAAAGCTTGAATTTTTCCCTTAAGTATAATATTCATTATTCTCAATTTGTTTAATTAGTTTTAGTCTGATTTTGAATAACGTGGTATTGATCATATTCCCTACCTTACTAGGTACCCGTGAAAATACAGTCACTTCTGAACTGATTTAAAAGTTTCAAGATTAAACAACTCTCACATTTCAAACAAATGTGATAACTCGAATAAGTGTGATAGTTGTTGTCCTCGCTAAAAGACTGATCTATAATAGAAAGTATTTATGTTTTCAATGCGGCCAGTAATTGCGAAAGTTATAGAGGGAAAAAGTTAACTTCACCCAACCTGTATCTATTTTTCTATTTTTAACCAATTAATATATAAAAGTGCATTATCAGCTTATTAGCAGATATGTAAGTTGATTAATTATAATATTAAAACAATATTTTATTTTAATGTGATGAAAGCCTAATCACATCAATTCTTTCTTGTCTTATCGATTATTCATTCTGCATACTTAACAAAATAAATATATCATTGAATTGTTACTGACGCGTAGAAGTGCATCAAAAAAAGAAAAAAGAAAAAGAAAATTCATCGAAATCTGACCATTTGTAAAAACGGGTTTATTCGGAACTGGCTTGTGTTGAACAGGAGCATTATTTTTTTAATTTTTAAAGATGAAAGGCTGCTGATGTTTTTGCAGCAAATACACACGATGCACACAATAGCTAAAAATATAATGCATAAAGATTTTCGGGAAGGACGAAAGAACCATTTATACAGGCATTTGAGCCAGGTAAAATTAAAATAAATACATGGTTTAGTACATTAATATCTCCAAAACCCGACCAAAGAAGAAAAAGTAAGATGTTAATTCGGGAAAAAACATAAAATCCAAACATGGGATTTTCAAGTGCCTGTTGTAACTTTTGTTCTAAGAAAAACATAGTTCTATTCAAAGTTTTGGAGCACTAAATGAATTCGCTTTTCCTTATAAAATACTGAGGACTTCTTTAATTTCTTTCAGACTGAAGAAAAAGGGACACAAATTCGATATCCCATTCACCGTAAAATTAAAAAGACCACAATAGCTTTGTTAAAAATCAATTCTAAAATAATATTTAGTTAGGATTAATTGAGAAATTTTAAATTTGTTTCATTGAAGCCAAATCAGGTGTCATACATTTCCTTCCTAAGCTTCCGATAATGTTCAAAATAAGTCAATGAATTATTCTCATAGATGCCTTAAGTACTACCCCATTATTTATTTTAAGGTCTTCTGATTATCTACAATGTTCTATAAAATTTCGACCCGAGGATTAATAAAAACGAGTGATATATGTTTACTACGTATTAAATTAGACGTATAGTGTCATCGACAAACATAACCTTAAGATTGTGTAAGAGTTTTGTAAGATATTTATAGAGATAAGATATATGGGGTGACCTTTATGAATTCCGAAACCATCTGAAGCAGCTCCAGGAAAAGAAACATTTTGCTCAATCCCCAGGGTTGATACCCTTTTTGTATCTGATTAAATCCTTATTAGCGAACTGCGCGGTCGGCATTTTCCAAAGTGAACTTCTCCGTTGCTAACTTTCAATCTGTTTGTAACCAACGGCCTTGTTCGACCCTGGTCGACAACACTTATTATCAATGCTACAATCTTGCTTTTACACAGACTTAGTGGAGAAAAAAAATAAGGAAAACATAAAAATAAATTCAATTAATTAGAAACCTTGTAAATTATTTTTTATATCTTTTCCTTCAAACAGGAAAGAGCTTTAAACCACGCAAATAATATATCAATTCTGTTGAAAAGCTATTACCATGAAATTTATAATTGTTTTGTATTGAACAACAGGAAAACTACATAGGTAACTAAAAATATAATGTATTTTTAAAATTATAAATAAATGATTTTGTAACGGGTGAAAATTTTTAACACTTTCTAAATGCTTTAAAATTTGAAGCAATGACATATTGTAAATTCTATATTTACGAAGCAATAATAATAATTTCTTCATTTAAGAGAAATAATGTTTAAAAAACTTTATTTGAAGCATTATTATACTGTAAATTATATTTAAATTTTTAACACTTTCTAAATGCTTTAAAATTTGAAGCAATGACATATTGTAAATTCTATATTTACGAAGCAATAATAATAATTTCTTCATTTAAGAGAAATAATGTTTAAAAAAACATTATTATACTGTAAATTATATTTACGAATCAGGTGTATTATTTTCTACATTTGCGACAAATATTTAATCATATTATGTGCATGTCTTTTTCTTCAGTTATTTATAACAATTTTACACATATCATAGATGATATTAAAAAAATAGATACTAAAATACTGATAAAATGAGAAATTTGTAGTGTATCATAAATTGGGGCAGTCAAACAGAACTTATATTTTTTCATTGATTCTCATAAAATTTACAAGTGAGCTTGCTGAAAATGTCATAGGTATAAGCTCTAGTCATATTTTTTGATAGAGGACTATTCATTGTTCTCCGCTGAACTTATCCTTGTATTCAGAGCACATGCAATGTGTCATTAAAATTATTTAAAATCAATTATTTTGATTAGGAAACCTTTGAATAATAAATAAATTTAATAGTTGATAGATCCGGTCTAAAAAAGCTTGAAATCCGAAAATGAGTTTCACTTTCTGCTCAACCAAGAGTTTTCCAAGTGAATAATATATTCGTCGAATAAAAGTTTATTTATTATTCAAATATCTCTTAACGATTTACTCTATTAAAATATCAAAATATTTAATAAAGTTAGTTATCCGAGACATCCGTATGCAGTATTGTATTTATTTATCTTACCATCTTCTCAGTTGTAATATCTTAACAATACAGCCTTCAGGTATTGTTCACGACTGAGTATTCAATAAAACAAAATCAGGAAATACATTTCGATCCAAGGGTATCAGTAATTTGCACATCGTGCCTTTACTTAAAAAAATAATAATGATGTTTCCAACTTGCGAATATTATGATGAAAGTAGATGAGATAATGTTTTCCATTACTTTTTTATTTGTTTGCAGACTTGAATACTCAACCTCAATCGTAAATTCAATTTAAAAGCTCAGCTCGTATATTCAACTACCATCAGTTTAAAACAATCACTATGGGCTTGAATAAAACAAAAGATCCCTTATGTTCGATCTTTCAAACAATCTTCAACAAAAGATCGAACATAAGGGTGCTTGGTAGTTGTCTCAATGAGGGGACAAAATAAGCAGTGGAACACGGTGGAAACACGCTGAAGAAACTGTTTTATTATCGATTTTATATAGAAAACAAAATTAATTGATTAACTACAAGTATTATATTATAGCAATTAATTCCCCGTTGAGACGAAGACAATGAAGCGGATACGAGTTACAACACTGCTTGGCTCACGATCCACGACTGACCTCCTTCAAGGGGGTGCCTCATTAGGGCCGTGCAACCGCATGGTTTTCAATAAGGATCGTCTCATTTTGCGAGTATGTAAATATAGCACAAATTTACAATCAGTAAAAGAACGAATGGTGAAATTATAATTGACCAAACAATAATAAAAGTGTTCCTTGAAATATATGGATTTTATAACATCGATAAAATTACTGTGAAAGGAAATATTACCCGACAGGACATGACAGTATGACTTGTTTCCATAAGCATAGAATGTTTTTTCAATTACATTTATAAACTGAACAAAATCAATTGATCTAGAACGATTTTCTATACATACAATCTGTGTACACTTTCCAACCTAATGTGCACTAATCCATGACTATTCACATATAAAATTATCTATCAAAATATGTTTAATATGAAAGTGAAATTATTTTCCAAAGCACATTATACATAAGGTATGTTCACAAAACAGTAGTGTAAGAGGGGTCACTGGTGGTCTAGTAGTAAGCGTAGCTCCCTACTAGAACCAAAATCGTAACATCGCAGCCCGGCAGATGGTCATTGGATTTTTATAAAAACGTTTGGTTATGCCTTCCTTCAGAAGGGACGTAAATTGGGAGACCATAGCCTGTACGGTGCCAGGTACTCGTTAAAATTAACTATCATAATTATACCCGGTTAGGCCAAATCTAGGAATTCTACTGTAGCTTCGTCCCATTAGTCATAGCAGCAGATATTGACGTTATGAATAAACTCCTCTTAAAATGAAAGAAAAAAAAAAGACCTACATAAAATCATACTTTTAAAAAACCGTACATGAATTTATATTGTTAATCTTTAAACTACCGTAAGGTAGGAGCTTAAAGAAAACATTAAATTAAGGAAGGACGGAGAAATTATAGGTTCAGGGCCCAAAACGGACAACTCCAAATTTCAAAAGTTGGCTTTTCCCCAGTTTTCGCTAGTTTGTCAAGCAATACGCTCCCAAAACTTCAGATTCATAAGCTGACTAAAATAATGAGAAATAAGGCAGCAAACACTCATGTCATTCAGAATCTCTGTACTAAAATAGCGAAAAATGTGAAAAATTTAATTTTTAAGTTTGGAGTTAGATTAACTTCAGATCCAGAACGCCAATAATAATTTTAATATTAATAATTAAAGACAGTCAGGGAAGCATATTATTGTCATTTTTGCAACTCAAATATTAGGAGGATATTGCTGCATGTTATCTTTTTATAGAAAAAATATTGTGACACGTAAAAAAAAGGAAAATTAATGGAGTACTTAAAATTCGGACATATATCTTCTTAATATTCATAATAGATATAAAAAAGATTTATAATGTCTCTCACTGTTCTGAAATTATTAAGGACTGAGCCTAACACTACTAACATCAATTTCGCCTATCAGATAGCGATCGCTCCTTAAAAGAAAGGACTCCCACACAGCACTTTCGATTAGTAACAGGAAGGTCGCCAGTGTAGGAGGTCACCTTGGGCCTACGGAATCGTTTGTTGCATGCCATCGTAGCAGAATCGTGGGCTTGTTAGGTTAGGTCTTCGGAGTAGATCGTATAGGTGTCACTAGTCAAAGGATTAGCAGGGTTGAATTACATAATTATTGCGAGTCGTTAATACTAAATCATGCTCCAACCTGATGACCCAAAATTCTCAAAGTTTTGGTAGCACGGTTATATAACGGCAAAAAGATCGATCATCAGGGTCAGGATGCAAATAAACCGCACGAAACTATTGAGTACTCCGTCCTTTCTATTGGTCATGGGAACTATCGTATCTCAAGATAAGGAGAATTTCCATCGAATACCTGTCAAGACACTCCTAGTATATTCGTTCTAAAAGGCCATTACACGCCACTAAGGTGTCAATCAGGAGACACCTTGCAGATCCATGGAGGAGGCTTGAATGAATTATTCGAAGAGAGCGAGAGAAATCTAGGTGACGGGTAGAAAACTATCTTGTTTAAGAACTTGTTCGATCTCGTTCATCTCCAGAAAGTAGGTAACAATCGTAGAAATTGTTAATTCAGGGAGAAATCGGGCTAAGTAAAAAATTAATCTACGAAAACCCCTAATAAACAAGTAAAACAGATCTATTGGTCAACAAAATAAAAATCTTTCAAATATGTGTACGACCCTAATCTGATTCAGTCCTAAAATAGTAAGTAACGTAAAAAAAAACTATGTCTAAAAACAGATGTCTCCTATATTGGTTTTATTTTGTTATTACTCACGTTAAAACGGTTCAGCTTTCTCCTGCTCGAACAAGAAAATGCATTTAAAATCTTTCGTCTCTGCCAAGTTGAAGCAACTAATCATTATTCTCAAGAAGATGAGTAGTCGACGTAAACACGGAACGGAACTCTTAGGCTAAATATTCATGCATAAATTAGCAAATGTGAGATAAAAATACACTCTTTTTCATTTAAAGAAAAGCCAAATATCTGTTTCTGAGAAATACCTTTATTAATATAATATATAAATGAACATATTATAATTAATATATTAATTCTTGCCATCGATATTGAGCTTCTTCGGAGGCTAAATCATCTTTTTACTAAATCTTTCATAAAAAAATCTATTATATATAATTATAAAAAAAATTACTAATTTGTATTAATTGTTAGCAGGCCTAAAACTAAATTTTTGAATCCTGTAAGCGCTTCATGTTGAGAGCGGGTAAGCTCAATAAGTAGAAGATCGGAATTAGAATCCGTTCATGACAGATAAATTATTTCCTCTATTAACAGCCAAAGATCTATTGATGTAGCTTGATCTCTGATATTTCACTTCCCTTTTACACAGTTGTCTTAGCATTTTAGACGCAGTCTCTAGCAAATACTAAACCATGGTGTTTGGCTGGATTGTAGTAGTACCTATATTTTTAGTTACCCGAATCCCACAACTATTTAAGAAACAAGGAACAGAAAGTTGAACCTAAACACCTTAAATCAAACCTACTGAATGCCACAGATTTCTTAAATGTTGCGGGGATTTAGGCATTCTAGTTCGACTCCGGAACTTTCCAATTACCTCTAATCAGGCATCGAATCGATGGTTTCTGGGCGAACAGCGTGCGTCGTAGATGACATGATAAATCATCAAAATGGATTTAGTTTCACTATTTTCTACCGGCGCTGCCAAACTTTCTTCGACGCCCGGGGCCAACCAATCACCACTCCTTGGGTAGAGGCCAACTCTTCCTAGGCTCTAATCAGCACCTCATCGGTGTTCTGATTTCCTAATTAATTATCATCATCATCATCTAATCATCCTAATTAAACTAATTGTAAGCATTTTGTATACACAATGGTTTTCCAATGAAGTAAACAACTGCTTACTTTTTAAGAGAATCCGTTCATGTCGATTTTTCTACCAATACGTCTATAATCTCAAACACATGATGAAATCTAGGCCTACCCCTTTATAGTGAAATAAATAATAGTTGAAAAACACGCTTCAAAAGAAAACTAAAAAGTAGAAAATAATTTTCAGAAAGTTTAAAATAAGAATAGATCGGTGACCAAGAAAATTTACTTAACCATAAAAAAGCTTGGGGTGATTTTTAAGGTATTTTCATAATGACTCTAATTTTACTAATATCAGTCAATAAAATATTTACAATGATTAACATCAATTTATTACGATAAAATATTTTTTATTCATCGCTCTATTCTAATTTTAAACTTATTAAAAATTATTTTCAATTTTTTAGTTTTTTTAAGCTATTATTTATTTTCTAGTTTTATGTTTAATCAGCAACTCCACAGCTGTTTTATTCCATTAGTCATTAGACATTTTATCGTGATAACGCATAGGGTGATTTAGATCATAATCACTCTACTTATATTAATATTGAAAAGTAAAAAGAGACTTCACATAAATGTTAAGACCGTGGAAAAATTCCAACGAAAAGCCCTTAAGTCTCCAAACTAAAACAGAAAATGAAATTATCTGTCCGATATTTTGGCTATTCGGGCATCTTCAGGGTAGGAAGAGAATAACAACAAAACAAAAAATGAATAATGCACCCAAGAAACATCCCACCACATCCAAGACTCAAATACAAATCAAAAATGGAGTTGCATTTTACTAAATATATATAATCACCATTAAACTTCCATAATAGATTACAAGTTTATTTTTATAATCATAAGAATTTCAGAAAAAGAACAGATGTCATGATATTCCATAAACTTAATCATAAAAAATTTTTAAAGACATTTTAGGCAGCATTGTCTTTAAACAATTAGTCAGCAAAGAATAATTCTAAAAGAGTTAAGAGTAAACGAGTTAACAGTATATTTATAAAAAATATTGACTTTTTTCTAAAGCTTCAATTTTGTAGATCAACATTTTTAATTTTTGATTTGTTTTCTAAGAATTTTCCAAGAGTGGTAATAATGAACTTAGATAGAAACTGCTTAATTATTTAGGTAATTAATACCTTTAAATTAAATTTAACAATAGTTTTTCATGTGTATAAACATATATTCTCTCCTGCCAATGTTAAGGAAATATTAGAGGGCCTTATATCGAATTATATAATATTTTTTTCCATACACTGTGCTTCGGGAGTTCTCATACGTTACTGTGAGAGATAATACAAGAGAAATGAAGTTTCGAAAGATGGAAACACTGGCCGAAGTCCATGTGTATGGGAACTGCTCTGGACAACGGGGGCTCTGTCGACACGAATATATTTGCACTAATCGTCATTACTCTCTGAGAAAGCCTCCATGAGAATAGGCCTTTGAGAAAATGGTACTTCGGGCAGATTTCTTTTTTGGAAATATCAGGTGTTATAACATAATTCATATGTACGAAAAAAAAATGAAGAAGGAAAAAACAACAAAGAACTAACATTACTAAGTAACTTTTAATTGAGGAGTTATATGTACTATGAAAATGATAAAATAATTTCAATAAAATAGAGCCAAAAACTGAAATAGAAACACTATTAATATATATACTATTAATATGTATAATATTATTTATTATAATGCAATTGGGAAAAACCAAAATGCAAAGCTTATGTTTCAAATCCAGTAATACACCGACTTACCAGCTTAAAAAACTAAAAAATAGAAAATAACTTTTAATAAGTTTAAAATTAGAATAGAGCGATGAATAAAAAAAACAACATTTTATCGTAAATAATTTATTAATTATTGCAAATATTTTATTGACTGATATTAGTAAAAGTAGAGTCATTATGAAAATACCTAAAAAACCACTCCAATCTTTTTTATAATAAAGTAAATTTTCTTGGTCACCGATCTATTTTTATTTTAAACTATCTGAAAATGATTGTATAATTTTTAGTTTTATTTTGTTTGTTTATATCTGGTAAGTGTTTGTATTACTGGATTTGAAACATGAGACTTTGCATTGTGGTTTTTCCCAATTGCATTATAAAAAATAATTTAATACTATGTCATTCCTAAAAAAATAAATTAAATAGGCAGTCGTGAAGACTGCCGGCAAAAGTGAAAACTCAACACTATGAAAAACTTTGTTCTTTTTTTTTAATTTTTAAACCAACTCCAGTTTGAATTACAGAATTTTAAATATAAATGATTAACATTAGTCTTTCACATATATTGAAACTCCGAACAATAATTATATATATATTTTCAAGTTGCTTTTTTTGTATCACAATACATGATGGCTGCACAAGCTCAATAAAAAATATAAATAATTTAATTGAAATAATAATTAGTATATATTATTTATTCCTTGTATTTGTATTTACAAAGATTTTATTTTCATGTTTAGCATTATTATCATAGTTAAGTTCAATAATACTTTGTACTTCCAATTATTTCATTAAACAGCAAATTTAACTATTACAAATAAAATCTCTTAGAGAAAACGAAAGATTCAAGCAGTTATTGATGTTTTAAGTCATCATTAGTATCAATTGCAAAACTGTTAAACTACTTTTTAGATAAATATAATTATTGTTATATTAATGGAATTCTAACCTTTAAACTACAGTCGATTATAAGACATTATGGTATTTTTCCGTTAACCGGGCGCAAGCGAAAAATTGCCAAATAATGTGGAATTCCGCTAAATTTACAACAATCATATGGAGAATGTTCGTTTGGAGTAACTTTTGTAAAAAAAAAAAAAAAAAAAAAAAAAAAATTAAATCTTGGGATTTAGCTAGAACTGAAAAAGATGCATTCCCTTGTTTTCAAGAGAAAGGTATATTGGCATAGAATGCAACATGCGATCAGAATCATGAAATGAAACTGTCTTCTTGTACGTTGATGGTGCAATCTTTCATCATGCGGCACGAAGAAGAGCATTCGCAAGGGTGTGTGGTTTGAATCGTCCAGATTGAGTTTATTAACATCTTTGAGATTTTTTACGTCTGGAGCGAAGAGATGACATCAGTCAAATGGTGTAAAAAACAAATGAATATGAATCATAAGAGAAGTTTGTGTAGAAGTATTAGCGGAACTTAAGCAAGAAAAAAAATTGGTGGTTCTGAAAAAAATAACTGTCTAGCTAAAAAGCATTTTCAACGATGCAGAAGAAGGAGAAAAGAATCTCTAGGCCGATTTGAACTAATTTGTGTTTGTTATTATTTCGTAACCGGTATAGTTTTTTACCACAACATTCATATCAAAACACCCATATGGGTAATGGAGATTACAATTGTCTTATTAATAATAAATCAAAAACAATTTTATTTCTGAAAAAAAACTTAATCACCTATAATAAGACTTTTACAAGAACATTTACCTTTATTGGAAAGGAAAAAAACTGACTTTATTCACTTACGTGACTCGTGAAAAAAAGTTGAGGTTGTTAGTTACTTCTTAATAAGTAAGTTCAGGAAGTAATTTGGAAGCGGATGGTAACTTTTTTGAGAGCTGTAATCACGATCGTGACGTATTTGATTATTTATAATAATAAATCTCCATGACAACCATGTCATTTAAAAACACCTATTGCTAACGTTTATTACTTTTATTACCTTTAAAGGTGCTAAAAGCCAGATTTTAATGATCCACTAAATAGCTAAATGCCTTGACATTTTGTTTATTTTGGTAATGATGAGACTCAGATCATCTTACAATGGCATCGCAGTTGATTACTGTTTCCATGGATGGATAATAACTTTATAAATAGGCCAAGGTGTTTATTGTGTTGAGGGCTTTGTCGGATTCGAGTGATCAGATAATGAAACAATTAAAAGCATAATTGAAGATATTCTAACGAAGACGCGAATCGAAATGACTTTGAATTAAAACTGAAGGAGATGTAATGAGAAGTGTAATAAGATTCATAGCCCTATCTTTATCCAAGGAATTTTCTTTTCTTTATGTTAAGTTAATTGTTAACATTTATCGTTTTTAAATTACTTTTTTTTAATATATATATATATATATATATATATATATATATATATATATATATATATATGTATATGTATATATATATATATATATATATATATATATATATATATATATACATATATATATATATATATACATATATATATATATGTATATTTATATATATAAATATATATATATATTCAAATAAATGTTTGATGTAGTGGTTTATCATCACCATCATAGCCAATTCCTTTTTACTCTACTACCACTTTATATTCTAGGTTACATCAGCGGAAAAATATTTCTGCAATCTCCATTATAAGGTTTCAAAGGCATTCTATTAAACCTAATACCTAATTGGCATTATCATTTCACTTTTAGTTTGACTGTTTTACAATAAAAACATCAGGTCTTGAAGTTACTGCAGAACAACAAACCTTATAATGAATCAATTTAACGCCTATTCACATGGCACAATAACCTGAATGAGAGACAGTTTACTAGTTTTCCACTTTCCTTTTTCTACGCACAATTTGATGGAACTTTGACGACTTTAGATCCATCACGACGTGGTTTCACCCACTCACCTCGTTATGAAATAATAAAAAAGACCCGCAATGACCACCTTGAGAAATAATAACAGATGTACTTATTAATTGTAATGTCCGTATTATACATGAGGATTGGAGTTGACCTTAATTGTTATAAATGCTTTCGCAATCTTCATACCGATTCTTTGATCGAATAAATCCATAATATTAATAATTATATAACTATTAATAATTTATTGGACCTGCACCGGTTATTGCAATTAATGATCACTGCAGCTAACTGGGATAGCTCTCTTGTCGAGTTTGATTAAGAATTTTTTATAACATTTCTATTTCATAGTGAATACATTTAATGAACTAGAAGTAATTAGGCTATAATTCAATTTAGCATAATGTGGTTGAAAAATAACTATTTTTTGTCTTCTTTTTTCTAGTTTGGGGCCCTTGCGGTTTTCTCCATCGAGGCCAGGAGATTGAGAGTGAGACCAGTTGCGGCGCAGGAGGAAGCAGAAGAACAACAGCAGGTGGAATACTACGCTGAACAAGAAGAAGACAACGGACCAATACTGATCTCTAGACAAGATGCCTACGGAAGACCAAACGGACAGCAGAGGTATCAACCCAAACCCAAACCAGTCGCACCAAGGGCACCACCAGTACAAACCATCAGAAACTATAACAAACTGAACGATGATGGCTCTTTCACATTCGGTTACGAAGCAGCCGATGGTAGCTTCAAGGAAGAGACCAGAGGAACTGACTGCGTAGTCAGAGGTAAGTACGGTTACATCGACCCTGATGGTAACAAAAGAGAGTTCACTTATGTCTCCGGAAACCCCTGCGACCCTAACGCAGTTCAAGACGAAGAAGAACAACCTGAAGTCGAATCTGGAGAAGAGAACATTCCGAAAGGTTTGCCTAACATTCCCAAGAGACCAATCAAGCCATTGAGGCCAATAAAGCAGGGCAACCCAACCACCCTTTTCCAACAACAGTACAATATGGATGAAGAAGAGGAAAACATCCCTAGAGCCAGGCCTATCCCCACCACCCCCAGGCCCATCGCGATCCAGCCAAGACCCACCCCACACCCACAATTGCAGCAACAGCCCTCACCACTTCCTGGTTACAGCGTCCCCTCTTACTCTCAACTGGAAGAGCACGCTCAGCAGCAGGTGTTCAGGACCCCGACCCCCAGGCCCAAGCTGCTCACCCCCACCCCCGCCAGGCAGTCCGTCTCCATCACACCCCGCCCCCAGGCTCACCCTCCGGCCACCACCTATCGCCCGCAGTACACTGCCACTCCCACACCCAAACCAAGGCCATCACCGATTCCACAGTCTATCAACCTCGACGATGAGCTGAAGAGCTTCCAGCTTGAGCACAATGTGGTATCTACTCCAGCTCCCAGGCCGGCGAAGCCTTCCGGTACCTCTGAGCCGATTTATACTTCTGAGCTCGTCTTCGATCCCAGTTCCGGGCAGTATAACACCGTGGTTTACCAACAACTCCCACAGTCCGGAGGTGACTTCAACCTGAGAGGTAGACTGCAACCGTTCGTGGCCCCACACCAACAGCCCATCTACAGACCAGCTCCCGCCCAACAGCACAGACCGAACCCCTACCCTAGCCAGCAAGCTCTGTTCCAATCCCAACAAGCAGCACTGATCCAACAGTCGCAGCAGCTATTTGCCCAGCAGCAGAGGAGGCAACAGGAGCAAAACAAGCGCGTCCCCGCCGGCCTCCTGCAGCAGGAACCACAAAGGTTCTCCTCCGCCCCCAAGCCCTACCAGCCCTTCTACTTCGTGACTCCCGACGGTGAGAGAACGGCGCTCGCTAATGGCCAGATCGACGCCTTCCTCAGGGGGCACAGTGTGGCCCTGTAGGAGCTTCTATTGACCTCCAACTTTCGCACCAAATATGTATCATACAACGGAGAGCTCTTCTACATTTGTGATCAGCATCCAAGTCCCACGTCATCATTAAATTATTGCATTGTTAATACGGTGAACTAATGCGATTTCTTTGAAATGATTTTAAAATGCCATTAAATTAAGCTTCTCTAGTATGCTGAACAATAGTAATGAATACAATTTTAATAAGGCGTCGCAAAAAATAATTCAATTCCAGTGCCCGAGATAGCCACAGCGAGCGGGCTCTAGTCGTCGAGAACCCGGCAGGCTCCCCGGGGCGAACAAAAGCCATTGTAATTTATTGTACTCTTGTATTATTAAGTCCAATCTACCTGTATTTTATAGTATGTAAGTCCTTAATATTAGTGTCCCGATGTAGTTGCCAAATCCTTGCGATTTATTATTGCTGACAAAAATTGTTTATAGATATATACATATATGTATTCTTTTTTATTTTTCTTGTAATAAAGTTATTTCTATTTGTTCATTAATTTTCAACCAAACCATAATTTCTTTTTATTTAGCACTACCTCATAAAATAGATCTACAGATTAAAATCACACTTTCAATGATGTAAACATAAATATTACATAAAGTATCAACTTTAATAACCTAATAAAATTATAAGCTGAAATAAGGGCATTAAATTAATTAATTGGTTCTGTAGTCCTCAGTGGAAAATTGAAGTTGAAAAAATATCACTAATATAAAGCTTATAAACTTCATTCCTATTTCAGCAAAAAGGACCTAACAACTTAATATTATAACTGAGAGAATTTAAGATGTTTTCAAATCCTACTAATATTATAGATGCAAAAGTTTGTGAGGATGGATGTAGTATATATGTTTGTTACTCTTTCACGCAAAAACTACTGAGCAGATTTGGATTATACTATACAATAATATAGAATAACACCTATGCTACAATTTATTATGATTTTTGTAATTTGGTCATAATATAACGATAAATATCAAGTAAGTCAATATGTAATATCAAGCAAAATCTGTATATTTTCGCTGAACGAAACTAATCAAGTAACATAGTTTACAGGAGTATATTGCAGTAGGTAAGTAGCACCGCCAAAACTAAAAACATGATAAATTCCCTACACATGGACATTATTCTAATCCTTTCAGTTTTAATTTCTCGCTACTGCCGCACGACAAGTGAGACCGTTATACTATGTAATCCTTTTCAATAAATTCAATAACGTTACATACTAATCCTTTACTGACACGAACAACATAAAACGAAAGTAACTTCTGTCCGTCCCGTTTGTTAATCAGTGTCAATGTATTTTTCACTGCTGTGCTGATCCGTTTGTGATGAAATTTGATATGTATAATCTCAATCCTGGGGAAGGACATAAACTACTTTTTATCAACACACCACACAGGCGAAGATTATATAAAAGTGTAACCTGATTGACTAACACACCCAGCGGTCAACGCACAGCAGAAACCACTGAACCATCTTGAAATTTGCAGATAGGTTCTTTGTATAGCTTAAATGAGAACTAAGAAAGGAATTTGGATAATTCCACCCCAAGGCTTCCCCCTTAATACAATAGGTGTTCAAAGATGGTATGGAATCCGACAGTTTCGAAGTTAGACATCTGAAATTTTGGATGTACGAGTAACGTATAGTTAAAAAAATTAAATTATTTACTTAAAATGATCGGTCACGAAACTTTATGTGGCAGACCAAATTCCACCTGAGCCAAGCCGTGGGCAAAAGCTAGTAGTAGAATAAAATTAGGTGTGTGGAAAAAAATAAAACTAAAACTTTTCTAAGATTTTCTTTTCAAAGTTTTTGAAAAGTTTTAAAATATTGTGAAATGAATTTATAATGTACACTTCTTCAATTTACATATAAAGAAGCTCAGCTTGTATTGTTATGTTTGTTTGTTCATTTAACGTCACTTTATGCTGCTATGGCTAATTGGACGATGCTACAGTGGGAGCTCTAAATTTTGCCTATCCAGGTTTAATTAGGATAGGGATTTTTAACGATTACCTGAAATCGTACAGGCTCGGGACCCCCGTTTAACGTCCCTTCCGAAGGACGGCGTAATTAAGGATTTTTTACTCCCTTAAAAAAATCCTAGGGCCACCTGCCGGGCTACGAAACCGCGATCTTGGGCTTAGTAGTTTGTTACGCTAACCACTAGACCACAGGTGACCGTATGTATTGTTATAGTTTGTATTATTTTATCATTCGTGGATTGTAATAAAACAAAAAAAATTAAATTGTGGTATAATGGATTAATTAAATCAATACTATTATTTCAGCATATGAGGGCATATTTCAATACTTTTTCATGTCGGTTCATATTATTTTATGCAGTAATGACAAGCTATTATAATGAGAAATACTTTAGCTATGTTGGATTTCCTATCCTGGTCTTTGATTTGAATATAGTCGCGTCAATATTTAGCATTTATACATTTAAACATCATCTTGATTAAAAGATAACTATTAATACCACCTTAATCCAATATATTTTTATAAATAATTGTCGATGTTACATAATGAATGCTTCCCATTTCTTATAACATATGGAATCTAAAACTACTTTTTTCAACTCGTTAGAAAGGTTGCTTCTATCCAAGACAAACGCTTATCGCGCCATTCCTTATGGGGAAGTGGGATTTTTGCCCATAATTTTGAAGCTCTCTAAAACTACATTCCACTGAGGAAAATCTGCAGTACTTTGGAAGGAATCGAGCTTTCTTTCATATCACCGACAGTATGTGTCCTGCCGAAGCTAACGGACCAAAGCAACATTGATAAAAATTATATTCATACAGCTAAATCAATGGATAAATTGATTGTTGAATAAGAATACTTGTCAAGTTTTATATTTGCTCAGACATTTTCCTCTTCAAACGTTTTAAAATTATTAATATATTAATTGTATACCTATTATTAATAAATTTTATAATATTATAAAATTTAAACGCTATAAATATTTTTAAAATATAATGTAATTATTGGACCGTTTTATATAATATATGGGAAAAAAATCATTAAAATACCCAAAACAATCACGAGTACAGTTGGAGGAGTTCATGAACAAGAGAATTATGTATATATAAAGGATTATACCCGACAGGAGTTTTCCTATTAAAATGTTAAGGAGGAGAATAGATTAGTATAAAAAATATTATCTGTTGGATCGGAGATAGATAGATGCCTCAGAAACAAATCAGGAAATACGAATAATTGTACAGAATAATATAAAAAATAACACAAATGAACAAAAAAAAGCTATGAAAGCACTAACTATTTAATCAAATAATGATAGGAAAAAATCAAATAAATAAAAAAAATTCATAATGGCCAATAACAATATCGCAATAGTTATGTAAATAGTCTAACTTAAATAACAACGTAATTACAAAATAACTTTTCATCTTCAACGATGAGAGTTGTTTATAAAAGTCGATAAGTTACAAACCAATTAAAGTAAAGCTAAACTATAAAGTGTTATATTTTATAATTAAAACCAATCCTAGTAAATAAAGATTAACATAATAAATATTCTTGCAGAGGTTCCCAAACTGTAGTCCATTTTCGATCCGAGTCTGTGAAGGGCTTACAAGAGGTCTGTGACTGCTTGAAGTCTGTGAAGGGCTTACAAGAGGTCTTTGACTGCTTGACGAAAATAAGTACCTTTCTATTTAATCTTTTTTTAATATATATTGTAGAAAACCGTACTTTTTTTAGTTTAACAATTGACCCTATTAATGGAAAAAAATTCCCAGATAAAATAATGTAACTTTCGAGCAATATACAGATATTGAAATCCCTCACGATGAAAGGGTCTTAAAAATGTGGCCCAATATCAATGAAACTTTCCAGAAAAATATGGATTTGAACTTTTAAACAGAATAGAAATATTAAATAGACTTTTTATAATTAAGAAAAACTAATATTACAAAAACTAAATTTATTCTTTTCAACGTACAAACATGATGAAATAAGGTAAAGAACAACTATGTCCTCACGTTAGATGAGATTCGATCTTTACAGGCAATATCTATCTTGAATGCAGTTCCTAATTTGCTTGATTACTGCGAACTCATTCTGAATGACAAATTTTCTAAAACTCAATAATATGAGTTTTATTGCTACATTTATTAATTCAAACTCCATTGAATATCTACACGCTTGTATATCATCAGTATTTAACACATCTTGTACTTGAGTGATGAAAGAAAAAGTGCCAAGTGTACGAACAGCAAACAATCCATACATCCAATCTATAAACAAAGTCTGTGTTCTATAAAATGGAACAAAAGAAATTTAATTTAATTAATTAATAATTATGCCCTCCGTTAATAAATATTTTATACAAACTACGCTTATGATGCTACTCTTAGACACCTCGTGAAGAAAGGGTGAAAGGGTATCTCCTAAAATGGAATTTACTCACAATCCACTAACAAAAACAACAACACTGTAATGTATTAAGTTGTAGGTGACATGTCAGAGGCCACAGCAAACTTTTTTTCGAGATTTTTCCCCAATCAAGGGTACCCAGTTTATTTACGCTGGTGGAGCCCCACGAGGGTCTGCAGATACCAAAAATGGGTATTAATTAAAGCCGGATTCGAATTCGGGACCTTAAACATAGCAACTCTACCACTGAGCTACTCCGCTGTCACACAAGCCATTAAAAAAAATTTGTTTTGTTTTTAAACTGGCATGAAAATATTATAATCCGACCATTTTTAATTATGTAGGTAATTACAATTAACGATTTTTATTTAGATAGTTCAGCTGAACTACGAATTAATCCGCAATATTCAAAACAAAACGTGAACTGTAAAACTTGCGTATAATTTAGGAAACTTGCTAAAAAATTAGATTGCCCACATATTTCGGATTTTCTGATGCAAATTTTTATCTATTTTTAGTTTAGTATTTTTTACTTTGAGTACTACCACTGGGCAATCTCTCTATTTGTCTTTATCTATGCCATTATGTATCATTCCTGCCATTTACTTGCTGTATTGTAATAATACAGTTGTAAAGTTCAATGAAAAACTTAATAAAAGCATTTTTTCTTGCGCTATGTATTATAGACATTTTATAGCAATGAAAATAATTGATACACTTATTAATATTTTCATATGTAATAATGTAATGTATAATCACTTCCTCCTTTATTCTCCTCTTGTACTTTTTCTAGATATTGTTACGGGCGTACAAAGGAAGGCGGAAGCGGGGGATTAGCGGCTTAACTCCGTCAGCGGGAGACGTTTAAATAGGATTAAGACTGTTCTAGATCGTCTTCTTTTGTCGGAAAAGGATTAAGAAGATTCCGGAATTATCTGGCCCCTTCGTGTTCTAGAATGTTCGGCCTAGCATCTTTAAATACTTCCCCTCAACTCGAGGCAGTCAGTCTTAGCCTGAGAGTAGACCAGTGAAGATCTGTGATAAGTGTAATAAGTGAGTGTCAGTGTGATAAACTAGTCAGTGTTGAACCGGCCCGTGTAATAAGTGTATCAGTGAACTGTGACAGTCTCGCGAGTGTAATAAACTGTTTCTGTTTGTTACTGCGTGTCAGTTTGTGATACTTGAAGAATCTTACGGTCGGTGGACTAGTGAACTGTAAGTGTTAACTATTAGTTATAGATTGTAGTAATTTTATAATATTCATAGAAACTATTGTAACCAGTTAGGCTATCTAGAATTAGTAACATCTTATATTATTGTAATAATTAAATAGGAGTTAGGCCTAGATTACAATATTTAGAATATTGTCATTATAAATTTATATTAGTTTAATAATTTAATTGTTAATAGTTTAATTGTATCTTTTTAATCACTTTTGTTAATAAATATTAGTATCTTTAATTAAGGAATTGTTTAATTCATTTTAATACCCAGTAGCCCGTAACAAATTGGTGTCAGAAGTGGGATCATTGTGTAACTGCTATTATTTTGCATTTGGTCTTGTATTTTGTAATTATTGGGCTACTGTATGAAGAATGGCTTCTAAAAGTGTTAAGTTAATTGATTTAAAAGTTGCGGATTTGAAACGTGAATTGGAGGAACGTGATCTTGATTGTTCCGGAACTAAAAGTGTACTGCAAGAGCGCTTGCGTCAATTTTTTGTAGATTTAGGGGAAAATCCAGATGACGTTCTATTTGAAACTGATTTAAGCAAGTTGTCTGCAACTTTTAAAAATGAATTAGGTACTGTTAAAAATGAATTAAGCAATGTTAAAAATGAGTTAAGTAATGTAGAAAATAAGCTAGGTAATGAATTAAGCAATGTTAAAAATGAGCTAGGCAATGAATTAGGTACTGTAAAAAGTGATTTATTGGATACATTAGAGTCCAAGTTAGGCACATTAGAGACTAAGTTAATGGAAAATGTAGATAATAAGTTAGCCGATGTAAATAGTAAAGTAGCTAATGTAGATAATAAATTAGCCGATGTAAATGATAAGGTAGCTAATGTAGAATCTAGGTTAGGAGAAAAATTGAATTCTATTGAAAACGAACTTAGGCTAAGAGTAGAAGCTCTCGAGGGACGTATGAGCAACCCACCGACGAACGACACCGACCGTTCCTCCGAGGGCAGCCTTCATAGGACCATTATGCCCGCCAATGCTGGGACGCCACCAAATCACAACACCATTCCAGTGTTCGACGGAAAGACGCCGTGGGAGGACTACATGACTCTCTTCGAGACAGCGGCTTCAATCCACGGTTGGACAAAAGAGACCCAAGCTTCAGCGTTGTGCCTGGCCTTGCGTGGAGACGCCTTGGGAGTACTACAGGGGATGCCACTGTCAGAGCGGTCTAACTACGGGGAGCTGATTAGAAGACTGGAGATGCGTTTCGGCCACCGCCACATGGACCAGCTATATCGCTCACAGCTGAGAAGCAGGATCCAGAAGACCAACGAAACGCTACAGGAATTTGAAGCAGACATTGCACGGCTGGTAAGGAATGCTTACCCATCGGTCACCGATGATGTCTACGAGAGCCTGGCTGTCGACAAATTCCTGGATGGACTTCGGGACCCCGAGACGCAACAAGCAGTTAAGCTCGCCCGGCCAAAAACGCTAGGAGACGCATTATCTCAGGCCATGGAGTTCGAGGCTGTCAGACAGTCAGTACGGGGCCATGCACGAGTTCGAGCAGCAGAAGCGGAGCCTAATAAGGTCCCTAGCGTCGAAGGTATTCTGACAAAGGTCTTGGAGGCTCTAAGGACCCGTAAGAAGGAGATACGCTGTTGGAGCTGCGGCCAACTTGGACACCCTAGAAGCAAGTGTCCATCCAAGAAGCAAGAAAAGCCACAGGAACGAAGTAGGGTTGATGGGAAGGAACAACTATCAGCCAGTTACGTCAGAGGCCCCAGGAAGACCAGTAGAGTTGCGTCATTAGGGAGTAGAACGAACAGCTTCTACGTTGATGGGAAGGTGAACGGGCAGCTGCGAAGTCTGCTACTGGATACCGGCGCAACCAAGACAATCTTGAGCTCAAAGACAGTTCCTGCTGAGAAGATGTTGCCAACGATTTGGACATTACGGACTGCCACAGGAGAGCCAGCGAAGGTCTACGGGGAGACAGTTGCCTACTTCATCATCGGTGGGAAATATCTGAAGCACCGCGCTCTCTAGGCAGATATTGATGAAGATGTCATATTAGGCACGGACTTGATGATCACATGCGGGATCAAGCTGGATATGGCAAGAGGGGTGATGACGCTGGGAGACGAAGAAGTCATCCTGCGGCAGGGAAAGGACGTCTACGCACGAGTGCGCTTACTGGAAGACACCACTTTACCTGCACGGAGCCAAATCATAACGCATGGGACGATTGAAGGGCCTCTACCTGAGGGTCAATGTGTGCTACTTGAACCGGGAAGGCAAGAAGAACAGGAGATCGGACGAGGCGTAATGGTTGCAAGGTCTCTCATCAAGGTCGGACGTACCACTCCGATTCGGCTAATGAACCTGAACAGCTTCCCTGTAACGCTGAACAAAGGAACACCGGTAGGGGAATGTACAACCGCTACCTCAGTGGTTCGTCAGCTGCAACGTCATCCGACCGAGCTGCGAGGACTTCCGAAAGAACTAACAGGATTTGTGGACGAATCATGCCGGGAACTCTCGCCTGAACAGAGCGAGGAGGTGAAAAAGATGATTATCCGATGGCAGGACGTTTTCGAGATCAGCCCAGGGCCACGGGGTAGAACGGATATCGTCCAGCATAGGATTGATACCGGGGATGCTAAGCCCATCCGACAGGTCCCGCGGAGGCTGCCGTTAGCCAAACGGGAGGACGCCGAGAAGATCATCAAGGAGATGGCGACTGATGGTGTCATTGAGCCTTCGAGTAGCCCCTGGATGTCTCCTGTTGTATTGGTGAAGAAGAAGGACGGCACAACGAGATTCTGCGTAGACTACCGCCTTCTGAACAACGTCACCAAGAAAGACAGTTATCCGCTCCCCAGGATTGATGATACGCTGGACACTCTGGAGGGGTGTGAACTTTTCTCTACCTTGGATCTCCGCAGTGGATATTGGCAGGTTGGATTGAAACCTGAAGATAAAGAAAAGACAGCGTTCTCGATTGGGACTGGACTCTGGCAATTTACGGTAATGCCATTCGGGCTTTGCAATGCTCCTGCAACATTTGAGAGGCTGATGGAAAGCGTGTTAAGAGGTCTCTCTTGGGAAATTTGCCTGGTATACCTAGATGACATCATTGTGCTGGGAAAGTCCTTCGCTCACCATCTGAACAATCTGGAGAAGGTCTTCGAACGACTGCGTGCAGCGAACCTAAAATTGAACCCGAAGAAGTGTCATCTCTTCCGAAGGCAAGTCAACTACCTGGGGCATGTTGTGTCAGACAACGGGGTTGCCGTTGACCCAGAGAAGATTGCAGCGATCACCGACTGGCCAGTACCTCGAGATAAGCACCAAGTAAGAAGTTTTCTCGGCCTCTGCACCTACTACAGGAGGTACGTGAAAGGATTTGCTAACATTGCAAAACCTCTTACCAGGCTTACCGAGGAAAAACGGACGTTCCTTTGGGATCACGAGTGTCAGGCATCCTTTGAGGAGTTGAAGAAGAAATTGAGTAGTGCTCCTATTCTGAGCTATCCCCGTCCCGAGGGCAAGTTCATACTTGATACAGACGCCAGCAACACCGCTATTGGGATCGTCCTCTCTCAGCTCCAAGATGGAGAAGAAAAGGTCATTGGATATTTCAGTAAAGCGCTCTCAGCTCCGGAACGCAACTACTGTGTCACAAGGAAGGAGCTTCTGGCAGTGGTGAAATCAATAGAGCATTTTCACAAGTATCTATATGGCAGAAGATTCCTCCTGAGAACGGACCACGCGGCTCTAATGTGGCTGCTACGATTCAAGTCACCAGAAGGACAAGTGGCGAGGTGGATAGAGCGCCTTCAAGAATATGACTTTGAATCTGCTCATCGTGCTGGAACGAGTCACAGAAATGCGGATGCGCTCTCAAGGAGGCCTTGTGGCGAAGACTGCGGGCATTGTTCTCGACAAGAAGAGAAGCAGGCAGCAGTGTTGAGGACAACGGTGGTCATGGACAGTTGGCAGGATGCAGAGGAGTCAAAAGAGCAGGACAAGGACCCGGACTTGAAACAAATGAAGCAGTGGAAACTATCAGGGCAAGGAAGACCAACCTGGCAGGATGTTGCTCCAATGTCGAAGAATGTAAAGACTTACTGGGCCCAATGGGACTCCATTCTAGTGGACAACGGGCTGCTGAAACGGGCATTGGAGAACACGGAAGGAGATCAGCGCAGACTTCAGCTCATCGTTCCAAAGAGTAAAGTGCCCGAAGTACTCAGGGAACTTCATGACGGAGTATCTGGCGGCCACCTTGGAGTTCACCGTACATTGGAAAAGGTACGTGAACGCTTTTACTGGGCAAACCTTAAGGACGATGTGTTGGACTGGTGCAGGCGTTGTGCGACTTGTGCGGCTTCTAACGGACCCATAAGAAGAAAGAAGGCCCCAATGAGGAAGTACAACGTGGGAGCACCGTTTGAGAGAATAGCAATTGACATCGCTGGCCCTTTCCCTGTAACGGATGAAGGTAACCGGTATATTCTCGTGGCCATGGACTACTTTTCCAAGTGGGTGGAAGCTTACGCCCTTCCGAATCAGGAGGCAGTCACGGTTGCGGACGTACTGGTGAAGCAGCTCGTCAGTAGGTTTGGGGTACCCATGGAACTTCACTCTGACCAGGGACGAAACTTCGAGTCTGCAGTCTTCTCCGGGATGTGCGAAGCACTGGGAATACGGAAGACCAGGACGACACCTCTTCACCCTCAATCCGATGGCATGGTGGAGCGCATGAACAGGACTATGGGTCGATACTTGTCCAAAGTGGTCTCCGACCATCAGCGAGACTGGGATCAGTATCTTCACCTGTTCCTGCTGGCCTACCGCAGTTCAGTCAGTGAGGCAACGGGGCAGACTCCCGCGAATGTGGTATTCGGCAGAGAACTTCGGTTGCCTTGTGATCTGAGATTCGGTTTCAAGCCTGATGAGGAAATTGCCGGAGAGGAGTACGTCTCGGATCTACGGAAGCGAATGGATAATATCCACGAGAAGGTTCGCACAAACATCCAGGGGGCGAGTGACAGAATGAAGGAGCGCTACGACATCAGGGCTGAGAAAGGTGGCTACCAACCTGGAGACTTGGTCTGGCTACATGATCCTCGAAGAAGGCGAGGCTACTCACCTAAACTGCAGAACTCCTGGGACGGCCCGTTTGAGATCGTCAAGAGGATCAACGACGTCGTATATAGGATCAGGAAGCTGCCTAAAGGAAAACCCAAGGTAGTCCATTTCAATAGACTGGCGCCGTACAAAGGAGACCATGGCCCGGCAGAAGACCAGCAGGTTAGGTACCTAAACAATGTGGAGACAAATAACTCAGTTGCTCATACTAAAGTACCAGGGACCCGTGGAGTAACTCAGGTAATCTACAGGGATATCTTCTCGTTACCAGTGGAGTATTCTCTGGCCCATTGCGTTGCCGAAGATCTGAGGACTTCTCGAGGGATTGCAACGGTCTTCAGGAAGAAGTTCGGCGGAACTGAGGAGCTGGAACGCCAAGAACCAAGTGTCGGGAAGGCACTCCACCAGCCGCACGAAGGACGACACCTGTTTTACTTGGTTACCAAGCGTGCCACTGATCAGAAGCCGACATATGACGCACTGCGGCGAAGCCTCGACGACCTTCGGAGTAAGCTTCTGAGACTGCGTGTCACTAAGCTCGCTATTCCGAAGTTGGGCTGTGGATACGACGGCTTGGAGTGGAAGATTGTCAGGGACATTATCGAACAGACATTCGCCAACTCTGGAGTTGCCATATTGGTGTGCACGTTCAACCCCTGGAAAGAAAGTGCGTCTCCATCAGTAGAAGCTCATAACTGCCCGATTTCTCCGGACTATGCTCTGGGGCAGAGCACTTTTAAGGAGGGGGCAGTGTTACGGGCGTACAAAGGAAGGCGGAAGCGGGGGATTAGCGGCTTAACTCCGTCAGCGGGAGACGTTTAAATAGGATTAAGACTGTTCTAGATCGTCTTCTTTTGTCGGAAAAGGATTAAGAAGATTCCGGAATTATCTGGCCCCTTCGTGTTCTAGAATGTTCGGCCTAGCATCTTTAAATACTTCCCCTCAACTCGAGGCAGTCAGTCTTAGCCTGAGAGTAGACCAGTGAAGATCTGTGATAAGTGTAATAAGTGAGTGTCAGTGTGATAAACTAGTCAGTGTTGAACCGGCCCGTGTAATAAGTGTATCAGTGAACTGTGACAGTCTCGCGAGTGTAATAAACTGTTTCTGTTTGTTACTGCGTGTCAGTTTGTGATACTTGAAGAATCTTACGGTCGGTGGACTAGTGAACTGTAAGTGTTAACTATTAGTTATAGATTGTAGTAATTTTATAATATTCATAGAAACTATTGTAACCAGTTAGGCTATCTAGAATTAGTAACATCTTATATTATTGTAATAATTAAATAGGAGTTAGGCCTAGATTATAATATTTAGAATATTGTCATTATAAATTTATATTAGTTTAATAATTTAATTGTTAATAGTTTAATTGTATCTTTTTAATCACTTTTGTTAATAAATATTAGTATCTTTAATTAAGGAATTGTTTAATTCATTTTAATACCCAGTAGCCCGTAACAATATTTATTTTGTCTCTTCTGAACAGTTTTGTTTTGCTCGTACTATTAACTCCATTCTTCTTAAGCACAATTTTTATGTTTTATTATTACAATTCAATTTATTTTTTCACCAATTTATTTTTTTCTACCATTTAAGGAGAGAAAAATCAACATAATTGGTTACCTTAATTAGCTAATAAATCATAATTCCGATTTTTATAATTGCTAAATCGAGGAAACGCTTAAATATGAATTGAGGCTTCAGAGCTTCGAAAATTGTAGGTTGTAAATCAGTAAAGTTTCACCTATGGTTAGTCGAATACTAATATTAAAGCTACTTGCGAGAGAAATCTCCAAGGATCGAGTATGCAAATATCTCAGTTGAACGAACCCATTTATATTTATAATTAACAGACATCTGTCATTAATTTATATCATTACGTAAACTGCTTATAATCGGAAAAATTATGTCACATACCTCGCAGATATTTTTCGCGAGAAAACAAGAAAAAAAATGTAGTTTACCAAATAAAATGTTCTACACTCCCTTTTAACTTGGTAATTTAATTAAATTGCCTTTTGAACAAAAATGAAGGTTATAATTTTCTTATAATATATACCTAGATCTATACCTAGATCAGTATAGTTTTTTTTCTGTGCACTATAAGTATCACTCTGTTCCTATATCAGCCATCAATCTCTTCACGTTTTATAACTTTCCATAGGCGACCCTTCGGAACAATGTAATATCTTCGGTTACGACTTCAAGGTTTATTTGATTGAAATAAGACAAATATATTAAAATTGATTTTTTTTTTTCAAATCGCTCAGAATCTAATGCATTTATATGACCAAAAACCTTATAAATATAAAAATGAGTGGGACCACCTACTCTAAGTTCAGTAATCATTTTTATAATCGAAATCGTATATTACTATTGAGTTGGTAAGTAATAAAATTTATGAATAAGTCCACAAAAATTTTATTTATAAAAATAAATGGAATCATCCACTCTAGTTTTGTTAATAGATAGTTTTTAATGTTCGATATCACATTCTGCCAGTCTTTTACACTTTTAATTTTACCATTTTTTAAGGCCATTAAGGCCACATAAATAATAACTTGACTAACGTCATATGAGCGTTTAATGATTTAAATGAAATAGAGAAATACCAAACCCACCGCTGATTTCCATAGCTTTTTATTATCTCACAACATACCGATATTTATTGTATAATAAGAACATTACAAATATAATTAAAAAAAAATTGGAATCAACTATTCTAGATTCATTACTTCTTATTAATATTCGAAAACATATGGTCTAGTGGTCAGTATAACAACATAAAATGCCGAAGATCGCGGGTTCGTTGCACGGCTAGTGATTCTAGGATTTTTTAAAATGGAGCAAAAAATGTCTAGGTTATGCCGTCTTTTGGAAAGGAAGTAAGATTCTAAAGAGTCAAAATAAAGTTATACAACTGTGCGTAAGTATTACTTCCTAGTTTAACTGGCTATAATTATACAAAGACCACTAAGATTCCTCAACATCTAAATAGAGCAATTTCACCGGACGTAGGCTAATGGAATGTTATCAGCACATTCACTTGGACCCTTATCAGAATGGAAACCATATCATCCACTTTCCAAATTAATTTAATGAAACCTCTTTCGGTACAGTTACAACACTTTGATTAATTATAGGGCAATGTCATAGATTTCACAGGCAGTCGTATGCAAAACAAAAGTATTGCATCATCAGAAGTCAGTCAGCAGGCGGCTCAATTTTAATAGCGAAATTCCTTGCCAAATGTGATTCAAGGAGATTAATATCGACATTTTACCAGAGCGTTGAAAGAATTTCGATTAAATTATTAAAATGTTGTTCCAATAATGTTTAATATTAAAATAAATCTCTAAATAAGGCATTAAGAATAAAAGCAAGACGTGACATTACAAAAAAAACTAACATGTTCTTTATATCACATACATCTGTAATTCTGCAAAATCTGAAGTCCTGCTTATTGCTGTTGATTGTAGTTATGCTAATAATTCTAATATCATATACACTGTTAAAGGATGACATTCTTGTTTAAAACTAAATATATAATCTACTCCAATGTTCCCTGTCTGCGGACTTCTGTCTCCATCGCCGGACTCCCATTCTTCACCGGCCTATTATTTAAAAACAAAAATGTCACTACATACAAGTATATACATATAATGTGATACAATTAAAATGGGTCGTAAAAATGGTATTAGACTGAAGACCGCCAAGAACGTGTTTTAAGAAAAAAAAAAGAGATGATGAAAAAAGTGTACGAAATACAAAAATTGTTAAAAAAAAAAAAATTAGGGGAAAATTTAACTTCTGAACAATTGAAAAAAAAGACATAGAAATAAAGATAGCTTTAGATGAAAAGTTTATCAAGAAAATTGTTCTTGAAGAAGCACTGAATCAAAACCGAAAATTACTAGGAAGGAAAGCTTTGAATTTGATATATCTTTTTTTGTAATTTTAATAGACAGAAAATTGTATAATACAACTATAAGGGAGTGAAGTGGCTCAGTGTTGGAGGACTGAGTTTCCGTACTGTATCCGGCTGCTGGCAGATTTTATTTAATCTTTTAGCAGTCGAGGATCTGAGACCCTCCTGGGCCTCACCCAGTCTCTTTAAAGGGGCACCAAAAATAGGTGGGAAAATCCGTAGGTTGTGCGTGTTCTAAAACTAATCGCCTCCCAGCTCAACAGTTAAGCAATTCAATTAAAATGTACACCACGTTAAGTGGTTCATTTAAACTACGATAATCCTGTTCTTTGTAAGTATTATCCTGTTAACAGCCACTGACCTGGTGAGATCTTCAGACTGTCCTGGGGCTATAAAGTGGGTATCCTTAATAGGGGGGAAAATCTGAAGGTGGAGCGCGATTTCGGACAAATCACCTCCCTTCACAACAGTTGACTTAGAAACAGTACAGTCTCTACCATGTGCAAAACCAAGTTGTAATAAGTTTTTTTGTTATTGATGAATTATTTAATGTAAATTATTAATTCGAATTTAAAGGTTGATCAAACGCGCGTTCTCCCTGATTTAAAAGTATTGTATCCAAATGAAGCCCTGTAGGATGTCAGAGAACAGAAGGACCCTAAGATCAAAATCCTGGTACCATCACAAGACCAGAAGATAGATATGGCGGCCAGAAAACCAAAATAATACGAACCAAGAGCGATACAGGTACTGCTGTGTTACCTAACCGTTATACTTTCCGCTTTCCCTCCATGTCCGTTGAATACAAACTCTGTTACCTTCAACTGATTATCACTCGTCCAACGTGTTTGTCTCTGATGCAATCGATTATGTTCCTGATGGTTGCAATATCGATCATAAATAATGAGCGGCCGGCCGCCTAAAGTATTTTAAATACAATGGATCCTCAATCAGGGGACGGAGAGTTGTTAGAGCTCTCAGAGAGCAGTTAATGGTTTTCCCAAGACAGCTTAGGCACGTTACAGATGATTAATCAGAAATCAGATAAACCTGTTCTTGTAAAGTAAATTTCGTTTAATACAGAGAATTGTGATAACTTTGAAGAAAATACCATGTACATTTTTACATTTTACAAGTTTTTTTTCTCTTTATATTTATATCCACACCTATCAAGTAAAAAAAATGACAATCAATCAGCAGATTGGCTATGAGAAATATAAAATAAAATGGCACGAAAGGCGTAAAGAAGAACAGTACCCAACGATAACTCTCTCGTGGCTTGATTTAAGTCCCATGATAACAAATCACTCAATCAGGTTCTTTTTAGTCTCCTCCTAGTGTCCTCAGGCATGAGAGTCGTAGCCATTTGATTCTTCCAGCTTTTATGATAAGTCTAAGTATTTTTGATTAAAAAGTTTGTAGTTGTTTTCTGTCCGTCTGTTTAGAGATGCCATAAATTTGTAATGCATAAGTCTAAACTGGTTTTAGTAAGTAAATGTACATGTTTAATTTTTGTCTTGTTTCTATTTATTATTTTTTACAAGTAGTATGTATTTTTTAGCGGTGATTTTAGTGATTTCTTTTTTTTGTTAAATCTTCACGAGGAAGTTAGCGTGGCTCAGTGTGTAGAGTGCGGAGTTATAGAGCTGTAGTTCCCGGTTTCGATACCAGATGCTGCAGATAAACTTTGTAACATCCGTAGATAGACCCTGTGTGGGATCTGCAGACACTGTAATTGGCAGTACAGCCAACCATTACCAGATCACGGCTAAGTCAGCTCCCTGCACTACTTCCTTTGGTTTAGTGTCTAAACTATGTTGTGCTGAAACCTAAACCCATCGTGAATGATAGTATTAAATTTTTTTTTTTTTTTATATAAGATCAAAACAGTTTAGATGAACGAAAGCATGCACGACCCGCACAACAGTTCTGCTTACTGAATTGCCATGACTAACAGATGAAGGCTGTCCAGTAAACAGTTCGATCTTAGTAAGGTTCTCAGTTTCAGGCACAGTATTCACATAGAGTTTTGAAAAAATACCTATTAATTTAATCAATGGATTTTCCGTTGTTGATTTCATAATCGATCTTCTTTTTGTTTCTTAACTACATCATTATAAGAGTGTATCGAACACTTTCTATCTTTTGCTTCTGCAATGTTTTCTTCAAAGTAGAATCTCTAATCTAAAGAGTTACAAATCAAACTTTAGATTTATTTATATTTTGTTCTACTACTCAAAACAATAATAATAACAAATAACAAATTCAAGAATGTAACCATACTGAAAGGAATTGCATTTAAAGAGAATGGAGACTTTTTGACCCTATATGTATATATATATATATATATATATATATATATATATATATATATATATATATATATATATATATATACATAATATATTTATATATATTATGTATATTGTCTCGAGTTTCAGTCCTTCTTGAACTTCTTATGCGACAGTTCAAGACTAGGTTAGTCTCATACTCATACCCTGACAATGAAAAAATGAATTGAAAAAATATTATGCAAATTTAATTAATGCCTAATGAAATAAAAATAGAAATAATCTGATATGATTCAACCATTAAATAAAACTGCTGTTCCTAAAAAATAGATTATAGATTATAAAATTATCATAAAATAGATTATAAACTTATTATTTATTTATAAATAAATTATAAACTTATTATTTATTTATAAATAGATTATAAACTTATTATAAAATTGATTATAAACTGATCTGTGTCTTTGGAACTTGTAAGTACACACTATCTATTACAACTTACACATGTCATTTTATATTTATTTCAGTGTGCTATTTAATGTTTTTACTAAAAGCTCATTTTTTCACTGTCAGGGAATGAGTATGAGACTAACCTAGTCTCGAAACGTTGCCTAAGAAGTTCAAGAAGGACTGAAACTCAAAAACTAAAACACAAAATATTTCTATAATAGTCAAGATAAGTAGAAACCAATATATATACTGTCAGTGATATATACATATCTTATATTGTATATAACCAATATATACATATCTTAGTGAAAATCGACTTTTGAGGAGAATTAAAAAAAAAGCAGTTTCAAGGTTCAATAAAAATTAGTGCCTATACTCAGACCAATGACATTTGTTTTACTTTTTTTTTATGACTGATAGATACCTCTATATGAATTTTTTATCAATTATCAATCCTAATGCAACTGCTATAAGTCAAAAACGAAAACTGTGTTTTTTTCACATTCGATACTTTGCAATGGCAGGGACGATTCCCACATATTTTAATATAAGTAATTAGTTCTAGATATTGTCACAGTTATAGCACATGGATAATGTAATCTTCTTTAATTTTCTAAACCTTGATGTAAAAATACTCCGGAATATATATGGGCTACTAAGAGAAAATGGTACTTGGTGATTAAGGAAGAATCATGAGCTCTGCACAATGTATGGAAAAACAGACCAGGTATTGTTTGTGACAAATCCAGTCTCAGATGGCTGGGTCATGGGGAATGGAAACCAGGAAATAGGATGCCAAGACACCTGCTATATGGAAAAATTGGAGGAAATCGACATAGAGGAAGAATGAGATGGTTGGATGACGTTGAAGAATACCTTGGAGCAAGCACAGGACAGAAATGACTGGCTTAATGTCTTTGAGGAGAGCCATGTCCTAGTGGGATCGTAGTGCCCATTAGAAAGTTGATGTCAAATACTATGTATCTGATTTTGTCCTTTATTTTGATTTGGTGAAGCCAAGGAGGTTTATTTAATAGGAAATTTGATTGTAATTATTAAACATTAAAGACCAGAAATAGTCAAGAAAACTTTTTTACTACAAGTGAAAAAAGAAATTAGCTACCATGTTGAACTCTGTTGTGATATAAGAATATACAGAATGAGAAATATAAGATTTAGTGGAGAAAATAAATCTTTGTGATGGAAGTAGTTTAGTCTTAACTCAATCTAACTGTATACTTTCATTAGATTAAAATATAATAAAATTAGTTTTCTTTAAAAAAGAACCAGTGGAAGGAGAGCCTAACAGCTTAGGCTTTAAGAGAGTCATTTAAGATTCAAACCAGTCTCTTTTAATTTTAGAGTGATTTTTAATTTGTAATTTTTTTTATCTTTGATAATTATTTTTTGTTTTATTGAGTATTATCAATTTCGTTTTCTGTTTGGGAATCACGTATTTGTTCTCTGTGATCATTAATAATTTATTTTATTTTATTTGTATTTTTTTAATTGTTTCTCTCCTCCCCCCAAAATGATATCTATAAACCTGTAATTATTTTGTAATCTGTTATTTTTTTATATAAATCTGTATTTACATTACATAGGGTACAATATTAATTGCATGGAATATGCATAATTTAAAATAAATGCCTCTTCAGTATTGTTTAATACAGAAGAAAATGTGAAATATAAAAATAAGCTAATAAAATAAAAATTTGTATTGCCTATTTTATCTAGTTATGTGCCTTTATGTTCTTGTGACATTTATTCATCTATCTTGTGACATCTATCATTTATCTTGTGGCATGTACTCATATATTTCTTAGATATTTAAAACATTGTTAAATAAAATAATAGTTTACATGGGTAAGTTTGAACGTTCTATCTACCTACATAGTTTTATGTGCTGAAATGGCCTAAATTCAATGGTTTAATATAACAATATAATTAATGTTTAATTTACATACATGATTTCGAAAATGTCTAAGCAACATGTGAATTCTGGCAGTAGTATATCAGTAGATCAAACAGTATGGCATTGTAAAAAATTTGAAATTTGAAACTAATCAGTTTCATTTATGTGGCTGTATATGAATATTTATCATAACTTAAAATCAAATAAAATTACCTCACCTATGTCGAATGTATGTGAAATTTAAGCTTATTAAACTTTAACTAAACTTCACTGTAAAATTAGAGAAAAAACTACCCAACTTCCAGTAATAAGGTCTGCCAATATAACAAGTTAAGTGTAACTAAAAATTTATTGAATACAAATGAAGATAATCTCGTTCAAATAATCGAACTAATCTAGCCAAAATACTTTAATTTCAATATTTTTGCTAGTAAAAATAATATATTATAAAATTTTTCTTTTTTAAAATATGTAAGAAAAGCCTACATGCTAAAAAAAAAAAATTATTCATAATTTTATATTGTTATAAAATACAGTTTAACAAAAATTGAGGCGAATAAGTAACTTGCTTTGATTCAATTCCTCGAGAAAATGTGTAACTCCATATTTAAATTATATTTGAAAGCCCGCCAAAAGATCTTACCAAAGTGATGATGTGTGGCTCAATCCTTATCAGGAGGTTACTGTGGCTGTGATTGGTTATCAAGTGTTGATATTTTAAATAGGTAAACATAGTTGCATTTTAAATATATCTATTGGCATACATGTATTATTAAATGTTATGGATGCTTTAAATTTCCTGAGTAAGAAAGAAGAAATAGAAAAGGAAATCAATGAACTTAAATCACAAATTGAAGAGAAAAAAAGAACGCTTGAAACACTTGTTTCTAATCAAGTAAGTTTTAGTCAAAATTAAACTTTCTGCACCCCCAAAAAAGTCTTTATTAATTTTTTACTTGATCTTGCTTCAGAACAAACATAATTTAACAAATAGAGAAATATCGAGATATAGCCGTCAAATTCTTGTACCCGACATTGGTATCAAAGGTAATCAATTACTCTTTAAAATACTTTACAGATCTCTTCTTCAAATAATGGCATTATTAATTTTTTTTTAGGGCAGGAAAAATTTAAGAATGGTAAAGTTTTGATAATTGGTGCTGGTGGATTAGGATGTCCAGCAGCTCAGTACTTGGCTGGTTGCGGAATAGGTATATTTTTGTTTTTTTTTCCAATGTTTATGAACAATAGTTTTAATCAGTATATTTATTCTTTATAAATGTCTATCTATTAGCTGGTTGTCACAGAAAGGTCTCTTCATTCTGTGGTTTTTAGGTCACATAGGATTAGTTGACTACGATGAGGTAGAAGAAAATAATATTCACCGTCAATTGCTACATCAAGAAAATCGCATAGGAACTTCAAAAGTAAGATCAGCTGCTCAAGCTTTAAGGAGGTAAAACATTATTGAAGTGTTTGTTGAATTGAATCATTGTAACTTTTAATCACACTAATTTATGATTTCAGTATAAACAGTCTTATAAAAGTCGATGAGTACCCGGTTCAGCTGAACAGTTTGAATGCCATTCAAATAATGCAGTCTTATTCAGTTGTAATTGATGCTAGTGACAATCCATCAACAAGATATTTAGTGAATGATGCATGTATAATGACGAATTTGCCTCTTGTTTCGGGAAGTGCGGTCGGAATGGAAGGCCAGCTTACTGTTTATAACTATAAAGGGGGACCTTGCTATCGTTGCCTATTTCCGGAACCTCCACCGCCAAACACAGTATCAAACTGTGGGGATGCTGGTGTTCTTGGACCAGGTAAAAGGATCCTTATTAATACCATCTAGAATACATAACTTATATAATCATAAATATTAAGACAATATATCTTTCAGAATGGTGACATTTTTTTGCATGAATTGTTTCACTACCATTCTGGTGGTAAGGTAGTGAAACAATTTCCTTCTCTAGACACTGATTAATGTACTGGGTAGACTGTCACCGTGTAAAATGGCCTTAAACTATATTTATTTCATTAAAGAGAATTTTCTTTTCTTTTATGAATCAACTTTCTTTTCTTTATTTGAAAAGTTAATAAAAACATTTAACATGTATTATTTATGACATTGCAGGCTAAATTTCTGGAATGTTGTGGTACACTGTTAAAATTAATTTATTTGGGTGTAAACTCTTTCCTAAATTTTCTATTTTTTTTATTGACAATACATAATGAAAATCATTTCATGCCCATAAAATTGTATTTGCTATATAATGTATTAGTTTACTGTTTTTTAACTTGTTTGAACACATTACAAATTTTAGTCAGTTTACGACAAATTTTATATACCTAATTCAATTTAATACAAAATTTTACTACAGATATATTTTTTATTTATTAAAACAATATTTGTCCTGAGGTTTTGAAAATTTATGTTGTTACAAACTTACTTTTTATTAATTTTTGTAGAATATTTCATGCATTTATATCAGGGAATAATTTTATCACACTGAACAAGTTTTTTATTTCCTTCTGTATAAGTTATTCAATGAAAATCATCATTTTTGTCAGTTATATGATATTATTAACACATTAAAAGCAGGGATCTTGACGAAAGTATGCTAAGTAACGTGGGGACCGCCCCATTTTACTAATACGACTCTTATTAAGCTACAGTTGAGATAAATCGTAGTACTACGACTCCAGCCTTTACTGTGTTGATGAATAAAAACTGTATCAGGAATTTAATATTTCTATTTTATGTATACAGAATGAATTTTTGTGAGTCCTTAATATTTTCATACTTAAACTCAATTACAGATCTCCGAGATTAATAACTAAAAAGTATCTAATTTGGATTTATCACTGAATTGTTTAAAAATAAATGTCTTTATAGTTCCTGGAGTAATAGGAACAATGCAGGCTTTGCAGGCTATACACATCCTTCTGGAAAGCGAAGGTGTCCTGTCAAGCAAATTGCTTCTTTTTGATGGAGCTGAAACTAAGTTTCGAACTGTCAGATTGAGAGGCAAATCTAATGAATGTGCTGTTTGTGGTGACAATCCTACCGTTACCAGACTTATTGACTATGAACAATTCTGCGGAGCTCCTGCCAATGACAAGGTATTTAAAGAAATCACCCACCATTTTATTATTTTAAATAGTTGATCAAACCTTTATAGTGTATTGTAAACAGTATCTGTGCATGTTTTTACCTTCAAGTATTAAAAAACTCAAGTTTAATCTACAGCTAAAGCTCATTTCTAAAATTTCGGACTATAATTTTCAATCCCATTGGGGAATCAAGGCTACCTTTATTAATAATCATTGTGTAAATTTTGTGTTACTTAAATAAATTCATTAATAATCTTATTAAAATTTCCTCCTGAACATTTCAAGCTGTGGTTTGGCTTTTCATTTACAGCATGCAGCTGTTAATCTTTTGAAACCGGAAGAAAGGATTACTGTCAGTGAATTAAGAACTGCATTGAAAGAAAAAGGAAAGCCTGTTGTGGTTGATGTGAGATCAAAGACAGAGTTCGAAATCTGTAGGCTCCCTGGATCAGTTAACATACCATTGGCTGATATCGAAAAACAATCAGCACAGAACACTCTAAAAGCTGTCATCAGCAAGTCTCCTAATCCAAATGAACCAGGTGTGATGAATAACTCTTTTTGTTCTTTAATTATGGCTTATAGCTGCTATTAATTTTCAGTTTGATTACTATGATCGTTTGAAATAAATTGGTTACCCTAGTAAGATTTTACCAAGCATAAGGCTTGAAAACTTATATTCCCTTGTATAAAATTTAATTTTGCTTTGTATTCTCAATTTATATACATACATTTATATTAATTTTTTTTTTTAGTTTATGTGATATGCAGGCGAGGAAATGACTCCCAAAAAGCAGTGAAAAAGTTGAGGGAGTTAATGCTTTTAAACCAAGATTTTTTTGATGTTCGTGGAGGACTTCATGCATGGGCAAGAGACATCGACCATACATTCCCAATTTATTGATATATTGGTATATTTATATTAATTGATGTGTAAATAAAATTATATTTTATTGAGTTGACGTGCTTATTTGAAACTCTATGATCTGGCATAATCACCAGGAAAAAAAAAATATCTTGAATTGCATTTCAAGTAAAGGTAAGTAACTTTTGTTGTTAAAAGAAAAATATTACAAAAATATAAATGGCATACCCTCAATTTATTTATTTAAATAATTTTTACATATTTTTAAAAATTGGTTTCATTTAGTAGATTTTGCATTTTTAAGAGTTAATTTTGAATCACCCTTAGCTGCCCCTCTTTGTCCTTTATCCGGTACAATTGATTTAGTTACTTTATCTGATGTAACTGCTTTCTTTTTTCTGCCTCCACTGCCTTTATTTTTTTGCATTTTTAGTTCAATATAGAAGTGAGATTCACTAAGGTTACGTAAAACTTCAGCAGCCTTTTCTGGAGTGATGTCTCGCTGGGATTGTGCCAACATTTCGTACCTGAAAATAATATTAAAAAACATGTTGGAAATATCAATCAAACAATATATTTATCTTAATTTGTCATAAACATTATATTTGAGATGTTTGGTTTCAAAACCGGTTACATCCATTTTCAAAAAATTTTCAGGACTGATCAAAAACGGTTCAATTTTATAAAATAATCAATTTAACAAAATGTTTTTATAATTTTTTTATTTTGCTAGCAATACACTTCAAACAATAATTACTGAAATTTTTTTATGATCCTCTCTTTTTTTAAATATCATTTAATATAAAAAATATGTTGTACATACTTTGATCAGAAAATATTGATATCTGGTTAGTTTATGGTTTATAAATAAATAAAATAGACATTTTTAAAAACAAATAACTTTAATCGGTATAAATAAATAAACATAGTGTTCATTAATCATAAATCGAAAATTTTCATTTAATGTAATGGATGTAACCATTGTGATAGGAAATGGAATCTTTTGCAGGCTATAGACGTTATTGACACATCTAATACATCTTTTCTGGCATTAAAAACTTATAAAAAAAAAAGTTTTTGGAAAAAATGGATGTGCCCAATTTTGAAACCAAACCTCTCATTTATCTTAATCTTAATATTTATTTTTATAACCCTTTTTCTTGAGGTTTGAAGAAATTTTCTATGCAAAATTGTAAAAATTGCTTCTATTGTATTTATTATAGTTATTTTTATTATTTATAAGCATGGATTCTACTGGAGTAATAGAAAATTCTAATCAATCAAATGATGTATAATTATTGCAGTACAAAAGATAGTATCGGACAATAGCATAATATTTTTTTAATATTCAATGCATAACTTCAGAAACAGTTAAATAAATTTAATAAAAATATTGTGAAATGCAATCTATAGATATTTATTTTCAAGCATGAACAAAAAAAACACCATGCACTAGATATATCAGTTATTAATGATAAGTATTTAAAATCACAAATTTGGTTGAAAATGAAAAAGGCATTGTAGTTATTATTTTGTAATCTAATCTAAAACAAATAGGCAGAGCAATCTCAATAAGCCAATAAATCATAATAACCAATCTATACGTTTTTTTTTCTTAGTTTCAGATTGTATGTAAGCTTGACTACGATTATAGAGTCCTCTTTTAGTGTATTACAGAAACAATAATTGTAACTCAACATTAAATGAGGTTAAAAATGGAGACCTGGAATGTCTATGAATTAGCAAAAATTATTTGTTCATTTCTAATAATTGCTTTACCCTAAGAGCACCAACGAAAAAAAAAAAAGACAAGAAAGTTCTGTTTTTATCAAGTTTTCTAAAAGAAAAATGAATGGAAAAATTCATTCACTTGTATAGCACTATTAATTTCTTATCATCAACAATACTTGAGGAAAGGTATTAGTTGAGGATTTATAAAAAGCCTATCGCAAATGTGAAGTTTTTCCAGTAACATATATAGAATACATTTTAAAGCATGCCTATAGAGTGTTATACACTATATTTATGCTTGTTTTAAGGGGATTTAGATTTTTTTGTTAAAAGTATGAAATTTAGATAGCTTTTGAATAATCTGGAAAAAATATTTAAGTATATATGCGTATTTATAATGCTTTAAATGCCCATTTTAAATATTTAATTTAATTATGTAATTGTTGATAATCATTTTATAGATGTTATGAAAATAATCATCATTAGATGCGTGGGTGAATCAAATATAAACGAGACTTTTTGTCCTGGAAGCCCAGCGAAGGTGCGGGAACGTTCCCGCGTTTAAGGGTGTTGGGTAGGGATGCCAGGAGTGGGGGAAGCAGGCAGGCAGATGCGCTTGAACTCACCAGTTACCGTCATGACGATGTCTGAGCAGGATGTATCCCCCTCGATTGCGCAACGTATTATCATCAAATTTCTTGCTGCTGAAGGTGTAAAACCGGCTGAAATCTTGAGAAGGTTGACTGTACAGTTTGGGGAAGAGGCACTTAATCGTGCCAGAGTGTTTGCATGGCATAAACAGTTTGTGGAGGGTCGTGATCGTGTTCAGAATGAAAGCCATGACCGCAGACAACATCAGCCGTGTTCGACAGCTTATTGAAGGTGACAGACGTCTAACCACCAGTGCCATTGCAAGTGAGGTTGGGATAAGCTATGGAAGCACTTTTTCCATACTCACAGAGGAGCTAGGGTTTCGTAAGGTGTGTGCCAGGTGGGTTCCTCGACTTCTCACAGCTGAGCAGAAGCTGAATCGTTTGCAGGTCTGTGAAGGTCTTCTTGCAAGATTTCAGGCTGAGGGAGCCTCATTTCTCACTCACATTATCACCTGTGATGAAACTTGGGTGCACCATTACACCCCTGAATCAAAACAAGCGAGTATGGAGTGGAGACTGAAAGGGGAACCTGGACCAGTGAAAGCCAAGTCACGGCTGTCAGCTGGGAAGGTTTTGGCTACCGTGTTTTTTGACCAGCGTGGCTTGCTGCATCTTGATTTTTTGCATGAACGCAGGACTATCAATGCCGCATACTACTGCGACATTTTGAATGAAGTCAGACTTGCATATCGCCGCAAAAGAAGGGATCTACCGATGAGAGAAGTGATGCTTCTTCAGGACAATGCTCGCCCGCATACTGCGGCCCTGACGAGAGAAAAATTGGAGCAACTGGGCTGGGAGACGCTAGAACACCCTCCCTACAGTCCAGACTTATCACCATGTGACTTTCACCTGTTTGGCCCACTCAAGGAAGCTTTGGGAGGTCAGAGATTCGTCAGTGACGATGAGGTTGAAGCCTACGTGCTCAATTGGCTGAAGACACAACCTACTTCATTCTATGAGGACGGGATTGGAAAATTACCTATGCGCTGGGAAAAATGTATTTCCAAATCAGGAGACTATGTAGAAAAATGAGGTGTACTTTTCTTTGTGTTCAAAGTAAAAATAAAAAAATTAAAAAATAAGTCTCGTTTATATTTGATTCACCCACGTATAATTTCTTTGACCAGAAAAATTAAAATAACTTAATTTATGTTGACCTACACCTCAGATTGGTACTAGTTTGTTTTAAATTTGATTCTATTGCTATTTATGAGGTACTAATTATTGATAATAGCTGTAAAAATATTTTGCCAGTATTGCTGTGTGGAGTAAAAATCTATTCTTAAAAAGAAGGAGAATGCAGATTTTATACCTTGTCACCAACCATATTGTATGAATCTAATATCCTAACAATGAACGATACCAACACAAAAAATATAAAGAATTCCGAAACTTGGAATGATATAGAAATGAATTATTTTCATCATAGTTCCTTAAATGGTGTCAAGAGATGGTTTGGAATAGATTTAGCCTCTTGTAGAAGTATTCGAAAAGCTAAATATATTAATTAAAGTCAAAACATACCCAACCATAAACTTCTTAACTGTTGCAGATCTAACGAGTGGAGGGTAATATATCCCATGGAAGACCCAATGGTCCATTGGGTCATTTCTATATTCTCCAGTTGGCGCTCCTGAAACAGTCAAATTTATACAAGTATAACTACTCTAATAATGGTTCATTTTTTATGAATTCCCTAATAAAATACAAATATTTATGAATAAAACTATACCATGCCAACCCATTGAGTAAGGGAAAGTAACTTTGAACATGTTATCATATCGTATGCATAGGCGCTTCATGGCATCTGCTAAATCATTTATCTGTGTTTTATTCAGATCATACATTCTTCGCACATGAGTCAGAGGAAGAATCATTGTTTCGTATGGCCAAACCGCCCAAAAAGGAACCAGCACCACCCAATTGTTATTTTGAAATACAATACGTTCCTGAAAAATGTTAATTAATTTGTATATCTATGAGCGGACACAAGTTTGTATGTATATACTAGCTGATTTGATATATACTTTCGTTATAGCTTGATTTAAATATTTAAAAAGAGTGTTCAAGGAAACAGAAGAGATAATTATATTGAATAATAAAATGAAGCATGCTTATTAGGTTCTGCAGGCTGGAGAAACTGTAGGAAAGTAACAACATGACTACACTGTACAATGTGTTATACCTTTGCTATTATCTGTCCGATTTCAATATATTTTTTTTTAACTTTATAACCATTCCAATAATTATTTACATAAATCTATACTTTTTGAATTATGCATGAATAAAATCCAGGCTGCTGAGGTTGAAAAATAATAAAATGATTACAATGATCAATGGGGTTTACCTTCACTAATCACTGTCCGATTTCAATAACTTTTTATAACAAATAATTTTTATAAAACCTCACCAATGATTATTACTAAAAATATACTTTAATTTTTTTTCTTCAATGATGTAGTTCAAATTTTGGTAGCTAGAAGGATTAGTGTATTTTCTGCAGTTTCTCTATGTAATGGTAGTTTTATGACTAAATAGGCCTGTTTTTTTATGTAATAGTACGATATGCATTATCATAAATAATTTCCAGGTGCGACATAATTTCTTTCTTCATAATAATATAATTAACTTATCTTTTAAGGTACCCAAAAAGTTCATCTCCTTACCTTTAAATCGAGTTCTCTTCTCAAATAGTCCATTAAAAGAGGTCTTTTATACTTTTCATAATATTCTTTTTGGTATAAATCTTTTATCCTAGGTTCATTGGGAAAAAATGAAGTAGCCCAAATCTGGCAATGGGGATGAGGGTTTGAACAACCCATCATGGCCCCACGGTTTTCAAATATCTGAACCCAAAGATATTTTTCTCCCAACTTAATCAATTCTTCAATCCACCTTTTATGAAAATAGAAAATACATTAGATAGAAGTAAATAATTTAATTTAATTTAAATAAATAGAAGTATTTAATTTAATAGAGTACCTCTTTTAAGTATGTATTTTGTTTAATCCTAAAAGCAATAGAAAAACATTTAACTAAAATCTAAATATAACAGATCTAGTTCATATTCAATTATTTGCTTCATCATATTAATGTTTTTATTAATATGTTTTGGTATTTGACAATATTAAGAGAGGAAAACATTATTATTAGTAATAAACCTGTTAATAATTGCCATATTGTGAAACGGTGATTAAACCGAAAGCCCTATGCAGCGGAAACAACAATCATCACTAATAAGGGCCTAATTGAAAAGATGGAGATAAAAAAAAACAGAAAATTATCAAACAACAAATTAGTCTACACGTGAAATGAAACCCTTTATAAAATAACAGAAAATAAAATGAGGAAAAGAAGGGTTAACTTCTTTGGGCACATCCTGCCACTGTATACATGTAGACTATCAAAAAAGATTTTTGAATTCCTTAGAAATAAAAAACTAAACCGAATTGGTATAAGGAAACAGAGAGAAAATTTGCTTAAGGATGGCAATGCCAAGAACATAACCCAGATAAGAGGATGAGGTTTGAGGAGGGAACAAAGCTAAAGAAAGGAATAGGAGAAGAGAGAGGATGAAAAAATACTGGGCAGAGAGGAATTCATGGAGTATGCATTAATAATTGAATCAGAATACCCCAAAGTTGGGTGAAACTAAAAAAAAAAACAGCCTATAAAATAAATATAAAGTCACTTGAAGGAGTTCATTTACATTTTAACAAAGTCTCATCAAAACTGGTGCTATCAAGAAACGGATAGGTTGGAGTTGATTTATCCCTATAGTTATAATCACTGTAAATATTAAAGTTTTACAGACTTTCTACACATTATAATACCTAACCATAACATTTTATTTAAAAAATTAACTCAATTATTTCTTAAGTCATGTAAAATGTATGATCCTGGTGTAAGTTTTGTTGACAAATTGCTCCAGACTTCATAGAAAGTAATCAGAGAGTTTTTGGCTCTGACTATAGGCGATATTTTTTATTCTAATCAATTGTTAACTCTCAATAGTATTATAAATTTAAGCTAAGTGTTATTTTTAATCAACGTTTATTAGCCACTGTTATGGTAATATATATTTATTTGTTTATAAATTAAAAATATTTGTTTAGTTAGCTTTACAAATTTATTTTCGTGTTTATACCTTTCCACAACATCAATTATGCTAGATAGTGCCATTGTTCCAACAGTCACATTACTTTTTGGATTAAAACACATTACAAGACAAGTTCCTTTAGCATCACCAATTTTAAAAAGTGGATCATCGTTATCACTAGGTGATGGCGCATCTGGTATTAGTGCTGGAAAATCATTGGTGAAGACGTATGTACTTTCATAGTTAGGAGTTATCTAGAAACAGAGTAGATATTGAAATTTAACTAAAAATATTTTTTAAAAGTAATTTGATTCCTAATAATTTACTTCTCCGTTAGCTCTAGTGACTCCAGGGCACAGAGGGTTTTTAGGATCATATTCTATGACATCATATGGAATGTCTTCCTGTTGGCCCTGCCATGGTCTCTGAAGCCTGTGAGGAGAAACCAAGACCCATTCTCCTTTCAATGGATTATACCTAGTATGTGGGTGTTCTAAAATAAAAATACACAAGTATTCAATGTTATTTAAATAAATTATTCAACTATTGTATAAAAAACAATAGTGATTGTTAGAATTATAATTCATTTTCAGAACTAATAAAAATACTAAAATTGACAATTAAAATATCTTAGTAAATTTAATTTAAAATAATTGTATAGTTAGTATTTTATTTTGCAAAAAAAAATATAATTAATACAACAAATATATCCAAGATCCGATTGAGATAATTATCATTGTTAAAAGATTAATTAATGTATATATAGCAATATTTTTTTAATGATGATTTTATTTGAGAATAATTGATGGTTTCTTAAGAAAATTATATTTTTGGTCATTTAAAATAATTGGTTTATATTTTTTTTCTCTTAATTTTATTATCTTATCTGCACATTACATAACACAAACTTATGTCATACATTTAATCATGTTAAAAAATTTTTATTTATAATCTACAACTCTGGTTCAGCTTTTTGTTTTGTATGAAAAACAGCCAGTGAATCTCAAAGTCTATCCATGTTTTATAATATGGATTTCCATATATTTTGAAGAAAGAAACCTCCGAGATGGCTATAAATACCATGAGATTTTACTTTTTCAATATGCTTACACAATTCTATCGAACTCTTCCCCATTGCTGAGAGAGATATTTCTAATAGAGAAAGTAACAGAGGATTTAGGTCCACAATCAGATATTCTCAAGACTGACTAGCAGAGTGTCCTGTATGAATGAGTTATTCCTCTGAAACTTGTTGCAGATGACATTAAGTGTACAGAGCTTGCTTCACAAGAGGAGTTTGGCAAGATTTTAAAGGTAAACAAAAACTATTAGTCTGATTTTTCAAGTCATTTAAGACTTCATTCTTAAAGCTGGTGTAAGTAATAAAAATGAGAGTCAATAAAAAAAATAAACCAAGCATATGCCATAACGTCCAGAAATGAAAATAGCTGGGGAACCGGTTGTAATGGGTTCATTTACATTTCAGAACATAAATCATTGTATGAAACAAAATCAGTCCTATATTGTGGAAAGAGATATGCCTTGAAACCAGCCAGCTGCCTCTTGAACTTTAGCAGAAATTCGCTGCAGGAAACATGTTGTTTTCAAGAACTTGATTAGGTCTATCTTTACTTATTAGATGGATAACTAGATTCTCAGAAGAAATAGGAAATTCTCAGCTTTAAATCGGAGATTCGACATAGAATTTTTAGGCAGGGTTACAAAACATAAAAAGAATGGGAAACAGAAGAATGATTCACATCCTTCTTAATATTGGTGAGGATGTATTTGAGCCAGATGAGAAATAAGTAAAAAAAAATAAACAAGGATTAGGTAATTACATTGGGGGGATTTACATTTAATTTAATTTGAGAAATTGATATACGTTATATCTGCCATAATTCGCTGCTAAATTTACTTGTATATATATTTCGATATTTAAACAACTAAATCTTTAAACTGTAATAATTGTTAATCCTTTTGTTTTATTTTGCTTAGACCTTAAAAGAAATTAGCCAAAATGTTGGCATATATAAAAAAAAACAGCGACTGCAGAATTAAGAACCACACTATCTCCCAAGGTCGGAATAAGACAGGGACGGATCCAGGATTTTTTTCTGGGGGGGCACAACGGGCAGACGGAAAAAACAATAACTTACAAATTAACTTGTACTATCTATAGAAAGATTTCAAAGGTTTATTAAAATATCAAAACAATAGTTTTACTCATGTTCTTACTGTTATTTTACCAACTATGGTTATATGATTTGCCTATAATTATGTACTATAATGGATTCTCCACAGTACACAAAATACTGTCTGGGGGACACGTGCCTCCGTGCCCCCCCCCCCTGGATCCGCCTATGGGATGAGATACTTTTCCCTCTTCATGGTAATGTACAAAAAAATATAATTTAATATCCACCATCATAAAAGTTACATATTTTATAATTTTACGACATTTATAGTATAGTTGTAATGTCTATCACAACCTTAAAACATTACATCCAGCTTGGGAGATTATAAATTTCGAAATAACTTCGAACTGATAGCTACCATTAATAATCAGATTAATTTTTTATCTCTTAGTTAAATAACTGAAACATTTATTAATAAATGGGTACTTTTCCAATCTAAAGCCCACCTACCCTAGTGCCCCAAGTGGCAGTTTCGTTAACTACCTCCTACTGTTAGCCAAACCTTCCTTAGCCCTTTGTAATTGTTTGTGTCTAGTGGACGTTTATTTGTTTTCATGTTAATTATACAATATGAGTTGGAATTTGATGAAGATTTTTCGCGAGGTGATTGATGAAAAGTCAGCTGAGGTATTTCTACAGGAGCGGAACGTCATTCCCCGGAAAATGTGTTGTAGAAAGGGACATAATATGAAACTGCAACTGAATATTGTTCTTTTTAATGAACATTGTTTATAATTTTTGTAACATATTGTTCTTTTTAATTAATATTGTTTACAATTGTTGCTAGATATCGTTGTGTTTAATCAATATTGTTTATAAGATGTTAATTTGTATTTTGTAATTTAAATATTGAACATAAATAATTAGATTTAACTACAATGTGATGTTTTATGGTTAATTGTTTTGATTGTTCTGTATATACGACACTGTTTGATGTGATATTCTTATTTGTAATGAATATTGTTTATAATAAATGTTATTTTTGACGTTCTTATTTATTCAGTATTATTTATATATTTTAAATTTAAAGATAAAATATGATATACAGCTAAAATGTGATTTTTTTTTTGGTTTTCTTTCATTTTTACCTATTTTTCTTTGAAAGAGAAACGATTTGCCCGGGCAAATCGTTTCTCTTTCAAAGAAAAATAGGTAAAAATGAAAGAAAACCAAAAAAAAATCATATTTTAGCTGTATATCATCTCCTATTTCATTTCCTAAGAATCCTGTTGTCTGTTTACTATTTCAAATATATTTCAGGCATCATAACCTGACAGCTGCCAAATAGTTGAGGTAAGTGCCAGAGGAGCGTAGTGGAGTAGGTGGGCTTTAGATTGGAAAAGTACCAATAAATGTTCTAGATTAGTAAAAATAAAATGTGATCAGCTCCTAAAATACATCCCATTAAATCGTAAACATTAAGAGCATTTTAAATAAGCCGTGTTTTAAGCTAGCCGCGGAACCTCCTCTCAGTTAATTTTGGAGTGCGCTGGTTAAATTGTGCAAACATGTTCTTTAATCAAATAAATCAATGTAGCTCAATAATAAATTATAATTCCTTGAGTAATAAATAATTTACTTTCTTAGGATTGCTAAGATTCACCGAATATATGTGTGGCATCGCTGAAAGTTAACAATAATAAAGGGGGTTAGGAGCTCTAAGATTTATAGAAATAATTATTTTAAGAAAGTCTCTCTAAATATATATATAGGCAGAAAAGCATTCCGAGTTCTTTTTTTTTCTAATACACCTTATTATTATTCATTTGGTTCGTACATATTTTACTTTCTATACTTTTTATTGAATTTAAAAATAGAAAAAAAAAAGCATCGATTGTATGACTGGTATCGTGTCGAAAGAAGTTAGGTTCAAATTGACAAAGGATGCACAACATATTGAAAAGATTGATTACTACCTGAAGTGTTGAATTCCATATCTGTTTTCAAAATAACACAGAGGCCAGAGGGTGCGTCGAGTTTTGAAGAAAACGCATCGTTCGTTAGAGATTTTTGTGGAAATGTAGTTGTGATAAGGATCTCATTCTTGAAGCGGCAGATAAGGCCGTGTCAAAACATTGAGAACTGTTAAAAACTCCTCATTACCTCCAGTTAGGTTACATTCGTAAACAGTGATGGATTATAACGCAAGTTCAGGGTATTATCCATTTCTATTCAGATATTTAACAAAGTATTAATTCCAAACAGAATTATTCTCCTTGAATTTTTTTTTAATTCCTCCAATTATTTGTTCTTCTAATTAGAATCTCTAGAATTAAAATCCATTAGATAAACAAGAATTCAGTTGTAGTGTTTAATCTGTAAATAATCATCAGCATTGATTGTTAATTAATTTTCTTATGAAAGAAACTCTAATTTTGACTATACAACTTATTTTGTCTTAAAAACTTCACCCATTTCAGTGACAAAGTGAATTATTAATTATCACCAGATACCTAAGTAAAATTGTGATAAGAATTTTTATTTCTATAATCTGTAAATAAAAAGATATCTGATGAGTAAAATTCGTATTCTGTTATCTCTCTATTATGTAAAATAAAAAAGTTTCTGAAAATTTACAAATATATTATAAGTAGTTATGGGATTATATTAATAATCAAGAGTATAGGCTGTTTTCATACAAACCCTAAAAATCATCCTAGAGTATTATTATAACCCATATTTTATTGTTGTTGTTAAATGAAAAAGATGGTTCGATAAACAAAAGTTGGTGTTTATTTAAGAGGTGGAGGTGACTTAAGCTTTTAAAGTTTAATTCTCCTCCTAGAGTCCTGTTGTTTTTCATTAATATATCTAAAATTCAATGAGGGTTTGTCTGCCTGAACTCAGATTAAGTGTGTTAAGAAATATCAGCACTGTAAATGTTGTTATTATTCTATTTCTTTAAGTAGAAAATGAGCATGAAAAAGTGTTTTCACGCGAACTAAATTTATAGCTTTTTTTTATTTTGAAGAGAAAAGATTTTGTTGTTCACGCAGGCTTCCACGGTCTGCGGTATTGTCCATATGTTCTTTTTCCGGGATGGACCATGTGGTGTTGGTTTTGTTGGCCAAGCTTTCGCTCATCGTGTTGTGAGCTTCCTCAGGGCTAGTCAGTAAATGAAGAGCAGATAGAAAAGATTTTCCCTGCCCAGGATTCAAACCGGGGTCGTCCGCCTCTCCGTGGACGCGCTCTTACAAATTGAGCTACCAGGGGTCGCCTCACAGTCAGGAAAAATCCGTTTTCTTCACCGATCCCATATCCCTGTGTTCTCGCAATTTTGCAATGTATACACGAGGAAGAATACTTTAATTAGGATCTTTTTGACTTGCGTCATTATATTATTTATAATTTTTTTAATTTTGAAATATTTTTATTTTGAAGAGAAAAGATTTGTCCTGGCCGGGATTCGAATGCCTCTCCGTGGCAGCGCTCTGGCAACTCAATTGGTAAGAGCGCCGCCACGGAGAGGCATACGACCCAGGTTCGAATCCCGGCCAGGGCAAATATTTTTTCTCCAAAATAAAAATATGTCAAAACTAAAACAATTAAAAATAAATTTATAGAAGTTTAACTAACACTAACTTAATTAAAGTTCCGTTCTTTAAGAGCTAACACTATGGAATTTCAGAAAAGGGGTTTAAAAAATCTTTAAACGTTGGGTTATTAGGGCAAGTTCTATCTACCATTTATTTTTAACCTTATTTTACCTTTTAAAACTTTTAATGAAGAAATATTGAAGTTTCTCACAGTGGTTAACTCCATCCATACCAATTATAGATAAATAAGTAGTATGTCATTTTTATTGAGACACCCAATAAATAAATATCCATAGCATAAACTTAATATTTTATTACATTATTTTTAAATTATTACAATATCTAGTTCAATATTATGTAAAAACAATTTGATATTTCTATTATTAAAAATAAAATCATATCTATATTTTAACAATAAATGCATCTTCATTTCAACCATTAATCCTTATATTTAATCACATTAAATATTTACAACATATTTTGTACAGAAAATAAACAACAATGCTTTGACACAAAAAGTATTTTTTCTCAAAAGAGCAGGATAACATAAAAAATAATAATAAAAAATATAAGTATGATCTGTAGATTAACTTTAGTATGCATTTTAATTTTTAACTAATATGTGAGTTAAATTAATACTCCAGATCCAGATTAACAGATAATTGTTAGTCCTATTTAGGACGAATAAACAGTTAAAGTAATGTAACAAAAATTAAAGTTTTCACGTAGAAAAAAAAAATGCACAGCAGATGGATCACTTCAAATTAATAAAATAATATAATTAAACACAGCCTTGTACAATGGTTTAAAAAAAAATATTAAAACTTAAAAATTATAATTATAAACAATCTTCTTCACTGGTATCTGAATATATACACAACTGTTCATGCCACCATTCCTTAACCTCAAGTGTAACATTACAAATTTTTGTAGAATTCGTTTTATTATTGATACATTCTCGAGTTTGAACCCTCATCAATTCTCCTTCAACTAAAATAAAAAAGAAATTCAGTATCAATTACAAAAAAAAACAACTACTTTTTCTAAATGGAGGTAACTAATGAATTAATCAATTTAACAATTAAGGTAACTAACTACAAATGGTAATTTGATAAGATGGTTTTAGGTTACCAGGTGTTCTGTTGTTCCTTTTCTTCGAGTTAGGCCTTTCTTTTTCGCCTCGAGTAGAAGGATCAGAAAGAGTAGGGGCAAGAAATTTTCTCCCAGTACTTCCGACACTGTCGGATCTCGGTATTGCAGTGGCTTGTTTTGGTTTAGCTCTTTGTCTTAATTCAGATTCCTTAAAATAAAAATGGAAATTCCAAAATTTTATTTTGAAAAAGATTTTATTACCATTGCCTAGAAGCATTCGTATTTTGATTAAAATATCCCATATAAATGATGTTAATTGATAATTTGTAACCTTGTTTTTCAGTTAGAAATTAAACTATGGACAACTTTATTAATTACTGAATTAATGTTAAAATATTTACAAAGTTATATTATAAGAGATTTAATTTTTGGCTGCAATGTGGATGGGCAATAAGGAAAAAAAGCGTGGTATAAAAAAAGTAGAGACTGCAATGTTTCTAGGACAATTGTGAAGGGAGGTGATTAGACTGAGATCGTGCTCAACTGCCAGGTTTCCCCCCCCCCAATTAACAGTACCCAAAATATGGAGGCTGAACTCTAGATCCCACAGGGTCCATCCATGGCTGTTAATAGATTAAATAATTATTTAATATATAGGACCTTTGGCACAGTTACTCAGCGCTCTACCACTGAGCCTCAAGAAATATAATCTGACTTTCTAATTTTCTTTTTTCTATAGAAATTTATTAGTAACTAGCTCTATAAGCTTGTCTTTCCCCCCAACATTATTCATGTTATCATTAGTTAATTTGTGAAAAAATAAAAACTTCCCATAAAATAAAAACTTCTTCATAATTCAACACTTTGAAATCGGAATATTGATATTAATATATTCATTTTGATATACCAACAAAAATATCAATATGATTATATTTTTTATATATTTTAAAACTTATTTCTTTTTTTATTAATATTAATACTTTGTTATATTTATTCAAGCTAATGGAATTGCAAGAATATACGATACATAAGGACTACCAATATGCTAAGGGTTCAAAAACAAATTTTTTCCCCAATGCATTTAGAGGTTCTTAAAGACAACTTTAATTAATCTACTGGACATGCATAATTGATGTAAATTAAGTGGTTACTGGAATTTAGCTTTCCTGATGTTAAAACCACCTTCACTACAACCTACTTCAATCATGAACTTACAATTCAATAAAAATCATTCAAACTAGTACGGAATAGCCATAATTCATGAATCTGAATGTATGGCCGAGAATCTGTTTGTGCAAGGGGGATTTAAATGCCACAAAGAAGGGCAAAAAAATCAACAAAAACCAAACAGCTTACTTTAGTTTCAGTTTCAACTTCCCTTTCAATGTTTTCTTTTTCCTTTTTATCTTCTTGTAAATCTTGCTGTACATTCATTTCATTTGTTGCTCTCAACCCAGCTATCAGGCTGTTCTGTTGCTTCTAGAAAATACCCATCAAATAGCAATAATTAGTTTGTACTATTCTTAATTGTACCAATTAAATCATTTTGTATATGAATACGAACCCCACTGGTAGCTCTAATCTTCTTAAGACATCCCTCAAGCCAAGTCCTGATAGTTTGTTTTGCTACTTCTTCTTCAATTATATATTCAAATTCCTCTCTTGCTAATAATTCCTCCAACTGAAGTGCTTTACGAATGTCCACTGATCGATAAGAGAGCATACTATAAAAATAACAAATTCATTTTATTTAATCAATTATCTTAATAAAAATATGTATCAGTTCAATAATAAAAATTACTTCAAAACATCGTGGAAAGTAACATCCTCTCCATTATGAAGCCTCTCAAGTTCATAGCACATATGTTTAAACAAAAGTCTATCCTTTTGTGGGTCTACTTCTAAACGCCCTCTCAGCAGTCTTAAAATGAATCTAACCTAAAAAATATCGTGTTAATCCAAATATAAGATTAAAAATACTATAATAATTAAAAATATATTGATCATAAAAAAAATATTATTTTAAAAAACAACATTATTTTACAGACTTCTTAACAAAATTGTTAAAAGTTATTGAAACATTACAAATTCTTTAAGGTCCAAAAACATTTTAATCGATTTTATACAAATTTAAGCAGAGGTATTAAATTTTGCATTTGATATAGAATCTATGAATTTTGTGGAATAATTTCATGTTCTTCTATAACAAGTATTCTTCGTTTTCAAAATTCTTGTAAAATTAAATAAACCATCCCATAATGAGCATTAATGGTTTTGTACTATCCTATGGATTTGGACTATCCTGAAGATTTGTTTGATGAGTTAATTATTTTCAGAAATATATGCAAAAATCTTATCAGTGGCAAACTTTTTTTTTTTTAGTTCCTTGGTATAACTCAAAAAATGTATTTCTTTCGTTAATCATAACAGTATAGTCTAGCATTAAAAACAATCCGAGAAACATATTGGAATTCATAAGTTTCCAAAACATTTCTTAAAAGTTCATGTTTCACAGCCAACCCTTACCCTCCTGACTGGTATAACACCTCTTTGATGTATATCAACCACATTCCAGGTATTCTGAAAGTTCCTTATATCAGCGTAAGAAAGCAACGCATCTTCTTCATTTGAATAGAATAATGAAAAGTTCTCCATGATTATAGCTACAAAAAATAAAAATAATTAATACATCCAAATAATTTTAAATTAAAACAATGTTCTTTTTTATCAAGTATGAAATAATAATGGTGAAAGCCTACAACTCAGTCTGTACAGGAAGCAATATTATGCTAACTAGATGTTGGTCACCAGCTCCAACTATTTTATATATTATCTTCATTTTATCTATCAACTACATCTTAATTATAACATAGTCTTTAAAAATGCATTTATTATAAAAACATGTTTATAATAAAATGAAATAAATATAGGTTTATATATTTTTAATGAATCATGAGATTTATCAAAAAGGAATTGAATATTAAGTTGTTTTTATAACATACCCACAAGTAGATTGAGCACTATGTAAGTTATTATGACATAAAATGAACAGAAATAAATCAAAGATGCAACAGTATTCCCACAGTCAGTTTCCCAGTAGTTGTCTGCTGGTGTACAATGTGGTGGTTGTATCATACAATCGTGCATTATTTTATTCCAATCTTCACCAGTGACTATTCGGAACAGCATTGCCACACCAGTAACGGGTGATTCAAAATTTGCTCTCCTGTTTAAAAGACCGTTCGGTCATTATTAGTAAATATAATACTTTTAAATGATTTTTAGATGTACAATGTTAGAAAACAAAAATTACCTGCCAATTCCTTCGCCATATTTTACAGTACCAAACAAAATAGTACCTGCCAAGGCGTAAAAAAATACTAAAAGAAACATTCCAAATATGATGAAAAAACTTTTACACACTGACACACCAACTGTAAGCATCAACATTTTGAGAGTCGCGTGTTTCCCAGTAATGGTGAAGAACCTCAGAACCACAACTATGAACCCAACAGTATAGGATAGATTGTTCTAGATAAAATAAATTATAGCTCACTTATTAATAATGAAACAATAAATTTAAAAACACAATTAAATTTGCAGATAAAAAAAGATGTTTACATGTAAAGTTGAATTAATAAATATCCAAATGACTCCAAGTACTGTAACTAGAAGATCATATCTGTTTCTTCTTGACTGCCAATAGCCTCGTGGAGTAAATGCAATGATTTTCATTACTACTTCAACAACAAATACTAGAGTTAAGCAAGTACTAACAAGTGCCAAAGGCCCAGTATGTGCTTCTTCTTCCCGCCACTAAAAAAATAGAGTTAAAAATAAAATTTAAACTGATAAGATATAATTAGTGCTAAACAATAATAATTTAATGTAGTGTTAAGGTTGATATACTTGGCAAATACCAACAGTCGCTTAAATACACTGAGAAATGCTGGATTACAGAATAAATATCGTTAATATCATTTAAACAAAATGGCAATAAATTGTGAATTTTTTTTCTAAACAGCCTCGTTGGAATGAATAATATAAAAAGTCTAATTATGAAACAAAATAGAGTAGCTATTTTTCCTAAGATTTTTTTTTTCTCTTTATATTTGCATCCACACCTGTCAAATAAAACAATGACAATCAGCAGATTGGCTAACAGTAAGGTAAAGTACAATGTCATGAGAGGCATGAAGAACAACAGTACCCAGCGGTACCTCTTCCTTGGCTTGATTCAATTTCTTATGATAACAAATCCCTCATCCACGTTCTTTTTAATCTCCTCCTAGTATTCTCTGGCATGAGAGTAGTGGCCATTTGTTCTATTAATGGGTTTGGATGTCCGTGTAGTTTTAGTTGAAAGCGTTTGTAGTATGTTCGTATGTGTTCGTCAACAGTTGGTATTTTTAAGTCAGTATGTAGAGTTTTGTTATTGACATACCAGGGTGCTTTTGTGACAAGTCTGAGTACTTTTGATTGGAAAGTTTGTAGTCGTTTTCTGTGAGTCTGTTTAGCGATGCCATAAATTTGTAATGCATATGTCTAAACTGGTTTTAGTAAGTAAGTGTACGTGTTTAATTTTTTTCTTGGTTCTAATTTGGAGTTTTTCCTGAATAGAGAATACATTAAGTTCAGTTTGAGATTTAGTGATTGGCGTTTTTTTTTTAATGTGAGGTCCCCATGTCATTCTCCTATCACATGTTAGTCCCAGGTATTGTACTTCGTCTGTCTGTGGGATGGGTGAGTTATTAAGGTAAATCGGAGGGCATGTTTCATGTCTAAGAGTAAAAGTGATGTGTTGTGACTTTTCATGGTTCAGTCTAATTTTCCATAGTTGGCACCACTCATTCAACTTTTGTATATTTTGTTGTAAGTTTTGTGAGGCCTGTGTCGCGTCTTGATGTCTGGTGATCATGGCAGGTCGTCAGCGTAGGTTGCGATCAGTGTGTTAGGACTTTGTGGAATGTCGTATGTATATGTTATGTACAATAGCGGTGCAAGTATTGATACCTGAGGCACACCGGCTAAGATTGGTCTTATTAAAGATAGCTCTGTGCCTTGTCGGACTGAGAAAAATCTGTCTGCAAGAAATGATTGAAGAATTAAATAATAAGTGTGTGGTAGTATAGTATAGTATAGTTTAAAGAGAAGGCCCTGGTGCCATACCTTGTCGAACGCTTGAGCAACATCCAGAAACACTCCTGTTGCATATAACTTTTGCTCTAGTGCTATCGATATGTAGTCAGTTACTCTGTGTAATTGCTGAGTAGTCGAGTGTGATTTTCGAAAACCGAATTGATGGTGAGGGATTATATTTTTGTCAGTCAGTAACTTTAATAGGCGGGGATAAAGTAATTTTTCAAAAATTTTTGAACAAATAGGGAGTAAACTAATAGGTCTGTACGAGGAAGGATGGCTAATATCTCTATCTTGTTTTTTGATCATTGAAACAATAGAGTATTTCCGTATAGGGAATTTCGTAGTTCTAAGTATTGAGTTGTAGATTGTCGTAAGAAGCACTAGAGCTTTCCTAGGCATTTGCTGGAGCACCTCGGCATTTATTAAGTCATAGCCCGGGGCTTTTCTTTTTGGTAAATGTCTAATTAAGTCTGCTACTTCTGTTGGAGTGAATGAAGGCGGTGGTAATGATAGTTGTGTGCGTCAAGTGTGTTATTTACAGTTATTTCGTGTTCTGTGTTTGTGAAGTCAGTATGTGGTATAAATACGGAAGAAAGATGGTTGGCAAAAAGCTCAGATTTTTCCTCGTCCGACACAGCCCAAGAGCCGTCTCCTTTTCTAAGAGGTGCCGACATCTCTCGGTGTTTTAAGAGTCTTTTGGTATGCTTCCATAAACTTCCATCGTCAGTCGAGAGGGATTTAATGTAATTGTCATAGTTTGAACTGTTAAACTTGCTAATTTGACGTTTCAGTTCATTATTCAGTTTGTTAAATGTCCGTCTATCTGATGGTTGTCTGTTAGTTTGCCATATTTTACGAGCTCTTCTCTTGGCCCTGATCAGATCTCTAATATACTGCGGGTAGCTTGGTAAATTATCTGCTTTTCTGTCCCTGGGTTTCGATGATAACCACGCTGCTTCTTGAATGCTTGTAGTGAACTTTTCCACTGCCTTCTCTAGTTCTTCTTCATTTTTTATCGAAATAGGGATTGAGAGGTGAGAATTGAGATAATTTCTGTATAAGTCCCAATCCATTATACTCTGTGTGAGGGTACGTCTTTTTTGTGCCTCAGAAGGCTCTTCACACAGAATCATATGCACTAGAGAATGATAAGAACAAAGGTCAGAGCTCGTATTTACAGTCTTGTGTACTGTTCTTAATCCCTTTGTAATAAAAAAGTCCAGTAAGTTCGAGGTTTTACGTCTAGAAGTGGGCCAGTAAGTAGGAGAATTAGGAGTTGATGTGTCTAATGAAAGTTTATGAAGAGCATACAACAAGTTCCTACCTCTTGGGGTGCACAATCTTGAACCCCAGCATTGGTGTTTCGCATTGAAATCATCGACCTAACCGTTTAAAATACTCAGAAAACACCGAGGATGTAAGCTTGTACCTAGGGGAGCAATACACAGCAGCGAATGTGATGTTTTTCTGTTTTGTATTTAATGTTATGCCAGTCGATTGTATCTGTGGTGTGCTGGGTAAGTGAATAGGGCTGTGTTTTAATGTCGATTTTATGATAATGGCAGTGCCACCATGTGCCGTTTTGTCTGGGTGGTCAGTCCTGTAAATAGTATAATCTAGAATGTATATTTTTGATCGTGATGTAAGGTGTGTTTCAGTGATAAGTGCTATGTCTGTCCTTTTTTCATGTAAATACAAGTCAAGTTCTGTCCTGTGTTGCATCAGTCCGTTAGCATTCCATAGGAGAATTGACAAGGAGCCAGCTGTTGAAAAATTAGGCATGGCTGTGGCTCCAGGCTTGTGTAACTTGAGTTAGCTGTTGGAGGAGAATAAAAAGAGGGTGGATAAGGTTATTAAGACCATTTAAAATAGTTGAGGGGCATTATCTAAAGGTGGTACAGGCTGAGTACTGTCATTCATCATACCTGGTGGAACATAATGTTGTTGTGGCGCTGGTTTTATTGTTGGTATCTGCTGAGATTCTCCGGTGTTCCCTTTTAGTCCTGGAACATGATGCTGTGAATGTTTTTTGAGGGTTGGAAACTGTTGAGGATCCGGCGGTGACTGAATCGGTTGAGCTGCTGTAGGCCGCTGGAAGTTATTTCTCGAGCCACGCTGAATCCTTAGGTTCTTCAGCGTTTGACAACCTTTGTAATTGGCAGGGTGTTGTACGCTACAATTGGCACAGATTGCTGGAGTTTCTCTTGTTTTAGTACAAGTGCTGCTGTCATGATGCCCGCCACATCTTACACACCTTGGTGGGTGGTTGCAATAACTCCTTGTGTAACCGTATTGCTGGCATCGTAAACATTGAGGGATCTCTCTTTTTTTCCTTGGTTCCTCAATTAGCACTTTGGTATAATATATAGATTTTATGTTATAGATATTGTCGTTAAATGTTTCTTTGCTTATGTCCACAAAGAACATAGGAAGGGGATTTTTATATCTAGAAATTACGTTAATAATGTTCGTAGTTTCAAAATCTTTCTGTCTCAGTTCCTCTTTAATAATAGAAATTGGTGTTGTATGATGGAGGTTCTTTATCACAACTCTAGGGCATCTGTCTTGTGGGAGCTGAAATGCGTGAAAGTCCGCTCCTTCCGTTCTTAAGCTTGCATTCAGCTTTCTGTACGTTTCGGGTGTGTCCGGGTAAACAATCACACCTTTAATTGTTGATTTTACTATAAAGTTTTTACGGCCGGCTTTTTCTTCAAGAAATGAAATAAGAGCCGAATAATTTTCCACGCCATTAATATAAAGTGGAGGTGGTTTTTTATTTATTGTTGGTCTAGTAGTACTTTCTAATTGTTCCCCAGATATTGAGGTTAGGGCCTGAAAACTATTTTCTATTTGAATGGGTGCTTGGCGCTTCAGCCTCGTTTGGTCCTTATCAATTGGTAAAGATCTTTTACGCCCAGTTACTAGTTCCCAGTTCCCAGGAACCAGTTGTATTACTATTTGTACAATTAATTGTATTGCGCTTACCTCCTGGGAAGATGTAGACGACTCGCCCATGGTTGGCGGTAAAACCCGCACTTCTTACTTGAGTCGTAAAATTCAGTCTCTCCATTTGAATTAAACCACTTTTTAAAAGAAAAATATGGATATTTAAACCTTAATTTAAGCAATTTTTATAACACACTCAAACTAACCTATAACCACTTTCTTTTCCTAAGATTAGCTTAGGAAAAAAACATTGTGATTGTTCTTACTGATAGAAGTAATTTTAACTAAACTTGATCGCAAATTGATATTCACGATTTAATTTCAAATTTTTGCCTTCTCTCTTTTATGTTTAAAAAGTAATTTCATAAACACAAAAAACAAAAATTATTGATGTATGAATATGCCATTTCACAACACAAATATGCCATTTCCTCCCATAACCATACCTCCTCTAAACTTTCCGAACATGCCCTTTCTTTAAACCACACCTTTGATTTTGAAAAAACGTCTATCCTAGCTACAGCTCATAACCATGACAAACGCATCCTCTCTGAAACTATCCACATAAATTTAGATTCCTCCTCTATCAATCTTCAGTCTGACTCTCATCACCTTTCCTCTACCTACTCCCAAATTTTTAATTTACTCAAAAGACCTTAAATTCCGTTACCTCGTCATTTATGTTTCTTTTGTTATCACTCTATTGACATTTCTTTCATTGTTTCAATTTTATTTATTTTATTTATATTAATTTTATCCATTTACTCACTTTCCCCATCTTTTCCTATACTCCAGTATGGTTACCTTCTATAGTTAACTTTTTGGCCACTAGATATCGCTCCTATCTCTTCCCCCGGTCTAAACGGTCTTGTGCTGGAATCCGATAAAATTCCGTTACTTCGTCATTGATATTTCTTTTGTTATCACTCTATTGACATTTCTTTCATTTTTTTAATTTTATTTATTTTATTTATATTAATTTTATCCATTTATTCACCTTCCCCATCTTTTCCTATACTCCAGTACGGTTACCTTCTATAGTTAACTTTTTGGCCACTAGATACCGCTCCTATCTCTTCCCCCGGTATTAACCGTCATGTGCTTAGTACATTCCAGCCGTTATATGTAACGGCCACGCTTCCCAACATTCGGTATGTCTCCTCTTCTTTATATTTTATTTTATTTATTTTAAACTTTTCTCTTTATCCTTTCTCCAATTTTAATTTTCCTACTTTTTCCCCCTTATCATTTTGGCATCCATCATATGTTGGTAATCAAGAGTTCATATTTTTAAACACCTATTTTAATTTTTCAAATTCATTAATCCCATCTACTTTTTTTCAAACAGACATTGTACACTATTGTTACTGTACAAGAGTTTTCACTTATTTTAACTTTTCATATTCTATTCCTATCAACTATTTTTTCAAAACAGTCATTGTACACTGTTGTTATTGTACAATAGTATTTCTATTATTCACATTTGTTATTGTACATATAGTTCCATACTTTTCTGTAACTTGTAACATCATCAAGTCCGTTATCATACATTTTATACCTTTATTTTACTAGTTTTTCTTTATTCTTCATATTCCAACCTTTCTGTATATGTAAATATCCTCATTTTTGTTTCTTTTGTTTAACTCCTCCTTTTGATTTTCCTTTATTTTATTATTTTGTACGGTACTATCCATTCTGTACATTTATTTTCTATTTTTTATTTTATATGCGTTATTTATAATTTATCATTTCTGCTCATTTTCTTTAATTTTATTAAATCTGTCTTACTTTATTATATCTGCCATTATTTTCATTTTCTTTTCATTAACAATAATTTTGTTATATCTGTCTTTATCTTAATTTTATTATATTCTGTCACTATTTCAATAATTATATCTGTCACTATTTCAATATTTTGTTATATTTGTCTTTATCTTAATTTTATTATATCTGCCACTAGTTTAATTCCTTTTCATTATCATTAATTTTTTAAATCTGTCTATATCTTTATTTTATTATAATCTGGCTCTTTTTTATATTCGTTATCTTCTATCTTCATATCTGCCACTATTTTATTTTTCTACATTACTTGTCACCATATTATTGTTACTGTACATTTTTTATATTTTTTTACATTTTTTGTTCTGTTTGTTTCTCTGTTAGCCCTGAAGATGACCTACACTGTAGGTCGAAACGTTGGCACATAATATAAGTACTTCACTTATTCTGTGTTCTTATTGACTGCACCCCCCAACTATCTCCTTTACACACAAAAATTATTGATGTATTGCAATTTATATACATTTTTATTTTTTGTTTCCAAAGTTATTTTAGATAATTCAGCATAAAGGAAGTTTATTTATATTCAAAATTAAAAATAAATTTCACACAGTCTATTTCATTTGTAGAAAATATTGAACTATTATTAGTTATTGAATTAATATAATTATCGTTGAAAATAATGGTTATTAGTATTGTACCCATGAGAAAATTTTTTTCATAAGGCAATAAAATTATCTTTTCTAAAAGTATAAACAAACCAAAATCCAATATGGTTCCAATAAACTAGTAATTATTAATTGGATTAACATACTGAAACACAGAGAAGACTACTGTTGATCAAGACCATACCAGCAATAAATCTCTTGAAATATATATGCTGTGTGATGTCATAAATAAAGGCTCGAAATCTTTTACCATCAGGCCTAGGTGGAAGATGAAGTGGCTGAGCAATTTTCAATCTTTTCTTCAAGTCACACCTGATTTAAATAAGAGGTATTAATTAATACATGAAAAGGAGATTAAGCAAAGATGACAAAAAAATCCAATTCTATTTACCATCTCCTCTGATCAACTGTAAGAAGAGCAGTGCCCTTATTTTCTGAATAGTTAGCAATTACAACACCAACAAATAGTGTAAGGCCAATCATACACCCAAGGAATATATAAATGTGAATGTAAATAGCATGAATCTAAACATACAGTAATTTAAATGTTAGATTTTTTTTTAGAAATTATTAAATGCTAAAACACAATATTTAACAAAGAAAGATCATACAGGTTACATTGGCATACCTACGTATTCAAACAGAGATTTGGCTATACACTGAACAGGCCGGTTGCGGGAAAACATGCTTGGAACACAGTTTAACATCTCCTCCACAAGCTCACATTAGACTAATCAGTCAAGTCATGCTTTCAACATTAGAATAATATAAGTTAAAATAAAAATTAAAATAATGTCTCTAAAAAAATTAAACCATCAAGATGAAGGATTTTTTAATAATTACAAACCAACTGCAATGTAATTTTTAAACTACTAATTAAGAATGAATAGGTTCTATTCAAGATAGGGAATCATGCTTCCGTTCAAATAGTATTTCTGTTTATTTAATCATGCAATCACAACTTAAAAACGAAAAATAAACCAATCATGAAAATATACATAATAAGAGCTCAATTTCAAGGTTGTTGAATTCACAACTAAAACTGATTAGAGAGCACAGAGAGAGTAAAAAAAAGAAAGAAACTAATGCATCGGTGTGCTCTGAGCGGTAGAGTATGAACTAATTAAGAGCACTCCAGAGGTGCACTCCCAGTACAGAATGTACTGTACTGTACAGAATAATTCACCTGTAAACTCCTATTTGATCCAATAAGCAGTTCACAACGTTCTTTACTATTTTAAACCACATAGAACAAGGTATCAGAATAAGGGAAAACAAAATGTACCATTTAAAGAAAAAAAGCACAACCCATACAACGAAAGCATCAAAATTTAACAAATAATATTGAACATAATTTTTTTAAATAAATATATTAAAGTTTAAAAAGTAACATGTTCAACAAAATATGCAATATTTTGAAGTTAAGTTGTAGTCTCTTTTGGTTCCAAGGTCTTTTGGAATGTGCAAAGCCCATGCCTGCCGTAGCATATAACACTTTCTTGGATAGTGACCAAGAACTTCTTGCCCATTGATGTAAAGGAAGATTCTGAAATGTACTATGTAACTATAGCAAGGGGACTCCAACTATGTGCAACTTGTGTAAATTTTAATGATGAGGAAAATAAAACACCAAAAAAACCCTTATTTGAAATCCTATTTGGAGTTTTGCTATTTTATCTAATTTATAACTATTTTGTCCATCAAAACAAAAAAAATAATAAGTTCTAACAGGTAAAGAGCTCAACATTACAGTATTATAATTATCTATGCATACCTTAAATTTTTTAACTGTTTATAACATTGATTTATGTCAAAATTATGGAATAAAACCAATAAAAATTAAACTAATTTATATATAGGACCATGTATAATACCATAAATACTTCCATCATAACAACATAAAATATACATGATGCATTACAACAAAATTTTATACAGCAAAGGCAAAAATAAGTTTAGGGTTTTATACCACTTCAACAATCATGCTTGGGAGCTTTTTTTGCATGCTCATTCAAGTATTATACTTAAAACAATATGTATAATATGCAATAAATAGACATATGGGAGAAAATTTCTACAATAACAGCTGAGAAAAAGACAGCCCTTCTTAACTTACAGGCCCCAGTGCTTTGATGAGGATATCCCTAACGTCAAGCCAACCCTTGAATGACAGTACTTCAAACAGTGCCAACATCGCATAACCAATATTGTCAAAGTTAAATCTTCTTGGGTTTGCCCTGGTATGACAGATAACAGGAATAAATAAATACTGGAAGTATAGATGACTATAAAAAAATTGGTATGCAGTTGGAAGTTCAAATTAAATCTGAAATAAACCTCTAAAATAAAAGCAGGATAGATATCGCAATATAACACTAAAAATTATATTAAAAAGAGATAATCATACCACACCCTAGGAACTAGCATCGCAGGATGCTCTTCCTCTGGGCCAAGGCTGATTTTCATTTTTGTAACAAAAACTTTTCTCTCAAATACCCCCACACAATCTTCTCTCCGAGTTATATTTGGATCATTGCATCTTGCTAATTGACCACCGAACAGTTGAACACCGTAACTTGCAAAGACAAACATTAGCACGATCAGAAGTATTGATACCTGTAAGTAATAGTAAGAAAGTTAAAATAAATTTGCTGTTTTTTTTTTAAATATAATTTTTCCATGTATGGTGTAAACCATGGTAAAGTAGATATTATAGAATTATTTAAATCTCGAATGAAGTATTATATATAGTATACTATATATAATATATATATATATATATATATATATATATATATATATATATATATATATATATACTATATATACTATAGTATACTATATATACATTTCATTTTAATTTCTTTCCCTCATAACCTAAAACAGTACTATACCCAATTTACCGTTATTATCACTACTTCCAAGCTCACTATTACTGTAAGGCGTTTATTTGTTTTAGTTATCTATATACCACCCTAAATATTCATCAATATATATCATAATTCCAATATAGCCTGTTATTAACCTGTTAATTAGTCCAATATAGCCTGATTGTATTATCACCTACCTTACTTAAAACATACCTACTTTTATACAATTGATATTTTACATTTTTATAAACTGTCTTCTTACATTCTCTTATGCAATTAATATTCTTTACACTAGTATAAAGTATTTTCTACCTATTAATATTAATACTGTATTTTCTAAAATAATTTTTATTTTCAATTTTATTCTATTTTATATAATTCGTTTCTAGATTTTTATAATTTTACAATTTTTATTTCTTCTTTTTTATTACCTATAATTTTAGGGCGTAATTCTTATCACTTTCTAATTTACCCATATCATTTCACATTCCTATTGTATATTCAGTTTTTATTTATCTGTAATACCTTAATTTTTTAACTGTCAACACTTTCTGTTTTATTATTATTTTCTTCATGTTTTATTATTATTTTCTACATTTTAACCTTCATAATTACTTTACTGTACACGTTTATCAATTTTTATCATCATTATTACACATAATTATCAATTTTTGCCTGTATTCACCTTCTTTTAGTTTATCTATATTTAAAATGTTTTAATATATTCATACCGCTTTCTTAAATTGTCTGTATTTTGCTTATAGCCCTGAAGAAGACCTACAACGTAGGTCGAAACGTTGGCTAACAATAAATATCATCTGAAATTACTTGAGAATTTCATTCAGTGACCTCTACCCGGACCAATTTCTTCAACATATACTATATATAATTTTTGATAATGGCTTATACCATGTAAGAGGAAAAGAAACAAGCTTTATTTATTTTTTTTAGTTCAATGAAAAATAAAAACACAATTTTTGATGAGTTAATCAAATTTTGGAGAAAAAATACAGTAATCTAACAAAAAATAAAAATATTTTGTTTGGAATAAAATAAGTCTTTCAAGTTGGTAAAATGAAACTTATTTTATTAACAATTTTAATTTTAAAGAGAAAAGATATGCCCCCGGCCGGGATTCGAACCAGGATCCTCTGTCTCTTCGTGACAGCGCTCTAACCATTTGAGCCACCAGAGTCGCCTGCCGGGAGGGGACAAATCTTTTCTCTTATCCGATCCCATGTCCCTGTGTTCTCGCAATTTTTTGCGATGTATACACGAGAGCGAATGTTCTTTGAGCATTACTTTCATTTTAGGATCTTGTTGACTTATGTCATATTACTATTATTATTATTTTATTAACAATCTATTTTGCTGAAATCGCTTTTTAAATTTCCTTATATCTTATTGTGTGAAGTGCCAAAGAAAAAAACATGTATTGTTATTCTGTGCCATGTATTATTTTAATTTATTTGCATTTGGTATATTTAGCCTTGAAGAAGACCTGCAATGTGGGTCGAAACGTTCGCTTACCAATATAAAGTTCTCCCTGCATAAGAGAATTTTCTTGACCTCTCTACCCGGACCATTTTCTTCCTCAAGGTCAACTAATATTATTCAACGTGAATAGAAATCTAGTTAACTCAAACTAATTTTCAAGTTCCCAACTTAAACAGAGATTGTGGATGGATGACTTGTTTATTTGGGGGATTACACAGACCCAAAAATTGAATATTTGTAATCATTTCTTACTAAGTGATAGCTTTAAAAACATATTTATGTATGTTGAAAGCCTGATTTGAACAAGCCATTTAAAGGTTGCATTCTATTTTAGGTCTTATTCATCAAATCCTAAATTTATTTATTTAAACTTGAAATAACCTGTAGAAAAGTGGGTTCAAGTGACACTAAGTGATTTTTTTTTGTCACAAACTTAGTCTGTAATATGAAAACATTATAATTTGCTACATTAAGTACTTTGATACTTTCTCATGAAATAACAATAACTTATTCCATTCAATAATAACCTTTAACTAATGTCTACATAGTTCTTTTCTATATTGTTGGTTTATTCCTTTCTGATGAATATTGTCAACTTTAAATTTAAAATTAATTTGAGCAATACCAGTGGGTAGTTTCTCTACTTGTCATTCTCATGTCATTATGTACCACGTATCCTATTTACTTGTTGTATTATTGTTATACAGTTGTCAATATCAATAAATAAATTTTTTAAAAAATTAAAATTTATTTATTTATTTTAATTTTACTTTCTTATTATAATTTAAAAAACTTTAAATTTAACAAATACTCAATTAAAAGACGAAAATAAAATATTGCTTAAGAAAAAAAAAAATGTAATGATTTATAAAATGATTCAGATATAACAAAATTTCAATCATAATTTAAACTGACCAAAAGTATTTCTTTAAAACCTCGACACAGTTCATCAACAACTTTCCTCATATGTGGTACTAAAGTGAAAATCCTCAATGGCCTCACACACCGCAGGATCATTAACAGCTGGGCTCCTGAATTAGGAGGTACATTTTCTGGCATCCAACACAGAAACACTAAACTTGTCTAAAATAAAAAAAATAAACAAGGACAATAAATTAATATGGAGGTATTTATAATGCACATACTTTTACAAAAGTAAATTTACCTATGTAGTTGATTCCCAATAATTCTCTTCAAGATAACTTAATTTATTGACAGTGAATTCTGTCTTGGTGTATAATTTTTTTTTCAAAATGAGGTTAATTGATTTTATAATTTTGGTAATTTTTTTATGGTAAAAAGTATAATTACAATCAACTATGCTCATTCCACTATTTTTTCTTCTAAGAAATAATTCATAATTTGAAAACAAAATTGAACATATTACAATGGCAGAATTATTTAGAATCTCCAAATGTACAACACACGTAGTAAGGTCCAAAAGTTTCCTGCCTGGGATAGAAGGAAAGGTGAAAGAAAAAAACTGGTCTTACTGTTTTTCAATATATTCTCCTCTGAGTTCAACATACTTAATACAATGCTTTGGCAACATTTCTATACCATGAAAAAATTATTTTCTTCTTTGTTAAAAAAATGTTCTTCCACTGCTGCTTGGAGCTCTTTGGACCGGAAAAATTCTTAGGGTCGGCATTATACTTGCATAAAAATTCATTGCAGCAGTAAACTCGTTCCTGTTTTTGAGCAACTGAAAGAATTTTTGGAACCCATCTTGCACTAACCTTGTTCATATGCAAATGTTCTTTGATGATCCTCAAAACATTTGTTTTTTAAAGCTCCAACCTCGCTGCTCCTTAGATTTCAGTCGCCGGTCAGACAGCAATTCAGATTCCACAAGTTGGATTGTTTCAGAAGTGACAGCTTCCAATGGGCGACCGTGGACGCGGGCCATCTTCTAGACGTTCTCTCCCTATCTTAAATAATTTTTCCCATTCTTTCCCTATGGAATACGAGGGGGAGGACTGCCCTTTTCACAATCTAAGTGCTATTTAATTTGGGCAGGAGTAAGACCCTCTTTACAAAAGAATTTAATAACCGCATGGTAGTTGAATTCCTTTAAGGCTTGACACTGACTGACAAGCCTGAGGGAGTGTGGGCGACGGGTATGGAGTGAGCAGGTATGGACCTGCATAGGGAATGCAGGTCCTGGCACGTTTGAAGGAGGGGAAGCAGAACAGGCCAGAAACTTACGGACCTTACTACGTACATATACAGTCCAGGTGAATAAGTGGTTAAGTAGAATTTTCTGCAAAATGATTTTCTTGTTTTTGGGGAAGCAGCTTTGTTTTATTTTCATAATGAATAAGGGGCTAAGTCAGGGATTGGCTAGAAAATGAGTTATTGGTTTTATTTCAACTACATTTAAGCCAAAAACTAAAAGAATGACACGATATGCTTCCCTCAATACAGTTAAATCTCTCTGGAAAAAATTAGACTTAACCACTTATTCCCCGAGGCAATATATTTCATCATTAAATAGAATAAAACACTGTTAAATATTTCAGATCGATCATCATCGTAGGTAACAAACTGACTATGCCAGCCCATCAAAGAAAATGAGGGAACATTAATAAAATATACTTCTCAACATCTCAAAAAAAAAAAAAAAAAAAAAATATATATATATATATATATATTACATATAATTCATATTTACCACAAATATAAAAACATCTAAAATAGATGCTACATCTTTCATGTATGCCTTCGGTGTAAAAAAAATTCCATCAGCCAAGATCTTCAAAGTCAGCTCAAGTGTCATAAATATAACAAAAACATACTCAGCAACCTGAAGGATAGGAGTGCTCATGACCCTATATGTTGGTGTTTCAAACATCATCGATATACAAGATAATGTCGTCACCCAGATCATCACCCAGTCCAAGTAAGTGACAAGGCTTAAAAAATTACTGCAAAGCAAAATAAAAGTAAAATATAATTATAAATAAAAATCAAATTTGAATAATTATATGTCATAAATTCATACTGTAATCTCTTGTAATTGACTTTTCTTTCCTTTCCTGTCAATGGATCACGAAGCCTAGCATCGTATCTAGCATAAACTAGCATTTGACATGCTTTTCGAAATCTGCTTTCTCGGGGAACAATAAACAATGGGGTATCAAAAAGTGGGTGGTTTTCACGTAAGTCTTCTTCTCTTTGATTTCTGTAAGACATAAACAATTTCATTTTTTTTTCCCTGACTAACAGTACAGTATGAAAGGAAAAATATAAATAAATAGGCTAAAGAGACTAAAGGTCCCTTGCAGGAATAAATAAAATGGAAATATTAAAACAATGAATATTTATAATTAAGAGGATCAATTGTATAGCATTATACCATCAGTTGTATATTACCTTCTCATTTCAGCTTGCTGCCTTTTCGCTTGTAACAGCTTAATATCCAGATCATGGGGCCTGTTTCTAGATGAGCTCATCCGATTCATCGCTCCTATATCTCCATTTTCCATCAAATGTTCATAAGTTTGTTTTAATTTTATAGAACCACTCCTAACACTACGCCTTATTGATCTGTTCAAACAACTATGTCATAAAAGTTCAATTAATTTTAATAACATTCTTTTTATAAATAATTACACTTTTTGTATAGCAAAATTACTTCTTTTGATCAAGCCTTAACTGTTTTGCGCTGCTGATGGTTCCCTGCGAATGGAGAGCTCCTTTTCCGGGTACTGGTATCACTGCTGAATCTCCAAGCATTAATCGCTGATTATTTGAGTCACTAAAATAAGCAACCATAAAAAGATGTAAAATGAGAATAAAAACAACAAAGCTATAAAATCCCATGCATCTTGTTATTTGATATTTAGATATTATATAGGTGGGTTAACATAGCCAAGTGGTTAGAACACGCACACAAAAAAAACTATCAATAGTTTTAATCAGCACAAATATTTGGAAAGGTTCATAATATTTTGTATTAATTACATTGAAGGAAAACAAATATTATCTTATATTTTTTTCTTTGTCAATTATTATTATTTTTTTTTTAGTTGAAGTATTTACTTCCTAATTATTTTCTCTTGCATCAGTAAAATTTTCTTTCATGGTGCATCTTTTTTTTTTTTTTTTACGCATCATATCCAAGGGGCCATGTTGGTTTTTTATCCATACTTAAAATTTTAGCATTGAACAAATATATATTATCAAACAAATATAATTCCACTTTTAATAATTATAAATTGTTTGTAGGCCAAATAATTTAAATTTAAATAAAGCATGTTTAGAGAGAGAGAGAGAGAAAAAATAATAAACTTAAGGATTTAGAATTTAAAAATATACATATCTGGCTGGTTATAACTATTTATTATAATTATTCTTTAAAATTATTGGTATAATTAAAACTGGCAATTACTTTATTATATTTCCAATGGCAGCTTTCTTGAGTTCTGAACTTCCATATCGAACTTTATGTATATTACTGAGAAGTTTTACAGACCTCTGCTTCCTATAAACTACCTTTGATTCATACAAATCACACATTTTCTTTAAATTTTCATTTTCGTCATCCTTGGGTCTTTCAAGGACGAATTGCCTCATGAAACTTTCACGAACCTGAAATTAAAAGGAAAAACAAATTTAATGATCATTATATAAATATATGTATTTATATATATATATATATATATATATATATATATATATATATATATATATATAATTAATATTTATAATCTTAATTTTTAAAATAATTGACAACTATTGGACCTTCGGCAGAATAAAATCAGATGAAACTTTGTGAAGAACTGTCATTTGAGGACTGTCTGGAAACTTTTCAAAGACTCGTAAACGGAATGGGAGAGTTTCTTTTATTTCAGCACTTTGTTCTCTAAATTTTAATTGTTTTAACTTTTTTATGTCTTCATCAAGTTCAAGATTATCAAGGATAACTGCTACGAACAAGCTGAGCACTATCTGGAAAATAATATCATAAAAATTATAACATCATTATCATCAACATCATTCAACTATCATTATGATGAACAGGTATACAAAACCTTTACTTTTTTTATGACTAATGCTCATAAATTGTTTTATAATTAATTACAAAATACCTATAAAACAATCTTAACCAATACTGTAAGTTAACAGAATATATATTTAAAAAAAAAAATCTTGTCCTAGAGGTATTTAAAATTAGGCACAAATATTATAGACAATCTAAAATATAAATATTTTTTTATTTACTTAAGAAAAATATATGGGCCCAGGAAAACACAGGAAGGATACAGGCGGAGATCTGACGAAGAGATCTACAGAAAAATCAAAGACCAGGAAACCAAGATAAGAATCAGAAGGCTGATGTTCTATGGGCATATGAAAAGGATGAAGGAGAAAAGATTGAACAAAAAGATCTTTAATAAAATTTTTAGCTACAAAAGCGAGGGAGGATACACAAAGCAAATAACAGAAGAATTAAAGAACCTTAAAACCTCAGATGTCGACTGTCTAGATAGAGACACATACAGGAAAAAACTGAAAAATCTCACCGATATTAGAAGAGAAAAAAGGATGGGTACAAAGTGGTCCAAAGAAAGAAAAGAGATGCAGTCGAAAATCATGAAGCTGAGATGGGAAGAAAGAAAATCAAGACTCCCAAAGAAGCCTAACCAATTATATTCATGTTGTCCTTAGTGGCCTGTACGTCATAAAAAAAAAAAAAACTTTTGATATTAAAAAATACTATGATACTATCTATCTACAGTAACTGTGTGAACATACCAGAGTAACAAACAAATGATAGAGAATGAAGTAAACTGCAACTAAAGGTGCCAATGTTTTGTTGGTTCGAAGCATTGTTTCATCCATAACTTCAACCCAAGCTTCTTGTGTTAATATTTGAAACATGGACATAAATGCCTAAAAAATATTAAAACCAAACTATAATTATTTGATGAAACATTAGACCATGTAAAGTACTTACTTAATATAATGTACCTCAGGAAAACTTTCAAACTTAGTGAATTCAAAAAGGAAACAAAACAACTGCATTGATATACTAGAAGAGATGATCAGTAAGCACATGGTGAATATGATTAAGCTGCCGAGTTTCTTTCCTGGACCGAAAATCTTGTAAACAAAGTCTTCAAGCATTGGAGAAGCTTTTACCAGTCTTAATATTCTCAATACCTACTTTCAAAATAAGTGTAAATAATGGATTTTAATTCTAAACACATTAAAAATGCTATCACAACATTTACCTGAAAATATGTTAAAGGAGAAAGATATAATGATGGCATAACATGTAAAGTTGTTCCGACAGACAAAAGTAATTCAAATTTATGATATGACTGATTAAAGTAACCTCGAAAGCCAAGGCACCAAATTTTAAAAATTGCTTCCAAATTAAGAACAACTGTAAATGCGACCTGTGGCAGAACAAACATAAACAAATTAACGACTTACTTCAACAAACTTTCTACTTATAGAAATAGTCAGAAAATTATAAAAATACGTCGGTACCTCGACGTAATAGTAGTTTTCATAAAATACATTGCGAGGTCTGCCATCATGTTTGAAGTGCATAGTTGCTGTGATGATTCCATTTGCTAAAATTATACCCATCATAAGAAGCCTGAAAGACGCACTTCGCAAAATCGCTTGGCAGACAGGAGGAGCCAAACCACTATATTTGTTTTCATCTAATGTAACCAATTTCCAGCCCAAGTCATCACCGGTCAAAATCTAAATAGAAATAAAAGTTAATCATTTTCTGAATTTAAACTGTAGCAAAATGTTGTAAATTACAGTCATTTATAGGTTTAATAGTATATTCATGAATTTTCGTAATAATTTCATTTATAAAATCAATTTCTGTTTGTGAAAATTGTGCTTATTTTAAAAATGGGTAAATACCTCTAAATCATAATCAAGTTGATACCTTCTCATAATCAAATCGAGAATATATTTTGAATTTTAGAAATTTTTAGGTTCTTCCAAACTAAAACTCTGGCTCATACAGGAGTATGCACTATGGAATAACTAATTGAAATAATTAGCTAATAATAATTTTAGTTCCCACCCTTCTTTTTTACCCACTATGGCAAGTGTTGAATTATATGATTGCAATGTCTGTTTGTTTTCATTGTGATTATATCATCCATGTATAAACGTTAGTATAATAGTTCATTATGCTTCAATTTTTCATTTGCAAAGTAGCCCTTAAGACCAGATGGGTTGGACACATAATTTTTTACCTCAGTCTCACTTCCAATTTTCAACCAATAAAACCTTTAAGTATTGTTGTTCTACCTTCATGACATTAACTAGTAAATTTTTTATTATGATGTTTTGTATATTGGAAATATTAAAGTTTTCGTAACATTTAAGCATTTCAAATTCTTGAAAAGAAAGTTACAATCTCTCATGTTATGTATGAAAGGAGTAATTAAACCACATAACAACTTAATATATATAAATTTAATTACTGCAATGCTTACCTGTGAAGCAGACTTATTTGACATATGGCCTCGTGTTCCCCACATTTGCTGAAATTGTACTCTTATTTCATTAAATGTTTCAGTAATGACAGCAATGAAAACATTTTTCACAAGCCAAGCAAGAAAAAATATCATAGTCGAGAAGTAAAAAACTGCTCTCCAACCGGGAAGTGAATCTATTGCTCGGTACATGATGAATACCCAACCTTCTTGTGAAGCTGCTTGGTATACAGTGAAAATACTGGTAGCTAAAATAAAATATAACAAATAAATAAAATCTGAACAGTATTTATTGTCTGAAATTACTACGAATTTAATAAGATGATATGGTATTACCAAATTCATCAAAACCGTTAAAGCCCATTATGTATCGATCTAATTCAAGCTTCATACATTTCATTCCTTCTGGGCACTGATAGCCTGAATCAGGGTCTGTTGAACAAAAGGTATCAGGTATTGCTAAACTGTTCAATGTAATTGAGCTGAAAAAGAACAATAATAAATAAAATTTAGATACAATATATTTTATTAAATTCAAAGATTCTCATTTATCAAAATTACTCAGGAGTTGTAGTGTTTAGAACACAGTGATTCTTTAATTCTCCAAAAAACTGAACTCCCAGGAGTCCATATAAGGACATAAAAAACAGAAAGAACAAGGTGACATTATAAATTTGTTGGCTTGAGCGTCTGAAAAAAATAAATATAAATAACAGTATATAATTAGAATAATTATGGAAAAAAAATGTAAATGAAATTTTCTTACTTGAAGATTTGGTTAATTCTTGACTTTGGCATGGAAAACTTGAGAAATACTCTAATAAATCTTATCATTATCAAAGGACGAGGTGCTCTTAAGATTGAAAGATAACTGAATCTAGGTACTATTCCTAAAACTTCAAACATTTGCAATATAACTGATACCCAAAGAAAAAACACCATGCTTGCATCAAATTGGCACCAATGATCTTTCAGATAAGGAACCTCTCCCTAGATCAAAATGTAAATCGTAAGAAAAAAATCCATTGCATCTTATAAGCTACTAATACTACTACTAATTAAAGAAAAGTTTGCTTATACAACTATTTCTTACAGAAAAATTATGCAATGAATAAGAAAAGTAAAACATAAACAAATATAAAAAAGATAATTAATTACAAATAAACATAATTTCCGCAAGCTCATATTTTATAAACAGAATAAAGAAGTGACAACTCATAAAATATAATAAAGAGAGCAATCTTAATAACTAATTTAAAATAATAGGAACAGTAGGTGATCGAGTAGGAATTTTTGGAACAGATAAAATCCTTTAAATCATATTATATGCCTAATTTTAGTTCCAGCACAGTTTATTTTTATTGTATCTTTCATTTAGGATATGTAAATAAAATAATTCATAGAAATATAATTATAAATTATTATAATTATAATAGAAATTGTAAATATTCATTTACAGATAATTTACTAAATATTAAAAACCTTGAATTGATGTAATGATTTTTGTTTATTTTAAAATTATGAACATATTAAATTAAAATCTGAAACTGACAAATTAAAACATATTACCCTCAAAATTCCTCGGATGTGCATCTTAGCAATCATCTCTGCAGTAAACAAAAACGTAATAACAAAATCACACCAGAATGTAGCATATTGTAGAGGAGGAAATCTTTCAAATGTTTTAGGTGTGTTTAAACTAACTGATACCAGGCTCACAAGGGCACAAGATCTCATCAGTCTCCGAACCCACCTCTAAGAAATAACAAAGGAATTGAATTTATATTGTTATTTGTGAAAATTAAAAAAGACTTTTATTTAAACAATTGGTTTACCTTATTCACCCATTCAATATCTGCACTTTCATTGAGGGATTCTTCTGGACCATAATCAGCAAGGGTCTGATCCCCTTTTAAACTTTGTTTTCTACCGAGCATCATGGTTAAAAATTAATAATGAAACTTATTAATTCAACAAAAAACATTTACCAATTAAACAAAAATGTAATTTCCCCCAGAATACAGTCCCATTGCATGTTGATAAGTTATCAGTCACTAACAAGAGGCTGACAATGATGGTAACTATTGAATAAAAACTCAGATTATCTTTAAAAACATGTATTCATGTTATATTAAAAGCTATTGGCATAAATATAAAATATTTATTTTATGGTAAGATATATAAACACAGCTGATATCAGATGGGCACATAGTGCCATGACAGCACTCACAGCATCCACTATGGCCCTCATATTGATTTTTAGCTCAGATCAAGAACCTCCCATTCAAACAACTTCCTATTCTCGCTTCTTTTTTTTTTTTTGGAATACGAAGATTCATAAAATTTATTATTCTGTAAAAAAGTAAATGAAATATATTTTAAAGCTTTCTGCATTATTTTTAATATTTTTAAAATAGTTAAGTTTTTTGGAAAAAGAGAAAAAACATCTTAACAATAGGACTGGGCTGATCCTATACCCTATTCGACAACATAGACAGTGTTTTCCTCTAAATCATAATATAATACGTCCCATTAGCGTGGTCTAATGAGTGCACATGCAAGGGCAGGAGTTAAATACATGTTTTCTTCCAAAAAATTATTTCGTTCGCGATAAAATAATTAATCTAAAAGTTTTAACGTACTTATTAACGTTCTGGAATTCTTATCAGTTTAACTTCATAAACACGGAGAATATCTGCTGTCTTTGACGAACATAGTTTTTTCCGAAAGTTGGAGTTCATTTTATATTAATCATTTCCATTCTTACTGTAAATAGCATCGGATGCTAAAACAATAAACTCCTGTAAGCTTAGAATTAGAGACTTCATTCGAATTTTCAGGTAGATACTTATATAGATAGACTTCATACGAATTTTATTCCTGTAAGTTTTTATCTCTTTGACAGGTCAGCAATCTGGTAAAGCACCCCCCCCCCCCGTCTTACACTAAATATTAATGAATCATTTGATGAGTAATTTGAAATAATAATATTGACGTCAATGCAATAATAATATATACAATAAATTGTTATACATGGGTTGAATAATAATCAACTGCAATTAACTGTTACAGCAAAACTTTATTAATTAACAAATCAACCATAGTTAGTATAAAGAAAAGATACAGGAACTTTTTATAACTTCTTCAAAATTATTTAATAATGGTAGTAAATTATAATTAAATAACAATTACTTCAGTAACGTGTCCATATTAACGCAGTAACCTTCTATGTGCACCATCGCCGTTTCAGGTATAAGGTATAAGGTATTTTAAAGGGAGTGAAAAATCCTTGCTTATGACGTCCTTCGGAGGGGATGTAAAATGGCGATCCCGAGCCTGTGATGTTTCAAATACTCGTTACGGATCCCGATCCTAATCATACCTGAGAAGGCAAAAGTTAGGACTCCCACTGTAGTATCGTCCGAATAGCTTTAGTGGCAAAAAGTGATGTTAAATAAATTAACAAACTAACGTAGTGAAGTTCGAAATACTTTTTATTCCTAAAAATGGAGAAGTTCTCCGAAAGAAGGGTAGTAATAATTAATGTAACATTAGTTCGAGAAAAAGATATTTAAAATTTCGATGGATTGCTATTCAAACCTGTTTCTGTTCTATTTACATAACCACTATTAAATTGAATATTATTCACTTTAAATATTTCACAACACCATCGGAAAGGACCAAAACTTCAGTATGAAATCACTGGAAATTGAACAAGTTATTGTTGAACATATAAGTTTTATTACTATCCTTAGTTAAAAAATATTTTACATGGAATATAGAATAAATACCTAAATACAAATACGAGTTAAGGTAAACTTTGGGAATCCTTGAAAGGTAGCAAGCTTGCTTTAAAGATTGTCTAAACAGAAATTACACAATGGCGTTCATGTGAGACAAACAGAGGAGTAAGGACCATAGATTACAACTTTAAAACATAGACTACTTACAAATAGATAAAATGAATAGCAAAAAAAATGTTTTTTAAAGCGTTTTATTTTTTTAAAGGTAAGTAGCATTGATATATTTAGAAACGGTGCATGTATGCATGCATGCATTACTTTATGAAAAGTTTATAACTGAATAATCAGTATTGTAATAAATTTTTTTTCAGGTATATTCAAATTAAACGATGAAGAGACATACAGTCTTAAGGTAAAACTTAGAAGAAAAAAACTAATGTATATTTTATTATAAGAAACATATAAGTTAATTTAATATTATTTATTTTAATTATACTAAATGGAAATTCAACATGGTCACCCTGATATTAGGAAACATTTCCTGAGCATTTCTCACCGAAAAGTCAATTGAAAATGAAATTCTACAAAACATGAACTAAACGCATTATGCAACAACGAGACAGAAATGAGCTCCCTTCTGCTGCTCCCTTCCATGATCTAGAAATTTATGTAGAAGTATTTAAAAATAATAATTTGAGCTCAATTAGTTTAGTAATTTTTTAGAAAAAAGTAAAACAATGGTATTAGCTATGATGACAGTATTCTACGACAAGTTAAATTCAATAGATATCTAATTAATAACTAGCAATGGCCTTAGACTGAAGGGAAATGATAAGTGATATGTTAATGATGCGAATCGATTTGTAAGATATTGTCCGGGGTACTGTCCTAGTCTTTCTTTCAACCACCAGAAGCCACCTGTAGGTAAGCAGCTTGTTCGTTTAGAAAAATTAAATTTTTACTGATTTAGTAAACCATAGTGTAATATTATATTGGTTTAAAATGTACCTGAGAACATCCAAATGTGGATTATTCTGTCTGATAGTTCTTGAACTAATATCAAAATAAAATATTCGAATTTATTATGATGATAGATCGAAATCCAACACCTGGCCATTACTTTACTAACAACTAAAATCCATAAGTACCCATCATGAATATCATTGTGTTCTAAAAAAAAAAAATAATGTTCTAAATAGTTATGAGATAATTATTCGAATTACAGCTGATCAAGAATTTGATTTTTTATGGGGTGGGGGGTAGAGGTGAATTCTAACACGGGTTTGGGAATACATGGTACTTTCATGGTATTTTACATTGGTAATTTTTTAAGGTCACTGTACAAAACTTTATTGTTTTTTACACCATTTAAAACAGCGAATTTGAATAATTTTTAACTATCCCCAAATACTTAACAGGAATGTTAAAACACGAGAGATTAATTTTAATGAAGTGGTGCTACATTTTCGTTGAGCCATGTGATTATAAAATAAAAATTAGAAGTAGTTACTTCATAATTTAGCTAAATACTTAGTTACTTAAATATTAGCTTAGTTAATCCTTATTAACTATTGCTAGAAAAAATAATATACTGATATAAAGCATATTTTTAAATAATTAATTTCAGTCCTAAATAATTAATTACACAATGGCGTTCATGTAAGACAATCAGAGGAGTAAGGACCATAGATTACAACTTTAAAACATAGACTACTTACAAATAGACTATTGCTTTATATTGCTCTATTAAAGTAAACTTTTGCTGATTAAAAAACCCATATTGAAAGAAGCTATTGTTCTAAAGTGACACATCTTTAGAGTACGTAGCTAAGGTCATACGGAGCACGAATAATTTAAACTACTTAACCTTTCATCGAACAAGGTTTCCAACAGACAACAAATTCAATTTATTCGTTTCAATTTATTTTTGTAACAAAAGTTTCAATTTAGTTATAAGAACATTTTTCTTTTCTTGTAGAAAATGAATATAAATAGGAATACGTATAAATAATTTTAGTTCTGGAAACAGACCCCCTCATGCAAAAATACTCATAATAGATATATGTTTCAATCTAAAATACGAAAGCGTATGAAGAAAATAATATACATTACTAGCAACATTAAAAATAACATCGGAGCGGAGTGGCTCTGTGGTAGAGGACTGTGTTGCCTTGCCGAAGGTTCTGGGGTCAAATCCCGCTGCAGGCATGACTTTTATTTAATCTATTAGCAGCCGGAGTTGGATCATATGGTATCCAGGACCCTCCTGGGGCTCACCCAGCCTCTATAACGTGGATACCCGAAATAAGGGGGGAAATCTGGTGGTTGAGTGTGATCTAAAACTAATCATTCCCCAGCACAACCGTTGTGCAAGAAACACTTCAGTCTCTACCACGAACTGGATGAACCATGAATCCCACACTCGTCTACGGGTTGCAGTGGTACAGATTTGAAAATAACATCAAAGGCAAATCAAGCTTGCCATTCTTAAGACACCCTACAAAGTTAGAGTTCAAAAAACCCTCCCTAAAATTTTAATGAATTTAAATATTCTTTTGTTTTTTCACTTATAATACCTATTTGGAGCATTCTATCGACTTTTTTCACCATCTCGAAATCATCGAAGAAAGAAGTTTTTTCAGTTTTCTCTTTTTAACTCGCTTCCATTGAGTTTAGGATAAAATTTTGACATTAGCAATTTAAAGAACGTTAAATTATTTGTTTGAAGCGAACATAAAACGACAGATGTTACAGATGCAGAAACATTTTGCTGACAATTTGGAGGAAGCGTTCCATCGCCTGATTAAATTCATATTCTTGCCGTTAAAATAAAGTGACAGGGTTCCTCATGAACCGCACAAATTTCAATTGTTGCAAAGATAGAATACACCACGTTAGATACCAATTATTTAATTCATGAGAAGCTCTGTCTCCTTAATACAACGGCGGTTTCTTTGAATTTTTTCTGCCGGTGGGGGGCATCCTCTGGATTTCCGTAAAGGTTATTTATCGTCATGGGTCTCTATAAATGTATAATCATCATATCTTAGAAGAAAATAAGGAAACTGTTCCACAAGTTTTTAACTATTCCGAACTTTCATGAAAATATAGCATACGAAAACTGCAAAAAATTCAAACATTCTTTGAAATATTTTAACCATCAAATGGAAGCGTGTTACTAAGAGAAAAATTGAAAAAGTTTTTTTTCTTAGTGTTTATTAGGTGCGTTTACACGTGAGAGTGCTCCCTCTTTCGTCACAGTAGGAGGTGTATACACTTCTGAGAGTTACTCTCAGACATTCAATTCCAGTTTGAGTTCCCGAGAGTACTCTCAAGAATGTCTTTACTAAAAAAATGGACGCACGAGAAAGTTTGCAGGCTCACCGCAGCATACGAGTCTCACCCAATCTTTCGGGACATTAAGGAGCGAGACTACAAAAATAGAGTTAAAAAAAACACAATTATTGAACAAGTAGCCACAAATTTTGATACAAATGCAGTGGAAATAAACAGAAAATCCACAATTTGAGAAATCAGGTAAGTTTATTTCAGATAAACAATAAAAATTGTACGTTTTAAAATTCTCAATTTATCAAATCTTGTTTTTCAATAATTACAGGTTTCCCAGGAACTAAAAAAAAATGAAGAATAAGAAGATTATACTGCACTGATGTTTAAAGTGCACTAATATTGTATATCAATTTTCAGATGCCCTCAACTTCAAATTCTGTTAAGCATATTGATTCAGCAAACGCCACAGTTCCCCCTGATGAAGCTACCCCAATTGACACATCAAACGAAAAATTATCTGCGAAGAAAAGGAAAAGGGAATGCTTGCGAACTAAGATCTCTCAAATTTGAAAATGTGAGAAGAAAATTGAAAACCCAAATAAGGCAATCAATATTGACCGCAGTACAGGAAGAAGATGCGTATTCGAGGTCTCCTGTCAACAGTTCATATGTCATTCTCCACCCCCACCTCCGACGACACCTTCTCCTTTGCCTACAAATCCCATTTTGGCCGAAAATCCACCATCCGAAGATGTTGAGTCGTATGATTTTATAAATTTATAAAATTTCATTTTAATTACAAACTTATTAATTAATAAATCATTTGTGTGGTATAAAATAAACAAAAATATGTATAGGAAATCATTTGCATTTCTTATTTACCTTTAAATATTTCTCTCTGAGAACATTGAAAATTGCAGGAGCCGTTTCCTTTACAATTCCGCTAATCGTACATACAGGTATGCGGAATAGATACTGCAGACTTCCATAAGAATCACCTGAATTATCGCAGTTTAATTTAATTATTGTAATAAAACATAAGTTAAATCATTTCAAATATTTACCTGTTGCAAAAAATCGTAAGGTACCATAATACGCTCACGGACAGATATTGCTTCTCTCATTGGAGTGTTCTTTTTACAAATTATTGGACTCACTAATTGTACTAGAAATTCATCTTCCACACTTGAAAATCTGCAAAAATTTCTAAATTGCTGGGCGTCTTCTAGTTCCAATTCCCGGGTCAATGTGTGGTAAGCGCCTAAATAATTCCGTCTTTGGACCCAAGACCTGACCCATTTTTTTTCTTCTTCAATTTGTTTTTCTTTGGCATACACACAATCAACAAAGCCTGCTATTTCTCTTTTCCTTGAAGACATCAAATAATGTATATGTTTAGTAGAAATAACTCTAGTATTGATAGTGCTCCCCCCAAACGTTTTTTGTGCACTGTGGAGAATCCATTACATCTATAAATACTACAAGTTTATTTCTAAGTTATTGTTGATTTTTTTGCCGGTTGTGCCCCCCAGAAAATAATTCTGGATCCGCCCTTGATCCACATTTAAAAATTGTTTGAAAAGAAATTTTGAGCTATGAGATGAAAAATCTAGAGAAAATCAAATTTTATTACTCCTGTTGCTGTAGTTATCTATTTTTATTCTCAAGGCTAAAATTTGTGACAATTGTGGTTATGATTTTCAATGAAAAAACAACAACTAGGTTTTATAGGATATCCATTAAAAAAAATACTACAGAATAATTGCTTTGTGAGAAGGTCATCTGATTATGATATATATGAAAAACAATAAATTAGAAATAGCTTCCAATTGTGGAAAATAACATCAAATTATATTTTTAGAAGTAACTTTCATTTAAATCTGAAGAGGTCTCTAGTATTTGAGCTCAACATATTGAAAACAAATTTAAGACTGCTGGTCTTCTCCTATTTTTAATAATTAAATAATTCTGATCATTATAAGATCAGATTTATTGAAGTAGGAATAATAATTGAATCGGTCACTGCAGAAAGACAACTAGCCCACTTTTTTAAATTTTACAAGAGAGATAATAAAAAGATTCTGGACTAGTTTCCTATTAATCACGTTAAAAATCTGAAGTGAGCAAAATATTGAAGGTGTTGTCAAGACTTTGCTGTTTTGAGGATGTACTTTCTTTAATGAACCATGCCTTCTATCTCTGTTAAAAGTTTTAAGTTTTAAAAGCAAAAATCTCAAAAGTAGGTGTTGTTGCCGCTCAGTAGTTAGCAATTAAAATATGATATGTCTAATGAGTAACCTCATCATCATCTTATACAATCCATGAGGTTTATTCAAATATTTCTTAAATCTTACAGATTAGCCACAAATGGGGGAAGAAAATGAAAAAGTTTCCATAAAATTGGAACGCAGCTGGCCAAAAGTTTTATTCCATATACATTTGCATATTTTGGCAGCTTATGGCTTTTACCTGCTCATCACTCAAGCCACTTGGTCTACTGTTCTACTCTGTAAGTATTACTTTTAGTGAAACAATCCTATATTTAAAAATAATCTTACAATACATAAAATAATAATTACTAAAATAGAGCCAAAAACTCAAAAAGAAACACTATTATTTATTATAATGCAATTGGGAAAAACCACAATGCAAAGCCTTATGTTTCAAAAAAAAATTAGTTGTATGTCGAACGTCTTGGTGGCGGGGTGCTGTCTCATGTTTGGAGCCTGTTTGGGCTGTTGATCGTTGGGATGTTTTGCACCTTTTTCTTCGAGATGCGATTCACATAACCCCTTTTTGATTTTGGTGTCTTGATAATGCCTGAATAGGCGAAACGTCGACTGGTAAGTAGTTGTATTTTTTTAAACATAAGGCTTTGCATTGTGGTTTTTTCCAATTGCATTATAATAAAATAATAATTGTTGTAAAATGTATATTTATAATTTTTAACATCTTTCTGGCTAAATGCATATAACAGTGCGCTTATTGAATTGTTGTCTCCAATTGTTATTATAAATATATTTTGATCATTGAAGTGGTTAGAATAGAGAGTAGGGAAAGGAATGGGTTTAAAGAAAAATATGGAGGAGGATCAAAGAATGAATCGTTCCAGAAGGAGGTAACTCAAAGGGCAAAGGATTTTCTGAAGGAAGTAGTTTTATTGGACAGAATACAAAAATTAGTGGGAGGAGATCTTGTATTTAAATTAATCGAAGTATTGTGAGTGAAAAGGATGTATGAAGTTTTTTTTATAGTAAAAAGGCATCAAGGATATGTTGCTGTCACAAAAAAGGAAGAAATGACTTTGACTCAGTATACAATGGAGGGGGAGTATATGTGGAAGAGAGTGGTTTGGGGGGAGGTCAATAAATTCAATAAATGACTGTCAGCCAGTCGATCGATTCGTGATGTAACATATAAACTTTTCGCCTGCAAAGTGAGTTAAATAAACGTTGGATATTTAGTAAACATTTCTCCCTATCTAAGAGAAATTTATTGACCTCCATCCGGACCATTCTCTTCCACATACATAATCAAGGTCAACTATTATCATTCAAGAGGGAGAGTATATTATGAGAGTGCTTGGGAAACAGATCTTAAAAGTAGATCTTATGAATCAATTCATGAGTCTCTTCAATCTTGTCTTTTGTCAGAAAGCACTGCATATATCTTAGAATTACAAAGCGGAAGAAAACATAAGAGGATATTAAGAGATGTGGTATTTGGAGGAACCGTGAGGATGGATCACAGAACTGTTTAATGAATGTACCAATTGTTTGAGGACTGCTATGGATTTTCATGTGATATAGGAAATGCCAGGGTTCGGTGTTCATTTTGGGCAAATTATTATTTTTATCTTCTCAATGGTATTTTTTAGTTCATCTTTATTTGGGGGATTTCAGATTCTCCTATAATAACCAACTCATCTCAAGTCCTCTACAATATCCAATCTTCTCAAATTCTTTACAATAGTCTTTGATATTATCTCTACTATGCTTAAAGCTTTTTTGACATCTCTTAACCATTTTCTTAGAAGTCTTTGTCCATTATCATTACTTTTTTTTATAGAGATTTTTTTCATAGATACAAATTTTCTTATATAGTCTAATAACCTGTTCCCTATTTGATTTGATAATCACCAAGAAGTATTTTCATATTATTTTTATGACATCAGTCTAGTATTTTCTCTCTAGGTTTACAGAGAACTGGTCTTATATAACAAAAGTTTAATAGTAATTACTGATAGCCTTGTTCAGTGCTTGCTTTTGGTAGTACATCAAGCTATAATTTGTATATCTATCTCACTATAAGGTAAACTTTGGAGATTAAAAGTCGTGAAGTCTTAACTATCCCACAAATTCATACTTAATTACATCCATTTTATTTTCATATTTTTAAAGAATCCTTATTTATTAGGTAAATATAATAATATTATATTATAAAGAGAAATAATATAGCTCAGACAGGCTACCATCTCTTTTAATAGTAGAACTAGGTTTTGTGGGGTTGTGATATTATGAATGCCACCTTATTTAGAGCGGCAATTTTTCAGAGGAGATATGGTTTACCCCTCAAGAAAGTGGAAGAATTTAAAGTCCTCTTACAGCTATAAGTTATAAGTTAAATTGAAAAGTCATCGCTACAGGACCTCAAAGTCTTCAAGGCTCTAGGCTGTTTTCCCCTTGGATTCACTGATGATCCCTTTCAAAATCTTTTTTCAATTAAATGATCTCAGTATAAAAAAACTTGCTGAGTACTTATTAAGAGTATTTACTGACCAGTTCTGCCCATATATTTTTTTTCTTATTTCTTTTCATGCAGCATAATTTAATACTAATGATTAGTTTAATTATAGTTCTAGCACTTGTTTTTTGGGGATCTGTGAGCCTTACTCTTGGATGCCATAGGCTGTGGGCTCATAACACTTACCAAGCTGCCCTGCCTTTGAGGATTTTTCTTGCTGCTGGTCAGCTCCTAGTTTGTGATGTAAGTACTTTGATTGACTTATTATAGAATATTATGATAAAAACATAAAACTTTATACGTTAACATATTGAAACCATGTTTTGAAAGTACAACTCACAAGAATATGAAATAACGAAAAAGATTGCGAAATATGTAGAAGCATGAGGACTGGATAATTAGAAACTACAAATTTTCTGGTTTAAAACTATTAAGACTTTTTATAATATTAAATGTTGATATTATATAAATATATTTGCTCTGGTGCAGATTTATTTTATGTCAATTTATTCTGCTAGCTGTGAATTAAATATAGGAGGAAGAGGTGGCAATGTGGAGTCCAATGTTGTTTTTGCCTTATCGGTGCAAAACATTTCCCCTTTAATAATTACTAGATTTGTATATAATGCACACACCATAAATTTTTTGTCATCCAACCAACTCATCAAAATTCAAATCAATGCCTCGGACTAGAGGTGTAAGTTATGTGAAGCCTTTTAGTGTTTTTTTAAGGGGAAATATAGAACAATGATTATGTCAAAATATTCACACTATATCCGCAGCCCCGGTGAGTGGTTAAGTCGATTTTTCTCCAAAATTAGTTGATTGTATTGGCGGAAGCACAATTGTGTCGTTTTCATAATATTTGGCTTGATATGGGGTATTGATATAAGAATAGCTCACTCCAAGGCTGGACTGAATTACTTATGCACTATGACTCTGACACAATTCCTCTTCCCTCTTTGCAACCAGCTCATTTTGGAAAAAAAAGGTTCCATATTACTAGCAATTTTGGAATTTTATATATATATATATAATATTGCCATCATGGATTAATCTTTAACAAAATTTCTTTTAGAATGATATAAAGAGGTTGACCTAATTATTTATGAATACCACTGTGTATAAGAATTTTTTTAAATAATATCTCAAATGTACTCATTAAATATTATTTGGTATAACCTTTTATTAATAAATTTTAACAGATCATAAACAAAATTTCCAGGGGTCAATAATAAATTGGGTTTCTTGGCATCGCTTGCATCACAAACACCACGGCACCGATTTAGACCCGTACGACCACAGGAGAGGAATCTTCTTTGCCCACTATGATTCTCATTGTCTAGCTGACAATCCAGAACAAGAGAAAGCTAAAAAGGAAATTTCTATTTTGGATTTAGAAGATGATAATGTTACATACTTTCAGAACTTGTAAGTACTCATCAGTATATGAATAATGATAGTTTAATGTAACATCTATATTTAAATAGAATAATATAAAGTTTAATATATCCTTTTACAATTCTTTCTCTTAATTTATACATTTTTTTTTTATATGGTTTCAGTATCAAAGATTCATATTTATTGAGCCTTATTATTTGGATTTTTCACTGGCCAAATTAATATATGGCAGAACAGATTTAATTTAATCAAATACATTTATTTTTATTTACTAATTGTATTGCTTTCAATAAGATTGTTCAATTTGCGATGATTTTTAATGTTATGAAGAGCTCTTTATTTCTTATTAGTCACTTATACTATGTCATTTATCATTAAAAACCTCAAGAGTTTACTTAAGGAATAATATTTTGAGCTTCTTCATGTTTATAGTTCTCTCAGAAAAGGGGCTAAAACATGCAAATATCTAACATGTAATTTGCTTTAATTACCAAGATATCCTAAAAGGAGCTCCAACATTGGCAGTGTACAAAAATAACTAAATCACAGCACTAGACTATTCAATATCATTCATTGTTAATGCCAGGAACTGTTATTGTGGCTTTAGAATCAAAAAGATCACTTTCATTTGATGAATTCATTTTTCAACATGATTTAACATTTTTCTATTGTTTATCTTAATTTACATTAATATTTTTTTAATAATAAGTATTCATCATATAATAGCCTATCTGTAAGTTTTATCCTTTCATTTACAATTTTTATGATCAGGAAACTAATTGGGCCAAAGTGGTATGTTTATTCGAGATCATATGGTCCTCCATTTTGTACAATATCGTTGATGTATGGCTAATATATATGTATATATTTTTTTTTCTGTGTTTTACAGACTATACATAATACTCATGCCAATTTTTGGCCTTTTAATGCCGTCTAATACTGCTATGGAATACTGTGGAGAGTCATTTGCCGTTGCAATTTTCGTAATTGGCTTCCTGAGGGTTGTTGTTCTCCTCAATCTATCCTGGTTGATTCACTCTGGATACCTTATTTGGGGTCTTGATCCCTTGGATAAGTAAGTTAGAGTTTAAATTGTAATTAAAAAATAAATAAAATTCATGGTTGTATATTATTAGGAATATATTTTAAATAATATTTGTTTAAATCACTTATTTTTTTTAAGTTTTATGATATATAACTATAGAACTTTATTGATGATACTTTGTCCTTATGATTAAATTCATTCATTGTACTACTATGTTTTGTGTTGGAAAATGATTGCTACAAGCTCTAGGGATAGAAAATTTAATGCATTGAAACTCTGAAACCAGTGAAATATAAATAATTAAATTTGTGTTATATGTTCTCATCATATAGAAGTATAAACTGTGATAGTTTCTTCAATGTTCACTTAATTTCTTTTGAAATATTCAGCTTACAAAGTTGTTGAAAATAACTTTTGTATAGGAGTCAATCCATTTGAAATCTCCCAGCCACCTCAGCACATAGGTGATGTATTGTCAGGGCAAAACACCAAATTATAAAAATTTTATAAATATTTTATTTGAAAAGAAAAGATATGACCGGGACTCGAAGCTGGGTCTCCTACCTCTCCGTGGTGGGAGACTACAGAGAGGTAGGAGACCCGGGTTCAAATAAAATATTAGAAAAATTATATCATATAACAATAAAATAAATTATATAAAAATTTTATTTTATTTTATATTGATATCTGCAAAATTAAAAGTGTTAAATGTATTTTAATAAAAAAATTTCAGGTTACAAAAAAAAAACAAATTAAAAATTGCCAGAAAAAAAATTAGCTTGCAAAATATTTTAAGCAGCCTAACTAAGTGATAAAAGATTATAAAAATCTAAAATGTCTTGCAAAAAAATGTATTCATCTTGTTGGATGAATTAAAATTTTAGTGCAGTTGAATGCATTTTCATTTATTTTGTCTACTAATCTAATAGATTCTGAATAATATTTAGTTCTGAACAAATCACCATTTTAAACAGCTGATCCAAGATTTTCCCCTTATTTGAGAAGGGTTACCTTGCCTGAGAAGAGTATTGTAAAATACAGTATTGTTTAAACTTTTAATTACTTTTACAATTTAATTTTTTAATAAACGATAAAGTAATTTAAAGTTACTATCTCAAAACTCATCAAATTTATTTAGACTTATTTTCCATTTCTTATTTCTAGGCGTTCCAGTGATACATGGCTAGTATTCTTTTTCAACAAGTCACTTTGGACACAGTATCACTACTTGCTTCCATGGGATTATAGATCTGGAGAATTCGGAACATATGATAGTGGTTGCAATACTACCATTCTTAAGGTTTTCGCAGCTCTCGGTCTCGCGACTGGACTCACGACCATTTCTAGGAATGGAGTCAAAAAAGCATTGGCAGCCGCAGTTGATACAGGCAGGCCCGTAGTAGACTGCCTCAAGGATCACCAGGTGGTCCTGCTTGACATCATCAATCCAGATCCTGATAACAACTAACTGTTTTAAGTTATTAAAATAGGTCAGAGACTGTTGATATAATTCCAACATGTTTTTTTATAATACATTAGTTGTTTTAAAAACTTTGTATTAAGTTTACTTATGAGGCTCTAAGATAAATTAAATGAAGATTAAATAGTGCTACAGAAAAGAAAAAGAAATCAAGTGTCTCATTGTTTACTTAAGTCTAATTTATAATTATGATTGATATGTATTCTTCTAAATTCTTTTATTTCATAATTAACATAGATTCAAGCATTTATCAATGCTTATGTATTTGTTAAACATTGACAAAATTAAAGTTGAACTAATTATTAGATTTTTTTTTTTTTTTATCTTTTACTCACATTAAACCTGAAGAAGCATGAATGTTTACTTCTATCACTAATAAGTTACAGCACATCTCATAAGCATACTATTTTGAAGTATCAATCTCAAGGTTAATATATAACAATGTATTAGTATTGTCCTTCTAATAATCCTTTTAAGCTAAAGATACAAGATAAATTCAAAGGTACAATATTACTAGAATGGTATGTCATGCTAGAGATATTTTAACCTTCTATTGACACTGTGGCGTGGAATCCACTCCAGTAGCTCATTTGTTGAGAGCCGCTTCTTTTCTTGGAATCCCTCCTTCCTAAATCCACATGTGAATACACAGTAGGGACCAGCAGATCATTTCATGCTAACGCTGGTGTTAGTCGAATGGCAGATTTCTAAGTGGCAGATGATAAAGTCGCTCTGGGATGGAATCCACCCCACAGTGTAGCTAACCGCCACTTTTTTCAGACTTGGTCAGTTGTTCATTATTCATTTAGCTTAGTTCCTAGGCGTCTTTTAATGCTTTAAAGGTTAGTTTATACAAACATTCGAACCCTGAAGATATTCGGTGAATATTAGAAGAATTTTATCAAGAAGAACAATCTGCTAGAAAATTTAGTGACTCAGAAGGTGAAATTGAAATTCAAGATTTCTTGGAAAAACAGGAGAAGAACAGTATGCAGTTGAAGATAAGCTTAAGAATAATGTTTTATTGATCAATTTTTTATTTTCCTTTCTATTTTCCTCAATCCTTTGGCTCTAAAATATCATGTAAAAATAAAAAACACGATAAAACTTGATTATTAATTTTTTGGTGCAATTTTAAAAATTGTGGTGGAATCCACCCCATTGTGTAATTAGTAGTTAGTATAGATTGAAATCACGGCATAGTACATGCAACACTCTCTTGTTTATTATTCTCACTTGCAACATTTCTCATTATGCTCTTCACTATTCTCTAATAAATTGTTTGACTTACTTCCTGTATACTGGGGTTACTGTTCATCACACATACCTTATCAAGTTGATAAATAATTTGTCTATTCTATTTTTTTTCTTGTCATCTGTTTGTATCTTTAGAGAGTTGTAGATCTTATATCGAGTGATCCAAAGTTATGTGAGAAGTATTATGATACAAAGAAGGCTGATATATTCGATAGCTCATGGGAAACTATTGACAATATTGAAATTCATTCAGATACAGATTCAAAACGAGAGATGCTGTCTGATGAAAAAGCAAGTGGTGTTATCACACTATCTCCATTGCTTATAGAAGGTAAAAATAGACATATATGGACATTAGAAGCTATACATTAATTTAGAAAGCTCAGTATATGTATAATAAAATTAGGATTGATTATAAGAAGTGAGAGAAATATCTCAAAGGTTATTCGCTCTTTTCATTCACCATTTGTGTCAAATTAAAATTATATTACTGTAATTATTTACCCTATGACGAAATCAACATTAGAAAGTTAAATTAAACTTATCCAAGTAACACAAAAAATATAAATATTTTAGAAATATACATACAAATGTAGTTCTTGTCTTCTTTTTTAGGACTAGAGTCCATACCATGCCCTGGACTCCTCTAAGCGATCCTTGTATTATTCCCTGTCTTGTGCTCTTTCTTTCCAATTAGGCACACTGCAGAATCCTTGTATGTTTGATCTTTCCAACTAGTCCTTCCAGCATTGTATACAACAAGGAGGTGGAACTCTAGAAGTCTTTGTGGTATTCGGCTTATTTTCATAAATGTTATGCTGAGAGTATCATCATACAGAGAGCATAACTCATGATTATGCTTACTTCTCCATTTTCTCCCTTCCCATACTTTTACCCTAATTTCTTGTCTACAAAATTTATTTAACATAAATCCTCAATTAAAAAATATATAGGTATATTATTTTATTGTGATGTTAATTCCTCTTTATTTTGAAAATAAAATATGTGAGGTGAAATATTACCTAAGTTTCATTCATGCAATCATCATAGAGTTAAAGTTAAAAATGAAGTATAATCAGGTTTTGAATTTCTCATATTCAACAATGAGAAAACAATTATGATTTATCTATTAGTAGTAATAAACAAATGGAATAACCATACAGCAGAAATAAATTAAGGAAGGGCAAGATGGTTGTAACATTTAGGAATTAATGGATCTAGATATGATTAACAAAGAAGTCCTTTTTGGTATTTTGAAGGCAAAAGTTTAAAAAATAAATCACATTGATGATAATAAAACTTTGTTGAAGGAAAACAGGGTAATCTTTTGATCAACAATAAATGACAACCTCGATTTTTTATTATTTTATATCAGTCTACAATATATTTTTTAAAATATTTTATCTAGGACTTAGAGAATCATACTTCGGCATTGGCACAAGTAAACTCTTATTCCTGGCAATACTAGATACAAAAAAAAAATGTATACCTGTAATTTATTACTGCTTATCATATATGAATCACTGCCTTTTTAGCAGAGATTGAACACTACTGAGTCGATATGGTATGCTATAGCAATAAACATGTAAATTCATTTTGCAAATATTATCATGCATAACTAATCTGTGTTAGCAAATATGGAACTTTAAAAGTATACCCTTAAGAATAGATGAACTTCAACTGCCCTTACATGATGTTCGTAAGATAGTGTTACTATGGCAATGTTAAATTATACATATAGTTTGATGATTGGAAAATAAAGTTGTAATTACTTTATTAACTGTACTACTTCAAATGTCAGGAGTTATAACTATTTAGCAACCAATATAATGCTATAATCAATTTATGACTAATAACATTTAAAGCCCTATATAAAAAAATTAATTATATTATATTTAAAGTTAAATATAAAAAAATTGAAAAATAAAAATAAAACTAATAATATCCCTGTTCATAAGGTCTAAAAGAATTGGGCTGATTGGAATAAAAATAAGTCCAGTTGGAATTGAAAGAATTTTCATAACATATTTGAGAATTTTCCATTAGTGAAATCAATTATTAAGGTCAGCATATTTTAGGAATAATGCAAATAATTTTGTGAGATTATGACAAAGCTTATAACTGATTATTCATCACTCCACCAATACAGCTAAGTTTAGAACAATATTGCTCCTAATTAATACTGCTATTGGATAAAAGTAACTAAAATCTGTTTGTTAACATTTTCTTATCATCTCATGATGAAAATGTAGCTTTACAAATTCTCTATGCATTGTAATATTTTTACAGTAGATAATTAAAAAAAAAATATTGTATGAGAAGCATCATGAATCTAGGCAAATCTAACAACACTGCAAACTTATTACATTTGTACTTTTTTAAAGGTTAATGGTGATATTAAATTGCATTATTTAAACTGTTCTTTATATGATAAAATAATTAGTCGGGATGCAATAAACATATATTGTTACGCGGTATTTAATTTTTTTATTTGATGACTGCACCCCAGCCATTTATTTTACCAATAACATAACATTTATCCAACCAACACCAACAATTTTTTTTTTTAATTTTAACATTAAGTGAATATTAATAAATCTTTTGAAGGTCCTCTAAATTGAAATCACCCCCTTTCAAAAAACGGTTCTTAAGCTGGAAGTCTAGTTAAAAACAGTAGGTATAAAATATAACATATTTAAGGCTGCAATATGTCTAGGATGCTTCAGCAATTTCTTTACCAAATAGAACTAACTGTTAATGTTTTTTTGATATTCGATTCAAACTCATAATGCCAATATATAATTAAATTGTCTTTAATATCAGCTGGGTTTCAACCTCATTGAAATAGTATAATGGCATTGGCGGATTTAAGGGGGGGGGGATGGTCCCCCTAGAGTTCTCATTACTTGATATTGACCTGAATATTAGTTGGTTTTCAACAAGAAAAAACACGTTTTACACACCAAAATTATTCATTGTTTCAAATGTTTTCTCAATGGGTGCATCCAAAATCAGTGATTCCGAAACCTTTTATGTTTTTCATTCACATATAGATAGCTACCGCTTTGATCAAGGAGCTTATTTTATCCATGTTATTGTTTTCTGGCCTCAGTTGTCTTAAATTAAAAATTGATATTTTTTGTATCTTCATTTATTTATGGACCTTTGGATATTTATATATATACATTGATAATAAATTCACATTGACCCATGCTCCCCCCCCCCTGAAATTCTCCTAGATCCACCAGTGTATTATGGCAGGTCGTAATAATTAAATTCCATCCTTAACACTTCAAATTTTTATAATAAAATAATACGATAAGCTATTATACATTTCTAAAAGAATAATTTATAAATGGTTGCTGGTAAATTGGGAACCGACACAATCCTGTTAAAAAGTCAGATGCATTTCCAGCTTAAGAAGAAGCACAAATTTTTATAAGAAAATCAATATAAAGGGACTAAAACATTGTCAATTGAAACTATCTCTTACATTTTTCTTTTTAACACTTACTGGTGGGGAGTTTTATGACAGTACATTATAGCTGGAGCTACTACCATCTATAAAGTACAGTTATCTGCACTTAATAGATTGTTGTAGATCTGCACTCAAATTTGTTAAGATAAATAAACAAACTTAAAATAAAAATGATCAAGACAACTTAAAAGGCAAAGAATATATATTTTATTTAATACAAAATATATATATATGTATATTTTTTGCAAGTCATTGTATCTGTCTTACCAAGAATAATCTAATATCACAAAGAGGCTTACTAACAGAAAATATTAGATGAAAGGTACAAAGATATAAATCCAAATTTTGAAACAATATAATAATAAAAAAAAATAATAGAAAACATAAGCTATCTACTTCTTAGAAATAAGAATTACAACAGACATATAAACAATACTTTCAATTACATCAAATTTAATAACATTTAAACATAAATAAAAATAATATCACACACATTTCTTTTGTTCTTAGAACACTATACAAATAATAATTGCTTAAAAAAGTGCACTTTTCACAAATAACATTAAAAAAAAAAAAAGAAAGTAAGAGATTTCAATCAATAACTTATGAAGTGAAAAACAATATTTAAAAATATATTTATGTATATCTGAATTGCACAAGAGGCGATTGACTATACATTTAAAAACACATGTTTTTCTTGCATTTTTAGAATATGCCCAATGCTTAAGATTTGCGTTTAATAAACAAATTTTTAATTAATGAGCTAGCAAGACAATATTATAAAAATAAAATGGGGGTCAAGGATACAATCATTCAAAGGAAGAATAACGGTCAATAAAGAAAAAATGAAAGATATAAAGAAATAATAAATAACAAAATATACATGGAAGGAACATATGCACTGTGTCGTCAACAGTTCTTAATAGTTAGGTCATGAACATTAATTATTTTTTATTAAAATAATTTATTTGTCAATTCTTTTTTTATTGTTTTTTAAATAACAATATATAAATTTCTTAAATTAAATTGAACTTGTTTAGCTCTTTACTGCACGGATAACATACAGTATATCTACTGTTGACTAAAATACAATTGCAAGAACAGGTTCATAAATCTATAAAGACACTATTAACAACGTTATATACTATAATCTACTCCAATAACCATCAGGCACAATCAGAAATGCAATCAAGTTGGTTGGTTGATTTATTCATTTTTATACATGGTTTCAGCAACCTTCATATCTTCTGATGCAGTTTCATCTCCCCAACCCCACGGATGTACTTCTTCTTCATTCTTTTTCACTGGAGCAGTTGACAGTATACCAGTCCTTTGCATACGACTCTTAATAACTTTATCTGGGACAGTTTTACAATCGTAAGCTAGTCCGATTCTGGCCATGAAGTCAATAAATGCTGTAGTGATATTCATTTTGTAATCTCCTAGTTCAGCTGCTTTGTAGTCCCAAGGGAACACATGATGGTAGTTGTGCCAGCCCTCTCCAGCAGCACCAATAGCAACCATAAAGTTTTCTGAAGGGTTAATCGTCCTGGAGGAAAAAATTAGGTAGAATAAAAATAGTGAATTTAATGGAAATCAAATCTACTAAAACTAAAATTACATATTCTTTAAGGTGTTTTTTTTTTTGGTTGTTGATTCTCTTGGCTTAACAATATTGCAAATATGAATAACTCATTTTTTCTCCTTCAAATTGCAGCTTAACAAAATAATTTAATTTATTTATCCTTTCCGCCGATTAAATGAGCGATCTTCCGAATGTATGACAATATACTGTAAACATTTACAATGCAACTTTGCAATAGAAATATTTTTAAAATAAAAGATTTGATATTAGATTGAACCTACTTGTCATATGGCCGATTGCCCCACATATGTGCAGCGCTGTTCACGAGCCATGTCATATTGAGAGAGAAGCAATAACGAAACATTGTAGCAACAAACCAAGAATTGACAAAACTTTCATTCCAGAAATACATAGGAATCGCTGTAGGTAGAAGAAAGCAACAAATCGGCATCAATTTCAGGTAATGTCTAAAATATTGATACAAAATGTTAATAAATTATGTTTAATTATCAATAAAATTTAAAACATATAAAATAAAACAATGATATACCTGTGTTGGAACATCACAACTGGATTTGATTTTAAGTCTGACAAATCGATTCCTTTTCCTTTCTCCAATACGTCAGGATGTTTTCTGCACAAGAGCCAACCAATGTGTGAAAAGAAAAATCCCCTTGTAGCATTATGTGGGTCTGCATTTGTTTCAGAATACTTATGGTGAAGTCTATGATCTCTTGCCCATTCAAATATGCTATTCTGTAATTATACAAATAAAAATTAAAGGATATAAAAATGAATAAAATCAGCAAAATCTAGTTTTAAGTAATATCAGCAAAAAAGTTAATATATGAAATAACTGAGATTTCTTTAATCTGATTTTTTTATTATATAAGAGTGTTATGTTTAAACACTTCACTTTAACAACCAAGTAAATAACCATTACTTAAAAAATACAATAATCATATTTAAAGAAATATAATTTTTGGGCCTTTTTCGTTTAATCCCCACATCTATTTTTATATTAAAAATAAAACACATGTTATGATAAAAAAAATAACTACATTTAATAACAGTAATTCTGAAGACCAAAATGTAGATAAGTGATTAATTAAAAAAGAGTTTTTGTCTTTTTACCTTTGTCTCCACATAAGTTCATACAGATACAAGTCCTATAGGGATCTTTTAATTCCTGCCTATTCTGATTGGTTTTCTGATGAGAGAATTTGAGCAAACTTCCCTTAAATAATTCTTCCAATTGATAGCAGTTTCCGCAGACATACTTAGTTCATCTTTACAAAATAAGGTGGTTGTATATTTTTTGGTCCAAGCATAAATGTATGTCAAAGCCGAATTTAATGGAACTTTAGTAAACCACGTACCTTCTTCTCAGTATCACTTTCCATTCGGCAACTGACCTTTTGACATCTCCATCTGTAACCATTTGTATAATGGCTCTGTTTGTAGTGCTATTACTTATTGCCTACAAGTGGCAGATTGTAATAATAGTTCAATAAAGTCTATATTAAGATATATGAAGAATTTAGAGATTTGAATTATACAATTAATAATCTACCGGAAATTGGCCTAATTCATTAGGAAAGACCTTGCTGTGATGGTCACAAAATTATGTTAAACAAGAGGACGAATGGTTACATAAGGAGATGCTATTTATTACGATTTACTAGTTCTAAAGTTCCATAAAATACGGCTTTGACACCCATTTATGCTTGGACCAAAAATATACAAGCACCTTATTTTGTAAAGAAGAATTAAGCATCATTTTAGAATTAAGTAACTGTTATTAAATCTAGTTATTTTTTTCATAACATGTGTTTCATTTCTAACCATAAATTGAAAATGCAGGGATTAAACGAAAAAGATCCAATTTTCTTTAATTGGGGTTTAACCTCATTTTCTACTTCTTAATGGAAAAATGAACAGATTATCAATATTTCTAAAAGATATATAAATAACTTACCTGAAAAGATACAGTGTTGAAAAATGCTAATAAAACTTGAAGCGGAAATTTGGCTTTGTATGATCTGTGAGACCATAGTCTATGCGCTCCTGCTGTTATTCCAAGGGCAGATATTTGATATGCAAGGATAGCTAGAAACAAAAACAAAATCAAATATTACATTTTTTAAACATTACGATTTTCTATTTGCATTTTAAATGGTTAGATTTTTATAACACAATTGAATTGTTACTCACCAAAAGCAACTGTGGCCAATTTTGCTGAAAAGAACATCAGATACAATCCATAGAGAGCAGCTCCGTGAAGGTATGCAAACAGTAGGACATTTCTCCAAACGATTGCCCGCTTATATGGCTTCTTCACGGGTGGATTTGGAATGGTAGTTTCACAAGTTAATGTTGATGTAACAACATTAGGTGCCATACTATAACAAATGAAGAGAAATGATTAATAATCTAATTAAATCATAACATTGTATCAGAGTAATATATTAATTCGCACTTGGAAATTTCTCTGTTCTTATATCAAATTGAGAAACTTCAAAAAATAAGTTATTTTTATCGATATCTTAAGAGTTGGAAAGAAACATTTTTACAATTATTCGAACTATGATACTTAAAAACTTTAAATAAAATATACCGAATAACAGTATGGGTAGATCAATAGGAAATTTTTTAAATAGTAGTGGCAAAGTAATTATAAATGAATATCCTTAACAAAAAAACACTAACTACTTCTAATCCAGTATACAATTTATTTTTGATAAAATATGTGTATTGATAAACTTCAAATTGATATTCATTTCAAGCTATTAAACATCAAATAGATTTGCTACTCAGACATTGGTGAAACCTCAAATTTATAATTAATACATCGATATATATAAATTTTATATTCTTAAAACAGACATCACATATTCAAATCAAAAAAATATTACTACTCTATTTAAAAACAGAAAACTTACATACTCCTGATTGTCCACAAAACACTTATGTGAAATGAAGATCAGCGAAGAAAAAATAAATAAATGCATGTCGTATATGGCAAATTTTAACATCTAACTCTTATCATCTAATTATGGCAGTTATTTCAAAAGTCAAACAATTAAAGCAGTCTAACCCAGCTGTTACTTATTTTTTATTTACAATTTGTAAATGGTTATTTCAATCCATAAGGTTTTATTTGTTGGATTCCATATTAACACAAAAAAGAGTTTTAAAGAATACAACATTAATTATTACGAACTGATATAAAAAAATGCTATTGGGTACGTTTTTGTATTTATTTCCCTAAAATATTAATCAAACAGGCAAGGGGTGTTATTATAAAAACAAGGATGTGCAACAATGAAGTTAAAATTATAGAATATTATTGTAATTTCATTTTATCGTTTAATTCTGTAATAATAATAATAGCAATAATGTATAAAAATTGTATGATGGAAATTTCAATAAGCACTCGGGGCGTTATTTCAGAGTTATACAGTTGGCAATCTTGCTTTTAACTTGTAGAGTGAGAATAGCCACCAACTTTTAGAGACCTGAGGTAATCTATTATTTGATTTATTTCATTTTATTAACAAAACTAATAACATAATGGTTATTGTACAATTATAAAAAAAGACAGAAATTAAAATGCACTAGTTCAAGTTAATGGAAGGATTTCAATTTAAACTGTTTCTAGTTTTGAGACATTAAGCTTCTATTACCGCTAATTGAAAACGATTTTAACCAACAATAATTTAATCTGGGCTGTTTAATTGCCCTTACATAAATTAGTGAATTTAATAGTAGTAACTATGAAATGAAATATTCATATGTATGTAACCTTCTAAAAATTATTGTTATGAATTAATAATTGTTTTTTCTGCTAATAGTATATTGCTTGCTATTAATTATCACTTCAAAACCTTTTTAAGTAAACGTTTAAAATTACTAAGAAACGTTTTATTAGTTTAAAAAAGAAACGCAGTAATAGGTTTAAGGTTAGAACTCGAATAATAGACAGATATGTGTTAGGCCAACCATAGTTTTCTATTGAAAGTTTACTAATAGTTTAAAACTTTGCGCTCAATCTAATGTTTAAACTATATAATAAAAATAATAACCTTGGGGATTGTAGGCAAGAGCAATGAAGATCGGATAGATCCGACCGGTTCAAGATGCCAGTTTTCTCCCTACCTTGTTAGTTATATCGAGTTCCGGTCTCTGTAAGACATTATATAATCTACACTTCCTATCTCAAACCTGCAGTCCGGACCTTAAAAGTCGGCATTCGCTTTCGATAAATTGGTGTGAGGTTTTAAGAATCTGAACGTTTTAAGAAACAAGAATGGAAACATCAATTCACCGAGAAACGCCAAGAATTTATTAATTGCCTCAATTCTTCGAGAATGTAAATCTAAATTACGGTAAAAGCTTTACTTAACTGGTACATTTTCTTTCGGCAAATATACAGAACAAGATATTTTTCTTTAAAGAAACGCGTATTTAAGGACTGTTAAAAATAATTGAAATTCACTAATTACATTATGGATATTTGAAAAATTAAAAAAAATATTAGAACCGGCAACTCTCTCATGTCCCGATCTCTAAATGTGATAATGAAAACGTTTTTCTCTTCTGTTTTTTTTTTTTTTAATATCTGAAGGAGAAATATAATACAAACCACGATTTCCATACAGAAGAAAAGAAAAAAAAGGTTATGCCTAAAACAGTTTTGTAATTATAACAAATAACTACGAATTCGTGTAAATTGCCTCCCACTACTATGAGCTGAAAATTCATGAAATGGTCTTAACTAAAAAAAAATCTATTTTGATAATATTAATTTTTTTAAATAAATCTGTTAAAAAAACAGAACCAAATCCAGCTAGATGTTACTGTTTTTCGTATATTAAAATTTGCATTTAACCACTAGTAATAGTAGTAGTAATTGTTAATCGCTGCGAAAAATATAACAATTAAAACAGACATGAATCTCCAAGAATTTTATTGAAAAATAAAAATAAACTTAGGATCTCTGAAAGACAGAGAAAGCGTAGTTAAGAGGTTAGAGAAATCGTTGAAGCGGAGGAACATTACAACAACCGTAAAAAATAAAATAAAAAAAAGTGGAATTCAAGCATTAAAGATTAGCCAAAACGTAACTTACAAAATTGTTTATTTAATACCTTACGAAGTAATAGATTTAGATTGGATGTTAATTACATATAAAAAAGTATGACTAGGAAAATGTGTATTAATTGACCAATATTAGAAAATCTGAGTTATAACCCAGGTTTCGAAAATAGAGAACATTTAATTATTGATATTTGCAGGCCTACTGTTATGTTATTATTCACATTCTCGGAGACGAAGTTTTGGCCCAAATTTGTCGGCCTTGAGTGAGGAAAATTTGGTATATGATTTTATTTCAGCCTTAAAATTGGTCAGAAATATAGGACGAATAGCTCGGCTTCCAGAATTAAGTGACTGACAAAGTTTTGTGATTAATTGATGCTACAATAATCTTCATTAGCCACGTTAACGTCAACGTGGTAGGCCAGGTAGGTGAAAGCATCTTCCCCAGATCGAAAGACGCGCCGGAGGGGAAATAATAGATTCAGGTCAACTGTACAGCTTCTGTCGCAGGGTCGTAAGAGCTTGTGTTACGTTGTACAGTGCAAGTATATGTGGGGCAGTGGAGTATTCATTATCACTAAAATATTTATTTTTCCTTGGGTGTATAAAAATACAAAACCCTTTAGTCCAAGATTCATTTGTATCATCTATTCTTTATTTTTTGCAGATAGAGTTTTTGTACTGTTTTTGATTGATGATGATATTGAAAATGACCAGTTTAGGTCGAAACGTTTATAAAGAATAGATGAAACAAATGAATCTTGGACTAAAGAGTTTTGTTTTTTTATACACCCAAGGAAAAATATAATTTTTAAGTCCAATACCCTAGACGATTAATATTGATAAAATATTTATATAAATAAGTTGGATGAGTTGTTATCAACAGCGGAACTCGGAAAAAGTACTTATCTCGCTTGTTCGGTAATTTTATTATGTAAAATACACGACTCTTCATACCAAAAAAAGAAGAATAAAAAAAAAGATAAAATATCTCAAAATAAAGTGGCAAGTAAAAAAACAAACACGTAAACCGAACTGTTGACTGACAGATAAGAAGATTGATATCAGGGGAACATGTTTGGCAGAAGCAGGAAAAAGTAACAGAGTGTAACAAATATTTCCAGCGATTTGATGGTGAACATTACTGTACAATTTACAAAAAAAAATGATCCCCTAAATCAATATGTTATTTTAACACTCAGATTGAAAGATGAGTTAATTATTTAGGACAGAAGAAAGAATAATAGAAACAAATAAATCTAACAGGATAAATTTCGATTTGGTAAGAGATAGTGAAACTATTTGGGCCGATTAAACTTTTTTATTTCAAATATTCCTATCCAAATTTTAAAGGATTATAAAAATAATAAAAACAATGATCCGTGTGTCTGCTTTGTTTGAATCAACTTTGTTTTATGGCAATTAATATTGTTGCTACTCTGTGAACTTCTAAAAAAATAATTGCAATTATTTCTGTAACAATTCGTCTGATATTTTTAATGAATCATCGTTCGGTCAGATGCTGCCTTACACTTAAATGCTTCACTCTCAAGCCATACTATTACACATTTGACATGTTTCTTCGAATGCCCTTTTCATAGTAGTTCACGAATAATGAGGGCGATGTTCTGAGAGATATCGGATATGGAATAATGTGGGTTCTAGAGAAGAATAAGACCGCGATCTCGAATATTATAATAGCTTTTGAAGATAAAATGCCACCTCAGCAGGAACAAAACGATAATCTAACATCGATCAAACCGTTGTGTAATTATCAGCTAATACTGGGAGCATCTGCTACGTAACTCATCTTCAGAATAATATTTCGCAACAAATATTGGTACATGTTACTTGCAAAATATTTACAAATATTTATCTTCAATACTCGATTATTAGAAATATTTCAAGTAAGCTGTTGTTCAGAATAAATCGAACTTGAGTTAGGTATTATTCGCACTTCACCATGTCGCATAATACGAGGATCACGTGACCGGGTCGGTTACTACTAACAAGGTGCTTTTGTAGAAGGATGTTTACCAGTGAATGGATTTAACAAGCATTGTTGCGGTATGAAGACCGCTTCAAGTCAATCCGGCTACAAGGCCGAGGAATTTAAGAGACGGTGACGAATAAGCAGAGCAATACACACAAAATGATAACCGAATTAAACCGGTATTGACCCGACCTACTATACTCAAGATCGCGGGTACGCAGCCCAGCTGGTGGCCTTAGGATTTTTTTAAAGGGATTAAAAAACCCTTCGTTATGCCATCTTTCGGAAGAGGCGTAAAATGGAGTAATGGAATTTTCCTAATTTCCTTAAAAGGCTACTGGAGATTACATCAGAGATGTCCAACATTTCCACTCGGAAGAGAAGAGACTAGTACCACTAATTGCTGAGTACAGCCGTGTTATCAAATCACTTCAATAGACCAGTGGAAGCAACGTATCTACAACTTTAAATTCCTATTCATTCGTATTATTGAAATTAATGATACAATAATTTATTATTATTTAATGTTATAATTATGATTATATAAATGAAAAATATTGATGGTAGGTCCGTGAACGGGAGTTCATAAACAGAGATTGTGGTGCTATCAGCAACGAGCTTTTGGGTTCACTAAATCTTTTTAATATTATATTCGATATTCTCAGGGAAGGGTTTTTAATAAAATATAAATTAAAAAAACAAAACAACCTCGGCTTATAAATTACAAAACACGAACTAGGTACGCACGTTGACTTATGCAACTTAAATGCCTAGAACAAGATAAAGTGGCACAATGACAACACTTAATCTAGAGCTATTGATCAACAGCGGCCGCTAATGACGTCCCACACTATCCCAGGCTAATGGATGCAACCAGGATATAATCCAATGCAGGGCTCGGAGGGAACGTTCCGAGATGCACCATGCGGATTGTCTGCATCCTTTTTGAGTGATGTAGATTATAAATCAACTTCGGCAAATACTTAAAAAGGATTTTTGAAAAAAAAAAGGCTGGGACTACAAACGATTAATTGCAATGTTAGGACCGTACGACGGATTAGATAAAAAGTATTTTTTCATGGTCAACTTGAAGTTCTCGAAATAACTTGACGAAGGATTCCAAAGTAGGACGATGGGAGAACCGTTTCATTGTGGGGTTGTCGACCCTCCTGGGGTTCGATACCGTGCACATTGCTGCATTCCTCGGAAGATGGCTGCGTTTCGTTCAATTAAAATAAATGGACTTGTTCAAAAATTATATTAATGTTGTAACAGGGCGAACACTAAGTCAACACTTATACAATATGGTAATAAATAAGTATGTACGTTGAACCAAACTTAAAAATTTGGAGTTAATAGTACAGAAATAAAATATATTCCTTGAAGTTCAGACATAACTTTTGTCGGAAAACGAGGTACAATGAGAATCAACATAGCATTTTAGAGTAAATTTGGAAAATAGTAAGTTAAAATAATGTGGCAGTCCCATCTACTGTGTTATTATTTTTATATATAATAATTATTTATTATTCAAAATAATTATGAACACCAGAATAGTTTAGTGATATTCCTAGTTCTAACATTATACGACTTTCAAATTCTCAAAGCAATGTAACAAAGTGTATCATGAAACACAACCCGTGAGATCTCAAATAACCGTATATCAAACAATGGTTTAAACATTCTACTTGCATAATATTCTTTTGCAAATTAAGGTCTCGATAATTGTCTCTTCGAGATAAACTCTTCAAGTTACCGCATTACGAAAATATAGAAAGTGTTTAAGAGAAGAAAGGTTTCCACATCTTTACATTCTAAGGAAGAGATTTTAGCGTGGCAGCTAATTTATAAAACAATCGTTCAATTATAAGTTATTTATTCTTTTGAAATCCAAACTAATATTGTACAATCAAGTCGTAAATTTCTTTTAAAAGATAATTTCCTGTTTTAAATTCATAGAAACGTACATGATTCTATGACATCTTTAAAACTGCAATTACCCTAGTTCGTAAAAAAACACAATACCTTCAATGAATAACAATGGCTTGTCCTTTATGAATTTAAGGTTACAATGCTACAGAATAAAGGGTAGACCAAATAAGAAGTGTCGTTTGCTGCTGTAAGTGACTTTGAAATAGACGTCAGACAATTAACACTGATTCGCGGAAGGGACCCACCATCACTTGAGTCTTTAGTGGCCTTGAACTGCGACAAATTGTGAGCATAGCCAATCGCACGGCAGCAATTGAACAATTGCTCCCAAATTAAACTAAATAAATAAATAAAACCTGTACCACTACAACTAATGGTTCAGAACGTAGGAGAGACTTTACTGTTTCTTTGACGACGGTTGTGCAAGGAGGTGATTTGTCCTAGATCAACCGCCAGATTTCTTGGTGCTCACTTTATTGAGGCCGAGTGAGCACAAGGAAGGTCCTAGATTCAATAGGATCCACCTCCGATTTCTAGCAGATTAGAGAAAAGCTGCCAAGCAGCGTAATTTGAAGCGCTCTTTCACTGAGCCACTCCACTCCCCAAATAAATTAATAATTCAGTAAATAAATAGAACTTTCCCCTTTTAAATGAACTCTTATATTTCGTTTGACTGATAGAGGAAAAAGTAGCCTATCCTTTATAACGCATTATTATCAAAGGTGATTAGTTCCATTAGAAAAACATTTTCTGAAGGTCTTTTTCTTTTTAATGGCTCATGCAAATGAATCTAAACAATATAACGGATGGGCAGTTAGTTAATATTTAAAAGACCTCTCGACCTGAGATGACTAAAAGAATGAATAGTTAAGTTCAAAGTCATCCTATTATTTAATTTTACAATGAGCAAATGAATTATTGAAATTCGTTTTCAGTAAAGGCCAGTATTTAATTATTTGAAAGCGTTTCGAAACGTTAGAAGATCATGAGAATATTGTAACAAGGTGAATATTAAAATGAGGTAAATATAAATCTATTAAATGATAGACAGTCATTATCAATAATGTGAATGATTTCAAGAAAGAAGAATAAAAGAATGAAGACATCTTGAACACTATTGAGCTGTAAGGAGTTTAACTATTTCTTATCGGAACTTAAATATAATAGAAAAAATATTTTTTTTGTTAATTTATATTATATATTCTGAAAAGTTTGACAGTGAATAAATGATTGAAAAATTTACAATTTGTAAAGTAATGATAAATAATTAGAATAAAAGTATAGCAAAATATATGTACATGTTAGAGAAACGTCGGCACATAATAAATAAGTTATGCTTATTTTGGTGTTTTCTTTGACTGCACCCCCAACTATTTCTTCCTTAAAATATATGTACGTTGGATCACTACCCTCAAGAAAGAACCTCAAAGTGAAAAAAGTATCTTCGGTTTTAACGGTCGGATAAATGTAGGAGGGGAATGCTAACGGAATTTTGGTCCACCGTGATACAAGTAATATTTATGTATGTTCATGTACATGTGTGTATTTTATATATTATTTAAAAGTATAATCAACATTATTTCTTCATTGTTAGCCTCGAATACCTGAAATTTGGAAAGAGACGTAAAATATGAATAGAGACGTCTGATCTTATCTTTCTTTTGGACCCCAACTGGAATAGTTTCCTTTTTATAGCATAATAAACGGTTTAAAAGTTATTCAATAATAATAATAAAATATATAAACATTGTGCTCAACACTGTGCTCCCAACGACTATTTATTCCCTGACTTCAGTCGAAGTCATTCGAGATCTGTGGCCCAGAACATCAAGAAAAAATCTTGAAATAGCTATACATGCAAAATTCATATAGACAGACAATCTCTGTGCCAATCAGGAAGAACACAAGAAGCATTTAAAATAAATTAAGTGACAGGGATACATGGCTATCATTTTTATCAAATAACAAATCTTTTTAACCGTAATTCTCTTAAGAGCAATACTTACTTATTTTTTATAATGCTGATGAAACCCGTGCTAGTAAGCTAAATCGGAAAATTAGACCATTTTACCCTTACTTAAGACAATATTAGTTTTAGTATCGGTACAATGGGTTATAGTGTTACGATCTAATTTGTTATGCCATTAAAACAGTGCATACAAAACAAGTGGAGAAACTTCATCTTTGGTGGTGTTAAAAGAAAGAGGGTTATCACGTTACCCTCTCTCCCTAATTTTAAAACGCCAAACACTTGTAGATTTCAGAAGCTATTTCAAACTGCAAAAATAGTAGTAAAATATTCCGGCAACATCAGGAAAACACCACAAGGAAATAATAAAAGGAGAACAAGTGCAGCAAATCTCACATCAACAGTCCTAACAAACTCATAAAATAGATATAGCAACCTTGCTCCAGGATGTTCCACAAATCACATTGCCAATGTCTTTAAAGTGAAAGGAAAGGATTCGTGATCTCACCCATAAAATGTTAAAATAGAAAAGAAAATTGTATTTAGAAATTTCAGAGTTTCCCACCCCCACCCCTAATAAATTGTTTCAATGCTTCAAAATTTCTAACAAGATTATGATTAATCGGGCTATCCACGTTAAATTTAAAAGCATATGAGTATTTAAGACGTCCAATAAAAAGATATTTTAATTCCAAACTTTCCCATACAGCACGAACAAAAGCAAATCATATACATTTCGCCCAATTAAAGGAAAACATGGAAAATTCATTATTCGAAAACGTGACCTTCAAATGATAGGAGGGATGCCGACTTTCTCGTAATAAATTTTGCTATAAAATTTACTGCTATAAGAACGAAATTGCCATAAAGTAATCAGTTAATCCATGCCATGTATTGGCAGTTCAACAACCTACGGTGATATAATACAAATAAGACATCAGAGCTAGGGTATCCCAAATATATATTTTAAGTACCTTAAGTGAAAAATACTTTTTATTACGTCTGTAAATTCTACAGCATTTCTAACATTTGTGGAGGTAGTCGAAAAACGGTCAACCGGAAGACCAGCGCATCCCGCATAGAGTAGTTCCGGTTCTTGCCGTTGAAAGAAAGTTCCATGCCAACGTATCAGCAGTATAGGAAAACAAGTTGTGAGAGTATCTCGAAAGGTTCAATATATCCTATACGTGTATTAAATCCTCGTGGTAAAGGTATCACATATGTGATTTACTGTTTGATAGCGAGTAAAAGCGAAAAGTAAACATATATTCCAATCGATCCATTAAAAAAGCAATCAGTAAAAAGCATTCCAGATCATAATTAGATTATAAATTGGGATTTGTTTTAAATAGGCGGACATAAAATTGTTCTATTCGAACTACCCCCCCCCCCATTATATTATTCATCAACAATAGGCACTTAAGCTGAATTCATTGTTATTTAATTAAACTATGCTACAAAGTAATAATAAAAAAAAAATGACATGACTTGTTATTCACATTGTTAACTAAGTATAAGCTGCGTGATGTTTATTGACAACTGTTTGTAGAATAACCTTTTATGTTATTTCATAAAAATCTATGAAACATTATTTATTCTATGGATTTCACTAGAATCAATAATGAAATGTATCTGTTTAGAAATATATTAAATATCAATAATAATGTGCGGATTAAATTTATTGATAACGTTGCAGGGTAAACAGTTAACATGAAGCGAACAATATTGCGAAATAATTATTTTGTTTACTTTTATCTCTATATGGAGTGTTTAATGTTTGGATTTACATAGGTGTATTGACATTACGAACAATAGTGTAACTAAGTGAAACATTTGGCAACCTGCAAGCAATGGTTACGTGCATGCTTATCACTGCAGTCAATAAGCACAGCTTACTAAGCACGAATTTTAACAAATATGCTTTGTGGAATCTTAACTAAACCTACCTGAGGGGTTGTGCTTCGAATATAAAAATCCGTGACTAGAATTATCGGTCGTAGAAAAGGGTGGGGAAAAACACCGGCTCAGAGAGATGACAACTAACCTGACTTCAGCCAGGAGACTCGGGGCGAGCAGAAGCCTCCCTCCACTTGATGACGTGGCGGCTTCCCATTGGCTCCTGGAGTCACACCACTCCAACTCAGCTGGTATCGCCTGATGCCGCTCCAAAGAGGTCCGCGAAATGTTGGCACGTAGGCGGATCTCACCCCAATGGGAAGAAATTTTTTTTATCAGGTCAAAACATAGCGTGATCAACACGCGTCAAAGGCGATGTGTATTATCTTTTAAAACAAATATTTCTTGGTATTTTTCGTGTTTTTTTTCCCTCATCCACCGCTGATTGGTACAGATTTAAAGTTTTCCAAATTAAATTGTAATCTCTCAAGCATTGTATATATAGAATTGAACGTAAATAAAATTTTAAAAAATCTGATTTTTAAATTACCTAGTATAATATTCTACGTAATATGCCACTAAATTTCTTAATACCTTGAAAATTGTAGAAAATCGAAAGAATACCTTCCTAAAGGACATACTAAATTATATATATATATATTTTTATCCTACGTATTTGCTTACAAATAAAAATTAAATTTACGAAATATCTGGGTGTATATATAATTAAAAATTACCATTTTTATTAGAAAAACTAATGATGATGCAATAACTACAGGGCCGCCATCAGGGATATGTAAAGGGAGGGGTATCCCTAAGCCCGCACCTTTGAAGGGCTCGGTAAAATTCAAATATAAAATTCTTTTGAACCACCATACAAAAATAAATAATGCGTAATATATGTAAATAACATAAATATGGGGAGCGGGTTGGTTCAAAGATAAAACACGCTGGCGTACCGTGGGTACCGGATTCATCTCCAGCTGACGGCAAATTTTATGTAATCTATTAACAACTAAGATGGGTCCTTTGGGATCTGAGACCCTCCTGGGGCCCACCTGGCCTCTATGAAGTGTTTACCCAAAAAAGGGAGAACCGGCGGTTGTGTGTGATCTAAGACAAATGACCTCCTTGCAAAACCGTTGTCCAAGAAGCAGTACAGTCTCTATCACGTACTGAAGCCATAACTCCTCATGGGTTGTAGTGGTGTAGGTTTTTACAGGAATAATACTAATCATTTTAGTGCCATTCTACGCGAAAAAAGTTCACGATCCGTATGTCTTTTTTTGTTAACTTTGTTTTACTAAACATATTAATTACAAACTCGCTGAGACAATATATATTCTATTTTGGAAGGCCCTTATACATTAACTTTCCTTGGGCCCGGTTCAATTGAAGAGGTACTGCCAACAATAGGACATCGTTTAAAGATATGTAATAATAAAATGCTTGACTAGCCCGAAGGTTCGATTCCAATTGACCGATCGCTGTTTACAGACTTCCTGTCGATTACCGTTCAAACCTGCAATCTGCAAAAAAAAAAAAATCTGCAAATCGCAAAACGCTATCCTCCCACCTAAGCCTTGGCCTACCTCTCAGACTATTACCGGTCTCAGCACTATAGACTTTTAGGCGTTCGTTATTAAGCTCCAAAAACTCAACAAACCAATGTCAACCTCCAAGATGCTTTTAACTCACATGCATTAACTGCAAATGCAAATAGATAGTATATTGTTTATTGTTTAAAGGGAAAAGAAAATTACTTTTTAGCATAGGTTAACAAGAAAATTTAATTTTAACCCAATTCTTCAAACTTCTTGAAGGTAAGAAGTGTGTTTGTCTACAGAGCTGATAAACTACACAAAAGGCATGCTTGAAACAGTTTAAATTTAACGATGGTCCATTTTTTTATTTATTTAGTTGAAATAAAAGTATAGTAAATCGAAAAATGTTAAAAATATAGCTTTTGACCAACTGTTGTATAGGTCTATTTTTAAGTGATTTATTTGAAGCATCGTTTCCGGTGCCTTTATGCTCTGACCTTGAAAAATCAAAATCAGATTAATTCTTGGTCACGTGAACATCACATCCGCTCCCTTACGCCTCATACGTGCAAATGAAGCGTAGTGTTTTTGTTGATTCGAAATCAAATATGTAAATAAAAAAAATGAACAGACGTAGAGCTTATTATATATTTGTATAGTTTTTCAACAAAAGTATAGATAATTATTATTACGCAGAAAATTTATGAGTGCGTCATCATATAGTATAAGTATATAATAAATATATATGTATACATAAATTGCAAGTCTACATATATGGCTGACCACCATAACTCATACGTTCTGTCTTTATTGTCACTGTTATACGTTATAACATTTATTTCGAATGTTTTACGAAAAATGCGATTTGTCCTATACCTTGAAAATTAATTATATATTTTCTCTAGTTCTTTTAATTTAATTCGTTTCCCTTTCTACTTTTAAAGCCTATAATATATTTCATCCGTAATAATAATAAAGTTTTTTAATTAGAGTAGTGTATGTTTATCGAACATTATTTTGTTACGGTCGGATGGAGGCTAAAATTAGTTGCTACTAATCAATAGTTCTCTTCAAAGATGGAAGGGATTGGATGGCATATAAACTGTATTGACCCATAAACTGCCAATTGACCTACCTTATAGGTCTCTCCCTAAATAGAATTCAAGTAACGAAAATCTCTTAATGACGTTGTAAGAATAAATTTAAGAAACAATGAAATATCCAATATTTTTCAGATTTATGTTAATTGTTATTATGATGTTTCTATCAATAAAATAGCTCTCTTCTAAATAATTTGATTCGCAACTGCATTTTAGTGGGGAAAATGTTACGTATTTAGATTTTTTCTCTTCATATTTGTATCCACACCAGCCAAGTACAAACATTTGATAAGCAACTGAACATGTTTAGATAACTTAAACAATATGAATTTTCTTAATAATGACGTACTTTTTATTAGAGTTATTTTTAATAACGTTAGTTTCATTGGACTATTACTTTTTTGTTAAAAAATACACGAGTTTCCTCAGTTGATCCTCTCAGTAGTCATATGCTTGTCTCAAAGATTAATTCATGTACGCTTTGGTTTTTGGGACAAGACGCTATCGTGGCTTCGGATATAAAAAATCGGTAATGTTGAAAATCCTGGTCAGGATAACGAGACGAACTTATTAAATGATTATATTGTCACCGGTCCTTGAGAAGTGAGCAACCTATCAACTTAATTCGATGTTTTATTGTGATTGAAAATCGAGATCAAAGATTACGTTATACACATACGGACATACAGGTGAGGCCTCTAAAACTGTATTAAAAATGATAGTGTGAAAATTCTCAACATATTAGTGAAAATATATTCGAAAGAGGAAGCAAGTTTAAATACTCGTTTGAAATAATTTTAATACATAGGTCTCCTTAATGAACTATATAAAAACGCTTTGGTTAACATCCCCAATAGTTAGATTCCAGAATGTTTTTGAATGTTCGCATCTCAATGTTTCTTACAATCAGATTCTTTTCGTCTCTTTCAAGGCTCACCTTTTGGAAGAGCCAAGAGGTTGGCCTAAGGCCTCTGTAGTGGCTAGTCTTAATTTAGCGTAGCACTGTTCTGGCTATTTTCAGTACAGCGTTATTTTGAGGAAACTTCTCGTGAAGGCGTGTTCACGAACCTAATCCTCTGTAATAATTTTTAAACGGATTGCAATCTATCGATGTTTATTTCATTTATTTTAGTCAACAACTCTTTGTATGTATGACAACAACAACAACTCTTTGTATAGTTGTTCTAAACAGGTCAGCTTTGTTTTTTTGTTTATTCGGATCATCGTTTAGTCAATCCTCATTAACCATAATAATGCGGTTAAGTGGGCTATTGACGAATTCCGCTGTCATAAAATGGCTTTTTTTTCCCATTTTGTCAAAATGAAACCCTTCCGAAGGACGGCATAACCTAGGATTTTTTACTCCCTTTAAAAAATACTAAGGCCTCCTACAGGACTACAAAACCGAGATCTTGGGCATAGTATGTTGTTATGCTAACAAATACACCTGAGTTGACTCGTCAAAAACTTGTATAGCTGAAAAATGTTATTCTGGCGAAACAAAATGTATCTTACAAAAGACTTTATTGGTTTCTTCTGGTTTAGACCGTGTTGGAATGGTTTCGCATTTCAGCCCTGAAGAAGTCAGCAGCATGGCTGGTGAAATGTTGGCGAAAATTTTAACAACACGGTCTAAACCAGACGGAACCAATAAAGTCTTTTGTAATAATAGTGGCCGTGGAAACTTAAAAGAGTATTTAAAATGCATCTTTTTTAAACTTAGTTACCAGCAAAGCCATTTCAATCTCTGATATTTAATATTACGCGAAAAATCTGCAATTATGATCTGAAAAAAATCTGAAATTATACAAAAAAATTGGTAACAAAAAATTTTCATTCATTTGTATGGATTGGAAGATAGTTACTGAAGAACTGATAAAAATTGTAATGTTTCAAGATGGCGGAAAACTTGCTAGGAGTTCGACAATTTGGATTTTTAACGAGAATTCATACGGTATGCAGGAAAACCAAAATAATATATTTAATCAGCTAAAATACCAAGCCTGGAGATATGGATATTGACAATTTTGAGCGGTAGGTACGTTCAAATATTAAAATTTGAATATCAATGTGGAAATTTGATGCTCTAGAACTTTTATTTTATTTAAAAACTGTTTCATTTAGAGAACTTCTGTTGCAATTATCTTCCAATGCTAAAATAATATCCGAATGTAACGGCATAATTTTTTTAAAATCTTCAATCAAAAAAGTGGACTTAGAGGAATCATATTTAATATTTTTTTCAGTTCATATACAAAAGCTCAGTCTTACAGTTCTGTTATTCAAAATGTCAGAGTAAAATATATAATTAACTATTATATATTTATAATATCCCTCTCACGGGTTTGACTGTTTACACATTTTATTTATATTTAAAATCATTAAGCCACGCTAGTTTGAAAAAACGTAAATTTTAATAACGAATTCTGTTAAGATTCCATTTAAAATTAATAAACTGGTCTCATGTAACACATATTTACTTAAGATTTACAATTAAAATGCATCATCATTTGGATACAAGAACGATTAGTTTTAAAAAGTTTATTATTTAATTTTGTTGTAAAGAAGGAATTATTTCACAATGCTCAATTGTTTCTAATATTTATAATCATGGATAATTCTCATGATATATTATAAAATCGCGTGATTGAAGTATCACGGTAGGAAGTTTCCATCATGTAAATATCAAGTGATTGTTTTGATTGCTTTCGTGACAGAACTCAAGAGAACTCTTAATTATAACTCTTACTTATTAGCCTTAATACAAATATAAATAAATCATAATTATTTAATATACTTACTCGATGGATTTTGGCTTTACTTCTTGCGATAGTTCGCTCTCAATGAGTGATCAACCTGAAACAAAAATGGATACATATTAATTAAAGTAAAGAATCCATTCAATCATGTTAACAACTAAATAAACAAAAACGACAAATATGTTTACTGTTTACAGAGTATGTTCTATAAGCAAATAAAATAAATCGATAAAAATACTTAATAATATAAGAACTGCTTTGTTAGGTTTATTGATTATAACTTGTTTACTTTTGCTGAAAGCGTTACTGAAAACCGTTAAATCGCTTATAACGTCATCGCTTTAAATTGTCAAATTTCTATTTTAAAAATAAATTCTATTTTTTATAATTGTACAATTTTTATTTCTTACGGTATTTCTTATCATTATCTGCATTAACCCATATCATTTTTTACATTTCCCATTTTAATATTCAGTTTTTATTTTTATCTTTATTACCTTATTTTTTATTTTTCAACACTTTCTGTTTTATTATTATTTTATTCTTCATTACGTATTTTACTGCCTTCCTGGCACTTGGTTGTTTATACTATGCATTCATACATTTTAACCTTTATATTTACCTTCCTGTGCAATATTTATCATTTTTATTTTCAATTACCTGTATTCACCATACTTTTGTTTATTTATATTTAACATGTAATATATTTGTACCATTTTTATTCTTAATTGTCTGTATTTTGCATATAGCCCTGAAGAAGACCTACAAAGTAGGTCGAAACGTTGGCTACTTAATAAAGTGCTCTCCAATTCTAAGAGAAATTTATTGACCTCTACCCGGAGCAATTTCTTCCAATTAAAAAACAAAATGTTTGTCCACCAGTTAGCTTCAATCATTCAACTTTCCTATGGTCAATTATTTAATATGTTTCAGTTTTTATCTATTCCAATTTCACTTTATTTGATTTTTATAAATAAACATACATAGTTGCATTAGGCAGCTGTTCAAGATCTTTCCAAAATTGTTATTAAAAGTATCTTACCTCTTTATTCGATTAACATAGTTTTTTGAAATCATAAAATAAAAAAGTGGATTTTAATTATTTTAAGTTAAGTATTTTCCTATAGAAAAAAATTAAAATGATCTATTATCGCTCAAAATATACATAAAATGGAGATTTAAGTAATAATTTAATATTATCTGCAACTTTAAAAATAAATAAATAAATAATATTGCCGAACCTCGATTAAATGGAATAAATGCAATTTGCACATAAAGACAATGAGATGACACCCAAATATTATAAAGATTATTTCGTTTAGTTCAGTATTATATTTATAATCCGTAAATAAGATAGGAACTCTTAAAACTTTATGAAATAACAACTTGGTGCTTGCGTACGTACGTATTATTAACGTATTTGCTGCCTGTTTTTGTTTTCTTCTTTGTTACTTTAGATACCAATAACAAATATTGTTTTTCTGAACTCGAAAAGAATAATTTTCTTATCTAAACTCTAATATTCTCGTTAATAAGTCAAGAATTGATGGCAGTAATATAAATATTCAATCTGTATATTCGATTTTACCAATTTAAACGATCTTTTTAAAATTCAATTACCGGAAAACATAATGTATCACATTAAAAATGTAAAAACTTAAACGCAACTACGAAAGTTAAAATAATTTTTTATAATTTTTTTATAATTATTGGCCATTTTGTTAGGTTATAAATGTTTTTATTTTTTAAAGAGAAAAGATAGGCCCTCGACCGGGATTTGAACCCGGAACCTTTGTCTCACATCCGTGACACCGCTCTACCAATTGAGCTATCCAAGTCCCCTGCCGGCCGAGGACAAACTAAAAAATTTATTTTGTTTTGTTAAATTGTTATTATTACGGTATTATAACTATTATTATCATAACTGATAACTAAAAATTATTTGTAGATTTTAAGATTCGAAAAAGGTACACATTTACGAAGCTAGTGAAAAACATTATAGGGGAAGATATCAACTGAGACCAAGACTGGTGTGGTGTATTAAACCATTTATATTTTAACACCTATGGCTCGACCCTCGGGAGATTTGAGGATCTTTCTGGGGCACACCCAGCCTCTATATATTGGAAATCAACCCCCCTAAAGTACCCAACCCAATACCCGTAAGGGTTGTAGTGGTGTAGGTTATAAGTTTTTTTTAATCAAAGATTAATGGCAGGTACTTAACCCGGAGGATCACACCCGGAGGAACGCATATAATTATAGTAATCTGTGTGATTTTTTTTTTTAAGTAGCAAATAAAATATTCTTGTTAAAAGAGTATAAACTCATCATCGTACTTCGTCTCATAAACTTAATTTATGTTTTAGGACAGGTTAAATTTTTATCTTTTTAAAGATTGACATATGATAAACCGAGAAATTATTTAATATTGCTTGCACCATATTGCACCAAAGGTGATTCAGAGAGTTAATTTTTAATTTAATTATTCGTGTTTATTATTTAAATATAGTGGTCACATATTCACTTAGGCAGCTATGACCTTTCGAAAATGGAACAAGACCCAAAAATTCCAAAAGTTGCAGATACCCGATTTATTTAAGCGACTCTACTAATTTAATTTGTTTATTCATGAAAGAATAAATATTATAGTAAATATAAAAAAATAATAATGATAAAGAAATATTCTATTGTTATCATGAAAAGTGTGATAAATCCTTGAAGAGGGCCACGTAGGCTCGGAGTTCACGTGAGTAATCCGAGCCCAGATCTCATATCACGACATCACGCCATACTCCCTCGTCAGTATTACGCAATATTTATACGGATTATATGACTTATCATTTCTTATTCCATCATTATATATATAGTATATAATACGTATGCATTGTATGTATGTGTAATATATATATATATATATATATATATATATATATATATATATATATATATATATATATATATATATATATTAGAGTGCTGCCAGTGGGTAGTATCTCTACATGTCCTATCATGTATTATTTACTCTTATAGCAATTGTACTAGATGTATGTATTACAGTTGTACAATTCAATAAAATAATCAAATAAAAAAAAAATATATATATATATATATATCTGCGACAAGATCATCGACAACAATAAAATAAAAAGTAACGATTTGAAATGTATGTGTATGTTTTATTTGTACTTTATTTTTGAAAGTTTTTTTTTTTTAAGATATTACAACTTTTTTTGTAGAAGATGGTGGTTATAAGTATTTTTATTTTAATAACTCTTACGAGATCATTCTTTTATTTATTTACAAAGATATGTATATATACATATAAAATATATTTTCAATCTTTTTTTTGGCATTTGTTCCGCAGGTTGTCGCTTCGAGTTGAGTTACTATCTACTACTGTATTTGAGTATATGAGCTACTACTGTTTGTTCGTTTCATTTTTAATATTTTCCTAAAATATAAGTTATCGTGAGATTTAGTATGGAAACGAGAATGTAATTATGGGTAATGAGTAGATTTCGGTAAGAAATCAGAGTTTCAACTAGCATTTCGAAGTATATATGATATATGTTCGTTGAAACGTTCATTTCTAGATTAAATGATTACCGAAGCATGCACATTTCCCATCATTGCATTCTCTTTTCCATACTAATGTTCATGATAACTTGTATTTTTGTAAAATAATAAAGTGAAACGAATAAAAAATTAAAACTTGTGACTCAATTCGATAACCTGCGAAATAATTAATGTTTTTTTTTTTCATTTTTTGAATTCAAACAGTATTGGAATGACACGATTATAACCGATAAAATAAAAAAAATACAAACACCGGTTATCTTCAACCAAAAAGTGTATGGTCAATTACGAATATTACAATCATTAATATTTTCGTTCGTATAGGGTCTGACTATTTTTAGATCATTAACCTTGAATGTAGAATGAAAAAAATTTACGATCCATACACACATTTGTGTCTGATTTTTATTGCTACAAAATTAGTGAAGATCTTTGAGATTAATGTCGATTTTGTCCAACGCCATTTCCTGCCAAATGGTTAAAGCTTTATCTTGTTTCCTATCAGCACCATTGTTAGAGAAACTCTGGCGTAATGGTTTATTGCGAAAAACGCAATAACGAGAACGAATATTGGCAAAATTCTCTTCAGTGAAGTTGGAAATATACTCATTTGACAGAGATAAAACAAACGATAAATAATTAAAACAGATGACAGCTATCATTCTAATAGTGACACTTCAAAGTTAACAGCTTTTGAAATCAGAAATAACTTCAGCAGTTTCCTTTATTCCTTAACGTTCCCTAAGATAATGAAATGACACAACACTTAGTGTATTGTCAAAGGTTATGTATATATGTAATATTTCCTATTCATATACATATATATGCAGCTATATATTTGTAAATGATCCAATAAATATAAATTAGACTAGAAACTTTTTGCACTAATTTAATTAATGCTTAGTTAATAAGTTGCAAAAAATAAATAAATGTTAGCATGACTTTATTGTCATTCTTTGTCTAGAAAAAATTGTTTTTGTCATCAAATAACAGTACATTTATAATATTTATTCAGAGACTCTTACAATATGTGTTAGAAATATAATAATAACAGTATCACTAATTGATATTTGGACCCTATACTGATACATAATATATCAATATTTTGGCTAATGCATTATATTTCACTAAATGTGCCAAACGGCATTTGTACAGTTTCTCACATAAATATTTATTTTTAATATATTATATATTACAAAAGTTTTAAACCCCCTCTCATTTAATACACCTGGTTTTTTTTAACGACAAAATAAGATTTAACTTTTTACATTCGATATGACAGAATATATTTACTTTATATATGTATAATTAAGCTTTGAATTTATTAAAATATTTTAAGTCTTTTATATACAAAATTATATGAAGACCTTAAAAACCAAAACATATATGCTTTTCAATTTAATTCACTTTTTTAAAGTTTAAGATTTAATTCTAAGAGATCGACAGGTTACTAAAAAGAAATTACTTATTAGTGTTTATATTAACATGAAAATTCTAAGACGTATTTAGAAAAAAACCCTTATACTTGTACTTATCAATTTTAATTAGCAGAAAATATTCAATATTTCAAATTATTAAACATAGCTAACTTGTCCTCAGGATAAAAGACTTATAAATCATCTTTTTAATGCATTTTTATGATTTTTTTTATTAACAATATAATTAGTTATACTCCTTTGTTGGACAGAACTCATCAACTAATAATGCAAAATGGTTTTGACATGTATGATGGTTAAACATATGGTTAAGCATTTCTTGACTGGGATAAGACTTGGTTGACTTAATTAGTTGGTTTCATGAAAAATAACGAGTTAGGGTATTTCCTTCAAAACTTAGGTACCTCAATAAGTTCCTTCAAACATAATACAATTCATTAAATCTTTCTAGGGTGAGTCAAAGTTCATAATAAGTTGAATTTATTGATTTGTACCTCTCAAAGATATCTTTTTATAGAAATAATTAAGTGTTTTATATAATTGTTATCAATATATCTAACCCAGAAAGATAATATTTAAGTTCAACTGAATTTGTTTGATTAGTACATTTTGATTATCTCTTATTTTTAGGTTTAGTAATGTTTATAAACTAATGACTTCCAAAGTTTAACAAATTATTTATATTCTATATTTAAATTCTTAATTTATTTAATATATCTTTCTCTACAAACCATTTTAATTATTTAATAAACAATAATAAACTAGTCGACCTCATCAAAACTTTATTCTTAAATGGTATTGTACTGAGGAAAAAATACAATTAAGAAAAAAAAAAATATTGTTTTAAACGTCAACTTTAGTGTCCATGAGAACAGTGAAATTTAGTTTGTATTATAATTTATTACTGTAATGTCAAGCTTATGGATTGATTGAAAAAGTAAGAAGAATTCATTTTTATGAAGAGTTATACTAAATTTATGCTCTCTTACAACAAAATGGATATTTAATAAAATTTTTGTTGGTGATCTAAGACATTTTTGAATCCTCCATTTTTCAAGAGACTTGAAAAATGATTTAAAATTTCAAAACAGATAAGCACTTTATACAATTTAATAACCAAAATAGACAATATCAATATTCCGGTTTGAACTGTTTCCTGGTGAGTAAATGTGCTTCGATAACATATTTATTTCCTCAATATCAATTATACATTAATGATTTATTAGGTTTGTTAATAAGTTAAAAAAAAAATAGAATTAAACATATTTATTTTAATTTTAATATAGTAGTTTGTCTTTGCGGTGTTCATTATATTTTAAATTTAGTAAGTTTATATTTTTAAATAATGTAATTATGGTATATTATTATATTATTGTAATTAATATACAAATTAAATAATTGTAAATTATAACCATTCGGAACAAATAATAAGAATTTGTTATACATTTTACTCCATTGTTAGCAGACAACGTGGCTGTTTATGATTCAGTTGGATGATAATTTTTTGGAGATATTTATGTCGTAAAACATACATCATTTTTTCATGATTTCTGGACTATATTTTATAATATTTAATTTATGAAGCAAAAACCATTTTCCAGTCAAGTTTTTCTTTATTATTTTCTATAAATACGTTTCAACCTTCTCGGTCATTTTCAATTTCTTAATTGTTTGTTAGGATTTTCATAATATGTCTCTTATGGACGTCTATAATTTAAAATTACTAGAAGATACATTTTTCTCCATGGTCATTATTACTCTGTTCGAAACGTATCTATAGAAAATAATAAAGAAAAACTTGACTGGAAAATGGTTTTTGCTTCATAAATTAAAAATTATATAGATAGTTAATATTTAAAAGTATAATTTAATAATGCATGATTGACTGATGTTTTAAGTAATGCTTGAGTGAATTAATTAACTTCAAAAGAAAATTTGAACTCATTTTAGTGTAATAAAAAATTATTATATGAATGTGGCTAATTAAAATGAATTGTAATGAGTTTTTAAAATGTAACCCCAATATTCGATTAAAAGGAGCTATTATGTTATTATTAGAACGTTTTTTTTAAATAAGATTGAAAACAGCTTACAATATCTGTTTATTTGTTTAAACGTAAAACATACATACAATATGTGTGTGTGTACATATACATATATATATATATATATGTCTGTTGTATGTATGTACATATTTAAAAATTTAGATAATGATCTCATTGAAATATAAATTTTATTAAGTAGAAAGTCAATGGTTGAAAAATGTACTGATGGTTGAAAATAATTTTAGTAAATAATCTCCCATAACTCTTTTTAATATCCATCCCTATTAAATGATTATGAGAACTGTAACAATTAGTAGAATTTAATGTAAACACAGATTATAATCTAAAGGGTTATATATATATATATATATATATATATATTTAATTCTGAGTATTACTGTTGCTGTAAAGCAATGTTTTAATTGTTTTAAATCTCATTTAAACGTTCAGGGTATTATCAATGTTTTCTTTTCAGAATTTTATTACAGATATAGAACCAATAACCCCTACAACCTATGAGCGAGACTGGGGTTCAGTACATGGTAGACTCTGTGTCACGGGCAACGGTTCTGCAAGGAGGTGACTTGTCCTATGTCCTGCTCAACCGCCAGGTTTTCCCCCCTTATTTTGGGTACCCTATTTTATAATATTTTTAGTGGCTGGGTGAGTCCCAGGAGGGTCCTAGATACCATATAATCCATCTCCCGCCGCAAACAGACTAAATAAAAGTAACTGCCTGCAGCGGGATTTGAACCATGATTTCCGGCATGGCTACACTACCACTATATCTAGTGCTCTATCACTGAGCCACTCCGCTCCCAGTTCAGATATATATAAACCCAAAACATGATGATCTTTTTTTATTAAGGTATGAATCAGGCATTTTGACCATTGTCATTTTCAGAGATTAGTATCTCTATACAAGGACCAATAAGTTCTGGCTTGTAGCCAGGATTTTATTTTAAAGGAGTGGTCTAATAATTCCAAAATCCCTTAAATTTTTGCACCTTACAGATGTTTAATTTATAAATAAAAAGTTCTATAACCTAAGCCTTTGTTATGTTCCTATTTTGCTGTTCTGAATTATGTCTCTGAATACAATTATGAACAAGTTAAATCAGCTTATTTTTAAAAAACATGATTAAAAAATATTTAAAAATCAGAATTTTTTTGTATCACATAAGACGTTTGAAAATTTTGATATGATGTTTGGTATCCTGTAGAAACTATGCGCAAAAAACTTAAAAACACAACTTCTGTAAAGGACAGTTATTTTTTTCCAGTGAAGCACCTGTGGTTTGCACATAGATAAAATTTCCGATTATAATGAATGAATTAATTACAGTAATAATAGGGTGCATAAAAAAAAAATGACCGTTTTATCAAATTCCAGAGTTCAAAAGTCTGTAAATATTTTAATGCTATTTATTATTTACCAACACTTAATAATCCCTTCAGAGCATTCTTTATTTATTTCAAAGAAGAAACATGACAGTGTCCTACGAAATTCTCGTAATTTTAAGATATCACTGAAAAAAAATTTCACAGCCGCTGAAGCAACTCTTGAAATTATTAAATGTAAAGGGGAAGGTGTCCTTGACCAGATCACTGCGCGGCGTTGGTTTGAAAAATTTAGCCGTGGAGATACGACGTTGGAAAGGAAGAAGGGCTTCGGGCGACCATCAATGGATATTGATTCGGTTGTGAAGGAAGCTTTTGAGTCGAATCCGTGCAAAAGTACTCGCGAACTTGCCAGGGAGTGTGGTGTGTCGAATCATCGATCAAAGAAATAATAATACAAATATTTCGTTAAAAAACGGTCATTTTTTTTTTATACACCCTATTAATAACAGTTGTAAAGGGCGATATAATTTCGTTACAAAATTAAGTAGCATTAAAAAATAATTATTCTATGTACTGTTTGAAAGGAACGTGCCGCATAATCGCTCAAAATTATCGTTTGTGATTTGAATAACATGACTTCTCACAATTTAGTAATTAGGAAGCTTCCGAAATTGTAAATAGGAGCAGGAATTTTTATCATATTTTTATTTATAATTTATTATATTATATTTATTGTATTTTTATTATAAATTATCGTTGCACTTGATCTTTTTATTTTTTTGTATGTGTTTATATGGAAAGGGTATGTTCATAGGAACTGAATGTGCATCATCATTGTAGCTGCTTGTCAATAATTTGTTTATTTACGTATTTCATGAATTTTGAGTCATCAACGAAACAAGAAAACAACTTATGCGTCAACAAAGTTAGAAAACAACTTAACTCCAACAAAGTAAGAAAATAATTTAAATTCCATTAAAATAATAATAAAAATGTATAACATAATAATTAAACAAAAATAAGATATGCAAACTACTAAAACTATAGTAACTAACTAGCTTTCAACTTCACTGACTGATTTTTTTTTCAGATTTTCAGAAAAATTTAAATAAAACATCATAAAAAATGACAGTAAATAGTTATATATATATATATATATATATATATATATATATATATATATATATATATATATATATATGTGTGTATAAAAATTACCAATTTTCATTCTGTATTAATAACAATTTTCATTACTTTCCTTGTGTTAATTAATTACTTTATTTTTTAATCCTTATTTTCATACATTGCTTATTTATTTTATTTTATTATATTTCTAAATTTGCATCTTCTTTACATCTTTACCGATATTATATAATTAAATACACACACACACACACGTGTATATAAGGGTGTGGGTGTGTGTGTTTGTGTGTGTGTATGTGTGTGTGACAAAAATTGTAAGTAAAACTCAATAATGATACACAGTAGCGAAAATACATTTTTTTTTAATTAACAGCCTTAGTATGCTAATCGTAATATGAATACGAAAATTATGGTAAATAGCAGATGCGTTCTTATTGCCGAAAACAGCTAACTAACCGAATTATCTAGTTTCGGTCCTTGAAATTATTCACATACAAGTTGGATATAATCGTTGTGTTATATATAAATATATTTGTTATTTGACTTTGAATGGTTTGTTGTATTGACTTAACTAGTTACCTCTCGTTAAATTTTGAACTAATAAAGCAATGTATGTCACCGGACTCCTCTAGAAAATTAAAATGCTTAAAGGAATCTTTTATTTTATATTCAACAGAATTTTATTTTTTTCGAAATGTATAATGAATAATATAAAAAAAATATCAATAAAGTTATATATAAAAAAATTATTTGACATAAAAAAGGCTACGTTAGTACGCTATCGATAATAGGAATTGGCAATAAATAAAATACAACTTTTCTCTGTTACACAATCCATTAACAATGAAAATTCGGGTGGAAACGGTTATGTTGTTTACGGGGATGGGATTCTCAGAAATGCTTTCTAATACGCACGCAAATATAAATATACATATGACTTACTTAAATATAAAAAATAATAAAAAATCCTTAAAATTAAAAAAGTGAAATATCTTAAAATAAGAAATATTTGAAAAATACTAAATGCTAAATTGCACCGGAAATGATATTGGTGATGACACTAAACGTATATTAAGATTATCCTAGATATTAATATTTTCCAAAGACTTTTCTCTGAAAATTGCCTTTTTTTCTAATACCTTTACACCGGTTCAGTGAAAATGTTTTTGTCTTGTAAGATTTTGTTCGGTAACTAATGAATTGTTATTAAAAGTATCCGTCGAATCACGTATTCATTAAAAAGGTTAATAATTATTTTGGAAATAAATTATATAATGCCTAGAAATTTAACCTTTTTATAATTAAAAATATATAAATTTTATTATTATAAAAAATAAACAAATCTATAATAAAAAAGTATTATTTTATTATTATTTCATTACTTTAGTTCTATTAGGTTTTCGAAAATTCATAATTTTTGAAATAGTTCTGATGTTCAAAAAATAAATTTTACAAAATTTTAATTTTTGAATAATTATGATGATCAAAAAAATTTTTTTTTTAAAATGCACGCAAATTAAATTAAAATATGACTTATGTTAATTTATAGTATGGATATTGTTAGGTATATAATCAATGTAATAATATAAAATAATGTACTCACTTCTCCGTCACGTACGGGAACGAATTGACAACTGAACAGGAAGCGATGGACAGAGGGTTTTATAGCAGAGGCTACATGACATCAGAGTGGATGTTCCCGTGCTTGTTGCCTGCCTACACCGGTCTCATGATCGGGCCACCGAACAAGGTTCAATCGCTAACAACTTCCAACTCATTATCACGCCACGTATTAACTCATTCATTGAGATAAAAATATTTTTATTGTTAGCTAAGTAAAAAAATCATTGTCTGGGGATGACTTGCTCGGTATGCCTATGTATCCAATAAATCTGTGGCAGATCTAGAATAGAAGTAGAGTTTTTTATATGCGAGCTGTGTCAGGACCAATTAATAGAAGTGTTGTAGATAGTATATTTATACATATAAAACCCGCCCCGGACTTCGCACGGGAAGTAGGGCATATTATGCCTACATGTTACACGTTACATGTTCGTCGTAGGATCACATCAGTTTGATAGGTCGAATATGAGGATTAGATTTAAATGTAACATAATGTATGCTCTACATGAAGTGTTTTAATGTATTTTTGTTTGTAGATATTATAAACATAAAAACGAAATAAAATATTTCTTTATATATGAATTTATTTTCAACACTTCCAACAATAATCGTTATATTTCAACCAATATATACAAAACCTTGACAAATTACATACCCAAACCTTCCTCTTGAATCACACTATCTATTGGTGAAAACGCATGAAAATCCGTGTAGTATTTATTGAGTTATTGATGAACGGACGGACACACGTGATGGAGGACTTAGTTTTATATGTATGGGTAGATAGATATTCGAAGAAACGTCCCAGACGGCTGTGGAATTATCCAAATTTCTTTTTTAAATTACACAAAGAATCTATCTGCAAATTTCAAGATACCAAGTTCCTGATTTGCCTTTAATTATGTTCTATAATGGATTCTCCACAGAACACAAAAAACTGTCTGGGGAGCACGTGCTCCCAAGCCCTCCCCCCATAAATCTGCCCTTGTTGTAGCCAATGTGTTATTATGATGTATAACCTGTATTACTGTAAAGTTTCATTCAAATTCTTTCAGTAGCTTTTGCGTGATTGAGTAACAAACATACATACAAACTTTCGCATTTATAATATTAGTAGGATAGCAAAACAATAGTTTTAACCAAATCCGTTCAGTAGTTTTTGTGTGAAAGAGAGACAAACTTTCGCATTTATAATATTAGTAGGATTGAAATGGTCAGGGGCTGCTATCAAAGATTAGACAAAATTATAACAACTTATTTTGTGTAATCATTGACCCCTTATCATTTACCCCCTTATCATTTCAACCCGTCATTAGAATTATCCAGTCAACCATTTTCCAATTAAATATAATTAATTATATATATATTTACGTGTTTTCCTTCGGTTTTTTTGGTTGAGTCAATACTCGTTTGTTTATTTATTTAACGCCACTTTATGCAACTGTGGATTTTCGGACGATGCTACAGTGCGAATAATAAATAACTTAGGCCTACCGTGGAGTTATAAGGACGGAGGTATTTAACTAATTCCTATCATCGTATGGGCTCTGGACCTTCATTTTAGGTCCCATTCGAAGTACGGCAAAACTAAGGATTTTACCCCCGTTTTAAAAAATTTCTGCCAGACTGATAATCCTTGATCTTGGGCCAAGCAGGTTGTTATGCCTACCACAATCCACCGGTAACCTCGGTCAATACTTGTTAAAATATCTTTTGACAACGAGTCGAGACTTTATTGTTCTAATATTCATGCCCTAACATTGAAAAAACATGTTTTTAGTGAATTTTATTAAATAATACACCAGTCTATATATAAAATTGACACTTAGCATATTCAGAAGACAATTTCAAAGTGGTGAAGATTTCTTCATCAATTCGTAAGTACAAATTATGCATTCACATTATGTTCTAATCGTATGATTGCCAATTTTATGTTTAGACTAGTATTTAATTTAATAAAATTCTTTATTTTAATTCTCTTGTTTATGTTACTGGAGTAAATATTTTTGAGTCGTTCATTCAAGTAAGTAAAAAAACCTTTTTCCAGTCAAACATTTTTTCTTTATTTAAAAATACGTTTCGACTTCTTCAGTCATTATCAATTTTCATCTCTTATAAGTCCATTTTATTAATTAACTTAAATATTTTTTTACTTATAAATTTGCACATTATTAACCTTTTAGTGGATTGTCAATTAATTTAAATTTTTCTTTTAATACTTGGAGTTTGCAATGTACTCCATGGTCATTATTAACATTTATTTATTTATTATGTTTTAATTAAATTAATTGACAATCTACTAAAAGGTTAATAATGTGCAAATTTATAAGTTAAAAAATATTTAAATTAAATAATAAAATGGACTTATAAGAAATGAAAATTGATAATGACTGAAGAAGTCGAAACGTATTTTTAAATAAAGAAAAAATGTTTGACCGGAAAAAGGTTTTTTTAGTTACTTGAATGAATGACTATAATTCTTTAATAAACTCAGTGGTCTACACACTGAGATTCTCCGCTCCCCTAGTTACGAAAAGTGGATAACAATTTATGTATGTATATTCTAGGCGACACCATCCATTTTAAAGTTTCATATCACATTTCTTAAGAAATATATTAAATATAACCTTTTAATATTGGAAGGTTATGTGAAATAATGGGATTATATTTGTCTTATCCTTTGCTTCGGTAGAGGTATTTATCCATCACTTAATGAATCAATTAAAAATTATTTTTGTATTTCTTGGGATTATATTTATAAAAGTCATCCATAAAACCTACACTCAAAACACCTAAATAAGCGTAACTTATTTATTATTTGCCGACGTTTCGGCCTACAATGTAGGCCATCTTCAGAGCGAATAAAACAAGCGGCAGCTAGGCGAGCTCAGACCCAAGTGAAAAACCTTAGGATTTTTCACTTGGGTCTGAGCTCGCCTAGCTGCCGCTTGTTTTATTCGCCCTGAAGATGGCCTACATTGTAGGCCGAAACGTCGGCACATAATAAATAAGTTACGCTTATTTAGGTGTTTTGATTGACTGCACCCCCAACTATTTCTTCCTTACATAAAACCTACACGGTTGACCATAAACAATAAGTACTAAATTTTCATTAGGGTTGAAAAACAATTCGACGATAGGACTTAAACACATTTGAATTAAGGAAAAGTGACAATTATTTATTACTACTGGAGGATGGAAATAGTTCCCTCCGGTGCAGTAAAAAAAAAAACACCAAATAAGTCAAGACTTATTTTTTATTTGTGCCGACGTTTCGACCCCCCCTCCCCAACTATTTCCATCTTCCATTAGATCTTCCAGTCAACTATTTTCCTCTCTATCATTTATTACTACTATTGACTATTTCGACAATCGATTTCTCATTATGCGCCCTAGAGTCAAATTACCTAATTAATGTTAATTTATCAGAGTTATTCACGAGTATTGTCACTAGTTGGAATATTTAAATTAGTCTTATTTTTTTCTTTCCGTTTTCTTTTTAATTTATTAACAGATTAATCTGGGAGCGGGTGAGCTGAGTGTTTGCAGTACTGAATTGCTAGGCTGAAGGTTCCTGATTCGAATCCAGTAGTAGAAGATGCATTATTTTAAGTCACAGGTGGACTCTAGAGCCTTCTGTGGCTCACCCACTCGTTATAAAGTGGGTATTTTTAATTGGGGGGAAAACTGGCGGTTGAGTGTGAGGTCGGACGAATTACCTTCCTGTACAAACGTACTGAAAACAGTACAGGTCTTTGTACTGAGACCCTTCATAGTGTTACAGTTTTTTAACAAATTGATCTGACGGACTGATGGTTTGTTATGGTTGTACATTAAAGGCAGAGCTATAGGTTTCTAATTAGAGGCTGCTCAAATCCAGGCAGGCTGGACTGAAACGACAAGAAACTGATCGAAGATTCGGGCTACTTCAACATTTTTTAGGAAAACGTCGACTAATTACAAGCGACTCGTATACATGGCTATTATAAGTGCTTTTTTGACATTCGGAGTTGAGCTTTGGGATTCCACTAAACCAAGGCCGTAGCCAAGGGTGGGTTAGGGGGTCAAAACCTCCCCTAAATCCCGAAATTTAGTTAGTATTAAAAATTAATACTAGGTTAAAAAAGTGCAAATTAAATTAAAAACAACTCATACAACAGAGGATCCAACACGTTTTACATCATTGTGCATTGCAACAAGCATACTTATATTTATATTTGCTTGAAAATGACCTCCAATAACTAACAATAAGTTTGAAAAGAAGATGGCCTCGTGCCTTCTATAGTAAGTCGAATTTGTATTTCGAGTACTAACAGAGTGTAGTTTATCTACTTGCCTTTATCTCATGCCATTATACATTGTTCATTCTATTTACTTGATGTATTATTATTATTATTATTAAACAGTTGTAATTTTCAATAAATATACATTTTTAAAATCCAGGCTTATTCATAATTAAAGGCTCCTCTTCATATAGTTTAGTTATACATTAATATTGTATTAAAACAGTGACGAGTTTTGAAACATTATTTGTTTTTAAAATTGTTTTCAACTTCTCATTCACATATTTTCCATCCCATAAATCCCTCATTGACGAATTTTTTATTCCCTCACTCCCTTCACTTCTACATTTTAACATTTTTCATAATTTTTTAAAACCATAATTGAAGGTAGTCCACGTGCAAAGTGAAGGTACTATGCCACTAAGTAGGTACGAATTTCGCTGCTCTAAATACTGACTTTATTTTTGAGATTTTAGGAAGTGAAATCTGCGCATTTTCAGATAATGCCCCATATAGTAGATATATGGATAAATTTGATATACAGATATATCTGATTTAACAGTGGGTACCCTTAATTAGGGGGAGGAGAATCCGGGGGTTGGGTGTGATCTCGGATAAATTAAATAAATAAAAAATCGGACAAACGTCCTGGAAAAAATACAGTTATTACTATGCACGGAACCCAAGACCCTTCGCGATCAATATTAATGACAGTATAGCCAGATACAGTCCTCGAAATTTCTGTCTGTTGCTAAATAGTTTAGGGTAACTGCCAACCGCTGTTTTGGGCATATACTCGTACTTTTCCTCATATTTGTATCTTGTTTTTTAATATGAGGAGAAACCGTATTTAATAAATTATCGAATACGTTTTCATTCATCCGAAAATAATTATAGTAATCTGATCATACCTTTATTGAAAACTCGATGATTAAGTTTAAATGGGTAAACTTATCCCAGTCCGATAGCCAAATCCTTCACCCACAAGCTTCTTTTCCTCTTTTTTTTTCCAATGCTATGGCGATCACAATTGCTAAACACGCTCTATCCATTAAAAAAGTATGTATAATTCTGCGTGAGAAGAAGATGATTGTTCTTATCGCGAGCTAACTGTGAACTGAGTTTTTTTAAATTTATTTATTTCTGATTTTTACATTAGTAAAATACAGAGAGAGTTTGGTTAGAAATTTTACAAAAATTGTAGCACATACAAATAACAGAATAGTAAACATATAGAAAAAGAAAGTAGAAAAGTATAATACTAAATATTGTAATAAAGATATAATCAAAAATATAGCCCTGAGTCGACACTACATCAAAATATGGAAAATGAGTTAAATACTGACATTAATATTGACCGTGTATGCTGTAAAAACTTCAGTAACACTGACAGTAATATTGATCGTGTATGGGCTCCTTTCGACTCTCCAAATTCAGTTTAATGCTTTTTAAACTATTGTTAGGGGCTACTGGGCATTAAAATGAATTAAAATATTCCTTAATTAAAAATACTAATATTTATTAACAAAAGTGATAAAATAAAGGATACAAGTAAATTATTAACAATTAAATTATTAAACTAATATAAATTTACAATAACCATATTCTAAATATTTTTTATCTAGGCCTAACTCCTATTTAATTACTACAATAATATAAGATATTACTTTTACTTTTATTACCTTCGTATCTTTCGCTCTTCAACTGATTAATGACGCTAATGACTTATTCAATCCAAAAGATAACTTTTTTTTTGTTACTATGGAGCACTCCTTTGTTTTCCTTCATCTAATAAACTTTAGCTTCCTTAAAGAAATAAAATATATATATTTTTTTAGATGAATTTATTGATATTTACAACTGTAATAATATTACAAATAATATGAACAAATGACATGAAAACAAAAAACACTTTCAGAAAACTACCCATCGGTAGCACTCCAATAAAACTCTATAGTAAAAGGTCTCGAGGCCATCTTCTTTTCAGACGGAGGGTTATCAGGAATAGTATGGGAAGCAAATTGAGAGAATAGATTATAGACTAGTTCAGAATATCTTCCTCCACAAATATTCATCAAACAAAACGCAATTGCAGCCCTTCCAGTGAAGGGAAATAGAGTCACACTTCCTCTGCTCTGCAACCTGGTCAGGTGAGTGAGATTGTTTGATGTACGACTATATAGAAGAATATTTTAAATGGTTTGAAACTAGTGGCTTGAGTGGGATTAAAGTTTGTCATTAAATGACTGATATCGGGTGCGGGTCAAATCTTCAATATGCAAGGCATTCGGGTCATTATTGATGCCTTTTTTTTTCGTAACAATGTCAGGAGTACCAAAAGAAAAAAAAACCTATACTCCGTAAGTCAAAACCTAGTGAAGTCTATTAAGTAACATCATTTTTTTTTTTTTTATGTTATGTTTTAATGTTGATAGAATTTCAAATATGAACGTATATATATAAAAAAAAACGTAAATTAAAAATAAAAAACGTACATATTTTGTCAAATAACCCGTAGTATAGCCCAATCATTGCAATGAAGTCTGAACAACGGTTACTCATTTTTCTTGAAATGTATTTAATGATAAAGAAATCTCATTAGAAATGACAGAATAAGAGAAGAGCTAATAATAATAATAATAATAATAAAAAAGTAACTTTATTCTGGGACAAAGTCCCTTTAGAATAACAGATATGAACAGGAATAAAAACATAATATTTATCTGGCCAGAAGGCTAAATGTTACAAATCATAAAGCGTGAAAACATGACAGAAAACAAGTTAAAAAGAAATATATAAACAAAAATAATAGTAAGTAAATAAATAGTACAGATCTTGACAGGATATTAAGCAATTACAGAGAATAGATAAATCCAAAGCTTTTGAAATTGAATGCATGAGCTAGCATTCAATAATTTGTTTACATGATGTACAGCTTTTCAAAGAGCAGAATTAAAAGAACTAGATAACACAGTTTGTTATTATATACATTGTATTCTAAGCAAATGACTAACCTACCTAGAGACTATCCTTCTGGGAAGCTAATAGATGTTGAAACAGCCAGGATTTGAATAATGATAGAGAGGGAGTATGACGGATATTAGGAGGGATTGAGTTCCACATTGTGGTGGAGCGGGCGAGAAAGGAACGTTCGAATGCTTTAGTTCTGTGTGAACGTATATAGAGATCAGAAAGGCGGGATCTTGTTTTATGGTGTTGCACTGATGATTTGAATTGGAGGAGACTGTAGATATATGAAGGGTGTTGAGAGTGAATGGATTGGTATAAGAATGAACAGAGGAAATATTGTCTTCGGAAGGGAGGGAAGAGCCACTTTAACCCATCATAGAGGTGGGAGACGCGCGATCGCTTCGGAGTACCAAGCACAAATCTTAGAGAGCAATTCATTATTCTCTTTAATCTGTCTTCAAGCATTTTAGAGAGGCCTCCATATACCACGCTACAATAGTCAAAGTGGGGGAAGATGAGAGAAGATACGAGAAGCTTACGGGAAGATTGTGTAAGGAGATGACGAGAACGATGGAACAACTTCAGGGAACTAATTGTCCGTCGGGATATTTGGGCGATGTGGGATTTCCAGGAAAGGTTTTGGTCGATGGTGATGCCTAGGTTTTTCACCGAGGAGGTAAACGTGATAGGATTATCGTTTAGGAGTAATGTTGGGAGGGTGTGGATGGATGTAAGGAGGGAATTGGAACCTAAAACAATGGCCTGAGTTTTCAATGCGTTCAATTCCAGTTTGTTCAGCTTTGCCCAGGCACAAATCCTATCCAGGTCTTCCTGAATACTAGCGAACGCAAAAAATAGCTCGGAAGGGGGAAAGGACAGATATATTTGGAAATCGTCAGCATATAGATGATGGGAACAGTGGTGAACAGATTTAGGGAGATCATTGATATAGCAGTTGAAAAGAAGAGGAGAGATACTTGAGCCCTGTGCCACGCCTGAGGAAAGAGTGAGGAAAGAGGAAAGGGGATGATTAGGTATAGAAACTGCTTGAGATCTATCAGAGAGGAAGGATTGGAACCATCGGATGGAACTGTTAGAAAAGGACATTGATTTGAGTTTGCTAAAAAGGATAGAATGGTCCAAGGAATCAAAAGCTTTAGTAAAATCAAGAAGGATAAGCACAGTTAGTTTTTTGTCGTCCATAGCGGTGTGTATGTCATTGGTGATTTTGGTAAGTGCCGATTGTGTGGAGAAACCGGGACGGAAACCAGATTGAAGTGGGTCAAGGAGGTTGGACTGTTCGAGGAAATTTGACATTTGTGACTGGACTATTCTTTCTAGAGGCTTGGAAAGGTTTGAGAGGATTGAGATTGGGCGGTAGTCTTTGAGTGAGACAGGGTTAGAGGATTTATTAATAGGATGGACTATGGCTTTTTTCCAGGAGGCTGGGAATACTCCGTTTTGCAGTGAAAAATTGTATATAAAGAGTAGGACAGGTATAATATCAATAAGGCAGGATTTTAGCAGTTTGACAGGAATCCCATCGAAGCCTGTGGAGATGGAGTGGGATTTCAGAACAGAGGAAATAATGTCGTTGGGTGAAATGTCAGCGAAGTAAAAGTTGTCAGGGTTGAAAGATGGTGGTAGGGAAAATACGGGAGAGGATGATTTAGAAGTATTAACTGAGGTGGACAAAAAATATGAGTTAATTTCATTGGGAGAGGCTGGAAAGGGCCTAGAACAAGATGAATTAAGAAGAGAAAGCTTTCGAAGGAGATGCCATTTGGATTTAGAATCGGGAGCAGATGAAAGGGCTTCGTGGAAGTATTTGGTTTTTGCCTGCCTGATTGCCGACTGTGTCAGATTGCGGAGGGCCCTAAACGCTTGATAGTCGTCAGTTAACCTTGTCCGTCTAAAGCGTCTTCGGGCCGCATCACGCTTCCTTTGAAGATCTTTAATTTTTTGACACAACCAGGGAGCAGGCTGGTGACGGAAGGTTGAGGTTTTCAGTGGGGCATGGGTGTCAAGGATATATTTGAGATTGGAAGTAAGTATGTCAACCATCGAATCAATAGAGGCACAAGAATAAATCTCTCTCCAATCCAAGGCTTCAAGAGAGGATGAGATGTTCTCTGGGGTGAGAGCCTCTAAGTTGCGAAAGGTTACGGTTTTAGGTAGTATAACAGGAGTTTGGATATTGTATGAAATATGGATGAGATCATGAGAGGACAGAAATGGAACGGGTAATTGAGAGGAAGAAAGGAGGTTCTGCCGTGAATCAATGACATACAGGTCTAACCATGTGTCGGATTGAAAGGTGTGATGGGTGGGCGAAAATGGGACAATGGAAAGGTGTAGAGAGTAAAAGAGATTTTCCAGGTATAGTTGATCGTAGGATTGGACAAGGAGATTGGCATTAAAATCACCGGAGATAATGATATGGTTGTAGAGAGGAATGTAGTCGTAAAGGGTAGATTCAAAAATTGAATCAAGAGGGGCCAAAGGAGGGCGATATACTACGACATAAAGGAGAGGGTTTGGGTTAAAAGAGATTTCAACCAGAAGGAATTCTGTGTGAGGATAACCAGTTGCGGGTGAGGAATCAAGGATACGTGTTTTTAGGGAGTTGTGTACGTAAAGACCTACTCCTCCACCGGTCCGGTCTACCCGGTCGTGGCGAAGGAATGAATAGTCTGGTAAGGATATTGCAGAGGAGGGGATGTGGGGTTTTAGCCATGTTTCGGAAATTCCAATGGTATGGTAAAAGTTTTGGGTAAAATATTGAAGGAATTCGTCATAATGGGCAGGTAAGGATTGGGTGTTGACGTGACAGGATGTCAGGATACTGGACATGATGGTGAGGTAGAGAAGATCCCCGTAAAAGAGGAGAAGATGCTGTGTGCAATTAATTTTAGCAGGTAGATTAGGTAAAAAGCTGTGAAATGTTCCAGATAGTTGAAGACATACAAGATAAAACAAAAAACATATAAGAATATTAATAGTATAGAAATGATAATACTGTTAAAATATGTAAAAAGAGAAAATAATGAGTTAATAATGAGAGAAGCAAAGTAATAGAATATATATAGCTGCTTGAACATGAGCAAACTTAAAAATATAGAACAAAAGATCCTAAGAACTAAAAATATGGACCAATAAAAAGAAATTAACTGTATAGAGAGGGCGTGGGCAAGATCCAAAATTCCGTGGTGAGCGCCATAGGTTGTCATAGAGCTAGCGGGGAAACAAAACTTTAGTAGTCACCCGAAGACGTCTAGATCTTGGGCCTGATCTATGAAGACCACCTGGTGACCATCTTCTTTTCTACAGCGCACTCTGCCCCCAGAGAACCACACATACTTTATCTTTCCCGCTGCCTTCTTCTGACGGGCTAACCAGTAGAGGTGCTTGTTACCTTTTGTCATCTCCTCGCTCAGATAGATACGGTGGCAGTCATTTCCCTGCCAACCTAAATCTCGCGTAGAGAAATCTCTTTTGACTTTTCTTTTATGCAACAAGTCATCCCTCACTGATTTCCTCACGAAGCGTGCTATGATAGGTGGGGGTCGCGGGTCATCATTTCTTGCTCTCCGTCGTTGCACTGTGTCCAGATCCTCTAGATTTAACTTTATGCCTAGGCCCGCACCGATACTAGTTAATAGGCCGGAAGGGGTCTCACCGGCTAGGACTGGGATCCCCCGGATCTCCAGGGAGTTAGATAACATGCCCTGCTCACTTTTGTTTACCCGCACCTCGAGATCTCCTACCCGGGCCTTTAAAGCTTTATTTTCCGCCAATATCTCTTCTATGAATCTTGATTGGCCCTCTAGATGTTTTTCTATTGTGGTTAGTTTATCACTAAACTCAAAGGTGAGGTCCCCTTGTTTATCAACGGCTGTTTTGATATTTTTAATCTCATCTTTAATACTGGTGTCAATTTGTTTCACGGCCGTTAGAACATCTGATAAAGAGAGTTCAGCTTTAAGTTTTTCTCCCGTCGCCGTATTCTTTTTCGCCTGGTCACACTGAGAGCATAACCACAGATTTTTTTTGACAGATTTAAGGGCCTCTAAATCTTTATCAGTGAGGTTAATGCATCGCCCGTGAAATATGAGATTGCATTTAGAACAACTAATATTAATTTTGTCATCTCGGGTAATAACTCCGTTGCAAATAGTGCAGTGAACCATAATGAATCAGAAGAGAAAAAATAATTACGTAAGTAAATAAATAACTCACAATTGTTTGTATGTTCGGGATAATGCCTAATGCTATTGGTATTAGGACCGAAAGCTTCACCGTCTTCAAGGTCGTCGAACTTATCTTAATTTATCGAATGAAAATCTTCTCTCTGCTTTTTTTGAATAAGTTTATAGTATAATAAATAATAAATAATAACCGATAAATATATAGAGAGAAGAAAAGAGACAAAACTAAACACAACACTACAAAAACACGGAACAAAGAGCAGAAGAAATTAGGAGATAATACGATGTGTACAGGACGGTGTCTCTGGCCAGACTGATAGTACTGATAGTACTGATAGTACTGCCTTAGTAGCGATCTAGGAGAAAAAACAATTGCAGTTAGGTCATGTGTGCCGATTGGGTGAAAATTGCAAGTTCCTAGAGGCAAGACCGACACACAAGCGACCACGAGGCAGGCCTATGATATCGTGGATCGATCGCTTGGTCCTCTTGGGAAAGAAGAAGAGGTAAGTGGCTGGATTTCAATAGGGTGCTTTGTGGGGGCCGGAACAGTTGACATGGTCATCATCGATGCAATGAAGGAAGAAAACGAATAAGAAGATATGTATTAATATTTAAAGCATTTTATCTATTATATCATGTAAATGAACAATTATTTTAAGGAGCAAGATAAATTTCACTCATTTATTTCTGATAGTTTCAGATTAGGTATCCGAGAAGTCGCTGATATTGGATGACCTGATTGGGAAGAAAAAAGAAGCAGTACAAATTTTGGACCTGTCGAAGGCAACGGCCAACAATGCCGAAGAGTTCAAACGGGTCATGGAGAAGGTCCCGGACTTCAAAATTAAACCTGAAAAGGTATTAAAACAATTTGCGTTATAACGCAAAACGTAGAATTGACACTATTTCATTTTTCTATATAAGTTTCGTAGCTCAGAGCTGAGCCACAAATCTGTGAGGTCTACAGACCCTCCTGGGCCTCAATCAGCCTCTATAAGGTGGGTACTCATAACTGGGGGAAAAACCTGACGGTTGAGCGTGTCCCGCTTATTGCTGATTTGGCCCGAATCCGATATCAATCTTTTCATGACAAACTTCATTTCCACTCAAACTCACTAGTTTCAAACCTCGCAACCTCTTCAATTCCTGATAATCCTCCGAGGCGTTTGAAAAGAAGATGGCCTTGGAAAAATAGAGTTGCGGCCAACTCTATTTTTCCCAACTCTACTACCATCCTAACTGCGTTACTTACTTCGGAGTAACGCAGTTGGGATGAAAACATGAAAAAAAATCACTATTTAACAACTATAATTTTTGCTACTTAAATAAAAAAGAATTATATTGCTAAGTAACAATTTTCGATTTGACATTACTAAGATAATTTTGACATAGTTTAATTTATTTTGGTATATTTGATCTCTTAAGAGATAGAACTTTTCCTTCTGGGGTGTTATATTTCTTTACTTTGGTAGATTCCTCAGCATTTCTAAGCATCTAATCGTAGTAAACGCCATGAAGAGGTGGTTATTGCTCGCCTTAGAATAGGACACACCCGGCTTACCCATGCACATCTCATTACAAGGGATGCACCTCCGGATGAATGCTTCGCAATTCCACGTTATGTAATCTCCTATATTACCCCGTGGCCTCATCCTTTTTTGGGACCGAATATTCTACGTAACACCTTATTTTCGAAAACCTGAAGACGTTGTTCATCCTTTAGCGTTAGAGGCCAAGTTTCACATCCGAGAGAAGAGATGGAAGAATGATTGTTTTAAAAATTCTGATTTCGAGACAAAAGGCGCGAGCTTAGTAATTTCGAGACCGAATAATAACAAGCATTTCCTCTTGAATCTCGTTTTTTCCAGTTACTATAGACCCTAAGTACTTAAACTTCTCCACATGTTCGAACTTATTCCCTCCTACAACAATATATCCAAAATTTCCCCATTTTCTGTTACTAACCATATACTTAGTCTTATCCGAATTTATTTCCAGCCCTATTTCCTTACCAACATTCATTAACGTTTGTGTATTTAGCTTTATAGTTTCTTCGTCCTCACCCACTAAATTTTTCTTTAGCTTGGCAGCAAACCATAATTTGTATAATCTGGGCTTTCAGCTGCTACATCATCAATTAATAAAGCCTCAATTAGTTTCTTTCTCGTTGATTCTTCTAAATACGTAGGCATCGTTACATCAAATTTTATTATGAGGTTTTCTTTTTTATTAGGATCATCAACATATGGCATACCTTCCCCATATATGATTTTATGATAACCATCTGAAATAACATCAGTTATAGCAAAACGAATCCTTCTCTCATCGAAGGTATTCAAATCCGCAATCAGTCTTTCAAGAGACTCGTAAAGATCTAAAGAGACATCCATATGTAAATTAACACCATCCCTCTTAAAATTTACATGGGGTAAATCTTTTGTAATTATCACCAGGTCACCAGGGCTAATCCCAGGCCCTTCATTACCATCATTCTGAAATACAATCCTTGTATCTTGCGGTAATCCTGGTTTAATATTTACACAAACAACTTTTTATTGAAGATGAGTAGTAACATTATCATCATCAAATACTTGCCTTTCAACTTACAATTTTTTCATTGTTCCTCGATAAACCTCTTCAAGTGTAAGTTTTAACTCCCTTTCATAAGGTTCCTCTTTAATTTTTACATCTTCAACTTTATCGGCTTTGAACACAGCGATTTGATCTATCAGGCACTACATTAGACCAGCATATGGATTTGCAGTTCCAAAAATTTGTTTGAATGTTTTAAGAGGTTCTCCATGGTAAATCCAAGGCGGATGCCTAAAATACAAACCTCTTTCGCTGTGTATTGTCTTTTTAATAACGTACTCGAGTGTTAAATTGGATAGTACAGGTGATAGCGAATCACCTCCTATCGTATCCGGTATGTATAATATATTAATTTTTATGTCGTATTAAATTTAGCCTGAATATAGAATAGAATAGAATAGAAGAATAATTTTATTCTGGGACCAGGTCCCTTTAGAATAACAGAGATGAATAAATTTAAATAAATATTTATCTGGCCAAAGGACTACATCAGAATAAAACAATATTTACATAATATCCTGAAAGTAAATAACTAAATAGGTATGTTTTGGTAGAGAATCAGAAAATGTAATACAAAATTAAAATTAAAAAAAAGACAAATTTACAATAATAAGAAATGGGCTTATGGAAAAATAAGCGAATACATGATAACATCTGTTAATAAAAAAAATATTGAAATTTACAACTACAGTATAAAGTAAATATGAATGATACATAATGACATGGATAAAGGCAAGTAGAGAAACTACCAAGTGGTAGTACTCAAATAAAAAGGTCACGAGGCCATCTTCTTTTTGGACGCCTCAGAGGATTTTCGGGAATTGAAGAAGTAGCCAGGTTTGAAATTAGTGGCTTTGAGTAGGAACAAAGTTTGTCATGAAAGGATTAATATCCTATATATCGGGTATGGGCCAAATCAGGAACAAATGGGACATTGAGGTCTTTATGGATGACTTCATTAGTAAGAAAGTAAAGAGCATTGAGGATTTTGGATTGTAAGAATTGAATAAGAGAGGAATTTGATGCATTTGCGGAGCCCCAAAGCTCTAATGTGTCTTATTATAGTCATGTACATAAATCTTTTGTAATTAATTTAGAGTTTAGAGAGTTTGTCTTGTATATGATGAAGTGGCCAGAAACGTTGAGCAATGGACTGATTTATATAATTTAACAATATTTGTTGATTAAGAAGAAATCAAGACTAGGGACTGCCTAAAAATATTCTACAGTTGCTATCAATTGTCATATTTTTTTCTTACTTCCTTTCATTTCAGGTACGATTGGTATCTTCTTGCTGTTTTTTTTTGTGAATTTTTTCTTTTTTTGTTACTTTTTTCGGCCATACTATCATTAAAAAGCAATGCAGTGACTTCGGAAGTTATTTCAATTTTGTTTCTATTGTTTAAAATTTTCAACTAGAAAAATATTATCTATTCGATTGTTCCTGAACCCAGTCATCAGTATATCTATGGGGTATCTGTTCCGCAGATTGTCGCTTCGAATTGAGTTACTACAAGTATTTAACTGTTTATTCGTTTCTTTTTTAATATTTCCCAAAAATACAAGTTATCGTGAGTTTTAGTATGAAAAATAGAATGTAATAATGGATAATGAGCAAATTTCGGTAATCAATTCGTTAAGAAATAAAAGTTTCAAGTAACATTTCCAAGTATAGATGATATATTTTTTAAATATTTTTATTTTGAAGAGAAAAGATTTGTCCTGGCCGGGATTAGAACACGGGTCGTCCGCCTCTCCGTGGCTGTGCTCTAACCAACTCTACCAGGGGGTCGCCTCCCAGCCAGGGAGAATTCCGTTCTCTTCACCGATCCTATATTGCTTAGCAGCTTAGGCTATGTTGCTTAGCAGCTTAGGCTATGTTGCTTAGCAGCTTAGGCTATGTTGCTTAGCAGCTTAGGCTATGTTGCTTAGCAGCTTAGGCTATGTTGCTTACAAAAGTCCTTGCTTACACATGACAAAAGTCGCTGACAACAAACAGACGTGAAAAGAAAAGAAATAAAGAAAAGCGATTGAGACATTCTCAGTACGAGCAAGCTGGTCCGCCACGTCAAGGCGATGTCTCCTAGGACCAGTTTATACTTACCTGGCGTGGAGGTTTCCGTGATCATTAAGGCGTTTCCCTATTATTATTTATTTATTTTGGATTTCTCGGCTTGTGCCGGAAAAATACACCAACCCTGACTATTATTTTGAATTTCTCGGCTTGTGCCGGATAAATACACCAACACGACGTCACAAGAACAATTATTTTTCACGGTCACCTGTGGTCTAGTGGTTAACGTAACAAACTACTAAACCCAAGATCGCGGGTTCGTAGCCCGGCAGGTGGCCCTAGAATTTTTTTAAGGGAGTAAAAATCCTTAGTTACGCCGTCCTTTGGAAGGGACGTTAAACGGGGGTCCCGAGCCTATACGATGTCAGGTACTCGTTAAAAATCCCTCTCCTAATTAAACCTGGATAGGCAAAATTTAGAGCTCCCACTGTAGCATCGTCCGATTAGCCATAGCAGCATAAAGTGACGTTAAATGAACAAACAAACAACAATTATTTTTCTATTCAGTTCATTTTACTATTTCACTCCCGTTACAAAGTTAATCAATCATTGTATTATATAGATTATTTTCGGGGCTTATATATCAGGAATAATTATTATGTATCTATACTTTTTTTTGGAAATTAATATAAATATGAATTTATATTAAAACAAATTGCGATTTTAATATATATATATATATATATATATATATATATATATATATATTATTTTTGGATTTTTTTTTTTTTTTAATAATATTTATAGTAATAATAATTATAATGACAATGATAGTCATTATTTAATAATAAATAATAAACTGTTTACGTTAGACTCTGGAGGACCATGATTACGGTAAGGGGTCCAGAGGACCATGTTTAAGTTGGAGGTGCCCTATGCCGGAATAATGATTCAAGGGAGTGCGAGGAAATTGTCGAGCTTATGTTTCCTATTCTGAGATATGGTATTTGAGATATAAGCACATCGAATACTGGACTACTTCACCTTGAACATTGATTTTCTGAAGGTTGTGACGCTGACCATCTGAATGAGATCTGCTTTCTCGAGTAGGTTCTTCTAGTTCCCGAGGAAAATCCAGTTGCTTCTCAACCTTGCTCGATTGCATAGAGGAGGCATCATTTGAAATATGATCGGTCAGCCGTCGGTCGTCTTGAGTTGTTGGTATGACTTGGCCATCAGATGACAGATCGTTAGGAGTCGTCGTATACCTGAAATCTGAACATTTCTTGAATTTTCTCAAGCTAGTATCAAGCGCTAGTGGCTTGTATTTTTGCGGCAAATTTGGAAATTGCAGTCTGTGGAAAGAGAAAGAGCTATTTGAGGTTCTGGAGAAAGAGACCCTTGAGAATTTGTCGACGTTATAAGCCGTGGTAGCTGTGTCTTGAGATGCGTGGGACATCTCAGGCTGATTTTCTCCGATCTACATTGTTCAGTCGCGAGTCAAACCAATTTAAATTCCGCGAGCTGCTTCACAGTTGTTGCCTTGGCAACAGATAGAGAGGACTTTTGTTTTCCCCCTCTCGACCGTCGAGTACTACTTCTTCTAATTTCAGACCGCTAGCTCACCACATCTCTCCGTTCTTCTCGACTGAAGCTAACCTCGCTATCCAGCACTGCATTGGGACGGTACAATAATCACATTCGCCCATTGGCCAAGAGACGCCTATCACCAGACACAAGATGCATGGCCCTTATAATACCACTAGATCGCCAATCAACCGTATATTGCCAGAACAAGGGTAGTAACTTTCCAGCAGTTAGTCTCCGCCTCCAACTGTAAGTTCTCTTTCATTCAATCATCAAAAGACAATACGATATAACAAAACCGTTCGAGATAAGGACTCAAACACCATGTGGCTCTATCGTCCAGTGTTAACATTATGTTCTTACGAATCTACATTTCGAGTTAGAAATTAATATTTACTAATTTCTTTGTATAACATTATTATTAACCATTCTTTTTTTCTCTTTCTTTGTAAAATTGGTAATTTGTGTATTTTCTTTATATGTAAAAATTCCCTAACCATTTTTGAATATATTTAGATTTAATAAAACCACATGTTTCAGTATCTGGCCTAATTTATTTCAACGCCACGAATCTATTCAACTCATATTTAGAATATTTATTTTTTTTTCTATTCAGTCTAATCACGCGATCAAACATTTTGGTGCCGAAACCCGGGATTCAATTAAATCAATAATTTTTTTTCTCGTCAGATACTGATTCATCGCTATTTTACTGGCCATTTTACCTTGTTATTCGGCCATATTGTTTCTAGGTTACTTTCGCCACATATGTGATTCACATTATATGTACATCATCTATTAATTCCATTTAGGTTACAAATTCCATCTGATATTAATTGTCTTTAAGCTCAATCCCATATATTAATTTAAGTTCATTTGTAAATGCTATTATTGTTCTAATTCTCTTTTCAGCCAACTTATAAATTGTTAATAGTTCAGAATGGCCAATCGTCGCCAATCTAATTTTAAGGGGAAATCTCAAAAGGCAATAATTATCAGCTTATTAAAAGACTTTCAATTTCTGGCCGAGAAATGTAAAACAATTGTGAACAGTAACGAAATCTTTTTAGCTCAAAATTATATTGATCAAATAAACCAATTAATTTCAAAAATGCGTACCGCCAAGAATGCCCTAATTATCGAATGTTGTGGTAAGGGTCGATCGATCCCAACCAACATTGAGGAACAAATAATTCAGGCGCAGTTAGAAGCCGTTGATTTAGAAGCAAAGATACCAGGTCTGCAAGTTTAAAATGTCGTTTTAATTCCAATAGAATGCGCTGTTAGCCTATTGAAGGATTTGCTTATCTCTAAAAGCTATTTTGTTTGTTAGTCATTTGTTTACAAAAGTCAGTTGTTTTTAAGTCGTTTACGTGGACGTATCATACCTTTGGTGTTAAAAATGTCTAATTTTAAGCCAAATAAAGAGCATTTGCGGCATGTCATGATTTTCTTATTCAATCAAAAGAAAAAGGCATCTGAATGTCATCGAATTCTTGTTGAGACTTATGGCGATCTTGCTCCAACCGTCAAGACATGTGAACGTTGGTTTCAAAGTTTCAAACGTGGTGATTTTGATGCTACTGATAAAAAACGAGAAAATCGACCAAAAAAGTTTGAGGACGTCGAATTGCAATCTTTATTAGACGAAGACAATACCCAAACAAATGATGGCAGAACAGTTGAATGTCACTAGACAAGCCATTTCCGATCGCCTGAGAGCTATGGGAAAAATTCAAAAGGTTGGAAAATGGGTTCCACATGAATTGGACGAACGACAGATGGAAAAACGAAAAATTGTGTGCGAAATGCTGCTTTTACGCCACGAAAGAAAGGGTTTTTTGCATCGAGTTGTAACTGGCGATGAAAAATGGATTTATTTTCAGAATCCCAAACGAATAAAATCATGGGTAACCATCCACATCGAGTGCAAGACCGGATCGTTTTGGGAAGAAGACAATTCTGTGTGTGTGGTGGGATCAGAAGGGAGTAGTCTACTACGAGCTTCTCAAACCCGGCGAAACAGTCAATACCGACCGCTACCGACAACAAATGATCAATTTGAGTCACGCATTGATCGAAAAACGCCCAGAATGGGCTCACAGGCACGCCAAAGTCATTCTTCAGCATGATAACGCTCCTGCACATTCAGCCAGATTGACTAAGGAAACGATTTCTTCGCTTGGTTGGGAACTCCTACCCCACCCGCCGTATTCACCTGACCTGGCGCCTTCTGATTATCACCTATTCTCATCGATGGGACACTCATTGGCTGAGCAACACTTTAACAATTTGGAGGATGTAAGAAAATGGCTCGATGAATGGATTTCAAATAAAGATGAAGCATTCTTTTGGAATGGTATCCATAAATTGCCCGAGAGATGGACAAAATGTGTAGAAAGCGAGGGCCAGTACTTTGAATAAAATATATTATACTTTTTTTTGTAAATTAAATTATATTTTAAGAAATAAACGACATTTTAAACTTGCAGACCTGGTATTAGATCTTTATGATACCGCTGTCCCGACGCCTCTTGAGTTACCCCGGCTCAATGGGAATATCTCTAAATTTCAACAATGAAAACCATTGAACATTCCAAATCGGGGGGATTATTCCAGAAACCATTCATTCCAGAAACTTGATCCGGTCATCCAGAGAGAATGTAAACATAAACATCCGGAAGACTTTCCAGACTTTATTTCCCGCCTTAAAGCTTCTTCCCTCGCCGCTTCACCTTTAAACACCGCCCCGGACCATGATCTAACAGATGAGTCGTTTCCGCCCAATCCTCAACCTCCGGTACAATTCACTCCCTCACCTAACATCGCATCACAATGCCCCTACTGTCATAAATCTCATTATATTCACCATTGCCGCGAATTTAAAAATTCATGCGACCAGGACCGACTAAAGGTCATTCACCAAGCGAAGCTTTGCGTAACGTGTCTAGAATTTCATCCATCGGAGCCGTGTCAATCTAATCAGCGCTGCCATAGGTGCCAAGGCTCTCATCACACCCTGCTACATCGGGGTATCGCCGAGTCTCTGCCGCGACCGGAAATATCTAATAATTCACCGCACCGTTCTCCTCGTTCAGGTTCGCCGGAATGTAAGCCGCCTCAGCCGCACCGTAATTCCGCTCAACGCCACAGCACTCCCGAGTCCAGAAATAGTTCTTCACCGACTATTATCACTTTACAAGCTTCACCTCCACCACTCGTTCGTGAATCACCAAGCCAGTCGCCAACCCCGGCTCCTCTTTCGGAGGTATCTCACAAAACTCCACCTCATGATTCTACCTTTCCGCGATCCTTTCGCCCTCCTCATTTTACCTTTCTTGACGCCCCTAAAATTTACCATAATCCTCAGCGATCCTTACGTCCTTCTCATTTTAAATTTCTTGACGCCCCTAAAATTTACCATAATCCTCAGCGATCCTTACGCCCTTCTCATTTTACCTTTCTTGACGCTCCTAAAATTTACCATAATCCTCAGCGATCCTTTCGCCCTTCTCATTTTACTTTTCTTGACGCACCGAAAACTTATCATATTCCTCAGCGATCGTTTCGCCTTTCTTACCGGGCCTTCCATAGAAATATCTATCGTCTCCCCTTACTACCCCTCTTATTTCCGCCGGATAAAGCCTCCGCGCGTCCATCATCAACCTCGCAGGGATCACGAAAAAATTCACCCACATATAATCCGACTTGCCGTAATACACCGATAAATCATCATACTCTCCCGCATTCCATTCTTCCGTGTCAATGGGTTCTCCGCAGAGATATTTATCGTCACCGCGTCTACTCGCATGTACGTCCTCCTGAGAAATCAACTGCTCGCCGCGTCTATCCCATCTTACGTCCGCCTGAGGAAGCCATCACTCGCCGATCACCAATCTCCAGTAAAACTAGGTCTACCAAAGGACTCTCTCTCACTCCGATTACCTCTTCTCTTACATACTCACCAACCTCTTCAGCTTATTCACTCCATTCGATACTAGTCTTCAGTATTATACATCTAGCTCAAGATATCTACCGAATTTGGCCTACTCATCCTCAACTCAATCTATTCTCCTGCTTCTACAAATTTTTCTCCGGGATCTTATTATCACCCATCATCTTCTTATTCGTCTACATCACTGTCATATTCTCCAACGCCTTTCTATTATTCTCCTATTTCACCATTTATTCTTCTAGACCCCATTCCTACTCACCAACTTCTCTTTCACTCTTACCTCTTCATCTCATTCTTCTCCCTCATTCTCATACTCGCCTACTTCTCCCTCGTATTATCCCATTCACCATCTTATTTTCCTACACCCCCTTCGTACTCACCATCTTTTATCTCATGCTCACCCAGTTCAACAATCACTGCTGCTTCTTACCTGTTCTCCACATCACTTCACACTCTCTCACCTCTCCACCTTATGCTCCTATCTCAAGATCATATTCGCCTACTTCTTCTTATTCTTCCACTTCACTAGCTTATTCCTTCTACAAACACTTCGCCCTCACCCACTTTTCGCTCACACTCACCTCTCCATCTTATTCTCCTACCTCATCATCAGGTTCACCACCATCTCTCTCATCTTCTCCAATTTCACCATTTTATTCTCCTATATCCTTCGTATTCAACCACTTCTCACTTCTTATTTGCAAATTTCACCCAGCAATGCTGCTTCCTACACTTTCACCAACTTCTCTCTCTTTTCCTCCGATTTCACCATTTTCTTCTCCTGCACCTTCTTCGTACTCACCAACCTTTTTCTTATTCTTACCCATTTCAGCAATGCTGCTTCTTATATTCACCCACTTCTCTCTTAGTCTCCAACTTCACCCTCCATCCCGCTACGCTTCCGCTTCTACTTCTAATTATTGTCAAGGTTTTAGTTCCAATTATTTCCTAACATCTTTCTCCTATTCACCGACATTTCCCTCAGATTTATCAACCTTTCCTCCTTATTCACCAAGTTCGTCAATCAATACGGCTTCTTGCTATCTCCTACCTCACCTTCATATTCGCAGACTTATCCCTCTTATTTCTCCGACTTATTTCTTCTACACCCCCTTTGTATCCTACTACATCTCCATCAAACTCACCCAGTTCATCAAGCAATACCGCATCTTGCATATTCAGCAACCTCTCCTTATTCTTAAGCATCACCCCACACTTCTCCAACCTCTCCCGCTTACTCTCTTACTTATTCCCAATATTCAAGCACAAGTTCTAGCTACAGCAGCTCTCCCAATTATCATTAAACATCTCCTCATTAGCTCTTCATCTCCTACTTTTTCACCCTCTTATCCTCCATCGTCACTATCTTATTTCCCATCTTCTCAAAAATCATTATTCACCTTCAGTCAACCATGGCGGTTCGCTTCCTCACCTTCTCCGGTCCGCCAATACCACAATCACCCGCATACGTCTCCCTACTTTCTCTATGATGCCACTATCGTGCCATGGGGAGGGGTATGTTCAGTCGCGAGTCAAACCAATTTAAATTCCGCGAGCTGCTTCACAGTTGTTGCCTTGGCAACAGATAGAGAGGACTTTTGTTTTCCCCCTCTCGACCGTCGAGTACTACTTCTTCTAATTTCAGACCGCTAGCTCACCACATCTCTCCGTTCTTCTCGACTGAAGCTAACCTCGCTATCCAGCACTGCATTGGGACGGTACAATAATCACATTCGCCCATTGGCCAAGAGACGCCTATCACCAGACACAAGATGCATGGCCCTTATAATACCACTAGATCGCCAATCAACCGTATATTGCCAGAACAAGGGTAGTAACTTTCCAGCAGTTAGTCTCCGCCTCCAACTGTAAGTTCTCTTTCATTCAATCATCAAAAGACAATACGATATAACAAAACCGTTCGAGATAAGGACTCAAACACCATGTGGCTCTATCGTCCAGTGTTAACATTATGTTCTTACGAATCTACATTTCGAGTTAGAAATTAATATTTACTAATTTCTTTGTATAACATTATTATTAACCATTCTTTTTTTCTCTTTCTTTGTAAAATTGGTAATTTGTGTATTTTCTTTATATGTAAAAATTCCCTAACCATTTTTGAATATATTTAGATTTAATAAAACCACATGTTTCAGTATCTGGCCTAATTTATTTCAACGCCACGAATCTATTCAACTCATATTTAGAATATTTATTTTTTTTTCTATTCAGTCTAATCACGCGATCAAACATACATATTGATTACGGCTGCTTCGCATTGTATAAGTTCATTGCGGATTGTATCAAAATCGGCATATAAGCCTCGTCTGGCCAAGAGTCGGGAGATTTTGAAACACTTGTGGAGAAACTACCCATCGGTAGCAATCCAATATAGGTAGAAAAGTAAAATAGAAATACAAAATTGAAAATATAAGTATGGGATGTTATATAACTGTATACAATCAGAATGAAGTTGTATTACTATAAATTATGATGTAAATATAAAAGAAACGTATAGAAATATAGGTATTAAAATTACAGTTTTAGAATGGAGATAATAAAATAAAATAATAATGAACTCTCTCTTTGATTATATCATATGATGGATGCCAAAGTGATGATGTGAGAAACAGGTGTGAAGAATGGTGATGGAGAAAGATGAAGAGAAGATATAAATATTCAAATGTGTACGAACCAAATAGGAAAAAATAGAAGGAGCGGCTGCTGTTAGAGAAAATGCTTAAATATATATACAACAAATTTTTTTTTACTTACGTGAATTTAGCTTCGTAATGGAGTTGTAACTTCTTCTGAAATTCTTAAACTGCATATGACTTTTCAACCATTGGCGCTGAAGATTCTTTGATATTTCCCAAAATTCGCTGATACTAATTTTCTTGTTTTAAATTGACTATTCCATCTGAAAATCAGTTAAGAAATGAGAATGAAAATCTTTATTTCTTTTATCTAAAATACTTAGGTATCATGACAACAGAATAATCTTTATTTCATTGTTATTCGCTTAACAAATTTTGAAAGAATACTATTAGGAATATTAGGAAAGAATTGTAAGGTAAGAAGAATATTGAAAGAATAATATTAGGAATATTAGGAAACGTCGGCACACAATAAATAAGTTACACTTATTTAGGTGTCTTTATTGACTGCTCCCCCAACTATTTCTTCCTTATAATATTAGGAATATTTTGAGCAGGTACGCCTCGCGCATCTTATTGCCTCGTAGAGGAGCGGCTCATTGGTGGCAGATCTGGGGATAGTCGGTGGAAATTCCCTGCAAGTCCGATGGACTCACTGACCAACAATGTGAGCGCCCCCCCCCACCAGGCTACATGGCCCTACTTACATTATGTTTTACTTAAAAAATATCTCTAATAGTCATGGATCTTTCTAAGATAAAAGGCTCGTTATCCGAAGGTAAACTATTCCCCCGTTCGGTCTAAATATATAAAAGAGAGTGACGTTAGTTATACCGCTTATAAATCAAGAAAGCCTGGACCGATTTCGATGATTCGCACTAATTCGTACTGGTCTCCGGCCAAATAAGAAGAAAATTCTGAAAAAAAATATGAAGAAAATTCATTTTCCCATAAATTTTGTATGGAGCGATTTTACGACACCATCTTCATGATAGATGACGTTTATGTTTTTTTTGACAGTTTTTGCCATTATCATTTTGCGGGCCATAAATACAATTGTAATGTTTCCTGAAGTATTTAGTATCAAATTACAGCAATTGAAATAAATTATAATTATAATTGTAATTGCGTTTTGTCCGACTCTGATGTAGGATTTTACTTGGCTGTCAGTCAACCCATCTACTGGGTCATTTCATATGAAATGATCATTTTTATTATTTCCGAAATTCAAAGCGGAATCAGTGGACTTCTGTTATTTACTATGCTAATGTTTTTTTATTGTAATGAGCTTTTAATCCTTTTTTAAATAATATTCACTTTAACTACAACTGAACGAACATTGTTTAGTATGCCACCAAATGTGACATTGAAAACAAGCGATGATCGTTTTATTGTTTTATGAGTTTAAACTTCATCACCGCGCTCGGGGAAGGGTGTTGTAACAAACTAACGACTTAACAACGACGAATGTTGGTTTGAGAAATTTTATAAACAAAAAAATTGGTTCTTGTGTATTGGTAAATGGCAGGAATAAATCATTTCTCCTTTCTACTACGATATGAAACCATTACATCCAAATCGCATTTCAGGAATATTGAAAATTCAACAAAAAATTATTTTAAAAAAAACATGCATTATTTAATTCAACCAAAACAAGTGCTACAGAAGGCTTAGTTCAAAAATCCATATTTTTGAGTTATTTCATTGTTCTTTTGAAGGAGCTATACCTGTACAGCTGATATGTGTTGACATTTTTTCTTAATGAGTTTTGATGAATTTCCTATCTTCGTGTTACATTCACGTGAAAATAATATTATTTTAGTTTTGTTCAACATAGTAGTGAAAAATTTGTGGCAAACTTCCAGCGGATGGATGACACCTAACGATGCACGTGAATTTTTGTTCTTTCTGCCTCTGATAGCTGAAGCGACCTTGTCAACTAGCTTCTAATCCCATCAGAGACCAATCACGTTTTTGTGCTTTGCGAGTATATAAACCCATGAGGTTATCGAATGCTTCCTCTTCTAATTAATTGGGTCGTGTTATTTCTGACCGTGATTTCTCTTCCAAATCCTTATCAGTCTTAATTACTTTTGTTAATATAATGAAGCCTGATCAGCTAGTGGTAAATTCTAATTAATGAGTTGTAACGAGGAACATTATTACAGAATGGGAGAAGGGGAAAATTAGCATTTCCCAGCAATGTTCACTGTATTCCCCTTCTTGCCGATTCCGATTGAATATTGTATCGATTAAATCCAAATTTCTTGACATACCAAGGGGTCCCCGATATTTCTATAACTCCTGCCAGAATCAACAGAACTCCGCGTTCTGGAGACGAGGTACGATGTTCTCTTCGTCCTGTCTTTAACTTATCATCATCACAAAAATTATGAATGCTTGTGGATTAGACGGTACATGTGCTTTTAACTTTTTTTTTTACCCCCTTGGTTTTTATTATGTTTGATAACATTTAGTAGTCATATGATATAAGGGATCTCTTTTACTGCACCTGGTGCATTTTAAGATAGGAATATGGATAGGATATTATGGATTACAATGGAATGGTAGGAGTGGGGGATCTAGTGATGGGGCTCACTAGTTATTTCTGATTGGAGTTAGTAGTTTTCTCAGTCCATGGTGAGTGTCTGCATCATTTGCCAGCGCTAAGGTCGGCCTGTTGGTTTAAGAGTGTTGAACAGAGGTTGGGTTCGTGCAGTGTTGGAGGCTATCAAAGAATTTGATATGCCTCCGTGTGATGAAGTCCGTTACCGTTGGGAGTCCGAGGGTGTCGTGAATTATGTCTGATTTTGTCCTTTGTAAGAGACGTGTGCCTTACTATACACCTCAGTATATAGTTTTGGAATTGTTGGAGCATTTTTGAAGTTGTTGGTGAAATGTTATTCAACATAGGCGCCCGATAAAGGAGTGCCGGTCTAATCACTGCCTTATAGATCATTAGTTTGAGGCGGAGTGATAAGTTCGGTGAGGTTAAAAGGTGATTAAGAGTTGGTTCTAACCGAACTGATTTTCTTGTTACAGCGAAAAACGGTAATCAGCCAGTCGACTATCGGCCTATTAGTTTGCTTCCGCACATGAGCAAAGTTGTTGAGAAAATTATCCTTAATTATCTCAAAACTTACTGCTCAGAAGCAGCGTTAATCCCACAGGAACAGACCGGCTTCCAGGCCGGACTGTTCCTGGACCACCATTTGGCGAAGCTATAAGCGGAAGTAAGCCAGAACACAGTTAAGAACGAGGCAACATCTTTGATATATAGGCTTTCGACTCAGTGTCCCATAGTCTATGTAAGACACTGCTGGACAACGAGTTTCCCGAACAGCTCTGTACTATCATAAGGTCCTTTCTGGCACAATATTCAATAATGGTACGAGTCGACGAAGAGCTGTCAAACAACTTTCCACTTACGTGTGGTGTACCTCAAGGGTCGTGCTATGACCGGTACTATTCTCATTTTATACGGCTGAAATCGTTTGTTCCAAAGCTACTGTGGCATGACATCACCATCTACACCCGGGGGGCTCATTGAATGCAGACACGAGTTTCACGGCAGGTGGAGGTGGCATGTGAGGAAATAACTAAAAAACTAAAAAGAATGAATATTATAGTAAATTCCAAGAAGACCGACTGTATTATTCTCTCCTTCCAAAAGACTAAGCCCCTCACTACCAATATGTGCTTGTTTTGCATTATATATAATATACTGTTTCCCCAATTTGTAAATAGCGAGAACATAGCTGCATAATAAATATAAAGTTGTTGTAACCATATATGTACAACCCCGGTCAATAAATGGTTAAGTCAAAAATCAGTTTCTTGTTCTTAGAGAAGCAGAATCATTCTAATGAATAAGGACTCGAATCAGGCATGAAATGTTGTAATTGCCTATATTAAAACTCAATCCACGTAAACCAATGACACGATTCCGCAATACAATTAACTCTCTCTGGGGAAAATTCGACATAAACACTTATTCACTGGGGCTACAGATATAAACTACGCGTTCGTCAATGTCTAGTTACTGAAAGTTATTTCAGGTTTCAGAAAATTAACATTAATTCAAAATATGAACAGAAAATTTAAAAGCCTTCCTACCGTCCGCATGCCGATTCCGAATCCCACGTTGTAACTATGTTCACCTCTATATTGTACCAGATGTTTTTTGGTTGGACCCCCCTTTCATTAAAAGTATTATTGTAAGTTTTAAATTTTTGTAATTTCTTTTCAATTAAATTAACATTAAGAGTTACATGTTAATTAACCTTATAAAAGTTAAATGTTTTATGTATTTTATAGCTAATTTGAAATAGTTTCTCAAATCTCTTAGCTTTTGGGGTTAGGAAACCTATTTACTTTTTTTCTCCTCTCTTAAGCAATGACATTGAGACGAATTGGGGCAAGGAAACTACAGTTGAATAATAATTAAAAAAATAATACAATAATTTCCTTGTCTATTCCAATATGTACAATATTGATTCCATAAAAATCTCATTTACATAACATAGAAAGGAGTACCTCATTGTGCCATAACTAACGATTTATCGTATTGTTAAGACATGTGGTTGTAATGTACAAACATCACTATTATTCGTTAGTATTGCCAAGTATAAAATGTTTAGACTGTCTCAAATGGCCATTCGGTTGTATTGCCAATTTTTCCCGTGACGTATCTCCTCAATAATCTCTATGATCTGAAATTACACATAACCCTTTCGAGGTTAACTAATGCAGACTATTTGTGGAAGTATTATTCAATTTAAAAAACACCAGTTTGTGTTGTAATATTGTATAATATATATCTATATCTCCGTAATGGATGTTGATCAAATCAGCTGATGCTTGTATAACCTGTCAGGAAAATATTTTCGTTTATCCCTATCGGGTATTCTCAACTGGTCGGTTTATTACCTGCTACTAGTTAGTTACATGGAGTCGGCCTTGTGAGTGTGCTAATTTCGGGTAGTGTGATTATCGATTGATTCAATATCATCGAGGGGAGGATATCTATAATATAATTTTCAATGATTCAAAGGGAGGGGGGAGTATTCATGCATTGATTTATTTGTTTGTAATATTGTCTCTCATAATAAATCTACGTCAAATTCTACGTGTGGAATTCCGTCACCTTCATTCCAGAACTTCATTGCCACTCCAAAATCCAGGCTTCCGAACCATATAGCTTTTTTTCAGTGAATTTCAAAATTTTTTCATCCAATTTCATAATTTTTTTTCAACCATTTTCATAATTTTTTCAACCTATTTTATCAATTTTACCAATCAAATTCATAATTCTACCAATCAAATTCATAATTTTACCAATCAAATTCATAATTGTTTTCAACCGATTTCATAATTGTGGTGGTGTGGTTGTCAGGAAATCATATAACACCAAAAAAAGAGGCGGTACCCATTGAATAAGTTTGACACCCGACACTCTGGCTACAGTTGAGGAAGTAATTGAAGAAAACGCAGCCTTCACCTTAAAAGAAATAATAGAGAAACTGTCTAAGCGAAACATTAATCTTTCGATCTCCACAATTCATAGAGGACTATTTCAGTTGAAAATTATGTTAAAACGCGCTGCAAAAGAGCTTGACCGTATGAACTCGGAGTTGGTCATCAAGCAAAGAAAACAATACCTACGCTCTAGAGTTTGAAAGCTGGATACCTCAAAATCGTTCTCTCATCACCTTCATTGATCCGGATTTAACTTACATTTAACAAGAAACCGCGCTAGTTTAAAATTTAACACGAAAGCTATTGTGACTACGCAGACAGTACGAGGGAGTAACACACTCTCGTCTTTTCTATCAACAACCAACAGGTCGTTCAATTTTTTGTTATAGCTTCTGGAACTTGTAATAGTGATTAATGTTACCAGTTTTTGATTGAATTGCTTGAAAAACTTGATCAGCTTTCCCTCATCAATGGTATTCTAGTGATGGACAAAATAGCTATCCACAAAACTGAGCAGGTTAGAGAAGTTATGGGGCGATCTTCCCATATAATAAAATACCCACCACCATATTCCCAATGCTGAATCCGGCAGAGTATGCTTCCTCAAAAGTAAAATAAAAAAAAAGCAAGAGCGATGCTGTCTTCTGGCAGAGGAATACAGAACTTGGAAGAGGTTCTTGGAAGATCTGCATATATATAAAAGAGTTCGTTCTGACTGACCGCAGAGCCAAAACGGCATAAGCTACAGACTTGAAATTTAAACAGCAGGTACATTTTATAAGACCAACGCGCACTAAGAATGGACTTTTGAATATTCGTGCCCTGAGATGGTGAAAAGGGTGATAAACGTTTGTAATATAAAAAAATCATTTTTAAAGCGAGCACAATAATAACTTTTATTTAGCTTCTAAATTAAAAATAAAGAGATACGTGTTTTTTAATTTTTTTTAAATCGACCCAGAAAGTTTAAAATACGGGAAATCGTATCGTTAAGTTAGAGATGTGAAAATAAGTTAGCAGGCTTTAAATTTTAACTTATTTTAACTTATTAGGCTTTAAATGTCCAAAGATAACACACTTATGTTAAATTATTTATACTAATGTAATTATTGTTAATTTATTTATTAAAGTTAAAAGATGCAGGAGAAGAAAAGATTGAGAATGACACCATAGTGTCGAAACGTCTCTAAAGAGTGAAAATTAATGAATAAACAACAACTGGAAAACGGTTTTATTTCTCTTACCCTAAATAAATGAAGAATTAAATCCAGTTTAAAAAAAGAAAAAAAAATTATAAGTAGGACAGTTTATTAAAATTTAACAACAAAGGGATAATCATTGGTAGGCTGGCTGAATTCACAAATTCTTTAAATCATTGATTATAATAAGAAGTTTATTTATGGATTTCAAAATTCACTCTCCGTTTAAAATCAACTTAAATTTATGTATAAGGTATATAGTTATATTTAATACTTTATTTCATCAATTTATATGTATATATAAATATATTGTCAGAATAAGCAATAATTAATACATCCAAACCTGTTTCCAAATATATGTGTGTTATATCCAAATATGAGTTATATGATTTCCTGACAACCAAACCGCGACATCTTACAAATTATGAAATCGGTTGAAAAAATTATGAATTTGATTGGTAAAATTATGAAATGGATTGAAAAAATAATGAAATGGGTTGAAAAAATTATGAAATTCACTGAAAAAAAGCTTACAGAAGTACAGACCGAATAAGCGTCTTGTAGAAGCTTCTTTTTTTTTTATGTCAGTTTAACCTGAACAAGCATTTAATAGCCTGAGCCTCTCTATTCTTGACCTCTGATAAGACAATGTTATCGCTCCTCACCTGAGCACTAGGTAAAGGAGCTCACTAAGGCCTATCTTACATTATTAATGAGTTAATATATTGAGATCTATTGTAAAAATAGTTTGATATACCTGCCATGTTTAGTGGCATTGTTTCAATAATATTGAGTGAATGAAATATATCAAGAACTTAAGAGATAATATAGATATAAATATCAAGTCACTCACTTAGTTCTCATGTTGTTACGTATTAAAATATGCAAAATAAAAATAAATAATGTAGGAAGAAATCTGACTATAAGATAATAAAACAGTTTCATTGAGTTTAAACTGTTTATAACAATAATGATCTATCCCACTTGTCATAATCAAAATATAGAGTTTGTCCAGCTCATTTATGTTAATTTAGTAATTTTATTATAATGCAAATGGGAAAAACCACAATGCAAAGCCTTATGTTTCAAAAAATACACCTACTTACCAGTTGACGTTTCGCCTATTCAGGCATTATCAAGACACCAAATCAAAAAGGGGTTATGTGAATCGCATCTCGAAGAAAAAGGTGCAAAACATCCCAACGATCAACAGCCCAAACAGGCTCCAAACATGAGACAGCACCCCGCCTCTACAACTCTATTAATTATAAAACATAAAATTGAGTTGTATGTTGAACGTCTTGGTGGCGGGGTGCTGTCTCATGTTTGGAGCCTGTTTGGGCTGTTGATCGTTGGGATGTTTTGCACCTTTTTCTTCGAGATGCGATTCACATAACCCCTTTTTGATTTGGTGTCTTGATAATGCCTGAATAGGCGAAACGTCGACTGGTAAGTAGGTGTATTTTTTGAAACATAAGGCTTTGCATTGTGGTTTTTCCCATTTGCATTATAATAAAATTACTAAATTAACATAAATGAGCTGGACAAACTCTATATTTTGATTATGACAAGTGGGATAGATCATTATTGTTATAAACAGTTTAAACTCAATGAAACTGTTTTATTATCTTATAGTCAGATTTCTTCCTACATTATTTATTTTTATTTTGCATATTTTAATACGTAACAACATGAGAACTAAGTGAGCGACATAAGGCTTTGCATTGTGGTTTTTCCCATTTGCATTATAATAAATAATAGTGTTTCTTTTTGAGTTTTTGGCTCTATTTTAGTAATTTTATATTTATATAAATGCTAATTAAAAGTTCCATGTTTCTTAATAGTTCTCCTTATTTAATTCTTGACTAAAGACAGGGAAGCTTATGAGGTATTATGTTCACATCTACATTTAGTTTCAATACAACGATTTGTCTAGACTTTTACCCTTTTGCGTTGAACCTGTACGCAATCTAATGACATTTTATCATAACAGCTTATATTTATAGATCACCTTGTGTCATCCGATAAATATGAAATGTTGATACCAATCGATCCAACTTTGCATCATTAATTTGTGTTGTTCTCTCTTAATAAGTTTATCTCTCTATTTGGTATAATTAGATCGAAATGTAATTAAATCATTAATTACACGTTTGCGGATTTAAGTAATTAGTTAAAAATGTGTGTGTGTTGTAAGAATTCCTAATTTCATATATATATATATATATATATATATATATATATATATATATATATATATATATATATATATAAAAAAGGATGATCGTTGCACCGGTGTTAAGCCAAATTAAGGTTTGAGATTCTAGGAAATTGTCCAAGGTATCATAGCCTAACATAAGACATCCAAAGTTCCCTGCCTTAGGATTTTTTCCTTAAAAAATCCTTGTTTATCTTGTCCTTCGGAGGAGATACAAAATGTCTGTCCCTGGCCTGGGCGGACTCAGGTACTCGTTAAAGATCTTTATCCTAATTACACCTGTATAGGCCAACTTAAGGGCTTCAACTGTAGCATCATCCAATCAACCGCGGCAGGATAAAGTGACGTTAAATGAAACCAACAGAAAAAGCTTATGTGCTTAGAAGACTGTTTTAAAAAATCTTTTAAAAACCGATGAAATTATTTTATGTAATATGATATTCATGTTTTTGGTTTTTAACTGTGAATGTGAATTTAAATGTGAGCATAGTTCAAAATACTTTCAATCCGATCTAAATTTATAAATTGTAGATTTGTCTTTACACAAAGCTGAATAATAGATAATCGGGTGTACTCCTCATGATTAATTTTCCTCTCCGTTTATTATAAACTCAATTAAAAACCAAAAAACGATTCGAAACGATTCACACTCTTGAAATCAGATTCCTCACTTGGAAGTCTAACCATATTATTTGCGTGCCCTAATTCTTTAATCATTGTTTTTTTAAAACTAAATCTAGGAATTCGGCAAATGCCTATAATCCAATCTATATTATCTTTTTAAATAATGCTGGTTGATAGTTCCACAGGCAAGAGTGATACAACTACAATTTGCCAAGGGCACGGACACTCACTAAGGTTAAAAAATAACGGAGGAAGATGTAGTAGGTATCGTTGATCAAGATAACAATGGATAGGTTGCCACAGTACGTATCTATTAGTTATATATGAAGTTTTTTTTTTTTTTCTTAACCCCTATAAGTTTGAAGATTTGTAATCTGGGTTACGATTAGGTTGGAGAGGAATCTCTTTTACTGTACTGCGCACATTTTAAGAGGAGGATGAGAAGACGGAAGGTTCTAATTTCTTTCTTTATTTCTTAACTTTGGATTTTTCCGGTGATGGGGCACACCGTGTCCTTTTCCTTTTATTGTTTATTTTATTATTTCTTAGTTCAGGCTGAGACTTTGAACGTGATCTTGCCACGTTTGTGGCCGTCCTGCTGGAGTGAGTGTCCTGAAAAGAGGGTTAGTACTGTACTTCAGACTGTCAAAAAATTTGATGTGTCTGCGTTTTATGAAGTCTGTGACTGTCGGTAAGTCGAGAGTAGTGTGTAGGAGGTCCATTTTTGTTTTGTTTAATGTCGTGTGTCTCACTATGCGTTGTAGTACGCCGTTCTGAAACTGTTGGAGCTTTTTTGCTGTCGCCGGTGTGATGGTACTTAAAAGTGGTGCTCCGTAGAGGAGCGCCGGTCTTAAGATGCTTTTGTAGATGGTCAGCTTGAGGCGGAGGGATAAGTTAGGAGATGTAAGCAGGTGGTTAAGTCTGTAAGACTTGGTCCGAACCGCCCTGATTTTCTTCCTGCAGTGGTAGGCTAGTTTCAGGTGTCGGTCTAGTGTGACACCTAAGTAGACTATGCTGCTTGCTGGTCTGTTTTCGCGTCCCGCTACCCTATAGACCTTAGGGAGAGGGCGACGCTTTTTTCCCTGAAAGGAGAAAATTATGCAGTCCGTCTTTTTAGGATTCACTGTGATGTTGAGTCCTTCGAGCTTCTGTGTGATGCTCGCGCAGACCTCCTCCGCCTGCCGTAGAGCTCTCTCTGCGCTGATCGAGCTGCTGTAGATCGCTATGTCATCGGCATAGGCTGCTACAGCAGCTTTTTTGTAGTTGGCTCCAACAGTTTCAGCTGTGTATATTGAGAAAAGTACTGGAGATAGCACAGACCCCTGAGGTACTCCGCAGGTGAATGCGATGGCTTCCGATGATGTTTCACTGATGCGGACTGCTGACGTTCGTTGTTGAAGAAACGATCGTAGGACCGAGTAGAGCTGTTCCGGAAATTCGTTGTCCTGTAGTGTCTTGCATAGTAGGCTATGGGACACTGAGTCGAACGCTTCCGTGCAGTCTATGGAGATCATAGCGGTCGCTTCGTTCTTGGCTGTGCTCTGGCTCACTTCCGCATGTATCTTCGCCAGGTGATGATCCGTGCAGAGGCCTGCCTGATAGGCGGTTTGCTCCGGTGGGATGAGAGCTATCTCTGAGCAATATGTCTTGAGATAATTGAGGATAATTTTCTCAAAGACTTTGCCCAGATGCGGAAGCAAGCTGATGGGCCTGTAGTCTGCTGGCTGTGATCCCGACTTCATGGGTTTGAGTAGAGGAAAAAGAATAGCTCTCTTCCAAATGTCAGGAAAATATCTTAACCTGAGGCAAGTGTTGTATAAATTGGTCAAGTGAGCTATTCCTCTTCTTGGCAGTTGTTTCAGCAATATGGTTTGTATCCCGTCGTGGCCTGGTGCTTTATTCCCCTTCGTACGACGGAGAATCGCCTTCAGCTGCTTCGGGGATACAAACATATAGTTGTTTCCTGTCTCTTCGGTAGGTAGGTCTGTTTGTGCAGGATCAGTTCTTCTTGCAATGATTCCACCATAGTGATCTGAAAACCTGGTAACCTGTTCCTCTACTGTCAACAGCTTGTCACCGTCGTGGAGTAGTGTGGAACTTCTCTTCTTCGTGCTGGTTTTTAACAGCTTCCAGAATTTCCTGTAGTCACCGTGCGTGGACCTCAGTTTCTCGTGCCACTGTGCAGTCCTCCATTGTTTTATCAGACTGCGAATCTGCGTGGTAAGGGAATTTACCACCGATTTCGCCTCATAATCTCTGGTCCTATACCATTTATTCTTCCACTTATTGCGAGTTGCGATAAGGTTCAGAATGTGATCTGGCATAGGACGTAGAGCTGGTGGGAGTGGCCCGAACTTCGGAATGGTTTCGTCTGCGGCTCTTCTGATGGTTTCGGTGAAGAAGTCCACGTAGGCGTCCACGTCACTTCTCGTCAGGAGTGTCGGAACTGTTGACAGTACGTTATGGACCTGTGCCCTGTATGTACCCCAGTCTGCTTCCTCATATTTATACTTTGTCGCCGCCGGAACTGGTAGTTCCTCGTCTATGATATAGAGCACAGGTCTGTGGTCGGAGGTGATAAAGTCCATCGTTGAACAATCCACGAATCGATGCGGCTGCCTCGTGAGTAGAAGATCGATGGTAGATGTGCACGATGGCTTCGCTCGATGTCTGAAGGTGTGGGTGTTCGGATGTACTACAGTGAAAGGAGTCTTGATGAGTTTACTTCCGGCTTTGTTGCTCCTGATGTTGTTCCAGATCGGGTGCCGAGCATTTAGGTCACCCACTACCCAATGGTTGTTCTGCTTGGCGCACTCGGCTAATATCATCGAAAAGATGTCTATAGAAGACCTGGGTCTTCTATATAAACCTGTGATGATAGTGGGTTTGTCGAGTTGCACCTGTACGGTTTTGTGGTGGATTCGCGGGTCACCAGTTACCACTGGCGGAGGTAGTACCCTCCACCGAAGCCCGTGGCGTATGGCTATGATGACCCCTCCTCCGTCGTCTCCTGTGAGGGCGTATCCTGGGATGCGAATATGCCGGAAGTTAACTCTTGTATCTGTGAGGATCACTATGGTGGGTTGGGTCTGTGCTATCAACGCATAGATTTCCGTAATTTTGGGCATGAGCCCGTCAGTGTTGAAGTTTAAAAGTTTTACTGTCCTGTTCATTTTGTCAGAGAGTCAGTAATAAGGTTTATGAGTGTGTTCGTGGTGTTTGTTAAAGTTGCGATACTCTGCATAATGAGTTCCACCCATGGTGGGGGTTCATTATGCTGAGCCACCGCGGCGTAAGTCTGTTGAGGTTGGTCAGTGGTCGTAGGTCGGGTCTGTCTGGGTGGGGGTGGCGGTCGTGCGCTGGTTGGTCCAGGTTCTTGGCGCTGAGGTGGAGGAGCTCGCTGCTCGGTCTTCTTCTGTTCTGTCGGCACCGAGTTGTTCTTTCGCAGACCAATCTTCTGGCGCAGTGCCTCAAGTTTTTCTTGCAGGGTCTTCCTAACCTTACATCCAGTGAAAGATGCCACGTGCTGTTCCCCGCAGTTTGCACACTTGACGGGTGTGGTTGTGCGTTGGCATTCTGAGATGAGGTGATGGCCGGCACATCGGACGCAAGCCACCTTCTTTCCGCAGTGGTTCTTGGTGTGCCCGAATTCCTGGCACCTGTGGCATTGAACAATGCCGCTCCTTCCGCGGTACACCTTAACGCTGAAGCGTATCCGGTTAATGTGAGAGAGCTGCTTGATGTCCTCCATCTTGGTCTCAAGCGATGTTGTAATGAGAATGAGGGGCAGGTCTGTTTTCTTGCCCTCCTTGTCGCTCTTCTGCATCCGTCGTATGTCGAGGATGCCCTGCAGGCGCACGTTGATGCATGTTTTGATGTCTTCGATGTTGTGATCTATGTCCAGCCCATAGATCACAAATTTCCTCGTCTTCTGCCCTTTTCTGGTCGAATAGGTGTGATAGGGGCTCTTTGACTGTTGAAAGAATCCAGTCATTTTTTCGTGAATTTCGATAGTGCCCGGAAATATCCTTACACCATCTATGGTCTTCTGGATTTCAAAATTTGAAAAACCGGCCGTGTTCAGCTCTTGTACGGCCTTTTGTGTGCTCACCACACCTGAAACTACGATCGGGGGAGGCTTCTTCCGAATCGCGACAGTCGTGGTACCTGCACTTTTCGCACTATCATTGCCCGATATATCTTTTTCACCCAAAAACGAGAACGCGTTTGACGTGCTCGCACTGAATTTGGTTGTGGTATTGGCGGGTTTGCAGAACTTTTTCCCAGTTACTGTCTTCCAGCCATCGGTTGAAGTCTTCGCCTTGGTCTTCTTAGCGGCGGAGGCAATGGTGGTGGTAGAAGCAGGTTTTCTCTTCTCGGCTGTTGCTGCCTGAATGACTTCGGCTTCCATTTTGTCGGCCATTGTATTAGACGGGACGGACCGTAATGAACGCACCGTGTTAGGGGTGGAGTGTGGTTTTGCAAGAGCAACGCTGCCCGATTGGTCGCAAGGTTTTTGCCCACAGGAGACGTGTGGACCTTGTCGACTTAAGGCGCTAATCTTTGCAAGAACACTGGAAACTGAGGTAGCAAGATAACGTACGCACTGGTATCCTTGTCAGCGCAACGCTGCCCGATTAGCGGCTGTCTTTAGCCCACAGGATAAATGTGGAGTCCAGCAGCTTAAGGCGCAAAGCTAAACAAGAACAACAGTCACTCCTGAAAAGTGAAATGGATGGATAGGTGTCTTTTTAGTGACACCTATACAAAAAATTTCCTTTTTCCTTCTAACTTAACAACCTTCCTTCTAACCGTATGAAGTTATTAATATTATGAATGAAGTTATAGTATGGATAGCGGGGTAACTCAATGGGTAGAGAGCTGAATTATTAAGGTGAAGATCCTCAATTCAAATGCAGCCGTAGCAGTTAAATTATTTTAATCTGTTAACAGCTGTGGATGGACACTATGGTATCTACCAACTGGATAAAAAGTTTGATCTCGAACAAATCACCTCCTTGTTCAAGAAACAGTATGTCTACCATGTACTGAACCCATAGATTGAGGTGGTACAGGTCAATAATTTACATTGTTAAATAAATCACACAATTGTATATTTTTATTTTATTTTTATTGCTTGGTGCATTTGTAAAATAACAGAATGCAGAATGCTCCTACATAGCTAACTTAGAATCTAAATACTTTTTAAATATCTTATTCATTAGCTGTATCACAATATTTTAAAAATCTACAATACACTTTTTCAGTCAATCTTCCTGAATCACATTCATTGTTTCGAAAATATTTAAAAATTTAATTTTTAATTCCATATATTATTTTTTACACTTTTTTTATGTTGTTTGTACCATAGACAACAGACGTACTTTTAAATTGTATTTTATTAGTTTTTTTTTACTCTGGTATATGTACAGAATTTAATTCTAGATTTTAAAATTAAATAATTTACAGGACTTTGGAGAACTGGTAACTCCGATAGAAAGAAGAGGAAAAATAGAGATAGATATAAATAACCTAATTAAAATAAACAACAACGCGATTTTAAACAAGTCTTCGAATTTAACCTAATAGTACGCCTCATTTTCATTCGCATTTTACTTCTTCGTGATGGTCGTGGGAAAGCCAGGAGCCGTCTCCTCTCTTCTTCGCCGTCTCCAAGATGAGGCTCTCCGAAGGCTGCTTGAGGTCGTATGCCTGTCCTAACTTGGCCGCCAAGTCGATGAGGAGGGTAGTCGGGTTGGTGGCATAAGGTCCGATCTCGGCCGCCTTGTAGTCCCAGGGGAAGACGTGATGGTAGTTGTGCCAGCCCTCTCCCAGCGAGCAGATAGCCACCCACACGTTTTCAGTAGGTTTTATGCTTCTGAAAAACAATAATAACCAACTTAAATCATATCTATGCCTAAAGCTGTGATTGTGTAGTCGGATCCAAGAAGATAATAGAGAAATAACTTTATTCTGGACCCCAGGTCCCTTAAGAATAACACATTTGTACAGAATTTAATAAATATTTTTCTCGCCGAAAGGCTGTACATTATTAGAATAATACAATATATAAACATGAAAATAAATATAAACTAAAAAGAGAGGGGGAAAATACTATACAAATCTGAAGTCACAAGAATTAAGCTGAGAAAATTTAGCAATATAAAAAAATAATATCGTTATGAGTGAAGAATATTTACAGTAATTCATCTGCCACTTCCGATGAATATGATCTGTTAATTATTACTGATTAGAGAACATCTGTTAGGGAATTTAGGAGATGTAGAAAAAGATTGGATTTGTATGTGGCAGACGCATGACAAATGCTTTGGTTCTGTGGAACCGGATATGAAGGTTGAAAAGGCGAATCTGGTGCTCTGGAATTGGATAGAAAAATTAAATTATAGAAGGCTATAGATATAAGAAGAATGTTGTGAGTTGATGGTTTGATAACAGAAAGAAGCTAGGGAAGAGAGTAGAAATGAGAAAAGTGGAGAAAACTTTGATCCTCAAGGAAGTTGTCCGAATTTCTCAACAGATAGAAATCTGTTGGAGATAATTCTGGCGAATAAGGTGGGTGTGGAAGGTGTTCGTGTACCCAACTTCATTAGTTGTTAGTCACGAAACATGAGGTCTCGCGTTGTCGTGTACAGGTCCCTTCCCATTAACCGATCAATTAGTAGATTGGTTGTTAGATTGCAACATGTCAATATTGCTGCAGTACCATATTTACAATGGAGTAATGAATTAATGTGTGTTGCAGCTGTCAATTCCTTAAGCTAACGGCGAATGGTCCGGTCATTACAACACCCTTCCCCATACGCGGTGCTAATGTTTCTTGAAGCTTGATCTGCTGTGTTTCCAAATTAAAATTCATAAAAAACAATTACCCGAAAATCGTGTAATTCTATGGCCATAATTGGTTTCTATGAACATACTAAATAATGTTCGTTCAATTGCAGTGATAGTAAATAGTACCAAAAAAGAAATTGTTAATAATAGCTAATTAAAATTTGATAATATAACAACAGAAGTCCATTAATTCAAGTTGAATTTCAAAAATAAATAATATTAAAAACGGACATTTCATTTGAAAAGATCCAATAAAATAAAATAGAAAACTATTATTTTCTTTTTATTAGTTTTCCTTTAGTTTTGAAATTACATTTCAATTATTTTCACAATAGCCTTCGCTATATTCTTTTGATAACTGAAAGTGGGTTGTTAAAATGTTAATTGCTTTTTCGTATCATTACTGCCGGAGTGAAGTATTTTTTAAGAGTAAATTTTGTTATTAAAATGTTATTCTGAAGTTATAAGATTACTTTTAAGATGTTATCTTTTTCTTATGTTTTGGTTTTTGCAAAAAATGGTGTAACACAGGTTAAAAAACTTTGGTGATTATGTATTCATATGAAGTATTTTGTAGCCCTATGGATGTACAGGGCCAGGTAATTACTTTTAAACGTAAAGTTAATTGGATGAGGCTAGTAAATTTTGTAACGCATATATATTTAATTAAATATAAGTATACCAGATCATTTCTGAAGGTTATTTGAAAAAAAATAAAATATCATCCTGTGCTGCACAGTACTAAAGAAAAAGAAGGGTACATTTATTGAAAATCAAATGGGGAAGCTTTTCAAGATATATTTAAAGAGTTAACTTGGGAGTGTTTTTTTATGTTAAGTGGAAAGATTTCTTAGAAACCAGAAATATAAAAACTACAACAAAATCCGTCGAAAACGAGATCTTGAAAAGTTTTGAAACCATGAATGGACGTCTCATTAAAAATACAAATTTTTAACATTTTCATATAAATTTTTCAGATATTTGGGGCTAGAAAATCAAGTAGAGAGGTTTAACTAAGACATCAGGAATATGGGAAGCAAGTGATATAGACACTGGAACACACCTTTATTGGCCAGCTACGTAAGTGCTCAACATTAGCATAGTCATTACATTAGCATAATCAATGGTGACATTACTGAACAAATAAAAAAAATGTTTCCGTTGCTGTTCGATTATTATATCGGTTTGTTAACACTTTCAAACTGCAAATTTATTTATTTTGTACTTGAAGACAAAAATTATTTTGTGAAAGCATTTACCCACGTTTTGACTTTGAAGGGGGCTATTAATTTTACAATTCTAAAAAAAAACTGTCTGGAAAACCCAATTATATTTAAATACTTCATGTAAAACTATTATTCAAAAATCATATCGGTATAGCTTATTAAAAAAACTGAGAAAAAAATATACAATTAAGTATAATAGGGAAACTGCTTAGCCCATAGAAATTTCAAATTCTTTCCATTTGTTATTTGTAAATTAAAAGCAAATAATTAAAATAAATGAATATATATGAGAATAAAATTACATAGTTCTGAGGAAACGGGGTAGTGGAGGTTAATGTGCTTACTTTCTGTACTGAGAGTTCCGGGTTCATATCCAGCAGTGGCTGATAAATTATTTGATCTGTTAACAGGGAATGGATGAACCCTTTAGAATATACAGATCCTCCTGAGGCTCAAACAGCTTCTATATAGTGGTATTCTAATTGGGGAAAAAACTTGACGGTTGAGCGAAATCTAGGCGAGATCATCTCACTGAGTAACCACTGACTTAGAAATAATACCACATATGCCATATACTGAACCAAAGACCTCATTTTTCCTTGTAGATTTTCGAACTTTATCGTCAAATACTTGTTATAATAAAAACTTGTTTATAGGTTACAATGAACTATTTATGATACAAGAATAGGTTTGAAATTAAGTCCAAATCTCGAGTTATTAAGTTTACGTCTGGAAATCGATGTGCTTCTTAAATGATATTTATCTGCCCGGATTTGGTTTTAGGATTCACTCACTCTTGTCACTTGCTTATTTAGTTGCCTACTTAAGGATAGCACTTTATAATAATTTATTAAATATTATTTATCAATTACTTGTCGAAAGGCTTGTTTCCCCAGATGTGTGCTGCGCTGTTCACCGACCAGGTACAGTTGAGTAAGATGACGTACTTGACAACGCACACGACGAGGAAAGACATCTTCCAAGATTCTCCCCAAACCAGAGGTGGAATGATAGTTGGTAGAACAAATGCGATGATGACTTTCAGAGGGATGAAGTATCTGTTAATCAGAAAAAAATATTAGTTATTTTTAATTCATTAAGAAGTAAAAGTGGATAATAATAAATGTGAAGAATAAACATAAGTATGAATATCTTATGCTAATAATTACCTATACTTAGGTACGTTCGAACCTTTCTGTTGTTTGTACTAAACTCATATAACTATTCAATATCACGACTAGAGTTAAGACTTGAATTTTGAAAAATGAATATTTTGAGAGTAAATATACACTACTTTATTTGGGGCGACCTGTGGTCTAGTGGTTAGCATAACAAACAACTAAGCCCAAGATCGCGGGTTCGTAGCCCGACAGGTTGCCCTAGGATTTTTTAAAGGGAGTAAAAAATCTTTAGTTACGCCGTCCTTCGGAAGAGACGTTAAACGGGCGTCCCAAGCCTGTACGATGTCAGGTATACTTTAAAAATCCCTATCCTAGTTTAACCTGGAAAATCAAAATTTAGAGCTCCCACTGTAGCATCGTCCGATTAGCCATAGCAGCATAAAGTGACGTTAAATGAACAAACCTTAAACCCACTACTTTATTGTGGGAGTCACGAATAAATAAATCTAAATAATAAATAAAAGGTAAATAAATAATAACTAAAAATGAAATAAATAAATATATTATTGTACTATATATAATTGTTTTCAGTGATTTCAACCGTTCATAGGAAGTTCCCTTTCCTCCATCATTTTACTGTTTACTGGAAATTTATTTAAATAATCGATATCCTTTATTTCAAATCTCTTGGTTTCTAGATTTCATTTTTATACTTATTTATTTACATTTATATATTTATGTTATGTTCTTTTTAATATAAATATTGCTCAAAATGTTGTCCTCTTGCAACAATACAAGCATTACATCTTGCACTCACTTGATAAATTGCAGCTAAACATTGTTCTGATGATATTTGTTGCACTGCATCTGTGATTCGGTCTCTTAATTGCTCTCTTGAGTTGATTGACACCGAATAAACTTTCTGCTTCAAGGTTCCCCCTACGAAGAAATCCGTGGGTGTCAAATCAGGTGATCTGGGTGGCCAAGGTACTACTCCTCCACGTCCAATTCATCGTAGTGGATAATTTATATTCAGTCAAGCTCGAGCAACTCTGCTATAATGAGCTGGACATCCATCGAGTTGGAACCACATTTCAATCCGCTGTTGTAAGGGAATGTCATCTAAATAATTAGAAAAGTCGTTCTCCAAAAAATGTGTAAATGTGATACCATTCAATCTTCCAGGTAAAAAATATGGTCCCACCAGTAATCCGTTCCAAATTCCAAGCCAAACGGTAATAGCTAATTCATGCTGAAACCTATTATTAACAATTCCTCCTCTTGTAAAGGTAGCTTCATCGGTCATAATGGAAATAAAATATCATTGCGAATTTTTTCAAGAAACCAGTTACTAAAATTCAATCTCTTGACATAATCTTGAGGTAATAAATTCTGAACTTTTTGAAGATGGTATGGGTAGCGATTATCACCTTTCAAAGCTCGCCATATTGCTTGCCGCGATATTGCTAATGCAGCAAATACCCTTCGGATGATAGTCTCAGGATTGTTATCGAAGTGGCGTTGGACACAATTTTTTCTCCGATAATCTGCTCTTACTGCTGCCTGGAATTGGTCGTCTTCATTACGTATTAAGAATGACCCAGTCTCTCGTAGTCTAATAAAAGTTAACGAAAAGACTCGTAGATTAGGCACTCTTCTATATATTTGGAAATCGGCGCGCATACTCCCGCACCGCTTCTAAAGAATTACCGTTACAGAAACCATACACAAAAATCATATCAGCGTATTCAACATTAGAATATGTATGCGGCATTGTGGCTGATGCTATTCACAGAAAAATATCTAAGTAACTGACTGAAGACTGATTTAGGAATTATAATCCTAGAAGGAAACCAAAATGTAAACAAATAAAATAATGTAAAGGATAACATTAAGTGTTTACATATCTCACTGCCTAGCCTGACGAACTTTGAAAGGTGATAATCGCTACCTGTAACATTTTTGTTTTGTTTCTTTTTTTGCGATTTTCTCTAAAACTAAGCAAAAACGAGCAAATCTCTAAAGGACTTTTGGTCTTAGTTTTTCGGTCCCCTATAAGTTCCTGAAGTTTTGCCATTTAAATTCGGGGCACCCTGTGTATATATATATATATATATATATATATATATATATATATATATATATATATATATATATATATATATATATATATATCATTAAGTTTGAAATTTCTAAGTCTTTTCATTGATTTCAACAGTCCATATGAAGGAATCATCCCTCCGTCCTTGTTAACAGAAAAAAAAAAAACGAAATTATTAAAATACTAGTATGAAATAATTGATATTCCTTTATTTCAAATCCTTTGGCCTTTGAGTGTCAATTCAACCTACGGATTCACAGCTTTCGACTGATCTTTCCTTTCCCAATAAGGATGATCCTGATGGAATTCCAACTCGTCGTTCCATTTCTCTTGCCACCTTTAAACTCGGCTGTTCAATAACTTTCTGTCAATCCACCTCCATTTGTTTTATATTACCCAACATTTTTTAATTTTTATATATATATGAATAGATTTTGTACTTTTATGGTAACTGTAGTTCATTTTTAGTTTTTGGATTTCTCATCTTTCTGTGTATTATTCATATTAGAAGTCGGCTTGTTTTTTATTTGAAGACATAAGTATTCAGGACATCAATGCCATAGGTTAGTTATTCCGTTACGAATTGTGAATTTCACAATTATTTGTTAGTAATCGTTTTAACTATTATTTTTAAATAATCTACTAGCACTCTCCTCTGAACTTCTCTCTGAATTACACATAAAAATGCTCTTAGTTATTATTCTAAATGCACTTTCCTTGCAATAAATGCAGTAGCCATCACTGTCATTACTGTTATTAAAATTAAAATTAATATTTGCATTTAAAGTTTTGAAAACAATACAAATTAATTTTCATGTAGTAATACTTATGCTAATACATTCTTTAATTTGTAATTCAACTGATTAATTAGAACCTGCCTTCTCTTTTGTAAACAAACTATAAATAATTAGTTTACTTATTTATTGTAAATAATTATTTGTTTTTTATTTATTTATTTTTTTGTATCTTAAATCATATCTTCCTGTCTAATCTCCCCTAACCCTCAAAAGTTCATTTATTACAGCTTATAATTGCTATTTTAAAGAGACTTTTTCGGAATAAATAAAGAAGCCATTTTTTTTTTCGTATTGGCCTACTAAGGACAGCGCCATTTGAACTGTCCTCTCTTAACCTTCATCGTTGCCCATTTTTCCTTCAGTCTGGTGTTGCTTCTTCATTTCATTTCTTTCTAGTCGTCAGCTTTCATCAAAACTCTGGTTAGCATTTATTTACTTCCCAAGACGGTCGCATTCTAAAATATCCTCACAAATAATCTTCATCTCCTCTAAATCTTTTTCTACTTTTTTGAACCAGGCTGGTTTGGTCTTCTTTTCTTTGAAAAATGTAAAAATCCGGTTCATCAATTGTACCATCAAAGTTTCATTCCTAGCCAATGGCCATCAAATTCAATTCTCCTTTTCCTCATAAGATCCGATATTTTTGACCATGTATATACAGCTCACTGTTATACCGTGGTATGTATACACCTTAGTCTTAAATTGGGCCTAGAATTTTCTTCAAGACCTTCCTTATTCGAAGTGAGATTTGAATTCCTTGAAAAAAGCAATTATAATCAATCAAAGTTTACTTACCTACACTTTAAACAAATTTAACCATACTTAAAAATAAAAAATAAAACTTAATATACATGCTTAACTATTATGCTAGCGTCTTAAGTATTTACTTTTTAATTTCCACTTGAGACACTTACTTCCTGTGGAAAGCCAGAAGCGGATCCTTCTCGATGTCGGTCATGTCGACGGTCTTTCCCTTTTCGTAGACTTCCGGATGCTTCCTCATCATGAGCCAGCCTACGTGGGAGAAGAAGAACCCTCTCTTGACGTTGTGCGGGTCTGCGTCCGTCTCGGAGAACTTGTGGTGCACTCGATGGTCCCTCACCCAGTCGTACATACTGTTCTGAAAGCGGAAATAAAGTGTTAACAATAATAAGAGATAAAGGAATTTCTTAGAACGAGTTTACATGCCCTGAAGAATAAGAATATTTTATCTGTTCTTCAGGAGGGAGGTTGAGAAGAGATATATGCATAGATAAAAAATTTTTATCTATGCATATACAATAGATAAAAATATTTACTGGCAACAAGAGCACAATCAAATTTTTAAAAAATGCCAACTGTTAATATACATGTAAAAAATAAATCAAAGATTATTGAGATTTTTCATAGAACGGATTTAGCTTATCTAATGAATAAGAAAGAATGTATCCAAGACACTAGAATTTTGAGTTTGCTTAGTAAAAACCTTCATCACTACAGCACATGCAGGGGTTCAGTACATGATAGAGACTATTTATGGACCAACGGTTTTACAGGGAGCTGATTTGGATCAAGCCCAAACGCCAAGTTTTGTCCCATAATTAAGGGAACCCACTTCATAGAGTTTGAAAGAGCACCAGGAGGGGCCAACCGAATAAACAGTTTGTGTCGCAGCCGAGTTTGAACCCGAGACTTTTTGAAACTCGGCGCTCCATCACTAAGCCACCCCGCTCTCAAATAACAGAGCAATACTATTCAATAAGAATTATTTGACCATTTGATATAAATATGTCTTTGCTTTTGTAAGCATAATAATGATTGTTTAATAACATTTTTTACTTTAAAAATTAAGTAATTAATCTTTTGAAGAAATTTGATGTTTTCTTGGGTTTAAAATCCCCTCCCTTTATCCGTTTAATTTATGCACCGAAAAATGTTTGAATCGAGATGGAAAAATATCTCACGTATTATATTACCATAAAAATTAATGCACTACGTTCATGAATTCCTGCATGGATGTAGGGATCCAAGTAAATACAGTCAGGTAGAGAAATGTTATCATCTTTAGAATGTGTGTTGATATTAGGATAAATGGTTATTGGGGTCTATGACGATTAGAAAAAAAAAATACGAAATTCAACAGGAAATAATACGGCAGATAAAGGCCGGAAGTATTGATAATTCACCGGGCTCGACATAGAGACAGTAGCTTTGTTGCTACTGTTGCCCATCATGACCAAAGTTAGAATTTACAAAAATATTATCCTACCAGTAAATAGGTTTTTCATTTGGGTAATGGTGAAGAGTGTTATGCATGTAACGTGGCAATTAACATAAAAGAATTAGTCTTATGGTTTTTGGAAATAAAGTATTGCGTAGAGTATTCGATTCCTTAAGTATGTTACCAATTGAGAATTTAGAAGTTAAGATATTTCGGATTTGCAGAGCATGCAGCATACTAAGGTAACAACTAGAGTGATAATAGGTAGTATTGCGGCAGTTGGATGGGCTTGCAAAGTTGTTGATATTAATGATGAGTTAACTCCGAAAATCGTCATAAATACAGAGCCCACTATTAAGAATCTATTGGGGTAGGCCGAAACGTAAGCGGGAGGATTGCATGAAGGGCCATATGGGATTGGGTGGAAGTCATGGAATTATTATTACTATTATGCCCTTAAGATTAAGAAGCTCACCAACAAATTGTAACTTGATTTGATGAATATTTTACGTGTTCCAATTTTTTTTTCTTTTTAGAATAATGCGGTTCGGAATTTTTCCACTCATGTATTACTTTAGTTAATGTGAATCAAATTATTTTATTATATTATATTGTAAATGGGAGCGGGGTTGCTTGGTAGTAGAGGTTTGAATTCGGCAGTGGCAGGTAAATTATTTAATCTGTTAACAACCGCGGACGGATCTTGTGGGATCTACAGACTCTCCTGGGACACACCCATCCTTTATAAAAAGATGAATGGGAAAAAAACTTGGCGATTGAGCGTGATCACGGACAAGTTATAGTATTTATTTAGTTGATAATTTGCCATTGGAAAAATATAAATGGAATCATTTTATAATAATATAGAATAATTTAAAAAATTAAGGAAATCAACAATTTGTTTTTAAATGTGTCGCTGTACTGCCCAGAATCATATAAATTAGGTTTTTAAGTGAAGGTAAATATTTAAAAATATATAAAGAAAATAGAAAATAAAGAAAATTTAGCCTGAATGTAGAAATAAAAGGAAAATACAAAGAAATTCAATTAGATAATTTATTTTTTAAAGGAATGTTATATGGTACAGTTCAAAATGTTATGTATATTATTTTCTGGAGATTAGATTAAGAATTATCGGAAAACTTTTTTAATGCTTCCTCATATCTTTACATAAGCGTATTGTGTAAACTGTCACTCCTACTACTTTTATGTTCAATTGATCCTTTATATATCAAAAACCCAATCTCCTTTCAGGTTGTTTGGTGCATTTTGGAGAAAGATGTGCTAGGCAGAAATCAGCCCTTTTGTTTCAGAAAATCTTCGACATCAAGAAGCATACAAATATATCCAAGAGTCAAAATAGATAGATGGAATATAACAGAGCTAATCCTTTCTGAATTGAAAGGGAAGATTAAAATCATATTACGTCTGAAATCAGCACGGTGATTGGGTCACACAGTACAAGAGCTGCAAGATGACACCCAAAGGGAATCGCTGTATCTTATAAATGCGCCATTTATGTTGTGTGTGCCATACTATTTAAAATGACAGAGATTATAATGAAACCCTCGCTTAACACGGATTAATGAAAAGTTGTTCAGGCCAATTTCACTACTTCCGACGGCCTCAAGCCTTTTGAGAAAACTATTTTTTCTTCTACAACACTAGTTCAAGCTTAAAGAAGTGGCATTCTGTTTTTCGGATAGTCTCATAGATTCCCTAAGAGCTGAAGAATACTCTTGAAGATAAGAAACGTAACATAGAATTATTCCATATCTTTGGATGGAAGTTAGAAGAACAGATGTTCTTGACTTACAAGAAACGACATCATTCTAAAGATCCTAAATCCAACCTTGCCAATGAAAAAAATAAATAAAACCAGTCTTAAAAGGCTGCCTGGTTGAGGAAGATTTCCATCACACTAAGGCAACCGTTACTCAGTTTTAAGACATGAACATTTTTTGCCATTAATCTTAAAAATTGCTGTAGATAGATACAGCAATCTTCTAGACATTGCCACAATTATTAATGAAACTTTATTTAGCACTCAGTTTTGTCATATGAGAATTTTTATGCTCTCTATCTGATCCTTAAAGGGACAGTATCTAACAAGTACTTATGAAGGTGACATAAACTATTAATGAAAAAAAAGTGAAAATTTGTTTATTTTGATATGGGATGAAACACTAAAAAATATATAGTTTGGATTAATTCTAGTCATGTGAAGGTTTTGGCTTTGAACATTAAAAGGTCATGGGAGATTATTGCTTAATATAATCTGAGTTTTGCAGGAGTCACAACTAAGGTTGTTTTTTTTTATTCAAGGCGATTCTGAATTTTAAGACAGAAATTACAGATACTTTTTTTTTTTTTTTGGCTGGAATTAATAACGATGCTGTTCGGCTTGAAGAAGAAAAAAAAAAATCTGGTAGATTTCTTATCCTAGGTATCTTGGCTTGGATAATATATTAGATTGCAAGGTCAGTTGCAAACCTACTTTATATCTTCTTTTTGTTTCAGAATTGTGCAGGTCAAGAATGATTATTTAATCTAGCCTTCTACTGTTCTACTGTTAGTTTTTTCTATTAGCCAGGGTCAATCCCTTTTTGCGTATTAATTAATAATAATCCTGTAAGACGTGTTAATAACTAAAGGGTTACGTGACAAATATATCTCTTTTTATTATAAATATTTTTCTAGGAATGGTTACAACGATCTAGAATAGCTGATTTCTTGTCCTTCGTAAATCGATGATGAGACCATGGAAACACTAGAAGAGATTTTATAAATTATTTATATACGATTTTAAACAACAATAAGAAATTTGGTCTTAAATTAATGCACATTTTTTCGATGAACTGGAAATATCCAAGTGATTCATTGTTATTTTATCTTATTTAGAACAACAGAAAAAGCGCCGAAATCAGAATTGGTAATTATATTTTTAGTCATCTTGATTTTTTCTTTACCAGATTTCCTTCAAAAATGGATTTTTTTAATTTAAAAAATAAATGATATATACCTATTTATATATCTTTTTTTATTCTAAATATGACTGAGTTTAGACAATAATAATAATAATAAGTCTCAATCTGAAATTATTTTGGTTTAATTAATCCCATTGAATTGAAGGATAAGAGGAATGAAAAAATAATTTTTATTAATTGATTTAATTTTTTAACAATTAATTTAATGAACTTTTAACGGTTTTTAATTCAAAAACCACGCATTTTACACAGAGAAAAAAAATAAGATAAAAAGGAGACTTTTGGAAGCATTGTATATCAATGAAAAAATAGATAATATGGTGAATGACAGAAAAGAATCTAATGAAATAAGTAAATTGTATTCATTGGTGATTTTAAAGTTAAAAAAGAAATAAATAAATAGGAAGTCTACACTTATAGATAACACCAATTTTCAATATTCATACTATTCAATAGCTTAAAATTAATAAAGGGTGAAAACAGATCAATATATACTATAAATAAAATAATTTAAAAATAATTGCTCATTTGTATTGTTGGCTCTTCATGATGTTTATATGTTTTAAAAATAATTTAAAATAGTATTAAAGTATAAATAAAATAGATTATCATTACAGCCCAAAGTTTAATTCATAAGATTTGAGAATGACCATGGAGAACATTTAAACTCCAAGTAGAAATTTTTTTATAAATATTTAATGACAACTATATAAAAGGTATCTATACTTAATTGCAGTTTTTAGGACATATTTTTATAACTTGTGTATTTATTAGATTGTTGTTTTATTTATGTTGATAATTTACAGATTTATTAGTGTAATTATTCAAATAGTAATGGACTTAAAAGAAGAAGAAATATACTATGTAAAGAAAATTGAAAATGACTCAATAGAAGTTGAAACGTTTTTAAAATAAAAGAAAAAAAATGACTAGATAAAGGTTTTTCTCACATTAATGAAGCATTTACAAATATTTAGTCCAGTAGCATCCACATGAAAATTAAAATCAACTTTTAATGAAAATATGCATTTTATCAAGGTGAAAAAAATATGTTTTTAATGTCGCTGGCTAAATATTCTTGATTCGCATTTTTTCCCACGTATTTTAAACTCATGAAAAATGCATCTTTTAATTCCCATTTCGGGAATGAAAACATTAGTGATACCTTGTATTTTCACCTTTAATTAAAAACCTTTTATTTATAGTAATTTAAAAATTGAATTCCTTTTTTTTCAAATGGTAAGATTTGGCACTTGTTACGTCTCCTATTAATTAGGTTTGTAATGATCTTTAATTGTTGTTTATAAAATTACAAATACAATTTAAGTTACTTTATGCCGCTATTGCTAATCGGAAGATGCTGCAGTGGGAGTTCAAAATTTTGCCTATCCAGGTATAATTAGGAAAGGGGGGGGGGTACTTAACGAGAAGCTAACACCGCTTCTCTTTACGTTCCCTCTTTGGGAGGGCGTAACTAAGGATTTATTACTCCCTTTAAAAAAATTTAAGGTCACCATCCGAGCTACAAACCTGCGATCTTGGGCATAATAGGTGGTTATGCTGACCACTACACCACAAGTGAATACAATTAACACGTTTAATGGTATATTAATGCATACAGCTATATTAATATTGAGGTGTATTTCAATATTGATGGCAATGAGGTTATTATGTTGTAACATGTTAAAATAATAATGCTATTATTTTGAAATATTTTGGAAGAGCGTCAAAACTAGCGTTTCATTCTTCGAGGTTGATACTACATCAATTGTTTTAAAGTTTCTCCAATCTTTGTAAGATATGATAAATACATTTTTTTCGAGGATACATGAGACCGAGAAAGCATCCGATCGAAGATTGTTATCGATATCTCTAACAATGTTCGGATAACACGTGACTCCACGCTATTGCGTTTTCTACTGACCCAACAACTGTTCAAGTGGCTACGTGACCTGTTCCTCCCATGATTCAGAAACATGATTGTCTTCTTGCTGTGTCATCTTTTATTTTTAATATAAATATTTTTTTTAAATAATAGTTTGTTTCAAGTGGGTCTCATTTCACTACACAGCCTAATCAGATGAGGAAATATCCCAGAAAAATAAATGTAGATGTTTTTAAATTTAGTTCGCACAACAGATATCCTAAGCGATTAAAATTTGGTGGACAAACGAATAAAAGTTTCAACTTGAAAGTCAAACTTTTAAAATTTTTGTTTTTAATCTTTTTTTTAAATATTTAAAAAAAATATAATTTTTCGATCATTTACAAAATTACATTAAATTAAAATTTTGTTACCTGAGGCACTACGGGGCTGCATAATCCACGCGGATTTACTGGCATACTTATTATTTTGGTTTCATAAAAGGTCTTATGTCAAAGAAATTTCAATCATTTGAATTTCTAGACGGATAGATAATGTACTGCGATTTAATAGATCTGAGAAAATACCACCAACCTGTCAATAAGCTATTCGAAATGAATGTTTGTATTTTTTAGTGCTATTGTCACTATTTCATTTTGCAATCGTTATCTCAAATAAAAAACATCTTAGTTACCAAACTAATGTTATTTAGGATAAAAGTTTATTGTGTTAGGAAATAAAAGTTGCCAGAAGTAAATATGGCATATTTTAAATCCAGCTTTGGTAGATAAATTATTCCATCTGATAGTAGTCATGGATGGATACCTGTGCGATCTTTAGACCTTCTTGGGGCTCACCCAGTCTCTAGAAAGTGGGCACCCTTATTAAGGGGGAAAACCTTTGTAAGGTTAAATGTGAGGAAAAATTACCTCCCTGCACAATCGTTGTACTAGAAACAATATATACTGAACTCATGACCCTTCATGGGTTTTGATGGTAAGTGTAAGACTTGTTGCCGAAGTAATAGTTAACCACAACAATATACATATTGTAGATTACCCAACCAATAAATATTAAAGGCATCTTAGACACCCATGTGTTGGCCCTAGCTGATCGTGCCATCCACGTACGAACATTGTTATCAAGAATATTTAGAAAATATTGAGCTCTGGTAACAAAATAAAATCACTCGTCGATTTCACGTGAAATGACTGCTGCAGTACCCGTTATTTAGATAAGAAAAGAAATTACTATCTCTTATCAAGTGTTCTGCCAGGGTCCTCATGAATGATAATAAGGTGCCATTATCAACAGGTCAAGTGCCATTTCATCGCACTATGTCATAATCTTCACCATCAAATGCAGGCACAATTTTTTTTTTTTATGCTTTTATAAAATGCAATTTCGATAATGCTTTTTCCATTTATTTACTAATTCGATTGGTTTCGTACAATGTTGAAGGAAAGATTGAGATACCATACATTGTAGTTACATTTAATATTTTAAGACAATTTTTTAATTTTATTGTTCATACTTCAACTAAGTGTTTTTTTTTAAAAACTCGCCTTTCCTCGAACTTCATATTCTTTCCATATTTCTATTCTGGTCAGTTAATTGAGTTAAAATGAGTGGTTTGAACTGACCATTTACAATAATTTATGTAATAGCTGATTTTATCATTTGATGAAGTCGCGTTAATTTTATTCCAGGAAATTTTAATGTATGTTTCTAATGAAAAAAAAAACTGCATTACTAAAGTCCAAGAAGGGCCTTGGGTGCAGTACGTAATAGAGAATGCAATGTTTCTCAGTGGAGGGAGGTGATTTGCCCGCGATAACATTCAACCCCCAGGTTTATCCCCCGATTAGTGTTAACCACTTTATAGAGGCTGGATGAGCCCCAGGAAATAGATCTCACCGGGCCCATCCGTGGCTGATAACAGATTGCATAATGTATCTGCCTTATCAGGATTTGAACCCGCAATCTTCAGGATAGTAACTCAACACTCTACACTATAAGCCACTCCGCTCCATAATTATGTTCCGGAAGATATTAATTTTCGAGTCCATTAGTTACCTTTTGATAATCATAGTGTTTCGTCAAATAATTCTTAAATATGTTGTTAATTTAGAATTAGTAGTAGTTGCTAGTTATTGGATATGCAGTAGGCATGATTAATTAGAATTAAAATTAATTCTAAGTCACTTGACTGTAGTTTTTTTTTTAGAAGCTCCTAAATCGATTATTTGAGAACATTACAGCTTTTAAGTTCGAAAACGTATGGCATATTTTTTATTAATATTAAATTCTAGAATGAAATGAACTTCTAATGGACTTAGATGGTTCAAATTGATTTTTATGTCATTCTAATTGAAAACAACATATACAAAGTCAGAATTAATAACCTTAAGCGTTCATGATTAGAAAGCTTTCTTTGAAAAAAAAAATAAGAGAATATTTCTTGAAAGCTTTTACATTGTGCAATATCGAGCTTGTAAATATTTGCTTATAATTCATACCCGTTTCAGTTCATTTATTAATTTATAATTAAGTGCTTTTTAAAGCTATCAACGTTTTATAATTTAGAGAGAGTTTAAAACGTTGATAGCTTTAAAAAGTACTTAATTATAAATTAATTACTGTAGATCCGGGTAAGAAAAGCTATTTTAATTATTTCGGTATATATATATATATATATATATATATATATATATATATATATATATTTATGTATTGTATATATATATATATATATATATATATATATATATATTGTAAATATTTTTTTTGATATGAATACATGGAGATTTGAAACACAAAAAACAAACAACGTTTTATAATTTTTTAGACTACATCAGTAACAACTTGATGAAATTTAAAAAAATCACACTGCTTGATTTTTTATATACAGCGATCAGCCTTTATATTTGGAATGTCAATATTTCATTACTTCAAAATCACATACATATTTAATGGGCATGAAAATTGTTATATATGCGTATTGAACATATCTAAAATCCTTAGCTTATAGTATCAGGATACATAAGTAATTTAGATCATCACCATAGTGAAAGATCTAAGAAAATTAATAAATATGAATTAGGACATGAAAATTTCTGATTTGCTTATATCAAACTTCTTACAATATTTAAAATGTTATAATAACATAAGATATAAAATTATTTGTTGAAAAAATGAATAAACTGCATGTTCACTTTTCCTGGAGATATAGTCAATAGCCGCCTTAGGGTGCACCTACATTGGATCCGATGCGATGCGACGCGATCCTATTCTATCTCATAGTATGGTAAGCTGAAAAAACAAATAACTGAAATACGCAGTGAGTGCCTACAGTGGATCAGGTCCGACACGATTCTATTCTTTTCAATCCGATAGTGAAACTAGTCACTGCCTTCCGAATAAAATAATATTAATTTTATTCTTTTATTTCTTATATTTTATATATATTATAGTGAAATATAAATATATTAAAAATAATAAATAAATAATCTTAATTTTATAAATTTAAAGAACCAAATGTTATAACAATAAGGTAATATTACTATATTAGAATATTTTTGTCTTGCTGTTTGATGAAAAAACAATTAGTTTGGTTGTTTTTCAATTTCATAAAATAGAATTTATATTTTTTAGATATTCATGTTTTATATAATGATTTAATTTATTTATGGAATAATAGTGATATTTTTAAATCTATTTAGTTTGTAATTAAATTAACGATTGCAATTAAATTAATAAATAGGAGCGATTGCCGTCGGATGGTTATACTTGAAACCTCCCCATAATATCAAATCTCAACAAGTGTTTACTTCTGTATTTTTGTCGATCATGGATCTTTAATTGATCTACTGGGTGCTGACTTTTTTCAAAGGATTTAATGTGAAAATATTGAACAAGGTAAGTGTAATTACTTTTATAATACTGTTTGTGTGTAGTTGCTTCTTTATTCTAAAAACTATTGCGTTTTAAAATTTTCTTCATTAACAATTGTCATGAAATATGTTGATTCAATATGTATTTGTTGGTATGAACTGGCAAGAACCATTAATTAATCTTTCTCATGCTTTCCTTATGAGAATAATATGTAAAATAAATGAAAATAGTTGAAGTGATAAGTGATTTCAATTGTTAAAACTTTGGTATACAATCAGAATAATTGTTTGTAAGATGACCCCATATCATATAATTATGCATGAACCAATTAGCCAGTAAATTAACTATTAAAATCAGGTGGACATTAGGTTTACTAATAATAACACCTATATTATACAATTACCTACATTTGAAAAAATCCATTATGGAACTAGAAATAGTATTAATTTAAATCTTTATTTCACCAAAGAACAGTTCCACAACAGAATAAATTTACCTCAGATTAAATACATAAGTTTAGACTGAACAGAAATAATAAATATCAATTTTTAGCTTCTTTTGAAAAATGCTACAAAAGTGAAAAGTTCAACCTTTTGTTAGGTACCCAATAGATTTATTATGGAATACTTAAAACTAATTTTTATTTATCATTATATCAATGTCTATCTGAAAACATTGTTTTTTTCCAGAAACAGAAAGGAAATATGTTGTCCAATCAGGAAGTGGCCCTGTTCAAATATCCATTTTCAATAATTAGCAGATACTTCTACAAGTGAAAATAGATGGCGAAGATGACAATGGTTTTTGGGTTGTGTATATCAAGTATCAGAAGAAATTATGTGTATACTTTTCTAAATGGATGCCTATGATAATCAAGCAAGATATGACAATTTGGGAGTAAATACTGTATAATTAATAGTGGATATTCAAGGCAATTTAAGCTATGTATTTGAAAACACTACAATCTAAATTTTCAGAGGATCTTCCTCAATCACCTTAATTATTATATATAATATTATATAATTGTATTATTAAGTATTATATATTATTGCTTTGTATTATTATATCATATTAATATGTTATTATCTTAAACGACAAATATTATTTATAAAATTTGTACTGTTTAATTCTTCTTGAATTGTATTTTGAAATACCTAATTATGTTATTCATTTATTTTTCTATTTAGTGCTAATATTGTTATTAAAAAATGATTATCCTAAATTTTATTCTTTTAATTTTATAAGAATTGCAAACTTTTGTATATTTTTGAATAAATGATTTATTTTCTTCTATATCTGATTTATTTTCTTCCTAAACAATATTCTGGTTTCCTCTTTTCTTTATTAAAACACAATTAAAATATGCGATGAACTTTGAAGAATGTTTCTACCAATATTGCAGATCTTCATCAGGGTTAAATTATCAAGATAAAAATATTAAATGCAAAATAATTGCATATTCATAAATAACATAAATGATAGAAATTTTATTCAAAAAAGTATTTAGATAAAAAGATTGATGTAATCATAACCATAAGATGATTATTACTTTAATCATATACCTAATATTTTTAAAGTATTATTTGCATTATTACTGCTATTAATATGTATATTTTTTAGCATTATATTATTTGTTTGTACATTGTCTATTCAGCCCTGATTAAACCTGTAATGTTGGTCGAAACATTGATAAGCTAATAAATATATCAATTGCTTACTATTCAAGAATTAATTTTGGCCCTCAATCAATAGACCTTCAACATACCTTTAATTCTGAATGTGTAAGTGATATAAATATAATAAACCCTAATTTTGTAGTATTGAATTAGAGCATCGATAAAACATTGGACATTATGAACAAAAGGAAAAAATAGAATGCTAACCTATACTAAAGCTCCAAAATAACTGTATACTTTTAGTGTTAATTGTTACAATATTTACTTAAATGAGTTCAAAATATTAATCGAAACAAATTTTTATTTATATCAATGGGATAATAATGACAATAATAAAAGTCTTATATGAGTAATACCAGTAACCTATATATGACAGGATTGAATAGAACAATCAAGGATTGTAGAAATAAAACAAACAATGTTAGGTTAGAAAATAATCAAACTTTCATTTGCACCATTAACTATATTTTTAAATATTTCTGTATTTCCATGCTCACATAGTTAATTTATTAATAAACAATTTTCAAAAACTGGATATCTTGAGAATACTCAATGTAGTTAAAATGGTACTGAACTTTCATTAAAAAATCACTGTTTATTGAACTAATAGATGATCAGATAATGACCTACTCGTGTAAATCAAACAGAATTTGTAATATACATCCAATAAAGCTAAAATTATTCTGATAATTATGAAGGTGTAATGTATTTGATAAACTTGATCAGTTTGAATAACATTTTTTTAAACATATATTTTATTTCTGGATCAGAGCTAGTGTGATTCTATTCTATTCAAACCAATAGTGAAACTATAATATAAATATATTAAAAATAATGTTTTATAAATTTAAAGAACCAAATGTTATGAAAGTTAGGTAATATTACAATATTAGAATATTTTTGTCATGCTGTTTCAATATAAATAAATAATTTATTTTAAAAAAAATAGAATTTATTGTTATTTTTTTATATATTCGTGTTTTATATAATGATTTAATTTTCTCGATTGTGATAATATTTGTTTGATCACAAAATCGAGGCTCGTTTGTTTTGAACTAATTCTTTGTCTATTTTGTTGTTCATCTTTGCAAACGAGTATCAAAAATCAGAAAAGCCCTTAGCTCCCAACGTTGCCAACTGTTTAGCAAATAAATTAAACATTACGATGATAATTTTATTAAAAGTTAATGTTTCCAATTTTATTTGACGAATTAAAATTTTGTGTAGGTATATTTTTTATGTACATTTCTGATAGATATAATTTTATTCAACGGAAAAATTACCTTCGCTACTATATTTAATGGTTCATGAAGAATGATAATAAAATGTTTTAATGAGAATTAAGAATATTTAATTTTGATTTATGACGGATATTTATATAATAGTTGATTATTAAATTACAATGTACATTTTTTAATAAACATTTTTGACAATAAAGGTTTGTTGGCACACATGGTAACGGCTGGCTTATCGTATTGAAAACTAATGATTTTGAAATGTGAAAACCGCACCTGATCGTACAGTATCGCATCGGAACCAATGTAGGCGCTTCCGTATAAATAAACTATTTTGATTCCACGAGCGACTAAATCGGTCGGATTAGTCTGATAACAACGGACGGAGCCAATGTAGGCGCTCTCGATATATTTCAGTCATTTGGTTTGCTTCCGAATTCTGATCGCATCGCATCGGTTCCAATGTAGGTGCACCCTTAGGGTGCACCTACATTGGATCCGATGCGATGCGACGCGATCCTATTCTATCTCATAGTATGGTAAGCTGAAAAAACAAATAACTGAAATACGCAGTGAGTGCCTACAGTGGATCAGGTCCGACACGTTTCTATTCTTTTCAATCCGATAGTGAAACTAGTCACTGCCTTCCGAATAAAATAATATTAATTTTATTCTTTTATTTCTTATATTTTATATATATTATAGTGAAATATAAATATATTAAAAATAATTAATAAATAATCTTAATTTTATAAATTTAAAGAACCAAATGTTATAACAATGAGGTAATATTACTATATTAGAATATTTTTGTCTTGCTGTTTGACTATAAACAAATAATTTAGTTGTTTTTCAATTTCATAAAATAGAATTTATATTTTTTAGATATTCATGTTTTATATAATGATTCAATTTATTTATGGAATAGTAGTGATATTCTTAAATCTATTTAGTTTGTAATTAAATTAACGATTGCAATTAAATTAAAAATAGGAGCGATTGCCGTCGGATGGTTATACTTGAAACCTCCCCATAATATCAAATCTCAACAAGTGTTTACTTCTGTATTTTTGTCGATCATGGATCTTTAATTGATCTACTGGGTACTGACTTTTTTCAAAGGATTTAATGTGAAAATATTGAACAAGGTAAGTGTAATTACTTTTATAATACTGTTTGTGTGTAGTTGCTTCTTTATTCTAAAAACTATTGCGTTTTAAAATTTTCTTCATTAACAATTGTCATGAAATATGTTGATTCAATATGTATTTGTTGGTATGAACTGGCAAGAACCATTAATTAATCTTTCTCATGCTTTCTTTATAAGAATAATATGTAAAATAAATGGAAATAGTTGAAGTGATAAGTGATTTCAATTGTTAAAACTTTGGTATACAATCAGAATAATTGTTTGTAAGATGACCCCATATCATATAATTGTGCATGAACCAATTAGCCAGTAAATTAACTATTAAAATCAGGTGGACATTAGGTTTACTAATAATAACACCTATATTATACAATTACCTACATTTGAAAAAATCCATTATGGAACTAGAAATAGTATTAATTTAAATCTTTATTTCACCAAAGAACAGTTCCACAACAGAATAAATTTACCTCAGATTAAATAAATAAGTTTAGACTGAACAGAAATAATAAATATCAATTTTTAGCTTCTTTTGAAAAATGCTACAAAAGTGAAAAGTTCAACCTTTTGTTAGGTACCCAATAGATTTATTATGGAATACTTAAAACTAATTTTTATTTATCATTATATCAATGTCTATCTGAAAACATTGTTTTTTCCAGAAACAGAAAGGAAATATGTTGTCCAATCAGGAAGTGGCCCTGTTCAAATTTCCATTTTCATTGATTAGCAGATACTTCTACAAGTGAAAATAGATGGCGAAGATGACAATGGTTTTTGGGTTGTGTATATCAAGTATCAGAAGAAATTATGTGTATACTTTTCTATATGGATGCCTATGATAATCCAGCAAGATATGACAATTTGGGAGTAAATACTGTATAATTAATAGTGGATATTCAAGGCAATTTAAGCTAATATGTATTTGAAAACACTACAATCTAAATCTTCAGAGGATCTTCCTCAATCACCTTAATTTTATATATAATATTATATAATTGTATTATTAAGTATTATATATTATTGCTTTGTATTATCATATCATATTAATATGTTATTATCTTAAACGACAAATATTATTTATAAAATTTGTACTGTTTAATTCTTCTTGAATTGTATTTTGAAATACCTAATTATGTTATTCATTTATTTTTCTATTTAGTGCTAATATTATTGTTAAAAAATGATTATCCTAAATTTTATTCTTTTAATTTTATAAGAATTGCAAACTATTGTATATTATTGAATAAATGATTTATTTTCTTCTATATCTGATTTATTTTCTTCCTAAACAATATTCTGGTTTCCTCTTTTCTTTATTAAAACACAATTTAAATATGCGATGAACTTTGCAGGATGTTTCTACCAATATTGCAGATCTTCATCAGGGTTAAATTATCAAGATAAAAATATTAAATGCAAAATAATTGCATATTCATAAATAACATAAATGATAGAAATTTTATTAAAAAAAGGATTTAGATAAAAAGATTGATGTAATCATAACCATAAGATGATTATTATTTTAATCATATCACCTAATATTTTTAAAGAATTATTTGCATTATTACTGCTATTAATATGTATATTTTTTAGCATTATATTATTTGTTTGTACATTGTCTATTCAGCCCTGATGAAACCTGCAATGATGGTCGAAACATTGATAAGCTAATAAATATATCAATTGCTTACTATTCAAGAATTAATTTTGGCCCTCAATCAATAGACCTTCAACATACCTTTATCTGAATGTGTAAGTGATATAAATATAATAAACCCTAATTTTGTAGTATTGAATTAGAGCATCGATAAAACATTGGACATTATGAACAGAAGGAAAAAATAGAATGCTATTGTGAACCTATACTAAAGCTCCAAAATAACTGTATACTTTTATTGTTAATTGTTACAATATTTACTTAAATGAGTTCAAAATATTAATCGAAACAAATGTTTATTTATATCAATTAAATAATAATGGCAATAATAAAAGTCTTATATGAGTAATACCAGTAACCTATAAATGACAGGATTGAATAGAACAATCAAGGATTGTAGAAATAAAACAAACAATGTTAGGTTAGAAAATAATCAAACTTTCATTTGCACCATTAACTATATTTTTAAATTTTTCTATATTTCCATGCTCACATAGTTAATTTATTAATAAACAATTTTCAAAAACTGGATATCTTGAGAATACTCAATGTAGTTAAAATGGGACTGAACTTTCATTAAAAAAATCACTGTTTATTGAACTAATAGATGATCAGATAATTACCTACTAATGTAAATCAAACAGAATTTGTAATATACATCCAATAAAGCTAAAATTATTCTGATAATTATGAAGGTGTAACGTATTTGATAAACTTGATCAGTTTGAATAACATTTTTTTAAACATATATTTTATTTCGGGATCAGAGCTGGTGTGATTCTATTCTATTCAAACCAATAGTGAAACTATAATATAAATATATTAAAAATAATGTTTTATAAATTTAAAGAACCAAATGTTATGAAAGTTAGGTAATATTACAATATTAGAATATTTTTTTCATGCTGTTTCAATATAAATAAATAATTTAGTTTAAAAAAAAAATAGAATTTATTGTTATTTTTTTATATATTCGTGTTTTATATAATGATTTAATTTTCTCGATTGTGATAATATTTGTTTGATCACAAAATCGAGGCTCGTTTGTTTCGAACTAATTCTTTGTCTATTTTGTTGTTTATCTTTGCAAACGAGTATCAAAAATCAGAAAAGCCCTTAGCTCCCAATGTTGCCAACTGTTTAGGAAATAAATTAAACATTACGATGATAATTTTATTAAAAGTTAATGTTTCCAATTTTATTTGACCAATTAAAATTTTGTGTAGGTATATTTTTTATGTACATTTCTGATAGATATAATTTTATTCAACGGAAAAATAACCTTCGCTACTATATTTAATGGTTCATGAAGAATGATAATAAAATATTTTAATGAGAATTAAGAATATTTAATTTTGATTTATGACGGATATTTATATAATAGTTGATTATTAAATTACAATGTACATTTTTTAATAAACATTTTAGACAATAAAGGTTTGTTGGCACACATGGTAACGGCTGGCTTATCGTATTGAAAACTAATGATTTTGAAATGTGAAAATCGCACCTGATAGTACAGTATCGCATCGGAACCAATGTAGGCGCTTCCGTATAAATAAACTATTTTGATTCCACGAGCGACTAAATCGGTCGGATTAGTCTGATAACAACGGACGGAGCCAATGTAGGCACTCTCGATATATTTCAGTCATTTGGTTTGCTTCCGAATTCTGATCGCATCGCATCGGATCCAATGTAGGTGCACCCTTAGACAGACTATCGTTCATGACACATAGCAAACTGTGATCTTTAGAGTTTATACAAAGATTCCTGCCCACTTAAGATATCACTTAATAATACAACTGAACCAGCATAACATATATCTCAAGTGTTTGCTCAGCTGTAAGTACTAATTCACTGCTAACACGCTAGAATTTTTTTTATAACATTGTTTCATACATATAAGCGAGATATAATGTTAAAGTATCCTTTCATCCATCGGCGTTATAATTCTTTGACAACATGTAACACAACTATGATTGTTGTCAGTGAACTTAGCTACTTCAGTATTAATGTTTTTGGAGCTATCCAATCGATTACATACATATATACACTATTTAGTGTCTATTTGGTCGGTCTGCATTAATAAAAAAAAATTGTTTTAATTATCTTTAAAAATGTATATATAATATTAAAACGTAATCTGATTTTATGGTTTTGATGAGCCCTTAATTGACAAAATTTCCGCCATTTCCTTCGTGCCTTCTATTTCAAGATCGTTGAGTTAGAAGAAATTAAGGATTAGAATCTCTCAGTAATGATCTCATTATAATTTTTTTAATGTTTGCTCTCATTATCTTGCAAATCATTTTACTCATTTCATAATTAACTGTAAAATAATTAAGACATATCGCAACATATTTTTAATGCCCTGTTTGATTAGCTAAATTAAATTAATTATATATAGATATACAGGTTATCCGCGTTACACCCGAGAGATACCTTCTTGACCCTAAAACATGAAATGAAAACTGCGTAAACGAATCGTATATGACTATTAGATTAAATAGGATTAAAGAATCATGTGTAATTACTTAAATATATTTTTAAGAAGGGATCTGCATTTTTAGATTGATAAGGGGTGTCTAGAAATAAAACTTTAAAAAAATCACATGTACCTTGTTGGGATACATTGCCTAGAGCATTAATAAATACATTACGCTAAATCTTGATGTATCTCCACAGATACATTATCAAGAAAAGGGTTAATGGCATTTTTCAGGATCATAAATTTTTTTAATCTAATTTTCCTGATATCTATTTTGTTGGAGTTATTAATCGTGAAAGTTGGAAAAATATTTAGTTACCTGACCAGAAAGAGTGAACAAGAAGAGAAGAAGGATTTGAAAAGGCAGCTTAGCTTTGTAGGACTTGTGCGACCAAAGCCTGTGTGCCCCTCCGGTAACTCCTATGCCACCCAGCATGCACGTTACCCATCCTGCAAATAAATCATATAATTATTAATAAATATAAATTTATTTATATTACAAATAACTAATTTCTCTACGTATTCATATTCTATACAACTACAACTAGATAATTTTCAGTTGTAATAGGTTTATCAATTGGTTTTACAGTCAATAAATTATTATTATTTATCGAAATGATGGCACAAATAAAATAAATTTTATCATTAAATAACTTATTTTGTGTAAAATTTATTAGCTGCACCCGTACAACAATTTTTAATATTTCTCTTGGTATATCCACACATAATACACATTAATACCAAGGAGCTTCATTCGTTCGACGAAAGATTTTTTATTGAAAAGATTTTTAAGATTGAAAGATTTTGTAAGAGAAATTTTTTAAACCTCAGATCTGCGATACTTCCATAAAGTTTTCAATTGGTCATTCATTTAGTTTCGGCCTCACTTTTAATTTTTACAATCTGAGAAAAAGAGTACAGTACCAAACGTACTTGTGTATTCGACCTAGGCAATATAGGAAGGATCCTTGGATATGTTTAGGGAATGAAAGGAATAGCAGGAGAGGACGACTTCTAGGTGAAGGAAAAAAATAATAAAAAATAAATATATCTTTAAGTATCTTCGGGAAAAGAAATTAACCACAGATTGGATCCGAGAAATAAAAAAAATATTTAGAAATACACAACATAAAAGCAAAAGCAGCAGCACAGAGAGATGCCTTCAGAAAGATAGTGTTAGCTATAAAAGAACAGGCACAAAGTGGTCGGAAGAAAGAAAAAAGAGACGTGGTGAAAAGATGAGAGAGTATTGAAGGAAAAGAAAGCAACGAATCAGAAGGAATTGAAATTGGCATGTGGTCCCTAGGTGGCCAAAACGAAGGGGGGAAAAAATATGTACAAATAAATTTAAAAAATCCAAATTTTGATAGAAGTATTGTAGTTTGTTTAAATTTTCTAGAGATAAAATATTTGTAATGAGACAGCTGATTGAAATGTGCTGAGAGTCCGAACTTAACCTTCATCTCCTTGTAAAGATGGCAATCATTCGATAGTTTCAATAGAACAAAACAAAATGTAAAACAATTTCGTATACCTCATAATTAATAATTTAAGATTTAATGATTAATTAACTAGGCTCTAAGATATAATATTGGTAAAATAGTTTTCGGTGGAAATATAGTTCGCAATTGGCTATGTTGACTGGTGCATGGCAAGGCAAGATTGCACAATTTGAACTCTCCTCTCAATCTAGACTTAGATAAGGTCACTCCTGTGAAATCGCTCTGGAATTATCTGCATGCTTGATTTCAAGGAATATTCCATGAATTAAGTAATCTCTTAGTACCCTAAATAATGAAACTAAAACAAGGAGTCTCGGTATAAATGAGAAAAAGGATAAATGGACGGAACGAATATTCTGTTCACTATAGTAGTATGACTTAGCTAGAAGCATTTGAATAGTAAAAAGTTTTGTTTATTTAGGTTCAATGCTAAACGATGAGAGCATTCCAAGAAATGAAGTCAAGAGAAAAACCACGACAGGAGAGTGTATTACACCAAGTATTATATTATTTTAAAAAAACAAAAAAAAAACCGTACCACTACTACCCGTAATAGGTGAAGGGTCTTAGGTTTAGTTCATGTCAGAGACTGTACTGTTTCTGGGACAACAGTTGTGCAGGTAGGTGATATTTCCATGATCTCGTTCAACAGCTAGATTTTTACCCTCTATTAAAAGGGTGCACGCTTTATAGGAGCTGGGTGAGCCCCAAGAGGTTCCTCAGAAGGATCTGTAGGAACAGGTTTCATCCCGAATTAACTGATTAATTGAATTATCTGCCACAGTCGGATTTCAACCCAGGGCCATTGGCGCGGTAACTTAGCGCTCTACCACTGAGCTTCCATCCATCATTTTCAGAAAAAAACATATAAAACATCTGCTTTACCGTCTCTTCTAAAATAAGATACAATAATTTGATAATAGTGTCACTATAGGCATATTTCGAAATAAATAACATCATGTCTCATCGTTGACAATGATGAAAATAAAACATTCAAATAGAACAATTACTCATTTTTAATTTGCAATATATAATTAATAAGCGAATATTGAAAGATATTTAGAATTACGTGATAGTGTTGGCACTCTGTTAAATGATGCTTACATGACAGCAGGTTATCTCATTAATTAGTAACCAATGACAGACGATTCAATTAGAAACAATTAAAAATAATTAATTTTCATCTTTATTAGTATTCCATTTATGATCTGATTGTATTCATTAGTATTTCACTTATGATCTGGATGTATTCATTAGTATTCCACTGACTTAATCACTGAATTATAAAAAGGTGTTCTCATGAGGTTTAAATAAATAAAATGATGATTTTTTTTTTTTTAGGATAACACGATAGAGGTGAGGATAACACCAAATTCAACAGTTGTTATTTCTTAATTTTTCGTTAGATCAGTCAGGCAATGCTTTATGCTCCCGAAACTTGAGGTTCAAAACAGGGCGGAAACCATGAGTAATAAACCGGGGAAGAATCGCGTTAAACAAATTGTTAGCGAAAAATTAAAAAAAAAAAAATCAATTTTTGAAATTTCAGAGATATCCATTTTTTTCATCACGAACGCCTCGCTTATTTGATTTAAATTAATAAAAAAATTATTTTAAATTAAATATAATGGGAGAAGACAATGGCCCCGGAGGAGCTCAAATAAATAGTCATAAACTATTTATTGTAAACTGACGTTGTCCCACTTATCAGCTGTTCTTCAGAGCTAAATAGACAAAATACAAAATATTAAAAACTTAAATAATAGGAATAAACTAAGAAATAATAATTAAAATTGAAATAATTAACAGAAATTAAGAAAAATGAAACGTTAAAGTTATCTGTATTTTTATATCTTGCCTATCCGTCCCTGAAGGAGACCTGAAACATTGGATGTCGGTTTCTAATAAATTTGTTGATTGAAAAATTATTAATAATTGAAAAATAATAACTAAATTTGATTGAAGAATAAAAAAATGTATCCATCTGTAGTTATTCTAATTATTCATACCTCCCCCATTTGAATCCAACTGCCACCACGGGCACACGGAGAACATCGAACCTGAGGAAGCTAGGTGGCTGCAAACAATTTTTTAATTTATTTTAAATTATTCGGTATAATATCTTAGTGGTATCAAGAGAGGAACAGGAAGATGTCCAGCTGATCTGCAGTGGGGAGGTATTTGAAGTTGTGGAAGAATACACCTACTTAGGTACAAACATCAACAGTAGGGGAAGAATTGACCCAGAAGTAGCAAACAGAATATTCAATGCCAAGCAGGTTTATTACCCTATCTGCAACAGTACATTTGGGCATAGGGAGGTTGGTAAAGTAAAAAAATGCATATTTACAAATCAGTTTACCTCCCAATCCTCAATTATGGAAGTGAAAGCTGGGCTATGCTGGACAAGCAAGCTAGACGTGTGACAGCAGCGGAGATGAAATTCCTGCGGAGAGTTGTTGGAAAGTCCAGGAGGGACCGCATCAGAAATGAGAGGATAAGAGAGGAACGAAAAATTAAGCAAGCTAAGGGATTCTATAAAGAATCGACAGCTAAAGTGGCTTGACCACGTCTGTCGGATGGATGAAGGGACAGTGCCAAGGAAGGCCAGGGAAGCTGGAGGCGGAGAGGCCACCCCAGAGTTTCCTATCAGGAATACATTCAGCGCATTGGAGGGGAGAAAGGCAAGACCCTCCAGAAAATGAGGCAGCTGAGTAGGGACCGATAACCTTTTTTGGTCTTGATAACCTGGCCATTGCAACCTGGCTTGGAGTGTTTACTGCTATTGCATTTAATTATTTGGTACAGCATGTGTCTATTGCAACCCTTACTAAAATGCTGAGTGTCGAGGAACAATACGATAATGGTATAGAAAAATAATAAAGATTTTTGCATTCCGAAAAATAAAAAAAATTATGTTTAAAACAATCTTAAACTTTCATTTATATCCATATAATTTACGAGGCATCGCTGGGCCAGTTGATATATGTAATTGCTTTCGACATTTTCGTCGATCGATTTCGTGAAGGTCAGCCAAAGCAATACTTCGTATATATCGAACAAATATCAATTATTCGGTAAATGAGGGTTCGGTATTTTTAATATAACTTTATATCCTACTTTTTAAAGGCATTACGAAAAATATGTACATTTTAAGAGAAATAAATCAACTTTTTTCCAATAATTTTAAATCGATGTATGGTATGGTATTATCAATATTAAAATTTGAGTACTGAATTAACAAAAAGCTATAAAAAAAATTATTCAAGGTGTAAAAGTTTTCCAGATTTCAAAGGTTATTAGTTCAATTGTAATTTTCCTCCTTTTTTAATTGTTGTTTTGAATTATTAGTATAATTTATTTTGGAAAGAAAATAAATTGATTTTCAATAATCAACTTATTTTTTTTACCCAACGTATCATAATCAATATTATGATACGTTGGGTAAAAACTATCGGATAAATATGTTGATGTTTTTAAGAAATATAAGAGATTTCTCCATCCCTAAAATCCAGAAAAAATGTATAGGGAAATATATTATAGACTTAAGATATCTATCTGTATATTTAAACAAATATATCCATAAAGGAGCATCACTAACTATCCCTAATAGTGACAAGCCGACCCTGACCTAGCTCAATACATGGATGTTGACCGACTTGCTGGTGTCCTTGAACCAGGTTGTATCAAGTACGCCAGTGGGAATGACCAATAGAGGAATTTATATCTATTATGTAATTATTTCTAGCCTCTATCTGTATTACAGATGAAGGCTTCATAATCGACGAATATATCTACAGCCCGGTGAACAAGTGGCTAAGTCTATTTTTCTCCAATATGAGTTTCTTGTGCTTAAGTAAGGGGAATCGAGTTATTTTCGTATTGAATAAGGGACTAAGTAAGGCATTGGCTTGGAAATGAGTTATTGCTTATATTACAACTCCATTTAAAGCCAAAAACTACGAGAATGATACGATTCCGGTTATCTGAAAGCAGTTAACTATCTCTGGGAAAAATTCGACTTAACAACTTATTCTCCGGGGCGTAGATATAACAGCTGTATTTTTATTAATTGTTTTAAAAATAAATTGGCACTATTTTGTTTAATTTTTAATTCTGTGTTTAAGTTATAATTGATACGTTACCTAGGACTCCATCTGGACAAACGTCTCACTTGGAATCCTTATACAAGACTGAAAAGACAAGAAACTGCTCGACGATTTCGCCTACTTCAACATTTACTGGACAAACGTTCAAAGCTACCAATTAATTACAAAAGACTCATTTACATGACAGTTATCAGACCTATTTGGACATACGGAGTTGAGCTTTGGGGCTCTACTAAACCATCCAATTCATCTCGTATCCAATCCTTACAATCCAAAATCCTTCGTAAAATCCTCAATGCTCCTTATTATGTCATAAACAAACTAATCCATCATGATCTTAATATCCCATATGTTGCTGATTTGACCAAACTAGATACCTATCCTTCCATGAAAAGCTCCATACACACTTGAATCCGCTAGTCTCTCGACTTGCTTCCCATGATATTCCTGATAACCCTCCGAGGTTTCTGAAAAGAAGATGGCCTCGAGACCTTCTACTATAAAACTTCATTGGAGTGCTATCAATGGATAGTTTCTCCACAAGTGATTTTTTTGTTCATGTCCTTTGTTCATACAGCAGATTTACTTGATGTAATATAATTACAGTTGTAAATATCAATAAAAAAAAAAAAAAAGTTATAATTGATAGGAATATCACCAATTAATCTGTTTAACATGAAATTTTAATTTCTGAATAATTATTATAATGAATAATTAAACTTTTTTAATTTCAGTTGAAGTCACCAATATTATAACCGCTAAAATTTAAAGAACGTTTAAGATACGTATTAAATCAATTGATTGATAGTTTTGAAAATATTGAAATATAATAATAATATTTATTATTTTTATGGTATAATTATATATATGTATGTTCTAGATTTGTTTCAATTTCACTTACCCCACAACAAGACGGACCAGGTCACTTCGGAGTAACAAGTGAGCGTAACATAAACGGCGTACGCATGAATAAAAAATATAGATGCTATATTGATCCAGATGAGCTCCTGAGTTTTCTCGTTTTTCTGTTCACCCTCATCTGCAAAATAGAAAATTGTTAAATAGTTGTGCTCATAATAATTCTTAAACATGGTTCATTGCATTGAAATAATGAGTTTTAATGCTTCATCTATTTATCATACATTAGTTCAGTCCCACAGCAGCTTACTCTGGATACAGTACTGGTTTAAGTTTACTTAATAATAAAAATAAAATAAAGAATATAAAAATTAATATTTTATCAACTTTAAATTTCTAGTAAAGCTAGGAGTAAATGCAAGATAGATTAGACAAACTTCTGAAAGAAATTCGTCTTTCGAATAATGAGTCAAAGCTAGGCTTAAAAATTTTAATTTTAATAAATTTTAATAAGTCAGTTTTAATAATTCATAGATTATTTTACATATTCCGCTAGTTTTCTAATTTAAACACTATATTTTATTTACAGCGCACAAAACTTACACATTAAACAAATCCAAATTAAATCCAAACGAAGTATATGAAAATTTTGTAAAGTATTTGTAAATTTGTAAAATGTTGTCGTTTTAGTTGCTCTAATAGATTAATTAAATGATTAAGTAGTCTTTATTTTTACTCAAGTACTAATTATAATTATTTTCCTGAATGTCTTACGTAAGAATATATAGTTAGCTTCATACGAGTTGTTTATTTTAGTTTAGATTTTTTTAATATATTTTAATCACGATACTAAAAGATAAATCGACTTAAATATCAAATATATGTATTAATATATTTTAGATACAAGTTTTTTGATTCGTCACACTCATTTTAGAATTTTTTGGCTTTAGTGGTCCCATCAAATGTGTATACTGTCGGAAACTAGGATTACTTAGCTTTCTCACACTATACATTTATTCAGGAAATATCATAAACAGGTAAATAAAAGTAATACATAGCAATAATGTACACTAAACGTAACGGAAACGTACTGATTAACATTGAAAAATTATTATTTTTTTTTCACAATACCATCTATCTTATTAATATTAATAAATTATTTGAATGTCCACAAGATTCTTAACTTAAATCTAGTTTTCAATTACAATGCAAAACTATAAATATAATATTCATGGTATTATATATGAACAATACCTTAAACAGCCAACGATACTTAAATATGACTTTAAAAAAAAATAAGGGTGTCAAATTGTCTCTTCGAGTTACAACATATTTCATTTTGAATATTTTCAAAAACTCCACATTATGGTGAGCTTCAGTATGGAAAAGATAATGTAATATTGGGCAATGAGTAGATTTCGATGATCATTTCATCAAAAAATAAAAGTCTCAACTAACATTTCGGAGTATAGATGATAAATGTTTGCTGAAACGTTCATTTCTAGATGAAATGATTACCGAAGAATAATCAATTTCCCATAATTACATGTTCTTTTCCATACTAAAGCTCATGATACTTTATATTTTTGGAAAAAATTAAAAGAGAAACGGACAAATCGAAGAGAGAGATTAAAAGTTTATGAAAATTTATTATAGAGGAATCGCACATCAAATTTAATAGCATTTACGTCATTCTCATTGCAACAAATTACCAATATTCTTATCTAATATTCAATACGTGCTACTTGTGCTAAATCGTTTTTAATGAAATCTAAATCCAATTCAAGGCCTCAAAAGAAAACGGAAGCGGCATCTAATTGGGCTATGAGCACAACCCACGTCAGCAGAATTGTGTGAAGAGGTCATGGAGGAAATTTTGCTGAAGACGACTGTCATTATTTATTAATTCAACAAAAATCATTATTTTAATTTAATCGAAAATGTTTCCTATTAATCGAAAGTGTTACTACAAACTTGCTATTGTTGAGATAAAGTCAGATTGCAATTGCAAGCATATAAAAATTATTATAATGTAATTTCTTGAAGTTCCTTTGGAATTAATTAAGATTTATCAGATAATGCGCAATCAGTAATTGTTTTTTTTAATTTGATATTCAATAATCAAACCATAAAAAGCTTTTTAAATTAATAAAAGCACTTGCCTTTGTTTTTTCACATTATTATACATCTGTCATGTGAAATACGTTAATGAAATAAATTGTAACGAGTTAAAGAAAAAAACAACAACATAGTTTAATTAGAATACAAGGTGAGCCGAATCGAATTTAATATTACGTACGACTCATGTTTTTTAAATGTTGGGAGTTGATTTTTTTCAAGCGTTATCCGGAATGTTTCAGATTTATATTATATGATTTATTAAAAAAAATAATAATAAACAGAAGTAAGCAGGTTATATTATATTCTGTATTATACAGTGTATATACCCTGGGTAGTAATAATAATAAAATATTCGAAGGCCAGTAAGCAAGTTATTAGTTTCTGTAATTATAGAAATAAATTAGGCAGTCAAGTATTGGAGGCAGTTACTTGTGGAGGCTTGGATTTGGAACAGGTGGATGTATGCAAGTACCTGGCAGTAAAAATTAGTAATGACGACAGGTTGGACTCTGAAATAAACCAGTGCATAAGAAAACCAAGTAACGTATATCACCATTTACGAAATGTCATAATCGGAAAAAGGGAAGTGGAGATGAAGACAAAGATGACAGTATATAAACAAGTCTTCATCCCTACGTTGACCTATGCTGCTGAAAGCTGGCCTAGTATCAAGAAATTTGAGAGCCGTATACAAACCACCGAGACGAAATTCCAGAGAAAAGCTCTCAATTAGACGAGATTTGACCGAATGAGGAATCAAAGGATAAGAGAGGAGACAGTGCAGGAACCTCTCATAGACAACATCCATAGAACAGAAATAATGTGGTTCGGTCATGTAAAACGAATGCCGATAAACCGTCTGCCAAAAAGTGTATGGGAAGCGAAAACAGAGGGAAAAAGACCTCGAGGACGGCCAAGAAATAAATGGGATGTCCTGATGACGGAACTGGCGAGAAAGAGGGGACTCTTTCTGGGGGGAGCCAAGAAACTTGCCACGGATAGGGAGGTATTTAGGAGATGGACTCGGGCTGCCCCGAAACCGTAAGGTATAAGGGAAGGGCAAAGAAGAAGAAGTCAAGTATTGGAGCTAGAACCTCTATAATAACAAGGAAAAAAAATGTACTCTGACCGAATAACCGAAAATGTATTTTTTGAACGTTTGGGGTATGAAACTACAAGATCTATTGGAAATTGTACTGAATCAAAAATTTGAGCCGAGCGCCACATTCATAATTCGATTGCAAAGAAAGTATTCACTCCATTATCTGCTTTTCTAGTAATACAATGTAAGTAATATTTATAAAAAAAAACTATGTACTGCTCTAAACTATATAAGGTCTTGAATTCAGTACATACTAGGTAGTAGAGACTGTAAAACAACGGCCAGGCGTGGGGGTGACTTGTCCGAGATCACGCTCAACCGCCAGATTATTTCTCAATGAAAGATTCCCAAATATTAGAGGTTCGGTGAACCCAGGAGGGTCTGCAGACCTTTACCATTCCACGGCTGTTAACTGATTAAATAATTTATCCGTCACAGCCGGGTTCGAACCTTGGATCATTCAGCATAGTAACTCAGGTAGGCTGCTCCCAGGTAATATTGTTAACTTACTCTTCTCATGTTTGGTATTTAAAGTTGAAACAAAAATTAAACAATGGCATTATATTTAAATTGTGCGTTCTACAGGCTGCGAAACCTATGCCTACAGAACAATGGAAAATCGTCATTCACTATTAATGATGTCACTCGTAATTAAACAAGACCAGTAAGGCACGCCGAGGAGATGGTATTCCGGAGAATGTACCCCTCCCCAAATTTTATGATTACATAACAAGCATACTCACTAACATAAGATCTTAAGAAGTAGTTACGAGGAAAAATTAGATCCAATGAAAAACATACCGAATGAATCGGAATAACCATTGAAACGTGATAAGAGACTATAGGCATATGCAATTGGAGATGCTTTTTATTTTCTAATCCTTTTCCGAAAAACAACGTCGGTACTTTATAGAATTCCATCCATTACAGCCATATGACAGATTTTACATTTTCTTTTATTTTGAAGAGAAAAGACGTCTGTGCCGGAGTGATCTAACCACTGAGCTACCAAGGCTCGCATCCAAGCCAGAAAATTCATTCTCTTCAATTGCGAGAACATAGGGATATAGGATCAGTGAACAGAATGGATTTGTCTGGCTTGGATGCGAGCCTTGGTAGCTCAGTGGTTAGAGCAACGCGCAACAGATGCGGGCGACCCGGGTTCGAATCTCGGCCAAGACATGATCTTTTCTCTTCAAAATAAATATATATATACAGAAAAACTGATTTGCGAAAATATGAATGATAAATGACTAATAAACCTTAATTAATTCCTTAGGAGGTTTAGGTGAATTCATTACAATAATTAATGTAAACTTATAATGTTGTAATTCTTAATCCCAAAACAATATATTTTAGCAACATTTTACAGGGAACATGTTAGATTAAATGAAGATGATAATTATTTTTTTACTTCTTATAGACAAGTGTCTCCGCTTCAAACTATTCTGTTCACGTGGATTGTGCTCATACCCTCATTCGATGTCTCTTTCCTTTTCTTTTGAGGCCTTAAAATTAGACCTCGATTACGTCAAAACTAGTTTAATATAAGATATATATTTATGCACCCGTATATATGTATATATTATGGAATTATTTAGATAATATATGCGTATTGAATAGAGAACCCGATAGCTAGTAGCTCTGCAGTCAAGTTATAAATGTTGTAATTTACAGTAATTTTAACTGTGTGAAAAAGTGACTATTTTACGTCTTAATTAACTAAACAACTGACGAAAACCCAATATGCATAAACACTGTGTTCAATTGTCTTTAAGTTGAATATGAAGAAGATGCGGTGAACAATTACCGCATTCAAAATTATTTTTGTCCAAATGTATAAGGGATCTGGAAATTACCATGCATTTAACTTTAAAAATGAAACATCCTGGATGTATCGTGCAACAAGAAACGCAATTTTCCCTATTTTGAACCAATTTGGCCCATTTAAACTTTTTTTGAATTAGAGCGTCAGTTTGGAATTATGGTTGAAGAAGTAACACTGCAAATTTCTTTTACATATGAATACATGAACAAAGATAATAGAAAACCATCTGTCAAATGCAAATAATATTAAAAGTAGATGCATTCCGTATGACCGTACAAATATTCCCATAATAATTTCTGAAAACATTAACGGGATTATTTCGTTGATTTAAACATTTTTTTTCTCTCTATATATTTATCCACACCTGTCAATAACATAAAATGACAATGAGCAGATTTTCGGCCTGTAAAGTTACAATAAAATGGCATGATAGGCATCACGGAGGACAATGCTCAGCGGTACTCTCCCGTGGCTTGAATTGAATTCAAAGGAAAATAAAATTTATATTCCTTCAAGATTTATTGACATAAGACTGTCAGAAAGTTGAAACGATCTACATTTAAATAAAATAAGGTGATTATACAAATAATATAAATGTTTATTTGAAAATTTTCAATCTTAGTAGTGAGCTCATTAAAATATAAGTTGCCACTTGGTATTTTTTTAAGATATTGAATTTTTTGTACTAAATAAAAAATTAATTTTTAAAAAATATTTTATTTGCTTTATAGATTTAAAGAATAATAATTATTCTTTAAATCTATAAAACAAACATTATTAATTATTAATAGTTTATAAGAAAAATGCCAATATCATATTTCACAAAATTCTCTGTATTGAAATAATAATCCTAAAATCGAAATATTGGAAGAATATGTATCTTGTTTTATTTCTTAAGCAGGTGAATTCCAATTTTTCTATTTAAAATACAGTTAAACATTTGCTATATTTTGTTTATTGCAGAGGGACGATACGCGCTAGTTGTACCTCTAATTGGGGGTTTTCAAAAGAAGAATTAAATATTTATAATACCTTATATTGTATTTTGTAAAACGGCTTAACGTCAAGAAAAGTGGCTTTGTGAATTACCAATTTTTAAAAATTTAAGGAAGAAATAGTTGGGGGTGCAGTCAATCAAAACACCAAAATAAGCATAACTTATTTATTATGTGCCGACGTTTCGGCCTACAACGTAGGCCATCTTCAGGGCTAAGAGAGAGAAACAAACAGAAATATATAAAAACGTAGCAGTAACAAGAATATATAAAGTGGTACAGGAGTGAAAATAAAAATAGTGACTAGATATGATGAAATAGTGAATAGATATATGATAAATAAGAAAGAATATAAGACTGGTTACAGAATATAATAAACTTAAAATAGTGATAGATAAAAATAAAATTGTAGATGATGAACAGAAATTCTAATGGTGACAGATATAATAATACAAGAATACGAATATAAAATAGAAAAAATACATGTCATGAAAGGACAAAATCTAAACAATAATATAAAGGGAAAGAAAAATGAGGAAGTTAATATATAACTGTATACAGTTAGAAAGAAGTGGCATTAATGCAAAATATAATATATAAATATAATTATAAAATATGTATAAAACTGTATACAGTTACATATTATCTTCCCTTACTTATATTTTCTTTTTCTTTTCATTCTTCATAGTTCATAGTTATAAATACCACTATTTTCAATGTTTAATTTTTGAAATTTATCAAGCTTTTCTTTCTATATATGCTTGTATTATTACACTTTACCTATGTAACCCCTCATGTCTGGTATCTTATCCATATCTATTATTAAACTATTTTTTTGTAAATCCTTCATACTCAACCCCCCTTTTTCTATATTTTAATCTTCTCTTTTTGTATCTTTCTGTTTACCTCCTCATTTTTCTTTCCCTTTATATTATTGTTTACATTTTGTCCTTTCTTGACATGTATTTTATATTCGTATTCTTGTATTATTATAACCGTCTGTTATAATATCTGTCACCATTAGAATTTCTGTTCATCATCTACAATTTTATTTTTATCTATCACTATTTTAAGTTTATTATATTCTGTAACCAGTCTTATATTCTTTCTTATTTATCATATATCTATTCACTATTTCATCATATCTAGTCACTATTTTTATTTTCACTCCTGTACCACTTTATATATTCTTGTTACTGCTACGTTTTTATATATTTCTGTTTGTTTCTCTCTCTTAGCCTTGAAGATGGCCTACGTTGTAGGCCGAAACGTCGGCACATAATAAATAAGTTATTATGTGTTATTATTAGTTAAACTACCGCAAGGATATTTATTTGGTTCTCACCAATGCATATAGTGATTCATGAGAAAGGTTTAGGTATATAGTTTGTGAAGTTTGTATATTGGTAGGAATATATTGATGATTTTTTGAAGTGTTGAAAAAAGTCAATCCACCAGGATCGAAGACGTTGCCTAATCTATTTGAGATATATCAAAAAATGCATGGCGGAATATTCCTCTTTTATGGATCTACAAAAAAATTCTGTGATAGCATATATCTGTCTTTTAAATAGAGCTTGCTATACCAACTATATCTTCTAAATAATTAGTTGCGTACTATGTGGTATTTGGAAGTATTAATCCTTATCAAGTTAAATACTTTAGTTACCTTAAGAATTTCATGCACATTATTATTGTTTACAATATACAATTTTAATTAGAATCTAAGGAGTTATTGCAAAAAATTAACGCGCGTGAAAATAAATTAATATATAAAGAAATATTTTGTTTTGTTTTTATGTTTATAATATCTACATAATAAAATACATTAAAATACTTCATGCATTATAGACATTGTGTTGCATTTAAATCTAATCAACATATTCGATGCATCTAATTGATGCAACAGAAAAAAACATGTTGGCATAACTTATTTAAGTTAATCAATTAAAGAAAGCCTTGTTCACATACGACTTATTTAAATGTTTGAAGTCTTTTCTATAAATTATAATTAAACAACAAGGAAGTAGAACAAAGCTAAAAAAAAAGTTTAATTATAAGACATGACATTTAAATGTTTATATTTATTAATATATGTATGCTATTGATATAATATATTAAATATTTATTATAAATTAATTATTCTATTGACTGTCTCGGACGGGCTCAGTGGGACTACAGCTACGTATCCTTAATTGGTGATTAGGGGTGATTTCTTACAAATCACCTCCCTGTACAACCGTTGTCCTAGAAACAGCACAGTCTCTGCAACGTACTGAACCCAAAACTTACTGGGTTATATGTATGTATCTACTATGTTATAGTAGTGCAGTTTTTTTTTTTTTTTTTTTTTTTTTTAATCCAAGAATATGACACAAAACACCAAAATAAGCATAACTTATTTATTATGTGCCGACGTTTCGGCATACAATGTAGGCCATCTTCAGGGCTAAGAGAGAGAAACAAACAGAAATATATAAAAACGTAGCAGTAACAAGAATATATAAAGTGGTACAGGAGTGAAAATAAATATAGTGACTAGATATGATGAAATAGTGAATAGATATATGATAAATAAGAAAGAATATAAGACTGGTTACAGAATATAATAAACTTAAAATAGTGATAGATAAAAATAAAATTGTAGATGATGAACGGAAATTCTAATGGTGACAGATATAATAATACAAGAATACGAATATAAAATAGAAAAAATACATGTCAAGAAAGGACAAAATGTAAACAATAATATAAAGGGAAAGAAAAATGAGGAAGTTAATATATAACTGTATACAGTTAGAAAGAAGTGGCATTAATGCAAAATATAATATATAAATATAATTATAAAATATGTATAAAACTGTATACAGTTACATATTATCTTCCCTTACTTATATTTTCTTTTTCTTTTCATTCTTCATAGTTCATAGTTATAAATACCACTATTTTCAATGTTTAATTTTTGAAATTTATCAAGCTTTTCTTTCTATATATGCTTGTATTATTACACTTTACCTATGTAACCCCTCATGTCTGGTATCTTATCCATATCTATTATTAAACTATTTTTTTGTAAATCCTTCATACTCAACCCCCCTTTTTCTATATTTTAATCTTCTCTTTTTGTATCTTTCTGTTTACCTCCTCATTTTTCTTTCCCTTTATATTATTGTTTACATTTTGTCCTTTCTTGACATGTATTTTTTCTATTTTATATTCGTATTCTTGTATTATTATATCTGTGACCATTAGAATTTCTGTTCATCATCTACAATTTTATTTTTATCTATCACTATTTTAAGTTTATTATATTCTGTAACCAGTCTTATATTCTTTCTTATTTATCATATATCTATTCACTATTTCATCATATCTAGTCACTATTTTTATTTTCACTCCTGTACCACTTTATATATTCTTGTTACTGCTACTTTTTTATATATTTCTGTTTGTTTCTCTCTCTTAGCCCTGAAGATGGCCTACGTTGTAGGCCGAAACGTCGGCACATAATAAATAAGTTATGCTTATTTTGGTGTTTTGATTGACTGCACCCCCAACTATTTCTTCCTTAAATAAGAAGATACAGTCGACCAATTCTTCTCTAATTTTAAAAAATATTTATAATTTAATTAATCGTTCACGACAAAAGATTAAACAGAAATTAGTTGCCCGATCCGTTGCTTGGCACCTATAAATAATTACATCTCTATTTTTTTTTATAGAGAGATGCTATTAAAAAAAATAATTAATAGCAATATTAATTAATAATTAATAGTGTGCGAGTATCACTATTACAGTCACGGGGAATTCCATTTTTTATCAGATTATAAATTAAACATTGTTTTCGCCCCGTGGCTTCACCACCTTCGCCCCCTGGTTCGTTAATAAAACCCAAGCAGCTTTATTAAGAGAATTGTAACGCGGGAACCGATGGATGATATTCCGTGAAATATGAATGGTTTTTACATGCGCCTAAAAATGTTTAATATTTTACTAAAACCTTTTCTATCCATGAAGAGTCTTGGGATCAATACATGGTAGAGACTATACTGATTCAAGGATCACAAACGTGCAAGGCGGTGATTTGTCCGAGATCACTATCAGCCTGGTTTTTCCCCAATTAAAGGTACCCATATTATGCCCGAGGGATTCGAACGTTCGTCTTACAAATTCAGCACCCTAACAACTGAGTCAAAAAGTTAAATGCTTTTGAAAAATCTCGTTCGATGTTTTTATATTTAAAACGATGACCTGAAGGGATTAGGCAAAGAAGCTATGATACTAAATAATTAAGTAATGACTTCATCACATTTTACTTTAATTACGTTTTATTTAAAATTAAAGTACACGACTTAAACAACTATTTAAAATTATGATTAACTAAGTACTAAACATTTAGTTGACTGTTACTTAAAATAAATTAAACCAATATATACTGGAATATTAATGAATGTCCTATACTGGTGTAATGTAGAAAAGTGTCAGTTTCAATTATTCATTTTATTTTTCTAGATTTTTATTCATTTTATTATTTTATACTAATAAAATAAATAATAAATATTATTGTTGTGATAAAATCTTAAGATGTTTTTGAATTTTAAGATATATTTAAACCCATTCATGCAAAAAATGGCCAAGAATCTCATGCCTGAGAACACTAGGAGGAGACTAAAAAGGACGTGGATGAGGGATCTATTACAGTAGGAAATTAAAGCAAGCCAATGGAGAGGTACCGCTGGGTACTGTTCTTCGTCATGCCTTCCATGTCATTTTGTATTATTTTCCAGTCAGCCAATCTGCTGATTGTCAATTACTTGCATTTGACAAGTGTGGATGAAAAAATAAAATGAGAAGGTCACCTGTGGTCTAGTGGTTAACGTAGCAAACTAGTAAGCCCAAGATCGCGGCTAGCCCGGCAGGTGGCCCTAGGATTTTTTTAAGGGAGTAAAAAATCCTTAGTTACGCCGTCCTTCGGAAGGGACGTTAAACGGGGGTCCCGAGCCTGTATGATGGCAGGTACTCGTTAAAAATCCCTATCCTAATTAAACCTGGATAGGCAAAATTTAGAGCTTCCACTGTAGCATCCTCCGATTAGCCATAGAAGCAAAAAGTGGCGTTAAATGAACAAACAAACAAACAATAAAAAGAGAGAAAAAAAAAAGATATATTGTGAATCTTTACCATCTAAACGTTTGAAAAATGTTTTGTCAGGGAAATCAGGACATATAACGCTATCTCTTGGATGTTTTGAAAATCATTAATCAATTAGCGCTATTTTTTAATCTACCACATTTTATCTCTGTTTTGGTACTATTTATAATAGATCAGTTTAATTTGTGTTTAAATGTTTAAACTGGAGTAATAAAACTGAATGAAATACACTTAATGATATCCTCTTACCTAGGTCTCGATTTATCCCTCTTTATATTTAATTTTGAGGAATCCATTCGTTATTAAGCCCAATAAGTTTACAGTCCCATCTCAGTCGCATTAGTGCTATCTGTTCAATTATATTTCCAGGGCCCAAGTATTGCCTTTCCGCATTGAATAATTTCCTAATTTCGGTAGTTTTTCGAACATTACCGTAATTGTAAAATTGAAAGTACGGGGATTCATGCCATGGTTTTCCATCCACACGTGGGCTAATGAGCCTGGTTCGAGGTTCTATGGGCTGTTGATAAATTAGTAAAGGTACATAGGTATGGATGTGTTAATAGTTTTATGTTTTTAAAATTTATTGAAATCCTTTTTTTTTTATCTTCATTATTTGTCAACTGTTTCATTTTATGTTCTGTAAATATGGAGCGAATAATGAAATGCGATGGAGAGAAATGGACTATTTACCAGTATTTATCGCTATTTCGATCGTTTTTATTGAGACAATGTAATATTTGTCAGTAGAAATGGATTCATATACTTCAAAGTATAACAATTATGAATATAAAAGCTACCTCGAACCATAATCCTATTAATATTACAAATGCGAAAAATTGTATGTTTGTCTCTCTTTCACCCAACAACTGCTGGTTATACATTGGAACAGCACATAGGCTACAGCAAGGGCGGATTTATAGGGAGGAGGAGGGCACGGGGGCACGTGCCCCCCCAGACAGTTTTTTTATGTGCTGTGAAGAATCCATCTTAGTACATAATTAAAGGCAAATCACACGATAATAGTTTTTAAAATAACAGAAAGAAAATGAGTGAAACTATTGTTTTGATATCCTACTAAATTTCCTACTAATATTATAAATGCGAAAGTTTGTCTCTCTTTCACGCAAATACTGCTGAATGGATTTGGATGAAACTTTACAGTAATATAGTTTATACATCAGAATAACACATAGGCTGTAGAAAGGGCGGATTTATAGGGGGAGGCACATGGGCACGTGTTTCCCTCCAGACAGTTTTTTGAGTGCTGTGGAGAATCCATTATTGTACATAATTAAAGGCAAATCAGAAACAATATAGCATCTTGAAATTTGCAGATAGGTTCTTTGTATAATTTAAAAAGAAATTTGGATAATTCCACCCCCAAGGGTTCCCCCCTTAATATAATAGGGGTTCAAAGATTGTATGGAATCTGTTAGTTTTTAAATTAGACATTTGAAATTTTGGATGTACGAGTAACTTATAGTTAAAAAAAAATTAAATTATTTATTTAAAATGATCTGTCACGAATCTTTGTGTGGCAGACCAAATTACTCGGGAGCGAAGCCGCGGGCAAAAGCTAGTAATGATATAAATGCTAGGTAAAGTATATACTACAAAACTAGAAATACCCTATTCATTTTTGAGCAGTATATATTGTCCCTCTTCTTTTACTTCTTTAAAGTCATAGAAAATAAAATCTGTTTGAAACTTTAAAAATATATTATCTTGTTTATATATTATATTATTAATATTACGCGAGCGAAGCCGCGGGCAAAAGCCAGTTTTGTATAATAATGTTAATTTTACTTCGAAAACGTTTAAATTTAGAATAAATGCGAATCTATACGTATTATAAAATAAAGTCCTCCTCCGCGTTTGTCTTCCTGTCTGTTGGTGATAAACTCAAAAACTACCGCAAGGATATTTATTTGGTTCTCACCAATACATATAGTGATTCATGAGAAAGGTTTAGGTATATAGTTTGTGAAGTTTGTATATTGGTAGGAATATATTGATGATTTTTTGAAGTGTTGAAAAAAGTCAATCCGCCAGGATCGAAGACGTTGCCTAATCTATTTGAGATATATCAAAAAATGCATGGCGGAATATTCCTCTTTTATGGATCTACAAAAAAATTCTGTGATAGCATATATCTGTCTTTTAAATAGAGCTTGCTATACCAACTATATCTTCTAAATAATTAGTTGCGTACTATGTGGTATTTGGAAGTATTAATCCTTATCAAGTTAAATACTTTAGTTACCTTAAGAATTTCATGCACATTATTATAGTTTACAATATACAATTTTAATTAGAATCTAAGGAGTTATTGCAAAAAATTAACGCGCGTGAAAATAAATATATATATAACGAAATATTTTGTTTTGTTTTTATGTTTATAATATCTACATAATAAAATACATTAAAATACTTCATGCATTATAGACATTGTGTTGCATTTAAATCTAATCAACATATTCGATGCATCTAATTGATGCAACAGAAAAAAACATGTTGGCATAACTTATTTAAGTTAATCAATTAAAGAAAGCCTTGTTCACATACGACTTATTTAAATGTTTGAAGGCTTTTCTATAAATTATAATTAAACAACAAGGAAGTAGAACAAAGCTAAAAAAAAAAGTTTAATTATATGACATGACATTTAAATGTTTATATTTATTAATATATGTATGCTATTGATATAATATATTAAATATTTATTATAAATTAATTATTCTATTGACTGTCTCGGACGGGCTCAGTGGGACTACAGCTACGTATCCTTAATTAGTGATTAGGGGTGATTTCTTACAAATCACCTCCCTGTACAACCGTTGTCCTAGAAACAGCACAGTCTCTGCAACGTACTGAACCCAAAACTTACTGGGTTATATGTATGTATCTACTATGTTATAGTAGTGCAGTTTTTTTTCTTTTTTTTTTTTTTATCCAAGAATATGACACCTACTTCCGATTTCAGGTCACTGTCTTTTGAAATCAAAAGCGTTGGTACGAAAAACTCCCTATCAGGTCTATATTTGACTCAATTGCAAACCGATGTCAAAGTTTTCATTCCAAAAAAGGTTAATATACATTTGACGACATTGAAACGTCATTCGCGAGGGGAATAAAATTCTATTAGCTTTACGGCTATTTTAGTACCGCTCCAGTTATATTCAAGGGTGCCCGATAATAAAAAATACATTGAGTATTTTTTTTTTATGTGTATGCCTTATCACACCGCTCAGTGTGTCAGCAGCCTGTGACATTATTTAATGTCAAGTGTAGTTTCTTAAATTGACGTCACATGTATCATTGACCTATGGCAACTGTGTCAGTGCAAGCATAATATATCGAAACTATTTCTCATTTTTTATTACACTTTCCTAAAATGGCTTTTAGAACGTTGGAAAAATACTATTATATTATTCGAAATATGTCATTTTTTTGCCGTTGGTACAATATAAACCCATACTGAAAATACCAAATTTTTCGTCTCATACTAGTTGCAAATAAGTATTAAATTTTAGGATCTACTCTCTACGGACACAATCATTTTTAAAATGACGATATGTTTACTGTATGAAGATTTCTATATAGCTGCTCCAAAATATATCATTGATTAAATAAGATAATATTCATATTAATAATAATTATAATTATCTATTAGAAATTGTTGTGTTTTTAAAATATTCGATATTAAATATTTATTTTCTTTAAGAATTTTTAAAAAATGTGTACCACTACAAACCTGAAAGAGCCTACCTGGACATAACAGATACTATACTGCTCATGAGACAATGGTTGTGCAGAGAGGTGATTTGGACCTATTAGAATGAATCTTTTTAAATTCCCTGTAGGAACTTTTTTTTCCTACAAATTCAAATCTAGAAAGTAGGAATTAGAGACGACGTGACGTTTTCTCTATTTTATTCAAGAAGAAATGAATGAATCTCGGATTTTTTTATTTTAGATATTTCAAAAATAATTCAATTCGCCAGCCCTTTTTGTTAATTCAACAAACTGCAAGATGTTTTTTACACAAACAAAAATAAAATCTCCACTTTCATTTTCTTTCTGAACGCATTACGTCCGCCTTACAATTTATTTATCGTGTTGAATGACGTCTTGTTCCGAAGTTATTTTCAGTGGAACAAATTATTATAGATATCTTATAGATATTACGTAAACATATGTATGATAAAATATAAACTGGAATACATATACTCACGGTTGACATCACACAACCAATATTAGACTATTTTCTACAATAAAATTCCATGTTATTTTTTAACATAAATAACATAAATTTTTTCTCACGGAAAATTACGTCTGTGTTCCTCATATGATGTTATCACATTTTTTTTCATTGTGTATTGATATCAAGACATGTTACATTAGTCGTCTAAATATTTCATAATTTTTTTTTTGTATATAAGTGTATATACTTAGACACTTAAAACCCATATAGTTACGGTTCTTAAATTTGGCAATTCGTTTGATTTCAATAAACTATTTTTATCTCCGAATAAAAATTCGTATATTTGTACTGAAAGATAATAGCTGAAAAAGCATTGAGGTACTTTGCCTATATTGCCTGTTCTTCGTAAACTGCTTTTTAACTAAAGTCAAAACTGCTTTGATCTCATTTTTAAAAAATTTATCGTATGTTCATTTTATAGTTCTCAAAATAAAAATAAAACTTTTGATAAAAATATTAGCCGTTCCATGCACGAAGAGCGATTTCATCAAGTATTAGTTTTTACTTCAAGTTAAATTTTATTTATAATTATTTAAATTTTATATCGAATAATAAATTATTTTTATAATTAAATAATGTATTATTATTTTTATAAATTATATGTTTATTGGACATTATTTATGGTTATTTATAATTTACGACATTGTATTGGAAATTTTAGAAGAAATACTGTGTTGATGAAAAGTTTAACATGTTATTTAAAATGACGGGATAAGACCAAGCGAGTAAAGTTGTTGAAATTTAGAAATAATAAATATTTTTCATGACCTGAAAATAATGATATTATTTTTTACAAAACTATACCATAATAATAAAATATAATATTATATAAATTGTTATTTTAATAAAATCTGGCTGTCATTTTTACTTAATGACATTTTTTCGCTTAGGATCTTTCAAAACTATGTTACTTTTCTACTTGAAGTTTCTAAAATTAAAAATGACAATTTGCGGAGGTACATTATTGAAATATATCTTCGTAATGGTACTAGAAAAAAAAATGGTATGGGCTGCGTATGATCCGAAAATGGAAGTTTTAAAATCTGTTTGTAGATTGTAAAAACTGAAGGATTTTCTCTGAGAAAATTGGTCCAATTTCGCACCATTAATTGGAGGGGAAAACCTGACGATTGAACGTGATTTCGGATAAATCAACTTGCGTAATCCTTGTCCAAGAAACAGCACTGTCTATACTCCATACCCAACTCAAGATCCTCCATAATAATACATTTAAAATTTCTCATCCATCGCCATTTTCTTTATCTTTTTTTTTATTCAAATATACTTTCATTAATTGATATACATCAAGTTTAAATAGACAATGTTTGAAATACTAGAGATCATTAAAGAAATAAATGATAAAAGAGTGGGTTTTTTTCCATCGAAATAATAACTAACTCTCAGAAAGTGTTAAAATATAACAAACTAATTTAGAATTTGGAGAATGCTTGGTATTTAAGCATAAATATAAAAGGTTCTTTGAACTATAATATAGAGGTAGCGTAATACGTAAAGAGAAATACAACAAACTGGGATAGAGAAAGCCTAAAGAAAATGCCAGGATCAAATAAATCGCATCGCGTAATATTGGGAACTTGCCACCTCAAGCAAACATCTATCACATTCTATTTACCTACAAAAAAAAATACTCAAAGTGACAATGTGAGAAAATGTCAAATATTTCCTGTATCATAGGAAATAATATCAATAGATGGGTTGTATATAAATAGCAATAATTTATATAACAGACTTCATAGGATTAAAAAATTACACACACACACACATATATATATATATTTATATTTATATAATTCATTATGTGTTTAGAATTCAGGAAAAGAAGGATATTTTGGAAGAGAAATTATTTATTATTACTATATTTATTGATTTTTAAAAGAACTTCCTATAGTTGTACATATTGATGTTTAGACTTTTTTTTAATTTTTTTTTTATATGATCCTGATTATAGCTTACATCTTTTCTACTTAAAATCTGATCTATTCTTAAGTGAAGTGAATAAATAAAAAATACATTTAATTATAAACACGAGTAATTTTACAGTAAAATAGGACAATCCTTATAAGTTTATGTATGTAATATTATTAAATTTATTATTATGATCGAAATAACCAATACAAACATCATTTTATTTTATTTTTGACACGACATTAAAAAATAATAATCACAGTAAAATATTTCAGTTATTTATAATTAAGAAGAAATAGTGGGTATTTAGCTGCGATCTGAGTAATTATAATAATTAACTTTGAATTTTTATAATAAATTTCTCAATTCATATGATATTTTAGGAAGAGTATTTTTACGTATGCCGGAATCAGGTGAACATTCTAAAAGACTGACTTTCTTTCATATCTGTAGAATAAGTTTTAATTATGTACCTCTTTTATTTTTTTTACTAGATATAAATTTTTCAACGATAAATGATGTTTATAAATTAAAAAAATAATGTATATAACGAGTTCAAATCACTTTTGAAAAATATTTTTGAATTAATTATGTTGTTATTCTATGTTTTGTTTTTTAGTTTTTGAACTTTAATTATTGTCAATATTTGTTTATTATTTTATTTCTTTAAACATGTTGGCCTAGTAGGCACTAAATGCTCTAGTTAATAAAGAAGAAATGTGGAAGTTAATTAATAAAGAAGAAATGTGGATTTAGCGATTTTATCTCTGAATATAATTCATGTTCGTTACAACATTAATATTTGAAATAGCATATTGGTGTTATACTCAAAAATTCCTTTATTGATTTCATGTAGAAAGAATAACTTTTAGCTAGTTTTATTATTTAGCTAATTTTCAGTTTTTATTTAGTTATCGTTTTAAAACAACAATTGTTTTAAACATATTTAATTAGTCCTTATATATTAAGTAATTTAAAATATACTCCAGCAATTAAAGTACTCTTATTCCTCCATTTAGTTCATTGTGAATATCGCATTTTTTTTTCTGCTTATGTTTCAGCTTATTTCAAGAATTTATTGCAATGCGATATTTTGAATTAAATATTTCAAGATTAATTATACTACCATTTTGTTACAAAATCAATGAAATTATATTATTTTTTTTTAATTTGAAATGATTATCTTATCTTTGTATTTCACTTTTTACAAAAAAGCTTTAAAAAATTAAAATAAAAAACACGAAGGATCTTGTGATACCAACTCATGAATTTAGTTAGTTTCACAGATTCAGGCTCGACTCGAAATATTTTATGAATTTTCAACTTTTTATCTACGGAGGTTTTGGTAAAATTTGTTGAAAATTTAAATTATATGGAAGGGCATGAAATGGTGCAGTAAATTATGACTATTTAACACTTTTCTAAAATATATCCACTCAACCAATTCCACATCAATAGCAAGTGCACATTAGTTATTAATATCGCAAATTTTATGATTTAAAAAAAAATATATCTCCAGGAAAGTAATACAGTGCTATGGAATATACTAATAAATAAACGTGTTTTTTTTTAAGGGTTAGTTTGAAAATAAAACTCTTGGGAATATTATATATATAGTGAATATTATTTTTTGAAAATTGTTAAATTTTTATTAATAGCGAAGTATAGGTACTCTTAGAGAGTTAAATATCTGGAAAACTAAGAGGAAATTCATTGGTCGTATCTACCGCTCCGATTAAAAATAAAATAGTTCCTTTGAAAAAGTAATAAATTATTGACAAACATTTAGCGACTTACCTTTTTTGTAACTGTAGGAGTCGTCAATATAATCATCCCTCGTTTTTAATTGAAGCCCGAAATTTTGGAATATCCTTCCGAATAGTGTTTTCTCGAACATGGCTGCTGAGATGTGGGACAGAAGAGGTTTGCACTATCAGCAGCTACGCGGCCCAGTAAAGACTAGGAGGGGAGGCCACGATACAGCTTATATAGCAGTTTACCTCGTGTACTTGACGAAATTATTTACCTCTTACATAAAAACAAAAAAATTAACCTACAAACAAAATGTATCCCTTTGTAAAACCAACGCGAAGCCTATCTCAACGACCTTTTTTTTTAACAGTATAATTTTATTTAAATCGTTCTTGGGATACTTTCTTTGTTGACAAAAAAATATTATACTGGGAAGCCCTCGTGTATATTTAATTTATTCATTGTCAAAATTGACCTCAAATTATTATGCTAATTCGTTAATTTGTACTGTAAATATTACCCTCGTTTCATTTCATTACTATAATCTCCATAATTTCAAATAAATAATATTTTAAAAAAATATTACCTTTTTTATTAATCTTATGTGTCATATATATCTCAATGAGCCATCAATCTTTCAATGAACGAAATCTATTAAAAATGGCTCGGGTTCGCCCGATTAGTGCTTTAGTACCTCATTGTCTGTATGCCAAATGTAATTTTTCTATTCATGCATAAATGAATGATTACAAGAAACCCTCCTGTTGATCCTGACTGTGATGATGTTCTTGTCTCAAAGATTAAGCCTTGTGCTTGGCACAAGATGCCAGATATTCCAAGACATGAATATGAAAAAACTAATCATGAATATCGTGGAATAATGAAACAAACTCATTAACTTATTGTATTGACAATAATCCCTTGTGCAAAGTTTATATCTTAACAGATATTTTGAAGGTGGCGAAAATCGAGATCAATGATTATTTTTAATACATAAGTACATGTAAGTGAAGCTAATAAAAGGGTGTTAAAATTTGCTATTTTTTCATCTTAAAATTGATCATAAATTATGAAAGTTTGTTCATAGAATACCTATTACAGTTTAGTCTTGAGTTGTTTACAAAAGTAGTTTTAAGTACATTCTTAAAACATATTATTTAATTAGTTACGTCGACATGTATTGCAAATATTAGTAATATACTGTTTCTCTTACGGACCAATCTTTTTATAACTATCTCCCTCTAAGAATATTTTTCGGAAGTTAGGGCCTTATAGGGCTTCATAGGTGTCTCTAACCCTCAGTATCTTTTGGTTATGATTTAAATATCTATTTATTTTTCCAATTAATATCTTTAATTCATTTATCTATTAGTTTATCGATGTGTGTATTTATTTCGCAGTAATCATAGTAAACAATCAATAATGGTATTGCTTCAGGCGACTTATATCAGATTAGTAATGAGACGGACTACAGCAGATATAATTAGCTTTACTATGTTAATAATATAATATTTAAACAAGATAATATATTTTTAAAGTTTCAAACAGATTATATTTTCTATGTCTTTAAAGAAGTAAAAGAAGAGGGACAATATATACTGCTCTATAATAAATGCTATATACTTTACCTAGCATTTATATCATTACGGCTTCGCTCGCGTGTAATTTGGTCTGCCACAAAAAGTTTCGTGACAGATCATTTTAAATTAATAATTTTTTTTTAACGATAAGTTACTCGTACATCCAAAATTTCAGATGTCTAACTTCAAAACTGACGGATTTCATATAATCTTTGAACCCCTATTATATTAAGGGGGAAGCCCTTGGGGGTGGAATTATCCAATTCCTTTCTTAGTTCTCATTTAAGCTGTACAAAGAACCTATCTGCAAATTTAAAAATGCTAATTTCAGTGGTTTCTGCTGTGCATTGACCGCTGGGTGTGTTAGTCAATCAGGTTACAGTTTTGTATGAACTTCGCCTGTGTGGTGTGTGGAAAAAAGTAGCCTGTGTCCTTCCCCAGGCTTGAGATTATCCACATCAAATTTCATCACAAACGGATCAGCACAGCTGTGGGGGGACAAAGTGGAGACGGGAAAAAAAATCAACAATAACTTAGAAATAAACTTGTAGTATCTATAGAAAGATTTCAAAAGTATATTAAAATACCAAAACAATAGTTTCACTCATGTTCATTCTGTTATTTTAACAACTATGATCATGTGATTTGCCTATAATTATGTACTATAATGGATTCTCCACAGTACACAAAAAACTGTCTGGGGAGGGGGTACGTGCCCCCTTAATCCGTCTATGTTGTAGCCTATATGTTAATAATCTGTATTACTGTAAAGTTTTCCCCAAATTCGTCCAGTTTTTGCGTGAAAGAGTAACAAACATACAAACTTTCGCATTTATAATATAATAATAATAAATACGATATATTTAATAACTTCATTAGTATTTAATATACTATAATTTCTAATAAATATTAATGCTTTTTATAATAGAAATAATATTGAAATGCTAGGCAAAGTAAATACAACAAAATTAGTGGTATCCCTATTCATTTTTGCGCAGTTTATAATATAATTAACGAAAACAATATACCAAGACATCATTATATTTTATAGTGGAGAATGGAGATAGTTGGGGGGGGGTGCAGTCAAGAAAATAAATTTATATTATAGTATAAAATTATATTATAAAGAATATAAACTTCATACTTTATTATATATCTGTCATTATTATACTTTTCTTCACTGTATATGTTTTTATATTCTTGGTACTGTAATGCTTTTATATTGTTTGTTTTGTTTTTTTCTCATAGCCCTGAAGATGACCTACAAAGTAGGTCAAAACGTCGGCCCAAATATAAATAAGTCCTGACTTATTTGGTGTTTCTTGACTGCACCTCCAACTATCTCCATTCTCCATTTTATCATCCAGTCAACTATTTTCCTCTCTAACATTATATTTTATACTTGAGTATAAAATATAATTATGAAGGCTTTCCATGAGTTTATATTAAGAAATGAATAAAAAAAAAAAATACATTATTACATGTATGTGTGCAAAACACACGAGATGATTAAACTAAAGAAAATTAAGCACGTTACAGGAAAACAAGTAAGTATTCGGTTGTCTGAAAAAAATATATTTATTCATGCTATAAAGATAACGTTTTTATTTATATGGCATTGGTATGGAATCGGTAATAATATATAATTTGTGGTACTGGAAATATCCTAGAAAGCATGTGAAATGGGTGGGGAGTGCAGACAATATATTATGTACAAGACACGTTTTATTTATTTTATGTGAACTAAAGTTTCAAGTGCGAATGTTCCAGTTAGACTCTACATAACTAAGAGGGTTCCATGATGATGGCATAAAAATCAGGCCGAAACTTTGGCACAAATAAAATAAATTAAAATGCTTACTTTATTTACAATTTTTTGACTGCACCCCTAGACCATTTCAAACTCGTCTGTAACATATATAATTTTGCATAAGGTACGTTTATTTTTTAAATGTAAATGTTAAAATAATGAATTGTAATTTTTATTGTAAATTAATGTTTTTTTAATTTAATTTTGTTTTTAGATTATTAATTTCTTTAGATGGGTGTAATTCCTCTGAAAAACTACAATGATTAAATAATAAAGCGATTAAATAAATGTATAGACTAGAAGCCATTTAAAACAATCAATGCAGAAAATATTGTTTTTCCGCCTCATTTTATTTTAATATTTTTTTTTTGTAGTTTGCTTAGTTTTATTTTGCGCAGAGTGGCTCTGTGTTAGAGGACTGAGCCATGCCGAAGGTCCTGGGTTCGAATCCCGCCGCTGGCAGACTTTTATTTAATCGGTTAGGAGAAGGATTCTATAACGGCTCACACGGCCTTTATAATGTGGGTACCCAATATAAGGGGGAAAATCTGACGGTTGTTTGTGATCTAGAACAAATTATCTCACTGTTGTCAAAGAAACCGTATCTATCATGTACTGAACCCAAGACTTCAGGGGCTGTAGCGGTACATTTTATTTTTTATTTTTAGTTTGATTTATCAATTAATAGAGGATAAATTAAAAAAAAAACTTCTATCACCATAACCCTAGAAGGTTAATTACGCGGTAGAAACTGTAATCTAAGCTAACGGTTTTGCAGGAAGGTGATTTGGCGAAGATTGTGAATAAGATTTCATCTTCTCTCTATATTCAGATTCACCCCAAGTAAGCGTACCAGGTTTATAGAGACTGGTTGAGCCCCAGAAGGCTGGACATCCCACATTGTCGATCTAGCTGTTGATAGCTTATAATACAAAGTGCATTTATCTCTAGAGCAATAAATTATATTATTTTTTAAAAATTAACATGCAAACTGATGTTATAATCTTTCTGTAATTCCTATTAACTTAACTAATTAAAGAAATTAGTTACAGGATTTATGTAAGATTCGTCTTTGGGGTACATCTAGTTTCCAATTTCTCATGTAGTTTCTAAGAGTCCCTTGAATTTGCCCAAGGCTATCCGCCAAAACGTTTATATGATCAGTCAAATTGTACTAACCACATCCTTAAGGCAGCTTCTCCAATGTAATGACATTACAAGAGCATTACGACTTTATTTTGCCTCTTTCATCTTCTCTCAATACACAAATTTCGCGTATCCATTTCACACATGCCAGTGCGTGTCAGCACACTAGCGGTTTTATTATATGTGTCATACGATTCCCACGCATCAGTTCCGAACCAGTGTTCCACCATCTTCCGCCTTGGAGCATCTATCATATTTTTGCCTTGTTTATTTGTTGGGATGTTTCATGCCATATTTTTGAAATTCTCTAATTTTAAAAGAAGTTTAAGTAATGATGCAAGAATAAGCTAAGCTCGTACTTCCTCATCATACAGTTGGAAAGCGTGGTGTTCATTAAAGCTTAAAAAGTTCATTACCATCTCTTAAACACAAAAATGATCATCAGCATCAATTAAAAAAAATTGAAATCAACTTTGAAAAAAAAATTAATATATTCTTTAATTAGGAGAACAAAAAACCTATTTCCAGTAAAAAAAAATTGTATTCCTTACTTTCGAGACACGTTTCGGCCTAGGCCATTCTCAATCTTCTATTTTAATTGTTTCATTTTTTTACTTATTATATGGTTAACAATTTGACCATAAGTCATTCATCTCAATTTAAGTTGTTTTATTCCATTTAAAATTTTTTTCAAATTCAGAGGAAACCATGTCCTCTATATATAATTTAAGGAAGAAATAGTTGGGGGTGCAGTCAATCAAAACACCAAAATAAGCATAACTTATTTATTATGTGCCGACGTTTCGGCCTACAATGTAGGCCATCTTCAGGGCGAATAAAACACGTTACAGCTTGGGGAGCTCAGACACGAGTCAAACAGACACGAAACGTCGGCACATAATAAATAAGTTATGCTTATTTTGGTGTTTTGATTGACTGGGGGTGCCAACTATTTCTTCCTTAAATTAGAAGATACAGTCGACCAACTCTTCTCTAACATGTCCTCTATAGTCATTTAATAATAAGTCAACAAAAAAATTTAAGAATTTCTAGCCCAAAATATCTATTTGACCTTAAAACGTTTCTGAAATTCAATAGTTGGTATCTGTAGGTCCCTCGTGTTTTTTAAAAGATTTTTTGTTCTATACGGTCACCTGCTGTTTAGAGATTAGCATAGCAAACTTTTATACTTTTGATCGCAAATTCGCAGCCTAGCAAGTTGCTTTAGGATTTTTTGAAGGAAATAAAAAATCCTTGGAAGAGTGTAAAATGGTCAGGGTGTGCAGTAAATAAATTATGTATGAGATGAAAATAGTTGACTGGATGATCTAATGTAAAGGAGATAGTTGGGGGGTGCAGTCAAAAAGAACACTGAATAAGTAATAAACTTATAATTATGTGCCGACGTTTCGACCTACAGTGTAGGTCATCTTCAGGGCTATGAGAGAGAAACAAACAGAACAAAAAATGTACAGTAACAATAATATGGTGACAAGTAATGTAGAAACTTAAAATAGTTGCAGATATGAAGATGGAAGATAACTATTATATTAAAAAAGTGACACAATATAATAAAATTAAGATATAGACAGATTTAAAAAAATAATGATAATGCAAAGAAATTAAAATAGTGACAGATATAATAAAATTAAGATAAAGACAGATATAACAAAATTAATGATAATGACAAGAAAATGAAAATAATGACAGATATAATAAAGTAAGACAGATTTAATAAAATTAAAGAGAATGAGGAGAAATGATAAATTATAAATAACGTATATAAAATAAAATACAGAAAATAAATGTACAGAAAGGATAGGATTTCTCTCTCATAGCCCTGAAGATGACCTACACTGTAGGTCGAAACGTCGGCACATAATTATAAGTTTATTACTTATTCAGTGTTCTTTTTGACTGCACCCCCCAACTATCTCCTTTACATTAAATAAATTATATTTAAAATCGTTCAGTTTATTATTGCCAGTTACAGCCCGACTCTTCATTCTTCTGCTCTGAAGATGGCATAAAAATTACGTCGAAACGTAGGCAAAATTCAAATAAGACTAACTTATTTTGTGTAATTTATTGACTCCACCCCCGGATCATTTTACTCACTTCTAAGATATATCCAGTCAAGAATTTCTTCATGAAAAAATCCTTGATTATGCTTTCCTACGGAAGAGGCACACAACTGCGATTACGAGCCTGTACAGAACTTTACAGTTGTTCCAGTGTTTCAGGTATTCGTTGAAGATCCGTATCCTAATGATACCTGGATACGTAATATTTATGACTGCCACTGTGGCATCGTCTGATTAGCCAAAGCAGCTTAAAATAACGTTAAATAAATAAACAAACAAGACTATTTGTAAAAAGTGGTCTGAGATAATAGACCCACTTTTTTAATTTTCTAATTTCTTAATTACAAACCAAATATGGAGAAATTAACAGGGTATCATACTATAAATATCTAGGAGAAGTTTTTTACCTGAAAAATATTCACAACAAGAAAGAATAAAAAAAAGGTCGCAGAGGCCTAGGGTTGCTGCAAAACCTTTACAATAAAAATATGTTTATCTCTAATTACAAAAATTAAACATTATAATACGGTAATTAAACCGACAATTAAACAATTAAACCAACAATGTTATATGCCAGCAAAACCTTGACACTTGACAGAAAAACAGATAAGGAAAATCTAAAGAAAGAGGAAAGGAAAACCTGAACCTGTAACCAACTACGACCCGTGAACGAGTCTGGGGTTCAGTACATGGTAGAGACTATACTGTTTCATGGACAACGGTTCTGCAAGGAGGTGACTTGTCCTAGGTCACGCTCAACCTACAGGTTTCCCTTATTTTGGGCACCCTATTTTTATAATATTTTATAGAGGCTGGGTGAGCCCCAGGAGTGTCCTAGATTCCAGATGATCCATCTCCCGCCGCAAAAAGACTAAATAAAAGTAACTGCCTGCAGCGGGATTTCAACCAGGATTTCCGGCATGGCTACCCAGTGCTCTACCACTGAGCCACTCCGCTCTCGGGAAAGGAAAATAATTAGGGAAATTCTAGGACCAAGATGAACCGAAGATGGGTATAGATTACAGAATAGAAAACGTCTAAAATTGAAAAGTATTCTAACATAGAGATAGGCAGGAGGAAAAGACCTCTTAAATTCTATGGCCGCGTAATGAGGCTTCCCTATCACTAGCAAAAAGAATAGTAAAATAAGCAGCATTCCTTGTGAATGGAGGGGAATGGGTCCTAAATATTAAGAAAGACTTGGAATTAAACAAAACCACTAATGAAGTCATGAACACAAGAAACAATTTTAAACTTATTTATTTATTAGCGTCGTCCCGATCGCCAGCTCGAGTGATGGAGACCTTGCTCAGCCTCAGATCCTCACAGACGGCATCCTTCCATCTAGCTTTGGGCCTTCCTCCAAGTCTTACTCTTACTCTTAATCTTACTCCATCTGGATTTCCTTTATACAGCTTTTTAGCAGTTTTTTCTTCGTCCATCCTATATCCGTGGCCCAGCCACTTGATGCGTTGAATCATAATGAAGCTCGATATCGTTAGGTCTTCGTATAACTCACTCAGTTCCTTGTTCCTTCTGATCCTGAGTCTTCTGAGCAAGCGCACCAATTTGGATGGAATTTTCATTTCGCTCATAGCTCTGAAGAGATCACTCCTGTATATTGTATCATAGGCCGTCCTGGAATCTATGAACAGCATCCACAATGTATAATTGAACTCCTTCATTTTTTTTGCACACCTGCTTGAGGTAAAAGATTCGTTAGGTCTAAAGCCTCCTTGGTATTCTCCAAGATTTCTCTCAACATAGGACAGTAGGGCAGTTTAATACGGAGTTGTCGAGAATAAATTATAGGTAGGAATCAGTAAGCTTATCCCTCTGTAATTTTTACATTCTGTAGAGTCTCCTTTCTTCTTGTAGACAGGCACTATAATTGACTGTTTCCACTCTCTCGGGATCTGTTCCTCTTCCCTTATTTGAGCAATTAGTTCCTGCAGCTCTTTAGTCAGAGCATTGCTAGCTGCCTTCAGGAACTCAGCAGGGATACCATCTGATCCTGGTGAATTGTTATTTCTCAGCTTCATAACAATATCGTCTGTATCCTCTCCATCCGGTGGTACTGCTTCGTCTTGGCTACCACATTCAAATTCCAATACACTTATTTGCTCCTCTGTCTGGCTCAGTAGTCCTTGGCAATAATTCCTCCATCTCACTTGGGCATCCGTCTCCAGCACCAGAAGCCGCCCCTCCTCATTTTTACCATGCTCCTCCTAGAGCATTAACTGGTTTTACTCGACTCCACTTCTTTAAAGAATTTTTTGATATTGTCGTTTCTTCTTGACCTTTCGATATCTTTAACCTCATTGTAAAAAGCTTTACTTTTCTTTCTTTTGAAGATCTTCTTTGCTTCTCTTCTTACTTTCTGGTACTCTTTCTTGTTATTTCGTGTGCTCATACTCAGGTATTTTAATCTTTTCTCATTTCGTTTTTGAATCGCCTCTTTACATTATTCATCAAACCATATATTTCTTTATGGTTTCTTGTCCACCTTCCAGTATTTGCTCTAGGTACCCGTTATAATATCTTTAATACGAATCCAATGTTCATACACTTCCCATCCATCTTCTAATACCGGTGTATTTCTGATTCCTTCCGCTACTCTAAGAGAAAAACATCTTAGTATTTACTCATCTTTTATTGTTTCCTTGAGCCATTTGTTGACCTTAGGTTTGATCTTCCCCTTTTTGAAGGGAAACGTTTTGAGCATTATTTTCATGATAACGAGGGAGTGGTCAGAGTTGACACCCGGGCCTCTAAAAGTTCTCACATTTTGGATATCTATTATGGAAGTGAGAATTATCCACAAGGATCTCATCAATTTGAGCAAAAGCGCTAATGGGGTAATGACAATTCTGCTTATGTTTATCTTTATAAGGGTCTATTGTTCTATCAACTCTTGCATAGCTCCAGGTCTAAAAAAGGTTATCACGTTCCATGTTCTAAATATATAAGCCGTATTCTATTTTCCTCGCCTTTTCCTCAAATCAGTCCGATATCCGAGGCTTAGTTGTTGTGCTTTTAACCAGGTTATTTTTTTGGCAAAAGGAGAGTGGTCAACCCCTCCTTTCAATCCTTCTGCTTTATCCGGGCTTGGGGCCGGCAATGGAGTCTAGTTAACTAACCCCATAGGCGCAGTTATATTTATTAACTGAATAAATTCAAACTTTAAGTTGAAAAATGGGAGGTTAAGCCAGAGACAAGAGCGCCAAGAACTGGAACCAAATGGAGCAAAGAAAGAAAAGCTGAATTCTCGCAAATAAGAAGTACAGGAAGCCCCAAACGTGAACCATCTTTACTTAGCGTCTTCCATTTTGTGAGCTTTACCACTAATAATAATAATAATATATATAATTTTCAACAGGCAGGCAGTCTAGAGCTTTTCCTGCTTTATTACTTATTTATAATTAGAAACAAAACATAATAGTTATTATATGTAAAATCATATGATGTAATCATGTAGTTTCTCTTCAAATTTAGAATTTGTTTTATTTCAAAATTCGCAATACACTACGTAACATGAAATTTATGTGTTATCAATTGTTTTTCCTTGCGGTATGCCAAGTTTGCGGAGTCGCTCAATGCTCAAGTAGGCTGGGAAAGGAATGTCCTTTATCAGGTAGTAAATACTTCGCCTTTTAAGCAATAGTCATTCTTTTCATTAAACTTAATTAATTATATTATTAATGTTTACTTCGTTGCTGTGAAAATGTAATTTGTATTGGATTAGAAACAGTTATTAATTGGCATCAGGTGAAGAATAATTCATTTATTTGTAATACATTTCTGCAAAGTTCAATTCTAGACCTGTATTCGTTGTGACACTATAAAGCGGCGTTCACACTGGGACGATATAAGGTAAGCGATATATCGTACGAGAAATCTACAGACATTTCAACAAAATCTGAAGGAAGGTGATCAAAAATTTTCATACTGGTGCGATTGTGTAATACATCGAAAGACATATCTCTCGAAGTACCACTTGTCTATATCTCCGGCGATTTGTATCGTCCGATATTACGAGCTGTGAATATGACGAGAAGAAGAGAAGATAATGTTGTAATTACTGTCATTAATGCAGTTAAAGTTCGTGACTTCATCTAGTTCTAGTCTATTGCCACATACAGAAAATAATGTATTTTATTTGTATATTCCTTACAATATATCGCTTCCTTTATATCTCAGTGTGAAAGCTTCTCGGTAATTTGTGGAAATAGAACAGTCTTAGAAATTAAGGATTCTTAAATATATGTAAAGGAAGCATGTTGGCTCAGTTCGCAGAGCCCTGAATTGTCATCCTGAAGGTCCTTGGTTCGAACCCTCCTGCTATAGATAAATTATACAATCTCTTAACAGCCAAGGATGACTGTTATCGGCTGTGGGACTATCTGGGATCTGTAGACCCACCTGGGGCTCACCTACTCTCTATAATGGAGTACCATTAATTGGGAGAAAAACCTGGTGGATGAGCGTGAACTTTTACAAACCACTTCTCTGCACAACTGTTGTCCTAGAAACAGTACAGCAGGGGTTTCCTAACTTGTTTATACCACGCCTCTTCCTATTGAAATGAAAGCCTCCAACGTCCCCCTTAAGGCGATAAATGAGGATATGGAGTTTTTCATTGAATCATGTTATCATTTTGTATCTTTTATTTTTACTGTCAAAAGATACAACATGATAAGTTAAGATTAAAGATGAATTAGTACTAGAGTAAGAGAGGAAGAAGTTAGCGATATGGGTGAGCTTGCATTTCCTAGTATGCCATTTCTTGGTTGCATTTTATCAAGGAATTTTATTAGTTTGCATTTTATCATTTTATTACTCGCACCCATCCTGACCTGTCTTTACAGTTCGGGAACGCATAAGTGTAGTCCCTACCCTGCTCTGAACTCTCGTCCCTTTATAGGCTGTTGTATTATAGGCATTATTTACAATTAATAATGTTATATTAATTGTCATTAATAATGATTTTTTATTCTGTATGACACCCTCAATTTCAATTAAAAATACATTAGCCATAATTTTATGTGTATTCATTAAATTATTTATTAGTATATGAAAGCTACTAATAACTATTGAACAAGGATTTTTTTAAGGGAGTAAAAAATCCTTAGTTACGCCGTCCTTCGGAAGGGACGTTAAACGGGGGTCCCGAGCCTGTACGATGTCAGGTACTCGTTAAAAATCCCTATCCCAATTAAACCTGGATATGGCGTTTTGCTCATATTTACTATTTTAAAAGCTTATATCACTGATCGTAAAAATTAATTCCTTCTTTTATTTTTATTACAATCACATTTGAGGCGAGGAGATGCAAAAAAGGATAAATCCATATTTTATAATTTTTAATTTTTTAAATGTTTTTCACTAATTTTAGGGTCCTCTAAGCGGTGGTACATGGTTCACCATTCAAAACATGGCAAAGCCAATCTAATTTTTCTAAAAATAATTGTCTCAAATAAATAATCATTTCATAACAACCTAAATTATGCATGTTTGTGATTCCTGAAAAAATTTTAAATTTGGATTTATCCCCTTTTGCATCTCAACGCCTCATTTGAAGTAGTAGTGTACCCAGAAGAGGGAAACATAGGGTTACATCACGTAAGCAAAAACAGATTTTCATGCTCACCAACATAAGGCTCGTAATTTATGTAATACTTATGCAAGGAAATAACAAGCGACGAAAAGGAAATTATTGAATCTGAACAACAAAGCATTGAAACGTATTAGCGATTACAGAGACGTGATCACAGATGATATCGTGTCTTCTTCTTATAGGATTGTCTGAAATAAAATAACTTAAATTCTACCTAGCCTACAGGTTTATAGTATATAATTTTTTATTTAAGTACTTGAATAAGCGATGTTTTGTCAGTATCGGATGTGCCTGGAAGTAAACAAGAAGTCGTTGCAGGAGTCGGCAATCTTGAAGTATAACCCTGGCGCCATTTAGCCTACGCCGCTGGACACCTCTGATCTCCATCTTAATGACTCGTGTTCTAGAACCATTGCCAATCTTCTGACAAAAGAAATTGACAAAATAAATAATAAAAATATAAAAAGATTTCAAATAACCGAGGGAAACAGAATAGAATAGAAAAGTAACCTTATTCTGGGACTAAGTCCCTTTAGAATAACAAACATTTGTTTTTGTATAATTATTCATTGAAATTTACAACTGCGTTATAATAACACAACAAGTAAATGGCACGAATGATACTTAATGGCATGGATGAAGACAAGTGACAAATTATCAAGTGGTAGTACTCAAAAAACAAGTTCAACTTCGAAGGTCACTTGGCCATCTTATTTTCAAACGCCTCGGAGGATTATCAGGGATTAAACAGGTTGGTAGATTTGAAACTAGTGTTTTTGAGTGGACATAAAGTTCGTTATGAAAAGATTGATATCGTATTCCACATATCAGTAACAAATGGAACGTTAAGGTCATTATGAATTACTTTATTCGTAACAAACTAAGGAGTATTGAGGATTTTACCAAGGATATTGGATTGTAAGGATTGAATACGAGAGGAATTCGATAGCTTAGTGGAGCCCCAAAGCTCTACTCCGCCAATCTAGATGGGTCTAATGGTTGATGCATATGAGCTTAGGTAAATAATTGGAAACTTAGAACGTTTGTCTAGTGAATGTTGAAATAGCCTGAAACGGCGAGCTGAGAATAATAAACATGAACAGAAATAAGAAAATAAATTTAATAGATACATTACCAGAATACCAATCATAAAGTAATTAAAAAGTGCCAAAAAAGTAAATAAAAAAATATAATAAAAAGTACGAATCATGGTTGGCGGAGAATGCTGGAGAGATGATTTTCATGTTAGACAACTTCGATTCGAAGCTTCGTGACAGATGATTTTAAGTAATAAAATTAATTTTTTTTAATAATGATTTACTCGTACATCCGAAATTTCATATGTCAACTTCAAAACTGAGGGATTCCATACAATCTTTGAACCCCTATTATATTAAGGGAGAAATCCATAGGGGTGGGATTGTCCAAATTCCTTTCTTAGTACTCATTTAAGCTATACAAAGAACCTATCTGCGAATTTCAAGATGCTAAATGCTAAGTTCAGTGGTTTCTGCTGTGCGTTGACCGCTGGGTGTGTTAGTCAATCAGGTCAAAATTTTATATAAACTTCGTCTGTGTGGTGTGTTGATGAAAATAGCCTAAATCCTTCCCCAGGCTTGAGATTATCCATATCAAATTTCATAACAGACGGATCAGCACAGCCGTGAAACATACATTGACTCTGATTAACAAACGGGACGGACAGAAGTTTACTGTTGTTCGTGTCAGTAATGGATTAGTATGTAATTTTATTGAAAAACATTACTTAGTATAACGCTTTCACTTGTCGTACGGCAGCAGCGAGAAATTAAAATTGAAAGGATTAGAATAATGTTTACATGTAAGTAATTTATCGATGTGTTTTTAGTTTTGACAGTCCTACTTACCTACTGCGATATACTCCTGTAAACTATGTTACTTGTTTCGTTTTGTTCAGCGAAAATATGTAGTGCGAGTAAGAAACACGTGAGCAAGCTGACACACTTTGCCCCACTTTTTCACCCCCTTAGGGGTAGAATTTCGGAAAATCCTTTCTTATCGGATGCCTACATCATACAAAGAACACACCCTCTAAGTTTCAGGTATCTACGATCAGCGGTTTAGGCTGTGCCTGTCCTCCGTCATTCAGGACAAAGCATTTTATAGGTATAAGTAACAACAAATAAATACATGAGCTGGGATATAATATTTTTTTATATAATGAATATCTTTTAACAAAAAAAAAAAAAAATAATCAGTATATCGGAAAAACAGGGATTTAAATGAGGACAGGAAAGAAGCACGATGAATGATAGGAAGGATTGAGCTCCAGATTATCAGAGCAATCTGAGCAAATCGAAGCCAAATGTAGAAACGTCACTATCATAGGCACAGGCTAATAAAACCCGTTAAGAGGGTTGAATCTTCGTAAATTTATGTTTTACCAGGTTTGCATTTTCCATATTTTTATTTCCCAGTACATGAAATACAGTAAATGAAATGGCGTTAGAAGTGATGGTCCCCCCTGTACAATTATCGGGAATAAAGTTGTGGCGTTCCAGGAAGTCAAATAGCCGTTAGGAAGTTTGGTCTAAGGGAAATCTTCATGTGGGAAAGAAATATAGGACCAAGAACATCAACTGACACCGAACAGCCATACTCCATGGATCTAGACCGATTTGTCACTGTCCTTGAATTCGAGTGTGTGTCGTAGGGATGCTTTTACTTTCAGTTCTTAAAGTTCACGTTTTAAGGCCCTTTAAGTTCTAATAGCAACGTCTTGTTGTATGTAATGTATTGTCTTATTTTTTTATAATTTGCAATCAAACTTGCATCAAGTCTTGTAATAGGATTAAATCGATTTCTGAAATGTGGTGTACAATCCAAAGAAAATACCGCGAAAAAATGTGATTACGAAAACAAAATATTATTTACGCAGAATTCAAAATGTGCTTATTCAATGGTAATTATGTTTAATATCACAGAACAGGTAATTTAAATCTAAAAAAAAAAAGATAATGTAGATCGTAACATCATTAGCAAAGATAAAGCGTAACTACAACCTTCGTCCCGCGGTGAAAAAAAAAATAATAAACAGTAATTTTCATTCTAAATTAATGTTTGTTAAATGTAATGAATGATTTTGTTTGGGTAATTAATAAACTAAGATGGGTGTAATGACTTTGAAATGTTACAATGTTTTTATTTTTATTTTGAAGAGAAAAGGTTTGTCCTGGCCGGGATTCAAACCCGGATTTTCCGCATCTCTAGCGCGGTACTCTACCAACTAAGCTACCAGGCTCGTAACCAGGCCAGACAATTTCCGGCCAAGACAAATCTTTTCTCTTCAAAATAAAAATATTTAAATAAGTGATTATTTAACAAGGTCCTAATTAAAGTAATGTAAATCTTCCCAATATAAACATCGCTAAAATTGCGAGTACTGGGGATATAGGATCGGTGAAGAGAATGGATTTTTCTGGCCTGGTTACGAGCCTGGTAGCTTAGTTGGTAGAATACCGCGCTAGAGATGCGGAAAATCCGGGTTCGAATCCCGGCCAGGACAAACCTTTTCTATTCAAAATAAAAAAATACAATGTTTATAATATAAGTTAATGAATATTAAAAATCATTCATTATAATAAATTCAGAAAATATTCTATTATACGCCATATTTTTTTTTTATTTATCAATTAATAGACTATAGAAATAAAAATAAAAAAAAAACCTCTACTATTATAATAGGGTCTTTGGTTCATTAATCGGTAGAGATTATGCACTAAGCCAACGGTTTGCAGGAAGGTAAAAATCACGCTACTATTAAGCACACCTACTTTATCGATACTAGGTAGGTGAACCCCAAAAGGTTCGGCCAACCCTAAATTTCGGATCTAAGGCTGTTGATAGTGTATAAGCAAAGATTCTTTAGACCAATAATTTACATATTTTTTTTATAAACATTAATTATAATTAATGTTTATAAAGAATGGATAATTATCGAACAGCATTTTTTTTTTTTTTAAAACTATGTTAGTTTGAAGTTTGTTTTTTTTAAAGATTAATTTATTGATATTTACAACTGTAATAATATTACAACAAGTAAATCTGCAAATATGAACAAATGACATGAAAAAAACACTTGTGGAGAAACTACCCATCGGTAGCACTCCAATTAGTTTGAAGTGAAGATGAAAAATGTATATTTTAGAGGATATGTAACCTTGTGTTTACCTTATTTCTTTCTAATTATTAAAAAAAAAAAGAATTCTTGCTATAAGGTTGCAAAAGGAAGTATGGTAAGATGGAAGCACCCTGCGGATTGCTAATTTTTTTTTAATGCACTTTATTGAAATAGTATTACAATCTGCCACTTGTAGGAAATAAGTAATAGCGCTAAGTAGCTATACAAACATACAATAAAAATAGAAAATACCACAATCATACAAAAAAAATAAATATATATATACATGCGGATTATAAAAACAAAATAAATACTTGCGAAAATGGTAATAAAAAGAAAGTCTAAATATAAAATAATTGCTCACATTCATACAATAATTACAATTTGCCTGCTTCAAAAATTTATATTAGCTTAATGAATTTATAAAATTAAAATTAGGTAAGGTGAGGGGGAGAATATAAGAGATGGGGACGATAAGCCAATTTTGGAAAAAAAAAATTGGGGTTCTCTGATATGGCCATATGGGTATAAAAACAAAAAGTGAATTTTGCAACTGTTTTTTTATTTTTAATTTACCTTGCCTTTCAGTTCTTAGTACAAAGTTAACATCAAATAATAAATTTCAGAAGCTCAAGAAGCCACTTTGACGAATGAAAGTAGAGTGGAATCAGAGCTGTCGAAGGTAGAATGTGCGAACGAAAGAGAATGTAATCGGAAGAGAATGACCAACGAAAATAATCGAGCGAACAGAAGACACAATGGGTTCTTTAAGAAAGCAATTAAATCATTTAAGAATATATCTTACTCTGATATTGCGTATGACCTATTTAGTGACTTCATACCTTTGAGAAGGTTGAAATACAATGCAAGACCACAAATTGTTAAGGAGAAAAAGAATATGAAGAATATGAAAATGAGCTTAAATGTCCCTATTGACAGAAATATATCTTGTATACAAGTCTATACAAGCCCTCCAAAACTTAAATTAAAAAGAAATAGCGTAATGAAAGATTCTAACAAGAACAGGTCAAACAACGATATGGGAATAGAGAAAAGAAATTTCACTAAAGAACCAATATCGAAAAAACAGGAAACATTTGATCATAAAACTAGGAAAGAAATGATAGAGAAAGTTTTTGTTAATAATGTTATCCATAAAGGAGGAAATTCCGTTGGAACAGAAAACGGAAGCACTGATGGAGTAATGTATCCACAAGATGTCTGCTGTACATTGCAACTTTTCAATATTAACCCTAACTTGAAATTAAAAGAAAAAGAAGTCATTCATAAATCAACAACCAACACCCCTGAAGTATTAAATAAAACTGTTAGTGTTTTAGAGACTTTGGCAGCCGTTCTCAAGGATCTGGAAGGATCGCTTAAAGAGGAACGATTCTCGCCGGATGGTGAAAGTAGAAAAGAAGAAAGCATGGTTTGTACAAGATATGCCTGCACGAGACCAAAGAACAGACATGAGACAGAAGAAAAAACATTAAGCGGCGGCCTAAAAAAAAGTGATGAAGAATTTGCTAAGGAGAGTGAATTCAACATGAAAGAACTTGCTGACAACATTGAAGGAATCAAACTAGTGTTGTTAGACCGTCAACAACAATTGAACACGGAAACGCTAACTGATCATGATTTACTTAAGAACATTTCCTCGCTGATCGAGAAGTTAAATCTGTTGAGGGATAGAATAGAAATGCTCAATGTAACTCATATCGAAAATAATATTTTAACTCCGGATGAAGAAGCTTTGATTACTGGTTTGAAATTGAACTTGAATGAAGTTGATAGTGACAATGTTACGGATGAGAAGTGGCCTACAGAAGGTTACTATAAATATAATAATCTGAACAATAAGTATGTCTTTTCTAGTGCTTCCGGCCAGTGTGCCGTTTGCATCGCCATAGCAAACAAAGTAAGCTAATATTTCTATATTTATTTATTTCTAAGAAATTGTTTAATGAAATATAAAATTGTATTATAATAATACAAGTAAATAGAACCAATAATAAATAATAGCATAAGATAAAGGCAACTAGGGATACTACCCACTGGTTCTACAAAATAACTAGTTCAACTTAGAAGGTCTCAAGCCATCTTCTTTTCAGACGCCTCGGATTGTCATAATAAGTATATCTATATATTTATATTATAAATTTGTGTAGAATAGTCTAGTTAAACAAACTTTTGTTGTAGATATGTAACTCTTCCACCCAATTGTCCAAACTTAATAAATACGGTCAATCAATCTTAGGAATGAGACATAGTGATGAATCAAAAGTAAATTGACCGTTACCCTAAATGATCATGTTATGTATTATAAATGTAATCTGAATGAATCTATCTATTTAAACATATAACTTTCTATAATTATTGGTCAATTTTTTTGTTTTAAATATTTTTATTTTAAAGAGAAAAGATAGGCCCTCGGCGGGGATTTGAACCCGGAACCTTTGACTCACCGTGACATCGCTCTACCATTTGAGCCACCAAGGCCGCCTGCCGGCAGAGGACAAATCTTTTCTCTCATCCGATCCCATGTTCTCGTGCTCTCGCAATTTTTGCGATGAATACACGAGAACGAAGTTCTATTGTTCAATAATTATAAAAAATTATAAATAGTACCTTAATATGACGTAAATCAATAAGATCCTAAAATTAAATTAATGTTCAAAGAACTTCGTTCTAGTGTATTCATCGCAAACTTTGCGAGAGCACGAGGACATGGGATCGGATGAGAGAAAAGATTTGTCCTCTGCCGGCAGGCGGCCTTGGTAGCTCAAATGGTATAGCGATGTCACGGTGCGACAAAAGTTCCGGGTTCAAATCCCGGCCGAGGGCCTATCTTTTCTCTTTAAAATAAACATATAACTACTTGTTGTCGATAGATATTATTACTTTTGTTACTTATTAGTATACATTATATATAATTTCTTCTCTACCTTTAATTATAAGGTAAAGCTGCTTAGGAAAATGATTCGTAATAAAAAGTTTTTCTGAATTGTCTATTGAATATAATAGGCCGAGTAGCTAAATCTAGTTTTTCTGGCCTGATTAGCTTCGATTTTTTCTCAAAACTTGGGTGAAATCGGAAACGTGACGTTTTCATACATAGACTTGACAAAAAGTTCTTCATTTATAGATATTCTATTGAGTCATATTGGGCAAGTTTAATGAGAGCATTTGACTTTCATTTAATGCAAATATCTAGATATAATCTGAAGGTGTTAAATGGGAGTACCAGGTCTGCAAGTTTAAAATGTCGTTTTAATTCCAATAGAATGCGCTCTTAGCCTATTGAAGGATTTGCTTATCTCTAAACGCTATTTTGTTTGTTAGTCATTTGTTTACAAAAGTCAGTTGTTTTTAAGTCGTTTACGTGGACGTATCATACCTTTCTTTGGTGTTAAAAATGTCTAATTTTAAGCCAAATAAAGAGCATTTGCGGCATGTCAATCATATTCAATCAAAAGAAAAAGGCATCTGAATGTCATCGAATTCTTGTTGAGACTTATGGCGATCTTGCTCCAACCGTCAAGACATGTGAACGTTGGTTTCAAAGTTTCAAACGTGGTGATTTTGATGCTACTGATAAAAAACGAGAAAATCGACCAAAAAAGTTTGAGGACGTCGAATTGCAATCTTTATTAGACGAAGACAATACCCAAACAAATGATGGCAGAACAGTTGAATGTCACTAGACAAGCCATTTCCGATCGCCTGAGAGCTATGGGAAAAATTCAAAAGGTTGGAAAATGGGTTCCACATGAATTGGACGAACGACAGATGGAAAAACGAAAAATTGTGTGCGAAATGCTGCTTTTACGCCACGAAAGAAAGGGTTTTTTGCATCGAGTTGTAACTGGCGATGAAAAATGGATTTATTTTCAGAATCCCAAACGAATAAAATCATGGGTAACCATCCACATCGAGTGCAAGACCGGATCGTTTTGGGAAGAAGACAATTCTGTGTGTGTGGTGGGATCAGAAGGGAGTAGTCTACTACGAGCTTCTCAAACCCGGCGAAACAGTCAATACCGACCGCTACCGACAACAAATGATCAATTTGAGTCACGCATTGATCGAAAAACGCCCAGAATGGGCTCACAGGCACGCCAAAGTCATTCTTCAGCATGATAACGCTCCTGCACATTCAGCCAGATTGACTAAGGAAACGATTTCTTCGCTTGGTTGGGAACTCCTACCCCACCCGCCGTATTCACCTGACCTGGCGCCTTCTGATTATCACCTATTCTCATCGATGGGACACTCATTGGCTGAGCAACACTTTAACAATTTGGAGGATGTAAGAAAATGGCTCGATGAATGGATTTCAAATAAAGATGAAGCATTCTTTTGGAATGGTATCCATAAATTGCCCGAGAGATGGACAAAATGTGTAGAAAGCGAGGGCCAGTACTTTGAATAAAATATATTATACTTTTTTTTGTAAATTAAATTATATTTTAAGAAATAAACGACATTTTAAACTTGCAGACCTGGTACATAATCAAGCGTGTGATTACTTTGTTTTAATTCAAATACATAATTAAATAACAACTGGTGGCATCTGTGAGAGTTGCTCTTGTATGATAATTAAGAAAGATATGTGCATGGCCACCATTGGTAAGGCTTATTTTTCTTTAATGAGTTAGCTGTGGAAATTGCTATTTTTATTTTATCATCTAGTTGTGCAACTCACCCTTAGGTCAGTTGCACAATCGCTCCCAGTATTTAATTTTAGAAATAAATACATCATAAAGGGAAAATTCAAATCTTCTTGAACTGAATGTTGGTTAGATATAGTTTGAGATTCATTGAGAAAGCCATTAATTGATACGATATTTTTACTGCAAAAGTATTGCACCTCAACAAAGGAATTGTTTTGTTTTGGTTCCTCCCAATCTGCTTGATAATGTGGCGTACTTTTGGATTGCTCAATAGGAGCAAATAGTCTTTTAAGCGTTGTATTATATCACTGGTTCTTAACACTCATTATTTGGAACGAGTAACGACAGAAAAAAAATACTCTTTAGTTAATGACTCATTGTAAGTGACAATGAAAAAGTTTTTTCTCTTTATGCTTATTTCAACGCCTATCAAGTACAAACAATTGACGATCAGCAGATTAGCTGTCAGTAAAATAAAACAAAATGACATGAGAGGGATGAAGAACAGTACCCAGCGGTACCTCTCTGTGGCTTGATTTAATATTATTGTGATAACAGATCCCTCATCCACGTTCTTTTTAGTCTGCTCATTGCGTCTTCAGGCATGAGAGTTGTATGAGCGCAGGTATTTTTTTTTGTTTCAAAATGCTGTACATATAAGATCATTTATATAGAGAATGACCAGAGCAAAATTCAGAGCTCGTATCTACAGTTTTATGAACTGCTCTTAGTCCTTTTATTATTTTAAAAGTCATATGTCCGGGGTTTTAGGTCTACAGTAAGTGGTAGAATTATTAGGAGTTGTATCTAATGAAAATTCATGAATAGTAATGCAGATAAGTTTCTACCTCTTGGGATACATAATCTTACAATGAAATAAAATGATTTATGAGTCGTGATTAAGTTTATAAAACGTCATGATTTATGCAATACATTTTAAAATTCAAAATTTTAAAATATTTAGCAATAAACAAAATTATATTAAGGCTTAACTGTAAATGATAATTAACTTCAAAATATTTAATTGTTAGAATTTATTAATATAATGACTTTTGAATATCAAATTATAGTTGCATGAAGCTTTCATGGCCATACTTAATAACTTGGAATTTAAAGACATCCCTCCTCCTTATTTAAATCTTGGAGATGACTGGTGCATGAATTTCTCTGAAAGGTAAAATTGATCAATACTAAAATGAATTATAAGAATCGTAGAAAAAAAAGTAGAGAAATTAAAAAAAAAATTCATTTAGTTCCAGTAGTATATGAGATAATTACTAATTACGACAAGTATTTAGTAAGTACAGATATTTATGTTTATTTATAGATATAGTATAGGTATTTTGGGCTTAGTCCGGATTTCATTAGAATAGGTAGTATAAGCCGAAAAGAAATTTTTTTTTTTTATTTAAGTGACTTACTTTTAGCTAACGAATGTATTTCTTTTAGTAGTAGTTGTTGGCTAGAGCGATGTCCTACGTAATTTTTTTTTGTCTGGAGCATTTTTGGTCCTACTACTCGACCCAGAGAATGGGGCAAGGCCTGGAGACTTGCTATACTAGACTTGCTATACTGCTATACTAGACTTGCTATACCTATGGTACTTGATAGTGACTACATACGATACTTCTACACCTATGATACATGGTAGTGACTTACTATCACACGTGATAACTATCCCCATGATACGGAAAACTACAATAAAAATTAACTCGACCAATTATTTATAAGGGTTGATTGATAAATAATTGACACAAGAATCTGTGAGGTTTTAATTCATATTTTGTAATTCCTAACTTTTTTGTAAATCTTAGTCTCAAACCTTCATTTAAATTAACATATTAAAATCAAGCTCAGTGTGGTGAATTTCATATTATACTTTTTATAATTTTTGCTAATTGATTTAATTTTAACTATTTTATTTGAAGAGAAAAGATATACCCCCGGCCAGGACACGAACCCGGGTCCCCTGCCTCTAGGTGGCAGTACTCTACCAACTGAGCTACCAGAGTCGCTTACCAGCCGGGGACAAATCTGTTCTCTTATCTGATCCCATGACCCCGTGTTCTCGCATTTTTTGGGATGTATACAAGAGAGATCTAAAATTTAATTTTAGGATCTTGTTAACTTAGATCAACTATTTATAATTTTTTGTTAATTGTTTTAATTTTTATTTGAATAGAATACTCAATAATTATACTAATAATTCCATATTATGTTTTTCAAAACATATTATTTAATTTTTTCGTTTAAAATAACCAATGATTTCAATTTCAAACAATCATTTTTCTTTAAGAAACACAAAAAACGATTCGGTAAACATTATTACTGTAATTTATTATTAAACTGCATGCATTGAGTTAAAAAATCACATTAATTTGATTTTTAATATTTGAGTTAATTAATTAACTATCAATTAACAAAAGCTGCAATTTAAGAAAACAACTGTTATCGGAATGCGGTGGTTATAATTCTTTTCAAAATTATTTTATCTCGATAATTTAAACACTAAACGATTTAAAGAATAATAAAACAGGTATAACTCTTAAGGGTAACTTTTCAAAGTTTTATGATGGTTCTATTTTTATTTTTAAAGTTATAATGAAAATAATAATAATATGTTAGGACAGTCTTCTTCTAACAACGTATGACAGAAAAATAATTCTAGAAACGAGAATATTTAACTAAAATATTTTAATATTTTTATTTCATCGCTTAAATGAAAAAAAAATCATAGTAGATATTAAATGCTAACATGTCCGTCAATATAAGATTCGAGCACGTGTTTCTTATTTTTTTAATGTTTTTGAACTAAAATTGAAAAAAAAAATCCTACATGATTTACGGGCATTGAAGTAATAATTAACTCTAGTGTTTTGAATATTGAATTATTGTTATTTTTATTACAAAGGCTGCGTCTGGATTTGCGAAAATCTATGCGATAATTGTAATCAAGGAAAATCATGCCATATCAAAGTCCATGAAAGGAAGTTGGAAAAAAATCAGATTTTAGTCGAGAGCTCATTATTTCTTCTGAATGAAGTTAATCGACTCTTCATATTTTTTTAAAAATATTTCCTTCGTTGTTTAAAATAAGAAATCGCAATCAGTTATAATTTTGAAACATTGAAATACATTCTTTATTTATTCACAGCTTAAGTAACTATATTTTATTTTTTAACTAGTTAGTTGTGAATTTAAACTACTCATTTAAAAAGAAGTAATAAAAAAATGTGTTTTGGTAGTTCTGGTCCGATGTTGATTGAAATCCAGCAGAACTGGCCTATTTTATTCCATAATGAAGAAATAGCTATTCAATTCCAAAGCGACTTAGCAAATGAGTAAGATTCCTTCCTATCTTACTTTAATTTTCTCATTTATTTCTTTAGTTTCACTGAATTGCGTATATTTTCAGATTCTTTGAAAAATGTAGTCTCTACAGATCTCTGATATCAGATCTACAACTTTATCAACATTGGCTTCGTTATAATAAAGACATGATAAAAGTGCTATGTGGAAGGTAATATTATATATACTATCGAATAGGAAAATGGAGCCATAGTTTTATATGTTACAATAAACAAAATTTGAAAATAAAAACAGCTTTAAAAGCATTTTTCTGAATTCAGAACCCTTATTATAATGCAGCTTTTTATTAGTGATATGTTCCGCCATCTTCTTCTGATATGCCAGTGTTCACGCATCCCTTCATTCATTTTTCCTTGCCTCATACCTTCTTACCATTTTCTCTTCTGGTGACCTTTCTTCTGTTTCGTTTTCATTTTTATTTTTCTCTTCAAAATCCAAACCTAAAACACTTCTATATGCTTAAAATTATAACAAGGAAATTGAGAAGGATTTTATATAATAGTAACATGGCCGTAAAAAATGAAAAATATTATATGGTAAATTAACCCCGTTTTACTGATATAAAACTAATAAATATACTGACAACTTGAATAACCAACAACCACACATAAGTTATGAGTTTTATTTTGCGCTGAAAAATAATTGTGTTACGGGCGTACAAAGGAAGGCGGAAACGGGGGATTAGCGGCTTAACTCCGTCAGCGGGAGAAGTTAAAACAGGATTAGGACGGTTCTAGATCGTCTCCTTTTGTCGGCAAAGGATTAAGAATATTCCAGAATTATCTGGCCCCTTCGAGTTCTAGAATGTTCGGCTTTGCCTCTTTAAATACTTCCCCTCAACTCGAGGCAGTCAGTCTTAGCCTGAGAGTAGACCAGTGAAGATCTGTGATAAGTGTAATAAGTGAGTCAGTGTTGAACCGGCCCGTGTAATAAGTGTATCAGTGAACTGTGACAGTCTCGCGAGTGTAATACACTGTTTCTGTTTGTTACTGTGTGTCAGTTTGTGATACTTGAAGAATCTTACGGTCGGTGGACTAGTGAACTGTAAGTGTTAATTATTAGTTATAAATTGTAGTGTAATTTTATAATATTCATAGAAACTATTGTAACTAGTTAAGCTATCTAGATTTAGTAATATCTTATATTATTGTAATAATTAAATAGGAGTTAGGCCTAGATGATAATATTTAGAATATTGTTATTATAAATTTATATTAGTTCAATAATTTAATTGTTAATAGTTTAATTGTAACCTTTTAATCACTTTTGTTAATAAATATTAGTATCTTTAAGTAAGGAATTGCTTAATTCATTTTAATACCCAGTAGCCCGTAACAAATTGGTGTCAGAAGTGGGATACTTGAAGAATCTTACGGTCGGTGGACTAGTGAACTGTAAGTGTTAATTATTAGTTATGAATTGTAGTGTAATTTTATAACATTCATAGAAACTATTGTAACTAGTTACGCTATCTAGAATTAGTAATATCTTATATTATTGTAATAATTAAATAGGCCTAGATTATAATATTTAGAATATTGTCATTATAAATTTATACTAGATTAATAATTTAATTGTTAATAGTTTAATTGTATCCTTTTTATCATTTTGTTAATAAATATTGGTATCTTTGATTAAGGAATTGTTTAATTCATTTTAATACCCAGTAGCCCGTAACAAATTGGTGTCAGAAGTGGGATCATTGTGTAATTGCTATTATTTTGCATTTGGTCTTGTATTTTGTAATTATTGGGCTACTGTATGAAGAATGGCTTCTAAAAGTGTTAAATTAATTGATTTAAAAGTTGCGGATTTGAAACGTGAATTGGAGGAACGTGATCTTGATTGTTCCGGAACTAAAAGTGTACTGCAAGAGCGCTTGCGTCAATTTTTTGTAGATTTAGGGGAAAATCCAGATGACGTTCTATTTGAAACTGATTTAAGCAAGTTGTCGGCAACTTTTAAAAATGAATTAGGTACTGTTAAAAATGAGTTAAGCAATGTAGAAAATAAGTTAGGTAATGAATTAGGTACTGTAAAAAATGAGCTAAGCAATGTAGAAAATAGGCTAGGTAATGAATTATGTACTGTAAAAAGTGATTTAATGGATACATTAGAGTCTAAGTTAGGCACCTTAGAGACTAAGTTAATGGAAAATGTAGATACTAAAGTAGCTGATGTAGAATCTAGGTTAGGAGAAGAACTGAATTCAATTAAAACCGAACTTAGGCTAAGAGTAGAAGCTCTCGAGGGACGTATGACCAACCCACCGACGATCGCCACCGACCGTTCCACCGATGGCAGCCTTCATAGCACCATTATGACCGCCAATGCTGGGACGCCACCAAATCACAACACCATTCCAGTATTCGACGGAAAGACGCCGTGGGAAGACTACATGACTCTCTTCGAGACAGCGGCTTCGATCCACGGGTGGTCAAAAGAGACCCAAGCTTCAGCGTTGTGCCTGGCCTTGCGTGGAGACGCCTTGGGAGTACTGCAGGGGATGCCCATGTCGGAGCGGTCTAACTACGGGGAGCTGATTAGAAGACTGGAGATGCGTTTCGGCCATCGCCACATGGACCAGCTATATCGCTCACAGCTGAGAAGCAGGATCCAGAAGACCAACGAGACGCTGCAGGAATTTGAAGCGGATATCGCCCGGCTGGTGAGGAATGCCTACCCCTCGGTCACCGATGATGTGTACGAGAGCCTGGCTGTCGACAAATTCCTGGATGGACTTCGGGACCCCGAGACGCAACAAGCAGTGAAGCTCGCCCGGCCAAAAACTCTAGGCGACGCATTATCTCAGGCCATGGAGTTCGAGGCTGTCAGGCAGTCAGTACGGGGCCATGCGCGGGTTCGAGCAGCTGAAGCGGAGCCTACTGTGGTCCCTAGCGTCGAAGACATAGTGACAAAGGTTTTGGAGGCTCTCAGGACCCGTAAGAAGGAGATACGCTGTTGGGGCTGCGGCCAACTTGGACACCCTAGAAGCAAGTGTCCATCCAAGAAGCAAGAAAAGCCACAGGAACGAAGTAGGGTTGATAGGGAGGAACAACTATCAGCCCGCTACGTCAGAGGCCCGAGGAAGACCAGTAGAGTTGCGTCTTTAGGGAGCAGAACGAACAGCTTCTACGTTGATGGGAAGGTGAACGGGCAGCTGCGAAGTCTGCTACTGGATACCGGCGCAACCAAGACAATCTTGAGCTCAAAGACAGTTCCTGCTGAGAAGATGTTGCCAACGATTTGGACATTACGGACTGCCACAAGAGAGCCAGCCAAGGTCTACGGGGAGACAGTTGCCTACTTCATCATCGGGGGTCAACATCTGAAGCACCGCGCTCTCGTGGCAGATATTGATGAAGATGTCATATTGGGCACGAACTTGATGATCGCATACGGGATCAAGCTGGATATGGCGAGAGGGGTGATGACGATGGGAGACGAAGAAGTCATCCTTCGGCAGGGAAAGGACATCTACGCACGAGTGCGCCTACTAGAAGACACCACTTTACCTGCACGGAGCCAAATCATAACGCATGGGACGATCGAAGAACGCCTACCTGAGGGTCAATGTTTGCTAATTGAACCTGGGAGGCAAGAAGAACAGGAGATCGGACGCGGCGTAATGGTTGCAAGGTCTCTCATCAAGGTTGGACGTACCACTCCGATTCGTCTAATGAACCTGAACAGCTTCCCAGTAACGCTGAACAAAGGGACAACGGTAGGGGAATGTGCAACCGCTACCTCAGTGGTTCGTCAGCTGCAACGTCATCCCAACGAGCTGCGAGGACTGCCGGAAGAACTAACAGGATTTGTGGACGAATCATGTCGGGAACTCTCCCCTGAACAGAGCGAGGAAGTGAAGAAGATGATTATCCGATGGCAGGACGTTTTCGAAATCAGCCCAGGGCCACGGGGTAGAACGGATATCGTCCAACATAGGATTGACACCGGGGATGCTAAGCCCATCCGACAGGTCCCGCGGAGGCTGCCGTTAGCCAAACGGGAGGACGCCGAGAAGATCATCAAGGAGATGGCGACTGATGGTGTCATTGAGCCTTCGAGTAGCCCCTGGATGTCTCCTGTTGTACTGGTGAAAAAGAAGGACGGCACAACGAGATTCTGCGTGGACTACCGCCTTCTGAACAACGTCACCAAGAAAGACAGCTACCCGCTCCCCAGGATTGATGATACGCTGGACACCCTAGAGGAGTGTGAACTTTTCTCTACCTTGGATCTCCGCAGTGGATATTGGCAGGTTGGATTGAAACCTGAAGATAAAGAGAAGACAGCGTTCTCGATTGGGACTGGACTCTGGCAATTTACAGTAATGCCATTCGGACTTTGCAATGCTCCTGCAACATTTGAGAGGCTGATGGAAAGCGTGTTAAGAGGTCTCTCTTGGGAAATTTGCCTGGTATACCTAGATGACATCATTGTGCTGGGAAAGTCCTTCGCTCACCATCTGAACAATCTGGAGAAGGTCTTCGAACGACTGCGTGCAGCGAACCTAAAATTGAACCCGAAGAAGTGTCATCTCTTCCGAAGGCAAGTCAACTACCTGGGGCAAGTTGTGTCAGACAACGGAGTTGCTGTTGACCCAGAGAAGATTGCAGCGATCACCGACTGGCCAGTACCTCGAGATAAGCACCAAGTAAGAAGTTTTCTCGGCCTCTGCACCTACTACAGGAGGTACGTGAAAGGATTTGCTAACATTGCAAAACCTCTTACCAGGCTTACCGAGGAAAAACGGACGTTCCTTTGGGATCACGAGTGTCAGGCATCCTTTGAGGAGTTGAAGAAGAAATTGAGTAGTGCTCCTATTTTGAGCTATCCCCGTCCCGAGGGCAAGTTCATACTTGATACAGACGCCAGCAACACCGCTATTGGGAGCGTCCTCTCTCAGCTCCAAGATGGAGAAGAAAGGGTCATTGGATATTTCAGTAAAGCGCTCTCAGCTCCGGAACGCAACTACTGTGTCACAAGGAAGGAGCTTCTGGCAGTGGTGAAATCTATAGAGCATTTTCACAAATATCTATACGGCAGAAGATTCCTCCTGAGAACGGACCACGCGGCTCTAATGTGGCTGCTACGATTCAAGTCACCAGAAGGACAAGTGGCGAGGTGGATAGAGCGCCTTCAAGAATATGACTTTGAATCTGCTCATCGTGCTGGAACGAGTCACAGAAATGCGGATGCGCTCTCAAGGAGGCCTTGTGGCGAAGACTGCGGGCATTGTTCTCGACAAGAAGAGAAGCAGGCATCAGTGTTGAGGACAACGGTGGTCATGGACTGTTGGCAGGATGCAGAGGTGTCAAAAGAGCAGGACAAGGACCCGGACTTGAAACAAATGAAGCAGTGGAAACTATCAGGGCAAGGAAGACCAACCTGGCAGGATGTTGCTCCAATGTCGAAGAATGTAAAGACTTACTGGGCCCAATGGGACTCCATTCTAGTGGACAACGGGCTGCTGAAACGGGCATTGGAGAACACGGAAGGAGATCAGCGCAGACTTCAGCTCATCGTTCCAAAGAGTATAGTGCCCGAAGTACTCAGGGAACTTCATGACGGAGTATCTGGCGGCCACCTTGGAGTTCACCGTACATAGGAAAAGGTACGTGAACGCTTTTACTGGGCAAACCTTAAGGACGATGTGTTGGACTGGTGCAGGCGTTGTGCGACTTGTGCGGCTTCTAACGGACCCATAAGAAGAAAGAAGGCCCCAATGAGGAAGTACAACGTGGGAGCACCGTTTGAGAGGATAGCAATTGACATCACTGGCCCTTTCCCTGTGACGGATGAAGGTAACCGGTATATTCTCGTGGCCATGGACTACTTTTCCAAGTGGGTGGAAGCTTACGCCCTTCCGAATCAGGAGGCAGTCACGGTTGCGGACGTACTGGTGAAGCAGCTCGTCAGTAGGTTTGGGGTACCCATGGAACTTCACTCTGACCAGGGACGAAACTTCGAGTCTGCAGTCTTCTCCGGGATGTGCGAAGCACTGGGAATACGGAAGACCAGGACGACACCTCTTCACACTCAATCCGATGGCATGGTGGAGCGCATGAACAGGACTATGGGTCGATATTTGTCCAAAGTGGTCTCCGACCATCAGCGAGACTGGGACCAGTATCTTCACCTGTTCCTGCTGGCCTACCGCAGTTCAGTCAGTGAGGCAACGGGGCAGACTCCCGCAAATGTGGTATTCGGCAGAGAACTTCGGTTGCCTTGTGATCTGAAATTCGTTTTCAAGCCTGACGAGGAAATTGCCGGAGAGGAGTACGTCTCGGATCTACGGAAGCGAATGGATAATATCCACGAGAAGGTTCGCACAAACATCCAGGGAGCCAGTGACAGAATGAAGGAGCGTTACGACATCAGGGCTGAGAAGGGTGGCTACCAACCTGGAGACTTGGTCTGGCTACATGATCCTCGAAGAAGGCGAGGCTACTCACCTAAACTTCAGAACTCCTGGGACGGCCCGTTTGAGATCGTCAAGAGGATCAATGACGTCATATATAGGATCAGGAAGCAGCCTAAAGGAAAACCCAAGGTAGTCCATTTCAATAGACTGGCGCCGTACAAAGGAGACCATGGCCCGGCAGAAGACCAGCAGGTTAGGTACCTAAACAATGTGGAGACAAATAATGACCCAGTTGCAAATACTAAGGTACCAGGGTTTCGTGGAGTAACTCAGGTAATCTACAGGGATATCTTCTCGTTACCAGTGGAGTATTCTCTGGCCCATTGCGTTGCCGAAGATCTGAGAACTTCTCGAGGGATTGCAACGGTCTTCAGGAAGAAGTTCGGCGGAACTGAGGAGCTGGAACGCCAAGCACCAAGTGTCGGGAAGGCACTCCACCAGCCGCACGAAGGACGACACCTGTTTTACTTGGTTACCAAGCGTGCCACTGATCAGAAGCCGACATATGACGCACTGCGGCGAAGCCTCGACGACCTTCGGAGTAAGCTTCTGAGACTGCGTGTCACTAAGCTCGCTATTCCGAAGTTGGGCTGTGGATACGACGGCTTGGATTGGAAGATTGTCAGGGACATGATCGAACAGACATTCGCCAACTCTGGAATTGCCATATTGGTGTGCACGTTCAACCCCTGGAAAGAAAGTGCGTCTCCATCAGCAGAAGCTCATAACTGCCCGATTTCTCCGGACTATGCTCTGGGGCAGAGCACTTTTAAGGAGGGGGCAGTGTTACGGGCGTACAAAGGAAGGCGGAAGCGGGGGATTAGCGGCTTAACTCCGTCAGCGGGAGAAGTTAAAACAGGATTAGGACGGTTCTAGATCGTCTCCTTTTGTCGGCAAAGGATTAAGAATATTCCAGAATTATCTGGCCCCTTCGAGTTCTAGAATGTTCGGCTTTGCCTCTTTAAATACTTCCCCTCAACTCGAGGCAGTCAGTCTTAGCCTGAGAGTAGACCAGTGAAGATCTGTGATAAGTGTAATAAGTGAGTCAGTGTTGAACCGGCCCGTGTAATAAGTGTATCAGTGAACTGTGACAGTCTCGCGAGTGTAATAAACTGTTTCTGTTTGTTACTGTGTGTCAGTTTGTGATACTTGAAGAATCTTACGGTCGGTGGACTAGTGAACTGTAAGTGTTAATTATTAGTTATAAATTGTAGTGTAATTTTATAATATTCATAGAAACTATTGTAACTAGTTAAGCTATCTAGATTTAGTAATATCTTATATTATTGTAATAATTAAATAGGAGTTAGGCCTAGATGATAATATTTAGAATATTGTTATTATAAATTTATATTAGTTCAATAATTTAATTGTTAATAGTTTAATTGTAACCTTTTAATCACTTTTGTTAATAAATATTAGTATCTTTAAGTAAGGAATTGCTTAATTCATTTTAATACCCAGTAGCCCGTAACAAATTGGTGTCAGAAGTGGGATACTTGAAGAATCTTACGGTCGGTGGACTAGTGAACTGTAAGTGTTAATTATTAGTTATGAATTGTAGTGTAATTTTATAATATTCATAGAAACTATTGTAACTAGTTACGCTATCTAGAATTAGTAATATCTTATATTATTGTAATAATTAAATAGGCCTAGATTATAATATTTAGAATATTGTCATTATAAATTTATACTAGATTAATAATTTAATTGTTAATAGTTTAATTGTATCCTTTTTATCATTTTGTTAATAAATATTGGTATCTTTGATTAAGGAATTGTTTAATTCATTTTAATACCCAGTAGCCCGTAACAATTGTTTAAAATATAACTAATTTTTAATTTAATCTTTTCGCTAAGCAATAGTTGTTATGAAGTGATTTTTAATTTGTTGTCAAATAAATCAATGTCATTTATAAACAAAATGAATTTTAAATAATAAAAATACAAATCTAGTAATAATCTGATCATCCCAAAAATTAAAAAAAAAAACTTACTCAATTACAATCCCTGAAAGTCGACATTTCCACAAGAACCACGATTGATTGTTTTAATTTAATATTTTAATTTTAATTTAGATTTTCTTTCACAGGAGAAACTGTATATCATATCTTTAATAACAATGCATATTCTCCAATTTGAAAACATTTTATATAAAAGAAAAAATTAATGATATAAAAATAGAAGAAATCAGTGTAAAAGCAATACAAAATTGATGGATGATACGTGTTATAGAAATTATATAGATAAAGAATTCATGATTTTTACATAAATGAATGATAGGAGTATTTTTTTTGTCTATTTAAAATCATGACTTGGTTAAAATAAGATAAGGCAGAAATGTTTAATATTTTTTATCGAAATGCATTCTAGAATATTTTAAATCAATTAGTATAATGCATAATTAAATATAATTTAAATTCTTATCAACTATTTTTATTGCAAAGAATTGAAAATTATGTTATAATTTTTAAAATCCATTGCTTAAATAATTGTTTTTTTTTCTAGTGAATTAATTATAGGAGTATTTTTTTTGTCTATTTAAAATCATGACTTGGTTAAAATAAGATAAGGCAGAAATGTTTAATATTTTTTATCGAAATGCATTCTAGAATATTTTAAATCAATTAGTATAATGCATAATTAAATATAATTTAAATTCTTATCAACTATTTTTATTGCAAAGAATTGAAAATTATGTTATAATTTTTAAAATCCATTGCTTAAATAATTGTTTTTTTTTCTAGTGACTACTCTATCGAGTTCAAATCTTGCACCCCATTTATATTGTGAAGACGAAATCTTCATTTAAATAATGTAAATAAACTAATAAAAGTAAATAAAGTGTGATTTTGATTTTAAATATTAATAAAAAAATAAATTATAATAATATATAATGACAAGATCCTAGCTAAAGCAATGTTAAATGAACATTCTTCCCCTTGTATACATCGCAAATTGCGAGAACACAGGGAATCGGTGAAGAGAATGGATATGTCCGACCGAGGTACGAACCAGGAAAGCTCGTATAATATCTTAAATAAAATATAATATCTTAAATTTTCATCTCCCATGATGGAAACATGGGAGACCCGGGTTCGAATCCCGGCCCTGGGCATATCTTTTCTCTTCAATAATAAAGATATTTAAAATTATAACAATTAATAAAAAAACATATAACAGTTGTATGTTGAACGTCTTGGTGGTGGGGTGCTGTCTCATGTTTTGAGCCTGTTTGGGCTGATGATCGTTGGGATGTATTGCACCTTTTTCTTCGAGATGTCATTCACATAACCCTTTTTTGTTTTTGTGTCTTGATAATGCCTGAATAGGCGAAACGTCGACTGGTAAGTGTGTGTATTACTAGATTTGAAACATAAGGCTTTGCATTGTGGTTTTTCCCAATTGCATTATAATTTATTACTGTTAATTTATTTTTTTTAGATTCGAAAAAATGTTATGTTAGTAACCTTGATAATACATTGAAAACTTCAAATAAATTATCTTGCTTAGGATCAACCAAAGAAGCCAATATTTTATCAAATTATTTATTTAAATTTAATTAGGAGATTGTCTCTTTTGAATCTATTCTTGTTCTACTACGAGCAGGTAGTTTCCCTATATTTCTTTTTGTCATGTCATAAAAAAATAAAATAAATATTAATAATTTTTGTGAAGTTTGAATTGAGCGCCTTTTAGTTACTCTGTGCAGTTGCATTCTGGGAAACGAAAGGTTAAACCTCTTTGGGCTGTTACAGCTGATCTAGTCTGGCAACTTGCTAATTCGTCTGTTTTTAGTTAGGCCCCAGTTAATTATTTGGTCTATTTTTTTAGACCACTTACAATCTATTATGTTCTCGATTAATCTATTTATTTTCTCATTTCTTTTTATTTATGGTGAGTTTAAGTTTTAATAGCATACATAATATACAAGTGTTAGTTATTAGAGTAATATTTGCTCATTTCATTTATATTAGATATTACTTGTTCCATCCATTTTAGTAAGTTTTGAACATTCTGCAAAGTTTAAGCTTTAGAAGTTTAAGCCAATATGAAAATATGAAGTGTAAGGTTATAAGATAGCAAGGCTAAAGGGGACACACCCACTTTTTGAGAATAAATTTAATTCTTTTACAGTTAATGGAGCTGGTGAATTTTGTGTTTTACAAACTCCTGAATCAATTAGCTTTGCTGGACAAGAACAACTTGATTTGAGTTCGGTGAAAAATGTCTTATCTTCAGCCTGTGGATTCACTGTGCCAGAAGTATGTTACCTCAAAACTAACTTATATTAACTTTTAGTTAGAATATATTTAACTTTTAAGGTTCTGCATTATTTCTTTCAGTGTTTAGCTGTTATTTATCATTATCATTATATTTTTTTATTAATTTTCCTACTTGTACACTAACTTATGTGGGAGGAATTCTCTGTATTTACTCATATTTCTTGACTAATACTCTGAAGTAATTCTGCAGTCATTATATTCATTAGTAGTTTTTTATTTCTTTGTACCTTATAGAAATTTATGAAATTCAAAGGTTTGTGTTACGATTATATTATTAATTATGTATGATATAAATTTTTTCCAAGATATACTATTTCATATTGTTAAGTATGATAATTTAATATGTCAAAAAGAGCTTTGATGTACATTAAGTGTTTTGTGATACTTTATCATTTGTCATGTTTTCATGGATTTTGAAATTAATTTTTTTAAATTTATAATATTATGCTGTTTAATTTATGTTAATGATACTTTTGAGTTGTAATAACTTCGTAACTGTGTTCAATAGGGTTTAAAATTTATTTTAATAATTTTTATCTATTTGGCAGTTTTGTTTTTCTTCTGTACATTTGATTTGGCTTTTCCCTAAATTCGCTTTTCTATTTCATTATTTTTTTTTTTTTTTTTTAATTTGGCTTTAAGACTTTATTCTCAAAGTCCTATTTTGCCATTTCATTATTTAATATGTTGATTTAAATAAATAAAACTTACTTTTAAGTTAAGAAATTTATATTTTTTTTTCATGAATCAGTTAATATACATATTGTTAGTAGTTGAAAAAGTAACTTAAATATTCTTGTGATTTTTAGGGTCCTCGTTGGTCGGGAATGGTTATCAAAAACCCATTCGAATTTGCTGAAGGGATTGTTGTAGTCGCTGTGTCAGGTGTTGCTTCTTTGGACTCTGTACAGGGACGTACATATCCTTTAAATACAGATGAGAGTCTTGAAAGCACTTGGCACGCAATATCGAGCCGCATGGCAGATAGGTTCCCAACTGCTGATAACTTGACTCTTAATTATGTTAATCTTAATGAGCCCAGCAAAGCTGTAAGTAGTTATAGTTTACAAATTTTTATATATCTTTAATTAATAAATTCTCATTTTACTATTTCATAAGTATAATCTTTGATATAATTGCTGTAAATGGATGATTCCAGTTTAACAGTGTTTATTAATGTTTCTCACTGGTCATCCATTAACAACAATCTGTTTATAAAACTTTTGTATCATTATGTGTAAAGGAGATAGTTGGGGGGTGCAGTCAAAAAAACACTGAATAAGTAATAAACTTATAATTGTGTGCCGACGTTTCGACCTACAGTGTAGGTCATCTTCAGGGCGATTTGAAGAGCGAAGTCGTGCGTGTAACGGCTGGCTAGCCACTTTTGTATCATTATATCAATATGATCCTCATGAACATATTTCACCACTTCATTTGTGTAATATGATTTGCAGTTCAGAGATCTTTCAGTTGATCACTTAAATGTGTGCCAATGTCCATTTCTGGAATTCATTTTTTTTTTTTTTTTGTCATAGTAAAACTAATTAATCCATAAATTTTAATTTAAAATTCATAAATGAATTTAGTAATTTTTCTGAACAATTTCTGCGAAATTTATTTTATGTCATTACCTTGGCTGATTGAGTCATTACTGTGACACCGAAAATTTAAAATTTGATTATAACTTTCAATATCTTGAAGCACTCATGAAATTCTCTCGGAATTTTTACAATAAAATAGAGTATTAATATGCATTCATTCTAAAATAAAATAGTTCAATTATTATTCAAATTAAAATAGTAAGTTAGAACAGAATCACCCATGCAATATATATTCCAAGAATATAATGATATCTACTTATAAATTCAAAAAGTCTTAAATTTTCAAGAAGCAGTGTAAGTTAATTATATTTATTAATTTTCCTTTTTTTGGAATATAATTCAATTATTAAAATAATTTAACTTTGGATACTCTAGTATTGTTTATTTATTTAAAATAGTTTAAAAAGTCTTTCGTATTTGTTAAAACCTCAACACTTTCTTTTCTTGATTTTACAGGTTGAAGTATATGGAACCCTTTCTCAGAGAGATTCTCCTAGCGTGGAATATCTTAAATTATCATCTCCTGAAGACAAAGCTTTCATTGATCAGATCAATACGTTAGATGCAATCACTTCCAAGGTATGCTATTTTTGTAACAATATTGTTATGTCCATCTACTTCATTTAGTTCTTTTTTATATTATAGAAATGTCTAGTTACTTCCTCAAAAATCTTTAACAGTTAGAAATAAAATTTAAAAAACAATGATCTTTTTTGTATCAAGTAAATGGGATTTCTCATTAATTAAAAATAGATATTATTAGGTGTGATGTGTATAATGGTGAAAATTTTATGTTTGAGTTGAGGTTAGCGTATTGACTGTAAGTAGAATAATGGAATGTAAGAAACTGAGATAAAATGTAATAAAGTCTAATGCATAAAAAGGAATATTTTTTTCTTTAAAAAGTAAAACAGTCGTAATTTAACGTCAAGAAATCAGTTTTTCTAATATAAAGTTGTTATCGTGAGCAAAGCACAAGATCTTGCAAGATCTCCCGTTGACTTGCATTGTCGGGTAGTGATAGTGCTGAGAAAGATAATGTGAATGGTGTCTTCTTTGCTTGCACTTATATTAAGGGCCTGTCAGAATGTGTTAGGGATATATTTAAAGAGTACGATGTTTACAATATTAGGCTTGCAAATAGGATTACAAACAAGATGAGCAAATTTTACACGCCATTAAAAGATAAAATACTTACACAGCAACAATCGGATGTAGTGTATGAGATTAGCTTTTTACAATGCCCTAAGATATACATTGGTGAAACGTCACAATTACTGCACAAAAGAATGTATCAGCATCAATATGATTGTAAAAATATTGGTGACAAGGAACCTAACACAACACTGGCCCAGCATACCAAAACCTGTAAGCATCAATTTGATTTTGAGAATGTTAAAGTTATTTACAAAGAGAGTGATGGCTCTAGAAGGAAGTTGTTCGAGGCCATGCAGATTGCGCAAAAGATTGACATTTCGGTTAATTATAAAACAGATTGTAGAAATTTGAACCAATATTTTTCGGAAACGTTGAATATTTTAAAAGAAAAAATTGGCTAACTTTGCTAATTTGTAGAAATTTATATAGGTTAGTATTACTTGATATGGGTTGTGGATCAGCTGATTCTATAACCTTCCCAGCTGGTTGCGTATTACCTTCTTTTCAGTTGAATTCTTATACATTCGTATACATTCTTCCCCTTGTATACATCGCAAATTGCGAGAACACAGGGAATCGGTGAAGAGAATGGATATGTCCGACCGAGGTACGAACCAGGAAAGCTCGTATAATATCTTAAATAAAATATAATATCTTAAATTTTCATCTCCCATGATGGAAACATGGGAGACCCGGGTTCGAATCCCGGCCCTGGGCATATCTTTTCTCTTCAATAATAAAGATATTTAAAATTATAACAATTAATAAAAAAACATATAACAGTTGTATGTTGAACGTCTTGGTGGTGGGGTGCTGTCTCATGTTTGGAGCCTGTTTGGGCTGATGATCGTTGGGATGTATTGCACCTTTTTCTTCGAGATGTGATTCACTTAACCCTTTTTGTTTTTGTGTCTTGATAATGCCTGAATAGGCGAAATGTCGACTGGTAAGTGGGTTTATTTTTGAAACATAAGGCTTTGCATTGTGGTTTTTCCAATTGCATTATAATAAATAATAGTTTTTGGCTCTATTTTAGTGATTTAAATTATATAATAAAAAATTATTTTATAAATTATTTAAATTACTATTCAATTCGTATTTTACCTAATAACTCAACAAAGTAATATTGACAAAAAATTATGCAAAATCTTGAAGATGTTTTCTACAATGTGACTTTCATATTATATTCTCTTATAAATTTCTTATTTATTATTTCCTATTCTTGATGCAATTATCAAATTTAGAGTTTGGACAAACCTTATCATTTTGTTCTCTTCCATCCGACTCTTCAGCTATTATGTAATCAGCATTTTTTTATTTAGGTATTCTTTTTTTTATTTGAAGTAATTAGTGCTGTGAATAGAGTTCCTATATATCCGGTCTATAGTTAAAAACACATACCATGATTCACATATAAAAATTGAAATTTAATGAAGCAAACAAGGAGTAGGTGGTTAAAAACTTAAACAATGCGTTGGTCAAAAAATTTGAACAACACGACTTTTTTCTTCCTCTATCGATTCGAACAAATATGAAAAAGCTTCTAATTTTCTTGCTTTAATTCTCTTACATGAAAATTAATTATATAAAATATTTAATTTATAGGCTAATTTTTATTGACTAAAAGACTGATGATTATGTACGTGTTGTAGATTGCCGACAAAGGCGTCAATGTCGATGGACTACCAGACATTCATTGGTTCACAGTCCCAGGCCTTCACAGTCTTGTAGATATGTATGGAATCACGTCAAAACAAGTTCTTGAAGCTAAGAGACTCATTTCTTCTTCTGTTCTCCTCCTTTCAGAAGTTTTTACTACTGCTTATGATGATAAGGTATGTACTAATTTTAGAAAATGTTCAAGTGTTTTATTAAAATTAAAGTGTGTCACCTTATCATATATTAATGATGTTTATACCATAATGTTAATACCACTAAGTAATAACATTGGGATAGGATACAAGGATCGTAGTTTTTGGCTTGTAATTGATTTTTAATATAACCTACAACTCCTTTTAAAGCCAATGGCCTGGCATAGCCTCTCATTCACTACGAAAATAACTTGATTCTGCTCCCTTCAGTTCAATAAACTAATTTTGGAAAAAATTCTACCTAACTGGGATTGTAGATATTTACTATGAATTACGAAAGACTTTATTGGTTTCTTCTGGTTTAGACCATGTTGATAAATTTTTCGCCAACGTTTTACCAGCCATGCTGCTGACTTCTTCTAGGCTGAAATGAGAAACTCATCGAATCAAAAATTCTGAGTTCATTTTGTATATCTTGTTTAGAATTGAACTTTTTGCATTGGCAAAAATTTTGCAAGGCACGAAATAACTGAAAATCTCTTGGGACCATATCCGGGGAGTTGGCAGGATGCGGCAAAAGCTCCCGATTCAGTTCATTAATTTTTTGCAGTGAAAAGAAAAACAAGACACATTTATATGCGTTATCGATATTCATTTTTTTTTTCGGTACTAATATGTATCTGATCTTTGATGAACTAAATTTGATGGCAAACTGACGAATACATTAGTCAAGCGATGAAAAGTTTCGACAGGTTCGGATGAGTCATCGCTAATCCCATACATGCTACTAATGCGCACGAACTTTTGGGCTGACCTGATATATTGATCGAATAGAAACAAATAATTTCATTATGTTTGTTTGAGGTGATTTTCACTGTACTGTCGAGTGATGCTGTTCACACTAGGAGATACAGAAGGCAGGCGGAATCGACTTCTGAAACTAGTGATACTACTGCTACTACTACTCAGGTAGTATTTATTTTAATAACTCGTATTTGCATAATTTTTATAACTATTGATGTTAATAATTTTCGCTCATAATTATATAATCATATATATAATCATAATTATAATTTAATGAATATTAGATTGAATTTATTGTCATCTTTTATTATCCTTATATCATCAAATTGCATGAAACACGATATTGTTTTGTCTATATTAAGCTAAAATAAATATAAGCTTCATCAAATCATGTAATAACCCATTTATTATATCTATACATATTATAAAACAAAGTCCTTGCCCGTGTTTGTTCGCGGTAAATCCAATAACTACTGCACGAATTTTCATGCAGTTTTCACCAATAGATATGCTGCCTAATCCCGTGCAATTATCCAACGTGCAAGATAATAAATTTGTATATAAAGAAATATTTGGTTTTGTTTTTATTTTTATAACCAATGATATTCACATGGTCCTTAGTGAGCGGTAGGTGATGAAAAAAAAATACATTATCAGACAAAGTATGTAGACATAATAAGCCTTATTACCCGAGCAAAGCTTGGGGTGGTTTGCTAGTATTATATATTTGTTTGGTTAGCTGAATTATCCATTAGCACATTCGTGTTTATGCTGAAACAATTGTTACCATTGTATTTAATAAAATGATATGTAATGAAAAAAAAGGAATATTTAAAAATATTTCTTTCCTTGTTAAGTAATTTTTTTAATTTTTGATTAAGAAAAAATTAATTGTAAATTTTGATTTTAAAAATGAACTGTTTATGTTTTCAATTCATTTACCATGTATATCTAATAAGCAGCAATCATAATATTATCGTTTTGTTTATATAGTTTATATTTAATATTTTATATAGATATGATTTGTACATCTACCCATTGGTAAACTTAAAGATGACAACAAAAGGTTAGCAAAGGAACCCTAACAACAATTCTATTATGATATTATGTGTAAAGGAGATAGTTGGGGGGTGCAGTCAATAAGAACACAGAATAAGTAATAAACTTATATTATGTGCCGATGTTTCGACCTACAATGTAGGTCATCTTCAGGGCGATTCGGAGAGCAATGCCGTTAGATTTAACGGCTGGCTAGCACTCAAACGTCGGCACATAATATAAGTTTATTACTTATTCTGTGTTCTTATTGACTGCACCCCCCAACTATCTCCTTTACATTAGATCATCCAGTCAACTATTTTCATCTCATGCATTATTATGATATTAAATTGATTCAGTATTTTAAATATCATCTTATTGATAAAGTTATTTTTATAGAACCCCACTGCTGCTGCATCTGATGATTATGATGAAAATTTCCCAGTTATGTTCAACATATTTCTTTGGACCACCGTGGCTTTTCTCCTTACCCTGCTTGCCTGCTCAGGTAAATGATGTTTGCTTTTTAGATTATATTGACCTTTTTTTTTTACTATATTGACTTAGTGAACTTGCAGGTTGAAGCCTATACCATTTATAAATGTTTATAAATCTTCCTGATTGGAACCCATTTAACATAACTCGATTTTAGATTTTAGTCTACCTGTTGAACTTAGACCTTATTAGCTGGTTGCTGATTACTATCTATGCATACTTGATCTACCGAATATTTTATTAATTAACAAATATTTCCCACAGCCGTTTGGTTTTAACATGTCAGGTGTATACAGTTAGTGACTTTTCTGATTTTTTAAATGAATTTTTCCATTACATTTTTATGATTCATGTCCAGTGTTTTAACTGATATTAATAATTTAGGATTATAAACACTCTTGTAATCATATAATTTCATCAAGATATACATTTTCATCATATTCTAAATAATTATATAATCTTCAAGATAATTAAAGTTCGTGAAAATAATTTATGGAAATCCAGCAGTTGTAACTATTTTCTTCATAATTTTTTCAAGTCAAGCTTCTGCTGAAGAGCGGTGATTAATTCTTGAGAATGTTGGTTTTCTTCCTATCCCTATTTCTCCACCCTGCACCTGTAGAAGCAGTTTAAAACTGTTTTACCAGCTTAAGCTAAGTAATTAGCACTGCTGAAGGAGTAGCTCTTTTAGACAAGCACCTGAATGTTGGCTGATTTCATGAATGATACAAAGATGGTGGTTTAAAAAATATTAGAAATCATAATGAAAAGGACTGTGTGGTAGAAATTCATTCTTTTTTTAATGAAATTAAACAAAATTATCTCGTCAAAATCATAAAGTTGTTATAACAATGGTGTTAAGATTATGAACAAACAAGGTAAATTTATTGGACCTCTGTAACAGTTAGGTTCCCCATTGTGTATTGAGATTTTTCTTAGAAGATGCCTTCTATATGGCATAAAATTTAATGCCAGTAACAATCTATCGGTATGCCTCTACTGAATCATGTATTCCATAATAATGAAAAAATATCAGATAGATAGATGAAATCAACAATCAAACAATTCCAGTTAAGTGCGTGCAGCAAACTGGAAATCAGTGACCTATGATAGTCAGGGGTGAATGAAGCTGATTTAGCCAGGAAAAGTAGTGCAGAGACTGTAGAATCAATAAAAAAAAATGCAATGAAAAAAATATGTGAAAATTTGATTTCAAAATAAATTAATAAAAAAAAAAAAAAATACACCGGTCTGAACAAAAAGGGTTTATATATTGCTAAAAATGTCGGGGGGTAAAAATCCCTTTGTTTGTAGAGTCAAATCTTTTCTTTTTTTTTAATTAAACACTTTATTGAAACATTACAATGTGCCACTTGTGGGCAATAATTAATTGTGCTATGTGGCTACAACCATTCCATAACAAAACAAAATAAAATAAGTGAATGTAATAAAACATGCGGTAATAAAAGGAAATTAATACAAACATGATAATAAAATAAATTGTAAGAGAAAAAGAAATAATGTACACATTCAAACCCTATTTACAATTTGCCTTGGTCACCGAACTAATCTTCTTCCCCAAGAATGAGGTCAAAGCAGGAGTTCGGGAGGCCCCTACCCCCTTTTCCAGCCTCGCTACTGGAATTAAACCCCAATGGAAGCTGGTTAATGGCGCTTCACACACACAGGTCATGAGTGGAGAATCTGGCCAGTGCCAGTACTCCAAATAACATTATTATAACAAGTCTCGGGGCCATTGCCGGTTTAGACAGCGGGATGAATTATATGGATGTGTGGAACTGGGTAATGACTGAGCCAGGGGGTTGGGATGACAAATGTCAAAAATGTCGTCTGCGAACATTGCAAAGAAGGTTTCAGGAGCAGTTGGGATACCAGCGGTGTACAATATGTATAGGATAGAACCCAAGACGCTGCCCTGGGGGAAAGTCAGATTTAACAATTAAAAAATGATTTTAGTTTTCATGCTGATTGTGTTTTGCCTAAGCATTTAATTTAAGGATACAAGTTATAGCATCCATATTTAACTAATTTTTTATTATTCATTTTTCAGTCCATACCATTTAGGATCAATTACTAAGCACATTTTCTGAATTCGACTTATTTCACTTTTACTTCATTGTAATATTTTTTAAATTATACTTTGTAATTGTAATCATTAAATATTGTGTCTGTTTTTGTTAGTGAGGTAAATCTTTATTTTTTTCAGTTGGCATTGCCCAAATGGATCCGGGAAGGGATTCCATTATTTACAGAATGACAAGTAACAGAATGAAGAAGGACCAGTAAAATTTAATTTTATCACTAAGATTTTCCCCAATATTTTGTGCGCACTCATAAAAACCTGTGATTTTATAAAATATATTTCAAACATAGAATTTCTTTTTTAAATTTTAATAACTATTCTTGATTCATTATTGTTTGCAAACTGTTATAGATAGTAAAACATTTAACAATTTAAATGTAAAAAAATATATAATTAAAATTAAGAGTAGATAATTTCTCTAAGAACTGTCCTAGTGAAGCAATGTTGCAACTCTTCAGTGGAATGAAATTGAAATAAGTGTTCCATTTTTGTCAGAAATAGTTAGTATTAATTTAATTGTAACACTGAATGTAATAATTATTCAGTATAACTACGCAGAAGCTTCTGTTCCATTGGGCCTTTATTCCTTTGCATCAAATTGTTATTTTGTGTCGTCTATATACACATTTATATTTGGCTATTGTTTCATTGTTCTACAATGCGCAGATGCTAAATAATTAAGATAAATGTTCTTAGTCGTACTTACTTGTAAATTTTGTGTATATGTGTTGTTTTGTACAGGTATACTTTAACATTCCTTTCATTGTAAAGTTTAAAAATTAAAAAAAATATATATATATATATATATATATATATATATATATATATATATATATATAAAATGTGTATTTCTAGTAATGTGTTGACTAGAGGGTAAATGGTGTGAGGATTCTATTGAGAGTTAGCCATAGTGGCTAGGAAAACTCTCATGTGAGCACAGAGTATTAATTACACAATTTTATAATAAAAATGCATTCATTAATTCAGCATTGGGTCTAAAGGGTATTGACATTACCATTGTAGTTGGTAACCACTGGAAGTTAGTTGGATTAGTTAAAATTTCCATAGAATTGATTTAAATAGACTAATAGAAGAGTAGGCTATGCATTAATTGAAATAAGTAAACACATGGTATAATTTTCTTTTAACTAAATGAATTTTCAATACAACAGATATTTTGTATTTAATATATGATATTATAAAGCCTAATTTCTGTTATGTTTGCTTGTAAGATGTTTTATTTTATTAGATTTCAGTCATGTAAAATGTGGTGTACTTTTATTTAGAACTAGTTGAAGGATTATAAATATAAATATTTATTATTTGAAATTAAATGACTCGGAAAGAGGAATAATTGAGCTGGTAATTAATTATCTCCTAAGTATTTAAGTTATATGAATAAAATTGATAGTAAAAAATACCTGGAGTTAAGTGTAAAATATTATTATTAAACATGTTAATTTTTTAACATATGGATTTAAATAAGTCTCGTTTTCTTCCTATAGTATTGTTATTAATAAAATGTTTTTTCAGAACATATATTGTTTTTGTTGTTAGTTACTAACTTAAATTGTTAAAAACTTTAACAGCTATTCTTAAATTATTGCTATAATAGCCTTTTGATTGATAAATAATTTTTTATTTAACGATTTTGTATATCTTAGTTGTTTTTGTATCTAAAAATTCTTGCCAGATCTCGGTCCAGCCAGTCTCCTTCTCCAAGACCTCTCGCTGCCATGCTCTCCCTCACATCCTGCAACCATCTTTTTTTTTGGGTCGTCCTCTTTTCCTCCTTTCAGTAGGACAATAGTCGGAGATTGTTTTTGGCCATCATTCCTTTGTCATTCTTTTTAAGTGGCCATACCATTTCAATTTCCTCGTTTCCACTGCGAAGAGAATCGTTATTTCCTGATCTACCAGTTGCCTTATTGTGCTTCAGGGATGTGCTGAATTCTGGAAATAGCACAACAGCGTCTCCAGAAGTCCATCTCCACGACCAACAACTTCCAACATTTCCAATTATTGAGTGGAACATAATTTTGTTTGTTTGTAGGTTGACTGTTTACTCCACAGATCAGAGTAAAGGCACCAAATAATTTGCTTGCCTCTTACCATTTTTTTTGTTTTGTTAAAGCTTCCGGCCACCTTTATACCTTTTAAAAGGACGAGAGAGAGAGTAAAGATAAGATTTAAAACAAAGGGCTTCTCGTTCATTATACAATATATAATGTAATGCCTTTGGCACGATTCTGGCAGTCAGGAGTCTCTACCGAAAAACAAGAAACATTATAAGGACTGGCAACTCACCTCAAAGGAATTTGAGACAATGCAGGGAATAGGCCAGGGGTGCAGCCTAAGTCCTCTACTGTTCATATTGGTGCTCGATGGGGTGCTGAAAAGAGCCAAATCCAGATTGCGATGTTTTCAACTAGGGCAAAGGAACCTACAGCCTACTTTGTATACAGTTCTCGCTTTTGCTGATGACCTTGCATGTTTGCTATGGATGACCGGGCCCTACAATACAATGTAAATATCATGCAAGAAGAGTTGTCGAGCATTAACATGGATATTAATCCAGAAAAGACAAAATGCACGAGAATAGGAAGACGTCCTCACCGTGTTATGAAAATATTGAGACTGAAGGGATCTGTCTTAGAACAGGTGCAGGATTTCCTACATCTAGGTGTCTGGATCAACGAAAGCGGTTATATCGATGGAGAGGTCACGCAAAGGCTGGAAGCAGCTGATAGATTGTTCAACAGAGTCTAGAAGGGTTTCCTCAACAAAAGAGAGGTGACGAAGATATCCGTCTACAAGTCTGTTGCTGCCCATTCTATCTTACTCCTCTGAATCATGTACCCTTACCCCAAAACACAAAGGGCAGATACAGACAATGGAGATGAGATACCTAAGAAAGGTTGAAGAAAGGACCAGGAGAGATAGGATCCACAACACTACAATAAGATCGAACCTCGAGGTATAGCCGGTAGAAACCACTCTTGAAGAAAATAGACTGAGATGGTTTGGGCACCTCCTGAGAAAGAGCACGGAGAGAATGGCCAGGATGAGATAAGAGTAGACAGAAGAAGACCATGGATCACCTGGGAAGAAGGCGTTCAGGAAGGGAGGGCTGGACTGGAGCAGGAGAAGAGACACCTGGACACAAGCTCTACAGAGGGCATCCCCACACTGCGCAGCGGTAGAGAAGGAAAGATTATGATGATGGTGATCATAATGTAATGCCGTACCTGTCTGTTTTAAATCATAATTACAGTATCTTAAAAACAACAATGCATATTAATCTGAAATTTTTAATGGCGGCTCTCCCAATTTTCTAAATGAATAATAAGTCTGGATTAATAAAAAAATGAAATATTTTTACTTCCCACATGCAATGACATTAGCCATTAAAAAAAATCGCATTTTGGTTGAGAACGTATGGTATACAATGGTTATGTTTGAAAGCTGAAATGTCAGTATTACATCTTGCAATAATATATTACACCAGCTTTTGTTTTATTTTTTTGTCCAAGAGAGATAGAGAATGACTAGACTAGTTAAGTTGCACCTAAGCTTTGAAAACAAAACAATGACATTTTAGAAGATATTATGTTTAAGGGAATGGTAACAATTAAGAAATCGCAAAATTATTTTGATGGCATCCTGCAAATATGTTCACATGTATCTCAAAATGGCAAAAAATTATAGAACTCTTAAAAGAATGACAAAATCCTAATGGCTGATGTGTTTCATTTGAAGGTTATAATAATTATTCCTGTTGATTTGGACTGCAGGTTCCATTTTCGATTTAAGTAGATATTTGCTTTTCTCACACTAACTAATTTGGCCCAACAACCCAGCAATGAGTCCTGGCCTCCATCAGCAGCTTCCGCCAATCGTCACAGTTCTGAGCAGCTACCATCCGCCACCTTTATGGCTGCAGACATGCATCCCCATTTGGGATGGCTTACTAGGATGTTTACTGTTAATGACCTTTGTAGTGTAGTTTGCTGTTGCAGTGTACTGTGAGTATGTATTCCCCAACCAGGAGGACTAGGGGCTGACTGTGGCACAGGGACCAGGTCGATGGAACCGCGAACTCCCTACGCTTTTCTCACACACAATTATTAAATGTATGATGGATAGAATAAGCATATAATTATCCTTACCAGAAATATAAAAATAAAAACAGAATGGCAGAATTGAAATAATCTAGTGAAGCAGTGATTAACTACTACGTAAGCAGTATTTGAAGTGATGCTTTTACCATCTTTATGTACTTACCTTTTTAGTAGTGATAGTTCATAATGAAAACACTTGGATAAAAAAAAAATCAGATTTTAATATTAATTTAATATTTATTTTTATATTATATATATATATTTATAGATATATATAAATCGAAATATATTTACAGAAGTAAATCTCATGTGCTCAATATATTACAAAAATAAATAATTTATTAAAAACTATTCTACCTCTATGGATATTGTATAAAAGGCACTAGTGCTAAAGACTGTGATTGGAAGGCATTGATACATAATATAATCTCCATTTGTGAGGAAAAGATTAACTAAGAAAAAAAAGGTGATTATTGCAGAAAAGATTAATATCTCAAGAAAATGAGTATTGTAAAAGGAGATAAAGAAAAGTGGAAGTTGTTACAATAATATGAAAAGGTAAATCTGTTCACTAATTAGTTGCTGCATGCTATTCCTATGTAATGTATATATTTATTTCTATATATAATCTGTAAACATAAACATTTATTTGCTTTGGTATTCTGATCGGCATATACTAGTAAAAAAAAATAAAATAAAGAAATATTAAGGCACAAAAGTGCAACATATCACATTGAAATATCGAAACATTTCTTAAAATTTAGTAATTTGGTATCCAATTTAAAAATAATGATTTGTACATGTAAAATATTCACAGATAGCGCATTGATAATAGACAATGCCCTTTGAAAAGCATAATGTTACGATCAATTAAAGCACATTTTCTATGTCTGTCATACATAATTTAATACTACGTCACTTAGAGTAAAATATACAATCAATAATATATAAAATATCTTTTAGTTCTTCAATTATAACAATATATACATGTTCTATCTGTTTTACTTAATTAAATATACAGATATGCAATAATTCAATCAATTAAATAAAAAAACAACAAAATAGTACATAGATTGTCATAATGTTTTAAAACCTACTTAAAACAATAACAATATATACAAATTAAAACAATATTCAACTATATATTATTTATAATAAATACAATTTATGTTTTTTATTTTCCATGAAAAATAATTACATTTTTAATGGCTTTTTAACTTAAATATAATTAACATTGTACATACTGACTATATTTTTTAAAAAATGAAAAAAAGCAAGAAATTCATTTGTAAATTTGAGCAAGTTATTATCACTCGGTTTTTGCAACTCCTTCAGAATTTTGAGGAGGGTGAGATTCTTTAGAAATATTATTGTTAATATTTATTTCATCACAGTTCATTTTTACTAAACTATTATCGACAGAATTTGTCTTCTCTCCCGTTTTCACTGAGTTTGTATGATTTTCTTGAACTTCAACACTTTTTAATAATGAAGATTGCGTTTCTATAGTTGGCGTTGCAACTTTGGGAGGCTCAGATACTAACAGATGAGATTTATTATCATCTTTAGGCGAAGCAGGAGGAGGTGTACATTTACTGCTATCACAAGGACTTGGCAGGGGTAACGCTTTCTTTTCATCACTTATTTTTGGTGGTGGTGGTGGTGGAGTTTCTGTCTTAGATGGTGGTATCCTTTGAACAGTAGGAGTTTGTTCAGGCTTAAAGGTATCCTGGGGCCTTGTCAACGTGTGCATAGGATTAAACAACATTCCCATCGAAGGATTGAGAGAAGGGTGATAGGCACACATAGATCTTATCAGCTCTGGAGAGAGCATCCTATTTGGATCAGGAGAGAAGCCGGGATAGCTACTATATAGAAGGTGATAAGGATTATGAGGGATGAAGCTCCCCGAGTGGGCCGGGCTAGGCATTCGAGGGCTCAGGTAAGGCTTAGGATCACTGAAATTAGGAGGCTGCTTAGAAATTTTAGGGGATCCGGGAGTATATGGTGGCGGTTGCTTGGTTGGAGATCTCGGAATCGAGCTGGTAGGTATTGTTTTTGGATCAACTTTCATCAGTGTAAGTTTTTGTTTTTGCTGTGAGGAAATAGGTTCTTCGGGGCATGCATATAAAGGTTTAACACCAGATGCTGGATTTCCTAAAAACCTTGGCATATTCCTCATTTTGAAAAATCTAGCCGGTTTTGATTGGTCTGAGTTTTGTTTCATCAACACTGTTGACCTATCAATACTAGGGTTCCACTGCTTCGTAGGGGATTTCAAAGTTTTATATTTTGCAGTCGGTTGAGGTTTCTCTTTACTGACTGCGATGCCAGCATTGGGTAGTCCACAATTAGGTTTGGGCCCCGGATATAATTTGGCGGGGTTACTTGTGTTTGTGACTGGTCTTATTGTGACAGAAGTGTTGCCAATCACTCTTTCATTCGGACTCAATTTGCTGACTATTTTATTGAGAACATCGCCTTTCTCTTTCATGCCACCAGGAGGTACCCTACTGATGCTCAACTTATTAACTTCAATTACATTATTTGCCTTTCTGACTTGGTCCTTACTTACTTTACTCACACTAACGATCGGCTCTGTCGGAGGTCTTGGAGTCGACATGATAGGATAACTAGTTGGTACAATATTAGTAGTCGGTTTCATCGCAGCCATAGTTGTAGTGACACTGACCGTGCATGGTTCTAAAGAGTGTGAGGGCAATGCTAATGTTCCCGCAACTGTCTTTGTTGCCATTGACACACTTAAAGGTGTTGATGTAACAGGCTGAGGAATAGTTAATGGTGGAACAACACCCATTTCAGAAGTAGATACCGGAGCTGGAAACATAATGCAAGCTGGCTTTAATGATACTGATGAAGGAGCTGTAACAGATGGTGTAGCAGTATTATTAGCAGGCATTGATGTATTTGTCACTGAACATGTAATCAGGGAAGGAAACACTCCTGATTCACTGTTCCCTGGAAGAAAATTGTCCATCAATGATTGTCTTCCATTAGAAGATGGAGTAACAACAGCAGAAACTGGAGCAACTTCACCAGGGGATGAAATCCCTGAAGGAGTAACGGAAGTCAACCCCTGGCTGACGATAGTGTTGGACACACTAGCCATGGAGACATGATTGATGTCCTTGGAAGGAGACAAGAGAGATGGGCTGCAGATCGGAGGAGCCTCCAGACCAGGTATTGGAGAGCACTCGCTGCTTTCAACATTACGCACACTCATCACCCCATTCTCACTTATTTGTAACTGCACTTCTTTCCATTCACTTTCTGCCAACATCTTTTCTTCTTTGATACTTTCTTTTGTGGGTTCTTTTGTAATTATTCGTATTGTCTTCTTTTTTAATTCTAATATTCTGTAGGTCAGATGAATTGGAATTTTCTGAAAAAATTAAAATTAAATTAAACAAAATTTACAATCAATTACATTTTGCCAACTGATAGCATTACTAAAAAAAAACCAATAAAATCGATTGCCATAAATGGTCCCAACAGTTAACATGTCAGGTCAAAGAGATATTAATAATTTTCAAATGAATGAATGAAATAACATTATTACAGCACCAAGCACATAATTTTTAATAATTGGTAAGACAAAGAATAATAAATTAAAATGTCAATCATTAAGCCAGTTTGACATGATACATCTAATCAAAAAACATAAAATTCAACAGAAATTAAGAACTGTATCTGTATACAACATTTTGAAATTATAACTCAATAGCTATTCACTCACTACCAAAAACAATCAAGGAAGATTAGGATTTTGATAAACTAAATATTTTAACCTAAATTCTTGTGTCATAATTATTGAATGTAAATTTTAATTGTTAAAGGATCTCTATTGATACATTAACATTTTTTGGCAACCTACTTTTAACCAAAATAGGATCAACGACTTAGCTAGTTAATTATAAGAACAATGATATGACTAATACAAATAAAATAAAGCACTGTACATAATTTGCAACCATAAATAGGAAGGCAATGATTTTTATTTTTTGTCCAAATAAGGATTTGAGGATTACAGATATATTATACCAGATATATTATACCAGAAACTGGAATTTGATAAGGTTAGAAGTCCTTAAGGTACAGTGGGGGGAATATAGTATTTGCACACCCCATTTTTTCTTTATATGTTGAATTGAAATATTAAAGACAATTAATAAAAAGTACATTTAAGACTCGTTGAATAGTAGTATATATTCAATTGAAAACTTTGTCATAATAAAATAATATAAATGCCAGGAAAAAGTATTTGCACTTAGTTTCTTTTTATATAAATATGAAGGTTTCTTTGTTTACTTTTTGATATTCACTTACGAGAGCATAATTCTGTTCTTTCAGTATCGTAAAATATCTGAATCCTTTATGATCATTCAAGTGCTTAATAATGCCAAAAACGAGTGATTTCAGCACCACCACCACTACTAAGGAAATGATTTTATTCAACCATCACTAAAAATCATATTGCAAAGTTTCAGATTGCTTAGATACTCATATAAGCTAGAGTAAGAAAGGTTCACTCAATACCTAGACATTTATAATAAGCTATTGATGCTAACTACAATCAATGTATTAAATTCTTTGAAAAATGGAGGAAACATGTGGTGTGCAAATACTTTTTTCTAAGAATTTTTTTAAGATTTAAGTTTCATTTTATTAAGCAAGAGGTTTTTCAGTTGTATTTTAAATGTATTTATTCAGTTTCAAATATACTTTTTAAAGAAAATCGTATTTTCTTACAAACACAAGAAACTCATTTTGGATAAGTTAAACTTAAACACTTATTAATCATGATTATAAATGAGATAAGTTACAGATTAGTTAAAAGTGATATAAGAAGATCTGTGGTTTTTCATAATAGATGTTTATCATGGACAGGTGAAGAAAAGAAAGGAAATTAATTACAAAATATAAAATTTAAAGATATGATCAAAGAATTAGAGCCTATAAAACTTATTTTTAAGTTAAATTATACTTTAGTATCAGTTTAGTAAGCAGTATAGTATAAAATCTCTAGCTTCAATACGATAAAGTGTAAGCACAGGGGAAAAAATTGTAAAATTTGAAAATTATGAGCTTAGAAGTGAGAACAGCTAGAAATTGACAGCCATAGATTACTAAAAATCTTAGCAGAACATTTCAAAAGTTATTTTAAATCAATAGGAACACATGACTCTACTCCTTTGTTATCACGACTTTCTCCCTTATTATCTAATCATCACGTACAGCATTTTGACGTATTATATTGTCAAATATAGCAGATTTTATTTTTAAAGGATTCATTGGTAGTTGGTAAGAAGGCATTGATGGGCATTCAACTTTCAGTCTAAGCGTTACTCTTGTTATTTCAATAAAAAGAAAAACCTAGCAAGAGATCTCTACTACTATTTTGTAAAAATACCCTCCCCATATAGTTATTTAAAAGTACATACCCTCCGGCACTGGTAAGTATAAGCGATATCCATGAGAGTGATATGTTCCATCAGTGGATCATCTTTATAAAAAATATTAACTTGGTGTCCAGCATGTAATCCGAATTTCCCTCTTATTAACTTTACAAGGTGAGATATTGTCAAAGCAGCTGGACAGTGTAAATACCTCTTATTCACCTACAATAGTTTTGTTAAGAGTTAAATGATAAAATAAAAATCATGAGAGATATACTTAACTGTTAGAACACTCAATTACCTGATGGTTAGATTGAACATTATGATATTCAAGGCATATAATGAGTAGCTCATCAGGAAACAATACTGTTGTATTATCTGAAATTTCGCCCCTTTGTTCAGGAATAGGAGGTAAAGACTCGGGATGTTTCTGATAAAACTCAACTCTCCTTTGCATTTCATCTAAATTAAAGTAATAAGTTAAGTAAAAAAAACAACAATATATCAGAAAACATAAAATAACTAATTTCGTCAGTTCTTACTTTTGAACAATGAGGGGACCAATTTATAAACAATATTTTGAAGAGTTTTATCTGTCCTTATATTCAAGAGAGGATTTGTTTTGTGTATCTGCACATCACAGATGGGACAGTACTTGTTTTTTTCCAAATACTTGACGATACAACTCTTGCAAACTGAAATAAAATGTGACGAACTTAGAACTTATAATTTCACCAAAATCTAATTTCATCAAGATGTGCAAATCATTACTTACATGAATGAAGGCACTCGATTACTGTAGTAGCATCAATGTAATAACCACCACACAACACACAAATAAGATGAGGATTTACATCAGTTATTTTTAATCTTTTTGGGCTATGCATTTTGGTAAATGCAATCACTTGCAAACACATCCAGGTTCTGAAAATTTAATTAAAACTTCTAATTTATGCTTCAAATATCATATTCGGTAACAATAAACCTTAAAAATACTTACGAAATATCTTGACATATATAAGTCTGGTACTCCAAACTGCAATGTTATTAGTGTTAGAACACCGAGTTCTAGACACTGTTTCCATCTTTGTAGATGCCATCAAATAGTTCCGAATTGCAATGAATCCATAATTAAATCCTATAAACCATAATCAGTTAATAAAGAGTTAGAACTATACAAAAACTTTAATGAGTATAACATCAAACAGTACAATTGTATGGGCATTTCAAAAACTAATGATACAACAAAACTGAATCATGCCCATTTGCCCTAATAATTAACGCGTACTAAAAATTATTTTTATTATTATATATGTACCCAGAAAACACAGACGTCCAAATAAATAAATAGGTTAATCCAACACAACACTGACCTCAAACTTGTTCCACTTTACATTTTCCCAACCTTTCATTCTTGCAATTTTCTACCATTTTCAATAGATTTGCAGAGTTTAAATATTCTATCGTACGAACATGTCTCAAATCCGAAGCTTATTACTCGTAAATAAACACAGCACTTAAGCGTTTTCAATTATAAAGCCTCATAACCTTGTTAACAGTTCGCCTTCAAAGTTCCCATTTTGCCCTACACGCGTCGTTAGTTACACATTTTCTGCAACCTGAGCGATGTCACCAGCCTTTCCATATCTAATCAAAAAACTTATTTATCGGATTAGAAATTAATTTTACGTATTTGAATTAGTTCATTCCATAAATAATAATGGAATTGTCGAATGAAATAAGTTTCGGACTTAAACGTTTAGCCAATACATCTATTGTAAATGATGAATGTTTTGAAAAACTTATTACAGAAATTTCACTGTACATGGAAAATCCTCTTAGTAATCAGCATACTGTTGGTAATTTTAATATCCGATGCCTAATTTGTTATTCTATTGTAATTTTTTAGCACTACCAGTGGGTAGTTCCTTTATCTCATGCCAATAGATTTCAGTCATTGTATTTACTTGTATGATTATAATTCAGTTTTAAAATTCAATAAATAAACTTTCAAAAAATGTTTTAATTAATCCAACTATTCATTATTACTTTTTATGTGTAGGAATTCCCAATACGGTAGCCAGGATAGATGCTCTGAAAGAAAGTTATTCTGCCTTGATTGTATTTTTTGTTGAAAGTATGAGAAGAAATGTTGATATCGAAAGCCTGAAGTATGTTTTATCTGAACATAAACTAAATGAAACTAGAGTTGAAAGGATTTTAGATTTGTACACGAAATATAAGCATCAACTAAAGAATGCTCTCCAACAGTTCAATTCTGACCCACCTAATTTACTTGGAGTTTCTTGGAAGCTCAACTACTGTGTGAAGGTATGGTTTTCCATTTTTGTTGAAAATTTTTGAAGTAATATTCATTATTTGATTGAAAACTGTTTTTAATGTTTGCAGTCTTCGTTTTCTGATTTCGAAGGTAAATGTCTCTATTTTGTTGAACTGCAAGTAGATAAAAACAATCACAATTCATCAAGGAAAGATTATGAAGTTATCAATTTCGCATGTACTGTTCAACAACTTCAGAGTTTAGTCGCTTCCTTAAGAGCTGCAGTAAGGCAATTAGAGTCAATATCTAATGTTTCTTATTAGTTGCTGTTAAAATACTGAACGGTTCCTTAGCCAAAAGCATCTGTGATTCTGACATTGTAAATAATAATTATTACTTCTTATATTTTAATAAATATAATTAAAGATTTATATTATTCACTTATGGTGTTTTATTCCCACATCAACACACATTGCCTAATTTGGTTTGTTAGTATATTTCACTTACTTCCTTATTTCACTTACATAGGTTTGTGATGAATCCTATACCTAGGCAGTGATGTAGCCTGGGTTTTGTTTTTGGTGGGTCCAACTTTCTTTTAAGATTCTATTTAAAAGAAATCCATCCTAAATGGGGATATCTGAGACCCTCTTTATATTTATTATAGGAAATAACATTATACAAGAAATAACTATGAAATATGTTCATACAGTTTTCATTTACAAATAGAAATAGATATAAGTATATTATAACTTCAGGAGAAGAGGGTGTCCTGACCCTCAGATTGTTTTCTTTAACAGTTCCATTGATCATTGATTCTTATTCTACACTTCGAAACTATCTGACTTTTGTTAAATGACTAAATTTAAATTATTGTAAGACCCTAACATCAACTGAAATGGATCTGCTGGGGATTAGTTTAGCAAGTTATTACATGAGGGATAATTTCAATAACCATAGTTATTACTCTGATTATGATATTAATCATCTCATTGAATGTTGATTTTTAATGCCTCCTCATAAATTTGCATAAACATGAATTTGGTTATATCCCATAACTGATCAATGTAATGTTCACTCATAATGAATGAGAACCAAACACAAGAAATCTTAAAAAAAAAAACACAAGTGTACAAGAAATCATTTTAAAGTTCAGTTCAGTGGTCCTTGCCAATTAATATACATGTAGTTTTTTCAAAATTAAAATTGCTTAATATTAATAGATATACAGTAAAGTACTTCTACAACTTGTTTTATTAAGAGAGAAAATCTGTCAGATACTTCCGAAGCCACTTTTCTTCATCCATGTGTGCCACATGCTCCACCCATGGCATTGAAATAAGTTTGACAACCTAAATGACATTTTGCACTTTAAATAATTTATTAATTGATCAAAGAGCAGCAATGAATAATCACTTTGAAGAATTATTCCATGAAGAGCGACCCAAATTCGTTTGGAATAAATCAAATGATATAACATCGAATTAGAAAGATATATCGGCAGTAACAGTTGTAGGACTCGGCCCTCAATGAAATGAAAAATAGGAATCTCTTGGTCCCCGTTCTATTCCAATAGAATTAATTAAAGCAGGCCCAGTCGAACTCAAAATGGCACTGGCAGAGAGTATGACACTTCTATTAAATGGTGGAGAGATCCTTGAAGAATGAAAGCAAGGATATATCACCCCAGTTTTCAAAAAAATGGCAAAAGAAGGATTGCTCAAACTACAGAGGTATTATGGTTATCAGCACGCTGATTAGATTATATAACCGAATTGAAAATGAATTAAAGGAAGAAATCAGCGAGGAACAGGTGGAAGATCATGCACTGATCACATCTTCAGCCTCACAACTTATAGAAAAAAAGATGGCCCACGACCGTGAACTCCACATGATATTTGTAGATTTACACAAAGCCTACAATAAATTTGGAACCTCTAGGGAAACTGTGGAAGGCTTTGGAAGATACATCTGTTAAGAGATACCTCATCAGAGCAATTCAAGGGCTCTATAAAAACATAACAGGGGCAATAAAAATAGGAGATAGAGTGTTTAGAAGCTTCCCAATTAACAAAGGTTTGAAACAGGGCCTCTGCCTTTCACTCCTGATTTTCAACATTTATATAGAAAAAGCCCTTAAAGACTGGAAAAGATCATGCGGTGGAATGGGTGCTCAAATCGGGGATGATGTCATCTACAATTTGCAGTATGCCGATGATCAAATAATAATCGCATCGGATCCGAATGACATGAGCTATATGATGAGGAAGTGGCTAGACACATATTCCAGATGGGGGGGTCAATGCTTGCAAACACTTCAAGTACCTCAGATACTGGCTCTCTTCTAGAGGAGGTAGTGAGGGTCGAACATAAAGTAAACATGGGAAAAAAATAATAAGTTCGATAAATTCCACCCAATGGAGTAAGGAAATAAGATTGGAAACTAAAAAGAAGATCTACCATTCCTTCGTGAAAAGCGTAGCCACTTACGGATCAGAGGTTCGGACACTCACGAAAAAGGTGGAGAACAGGTTGCTTTTCATGGAAATGGCTGTGGTATATCGAGAACCAAGCGGATCCTAAACGCAGCAATTAGAGGCAAGATTGGATATCAAAAGAACATCCTTTACCAGATCGGTATGGCCACTTAATGTGGATGGACGAATCTGCTGGCCAAAGAAAATTCATAACTCTATACCACCTGAAAGAAGAAAGCGTGGAAGACCAAGGAGAAAATGGAGGACGTGGAGAAATGCATAGCCGCCAGAGGACTCCGTGAGGGGTTTGGATGGACAGAGAGCACTGGCTTTTGAGTATTGGGGATATAACTCCTTTAGCTTTAAAAAAAAAACACAAAAAAAATGTATAGATCTAGCTTGTATGTATCGTTCAGGTTCCATCGCCCAACACCATAAATACTCTCAGAGATACTTTCAGTTCAAACAATAGACTTTACCTATTGTTGTTGGTTGTAGTCTAGGCTTCAAAACCGTATGGGTTGGTGGGTAACTATTGACATATACAGATTTAATTTTCTTTGATGTGAAAGATTTTCTCAGGATACAGTATCACTGATTAGCAGAAATTATTTTTCTTCTCAATTTTTGATTAATAATTCATAATTTATAAATTCTTTGACTTTTTCTAATTATTGCCACTGAAAACCACCATTTCATTATATGCTGGCCTTGCTTCTCACACCAAGTATTTAGTTTCCCCTAATTAATCTAGAGCTCAAGTCTGTTTTGTAGGACCCTAAAATGCTTTACTGATAGCCCTGCCTTTTGAGAGCCCTAAGGATGATGATGTCTTCCTAAGCCAAAAGTTGCTTGCACATTCCGATTAAATAGTGTTTTTTGCCATGACCTACCAAGATTGAATAAGCGGTAAATGATTATATCACCATACATCGTCCTTTTGCCCCCCTTATTTTTTTGGAAAGATCTAGATACAGAACACAAATACTCTTAGGCAGCCTCTCCCTACCTATGACAATAAAATTCTCCATTGCATGATAGAGCTCTTTGCATTTAATACAGTCATAAGGTCTTGTAGACAATGAAGATATATTAAATTTTAGTATGTATGCATAGTGTGATTTCTATAAGTATGACAATTTGATTCCTACGATTCATATACTCACCTACTCGCTGAGTTAGATTTGTGAAACTGAAGCTTAAACCTCATTGAATTATATGTTAATATGGCTTAGTCAAGGTAACATTCTTGACAAACTCCTGATCTGTAATATATTTTTAATACACTAAATGTGTAATAAATAATAAATACATTAATAAATAATACTGAAATGATACCCATGATATTCTATGCCTCCATTTTAATATTATCCCACTGTCCCTAGCAGACATTTTTTAAATGTTTACTATTACATAGCTTTCAAGCAATTCTCTTTCTTCTGATATTGACCAAATTATTTTCTATATAATTTTTTAAAAACATTAGTTTTAGGGCTACTTAAAAGAACTTGGTAACTGTTACAAAAATAATAATAATTAGAATAAAAATATTTTAATTGAGATTTTTATATATTATCTTATGTCCGGAATTACTACCACAACCTACATCCAGCAGTCTCCCTAAAAGAACCTCTCACTCCCTTTCTGAGGAGAAGTGAGTGTGACCTACAATTTTTTCCATCCTTTCACAAAAGCCATGCTTTTACTATGAACTGGTTTTGAAAGTAAGTTTATTCTATCTCAAATGGGGAGGTATCTCTGGACATTATTTTCTTATTACATATTTTTATCAAAACATTAAATTTAATCATCCTCCATGTATTTATGATCTTCTATAGTTAAAGTTCTTGATGTGATATCTTTCTATAGTTAAGGCTCTTGATCTGATCCCAGCACCTAATCACTTTATTTTTTCTCTATACAAACAGGCAAATATTAAGTTGCCAGTTATATTAAGTTATAAGTATTTAAAGAACAAATTAATAAACGTTATATACCGTTTTCTAATAAATATTTTATTACTGAATAAATAATTATACAAACTTTCATTTGATAATAATTTTAATTTTTTTAAATTTCATTCTTTTTAAATATTAATTAAACCATTTATTAGCCCTGTTTTTATTAACAATGTTTTATAACTGCAAGGTACCCTTAAAAGTACTTTTTGTTCTAATTTCAATCTGTTTTAGTCTTCCTGTGTCATGTTTAACTTTTATCTAAATGATTTTAAATGAAAATTGTATTTTTTACTGTATTATGGATTTTTACTAATTGAGTAAATTTTTTGGCCTAAGAAATGGCTAGTTCTTTAATTTACTTTCCCATTGGTGTTCATTATTTCTTTTAATCCTGCTTATTACCTACTGTTATTTACTATTACTGTTTTTTCAAATTATCAAGATTTAGGGCTTGATGTGAGACTGACTTAATCTCAGTCTCAGATTAAGGCCTGAGGAAACTTGTCAGCAAAGAATTTGACTACACGGTCGAAACCAGAAGAAACACCTGCTGAATGGATTAAGAAAAAAAAGTGTTTGAGCATACTCAATATAAAAAATAAATTAAAAATTGTATAGTAATAATATTAATACACACAAACACACATTTATATATATATATATATATATATATATATATATATATATATATATATATATATATATATATATCCACTATCCCCATATATATAGCAACTATCCCCACCCTTCCAACATTAATCCTAAACGACCACCCCATCAGTTTCAGCTCCTCCGTTAAAAACCTAGGCATTACCATCGACCAAAACCTTTCCTGGAAACCACATGTCACCCAAATATCCCGACGAATAATTAGTTCCCTAAAATTATTCCATCGTTCTCGGCATCTCCTTACTCAACCTACTCGGAAGCTGCTCGTATCATCCCTCATCTTCCCCCACTTCGACTACTGTAGTGTGGTATACGGGGGCCTCTCGAAAATGCTTGAGAGCCGCTTAAAAAGAATAATGAACTGCGCTTTAAGATTTGTCCTTGGTACTCCGAGGCGATCCCGGGTGTCACATCACTATGATGAGTTAAAGTGGCTCTTCCCTCCCATCCGTAGACAATATTTCCTTAGCGTTTTTCTATACCAATCCATCAACTCGCAACACCCTTCATATATCTATAGTCTCCTCCCATTCAAATCCTCTGTCCAGGTGCACAAAACAAGATCTCGCCTTTCCGATTTCTACATTCCTTCCCACAGAACTAAGGCATTCGAGCGCTCCTTCCTCGCCCGCTCCACCACTGTGTGGAATTCAATCCCTCCTTTCATCCGCCATTCCTCTTCACTAGCTTCATTTAAATCCCTGCTTTTCCATCATCTCTTGGCATCTCAAAAAGTCGCTCTCCAAGCAGGTCAAAGGTATGCTTGAATATAACAGTATTGTAAACTCGATCCCGCTACCCTTGTTTTGTTTATTTTTCCTACATCAACGATGATACCGACTTTTTAAATATATTATCGCATACTATGCCAATCAATTATTTTAGTTAGTAATTTCGTCATCAACTACTGTATTAATATTATTAATCATTATTTTGGTAATATAAATATATTTATTTTTTACAATTAGTTAAAAAGCAGTCAAGTTCGTTGTATTTTACTTATTTTTTTTTTCTTATCTATTTCTATTTTTACAATGTTTTTGTTCTCACTTGATTATTTCATGATTGTGTTATTATGTAGCCTTCTGGCCAGATGAATGTTATGTTTTTTTAATCTGTCCATTATTGTTATTCTAAAGGGACTTGGTCCCAGAATAAAGTTTATTTTCTATTCTATTCTATTCTATTCTATTCTATATATAAATAATATAATAATTTATATATTTTTTTAATTTTAAAAGCCTTAAATATGGACTCATTGCATTGATATGAAAAGAGTAAGACTTGGTTTAACTCTCTCCATTACCAAAGATGATTGGAAAATCCTTGATCCATTAGTGCCCAGATTTATTTCTGATGAAATTTAAAAAATATTTTAGCTTGGATCTGTTCATATTTATCCTCATTAGCTTCATTGGGAGGCGAAATATTTACTTTCCAGCAAATAGTACATCAGGTACTTTCATAACATTTTTTTTTGTTTCATTTATAGAATCCATTTTAACTTTTTCTGTGTTTTTTTTTTTTTTTTTTTTAAACAAGAAAAACGTTACTAAAACAAACAAGTGTAAAGATCAGGGATTATTTTAAAAATATTTTCTCAATGTCGTTTCTTGAAAACATATATATGCAATGTTCGAAATTTGGTACAACATTGTGTTTTTAGAATAATTTAAATTTGATTTATTTTTAAATTAATTTATTATTTTACTGTTATGTAATGTAACTGCTAAAGAATAAACTTTATAAAGCCAACACAAAAACTGGATTGTAGTTCCGTTTTTATCAAATGAATTTTATTTTCAGAGGAAAATAAATATTCAACTGCTTCTTTTATAATAGTGATAATTTCTCATATAATGATGGCATATTTGGCAAATTTAGGTGGGAGAAAGGAATAAAAAATGATACTACTTAAACTCGATACCATGATTATAGGACAGGCACTATATGAATAGATAAATTCTATAATTTTTTTTATTACTATCTATATTAAATTTATTATTTTTGGATTTTTCTTGGCATATATCTTATTGAGTCCAATTATCTAACAGATTCTACAATCTAAACAGAACTGTATCCAGACCTGTATAAATAATTTTTGAAGAAAGAAAAGGTATACTGTTTGTGAATTAAAACTGTAGTGACTTATGCATTTGCTGTCCCAAACAGGACACTGGGGCAAATGGGCTAAGAAGAAAAGTTCTTGAAGCAACTTTGCATGAATTAAATTACTTTAAAATCTTTATTAATACTTATGGAAGTTGTCATAATATTTCTTTGCTATGATAAGGGTGTAGTTAATAAAATAAGGAAAGGTTTCATAGGAAAGTTTGGTATGAAAAAAAAATTCTTTACAAATTAACATATTTGTATTTTATAATTAAATATATTGTTTTCATTGCACAAAATAGCAAATATACAAATGATCTTAACCTAATAATGAAAGAATACAATAAACATTTACATTAACAATCGACAAGTTAATATTTTTATTATATTTATAATCATGTCATTCTTTGGACGGGTATTTTTATTCTAATATCTTATTCTAAAATCACAGCCTACAACTGATGTAAACTTATTCACAAATATAATCATGCTTCGTTCAGTAAACATTGACCTACATCAGTTGTTCTCATTACTGCAAAATATGGTATTACCTTGAATATCATTTCTGGTATTACATAAATAATAAATATTTACACTAGAGGAACTTGATTCCTATAACATATGTACAACAGTATTTAAATTTGATTTTAACAATTCTGTTTTAAATAACAATCTAAATTTTTAATATATATACAGGATCAACATTTGCTTCTGATGGAGATCTTTTGATATCTACTTCTTCTTTGGATTTAGGTAGAAATGAATGTTCTATATCCATTAATGTTTTACCTTGAGTTTCAGGTAGAAAAAATATAACATAAGGTACAGTCAGTAATGAAAGAACACTAAAGAGTGTCATCATGCCAGTCAGAGATAGTGTTTCCATCAAATTTGGATAAATTTTTATTATTGCAAAAATGAAGAGATAAGCAAGTGATGAAACGATTCCACTGAGTATTCCTCTAACTGACAATGGGAACAGTTCACCTATCATGAGCCAGGGAAGCTGCAACATTCCGAGCATACTAGCAATGACATTTACTACAAGGCAAGTGAACGGCACATATGGGCAAGGCCTATCCTCTAACGCTACTGTACCATATTTATAGTTATAGAATGCTGCTATAGCCATACTGAGTCCCATGATACTACTCGATGTTATTGCCATTGGTCGCCTACCAAAATTTTGTATACACAAAGTTCCAACAATGCTTGTTACAAGGCGTACAACACCAACAATAATCGACTCTACTGAGCTATCCAACACTGGACCTATATCACGGAATATATTAGTAGCATAATAAACAATAGTATACATTCCCGACCCTTCTTGAAAGATGAAAAAGAATACCAATATTAGAAATGGTTTCCAAACTGTGGGTTTTTTAATTTGACCCAAGTATTCTTTGTATTTGAGGCCCTTTTTGCAATCAACTGAATGAAGTAGTTGCCTCATCTCTGCTTCTGCTGCTTCTTTGTTACCCCTCAAAAGAAGTAACGTATCATTAGCCTTAGTAAATTTTGCTTTAGATGCCAGCCATGGTGGTGTTTCTGGTAAGAAGTAGATGATGAAGAAACTGAAGGCTGCAGTTGCTGCGCATACCACAGTTGAGAGATGCCATTCCATGAGGTAGCCAAAAAGATAGACCAGGAGTACACCAAAAGAAACAAAGACTGGTCCTAATGCTGCAAGCATTCCTCTCTCACTTGGTAGACTTATCTCTGCCAGATAAACATAGCATGTTGATGCCATTCCTGAAACATATTACAAAAAATATTAACCAACCATAATTTTAAAATATTATATTATTTTTAATAGTTAAAAATAAGTTCGTCAGCATAGAGAATGCTGATGGGACATTTCATTATTAAAATAACTAGTAGTCTCATTGCCATTTAACACAATTCAGACAAAATTATATTAAATGTACTTGTCATTTATATACCCTTATCAGTACATAAGTTTTCAAAGTATAGAGTAAAAGTTGTGCTCCAATAACACAGGTCTGAAAAAAAAATCTTTTTTAAAATTCTTTTGATTTAGTTAACTGATCTTTGTTTAGTTTCCTGCGCTGATTTTAAAAATGACATTTTTTTTTTTTCTATCACTTCAGGCTTGCCTACAAAATAAAGTTGAAGTTTTTGGAAAAAGTACAAAAACGGAAAATTTTGGATTTGTTTTTATTATTTTAACATGAAGTAGAAGCAAAAAACAACAATACCTAGCTGAAATGAGCATAAAAGTGATGCACATGTGTTGTAAAGTTTATAAGTCTTTCTAAAAACGTTTTCTTTTTCCATCAAAGCTTCTTTTGGTACTTTTTCGGCTGTGTTCTTGTGAATTTTCCCTTTTTAAAATCCAACAGTATTCTGCCATCATGTTGACATTCCATCGACCTTTGTATCTGCGCTCCATTTCTTTTATATCTTGATGGAAACGTTCTCCTTGTTTCTCACTTACAGCCCCAAGATTTTCTGGAAAGTAGTCCAGATGTGAGTGAAGGAAACAAACTTTGACACTCATTTTGCAGCCCAACATTTTGTATTTTGGGTATTTTTTGTTTCCAAGAAAGCCTATTACAACAAGTTTAAATGAATTCCAGACATCTTTTCTTCCATTTCCATTTTAGTGACAAAGCTTTCATCTTTTAAAAGTTTTCTGATGTCAGGCTCAACAAAGACTCCATCTTTCAGCTTAGCATCGGATATATCAGGAAACTGTTCACAGAGATACTTGAAACATATTAATACTACAACACAATATACATACTACATAATATACTTGAAACACTCTCCTCCTTAGGATAATGCTTTCACAAACTGTTTCATTAGCCCCAATTTGATATGGAGTGGTGGAAATAAGATGTTTTTAGGATCCACTAAACTTTGTCTTTGAACATTTTTAACTCCATAGTGTTGTTTCCTGCCACGGCTATCCCATTCATAGAGGAAACATGGAAACTTTGTGTAACCACTTTGTTGACCTAGTAACATGGAAATAACTTTCAAATCCCGAAAAATGGTCCATTTATGGTCATAGTAGCTGAGCTTACTAAGAACAAACTCAAGATTTTCGTAGCACAGAAGCATATCGGTTACGATTGTGAAGAAGTACAGCTTTCAAACTCCTTTTTGATGAATCGATAAAAAGTCTCCCTCCATTCCTCTGGTTCATATGTGATTTGAACATTTCCATGATTCCAGTTACATTGTTGCAGAAAACTAGTTCACCCTCTTGTGTAAAAAAAGGTACAAATTCCTTTTCTCTAAATCGGTACCATGAAAATGAAATAACGGAGGCTAACCATCTGTCTTTCTTTAAGTCTAGACCCTAAAACTTCTGCTGAAATTTGTGACCTATCTAGGGGTGATCGAATTTTTTCCGTAATCAGCACAAAATATACTGTTAAACCCACTAGTTAAATATGCTACAATTTTTTCATCGCAGACCTGTGTAATCAGTAGGATTTTTTTGGTGATTGAACAAAATAAATATTTTATCCTAAATAATAAATGTTAAAGAAAGTGTATTTGATGATATTAATTTCAAAGTTAGGCATTAAATAATTAGGTAAAGAGACAATATCTCAGGGAGAAAATTGAAACACATTTGATTAGTTTTTCTTCTAATTTCATTGCATTTTTTGTTTTCGCTACAAGAGGAAACTGAGTTTCATTTTTGGCCTAAAACACGATCAGCATGGGAATAATTAAATTATTAGTATAGTGATTTGTCTAACTGGTGTGCTACTGCTAAAATATAAAAACAAAATGTTTAGCCATTGTTTTTTAAGGATATCAATGGCAAACAAAATTCAAAAGCATAAATAAAATTACAGTCTTGGGCTGAGTACATAGTTTGGACTACTCTTTTATGCCGACAGTTGAAGGTGATTTGTCTGAGAACAGCCACAAGATTTTCCCCCTATTATTATTATCTACATTATTGAGACTGGGTGAGCCCAAAAAACAAATTCAACCATGTTGGCCCATCGCTAACAGAATAAATAATATATCTGCCAGTCTTTAACCCGAGACCTGACAATTACCGTGCCCATTAAGCTGCACTGTTCTCATTATCACTTGTAATTATTCTTATTAAAATAACATTTACCAATTGCGAAACCAGTGACGAATCTTCCTATGTATAACCATATCTTGTCATTCGACAGACCCATCATAACCCATCCAACGAGAAACGGAAGAGCAGTTATCTGAATGGTAGTCTTGCGCCCAAGAGTTTCCGCAAGCATGCCAGAAAATAGTGCTCCTCCAGGAGTGGAAATGACACCAAGACTTGCTGAAAAAGAAATTAATGTTAGTCACTAAAATCATCAAGTAGTAAAGTGTTGAAGGACATATTTAACATTCTCAATATTTTGTTTTTTTTTGTTTATTTAATATTAATATAGCTTTGTTTGTGTTAACCACCATTTTAGATATAGAAGGTTTACAGTAAGGTTAGAGAGAGTACTATGGACGCTATGCTATGAGCTTACTCTTTTGATTTCTGTTCAAATATAATATGTGTGTTCTTTCAATACAGAATTTTTCATACACGTAGTTCTCAATTTAATAACCTACTTCAACAGGTTATGGGACCAGCAAGTTTCCAACTGAGCAGACTTTGTGTACAATATTAACCAGTGAAAGATTTTTTTTTTTTTTTAAGTTCCTGTGTGTGTGAAGATTTTCAACATGGATCTTAAAGTTAATATTGGATTACTTGAAGGAAACTCAAATTGGGCTACGTGGAAATATAAAGTACTTGTTTTGTTAAGTTTTCCTGGTGGAGAAAATGTGGTCATGGGTAAGCTCACAAAACCCAAAGAACCTGATGAAGACAAGGAAGTCTTAGTAAGTGATTTTAATAATAAATTAGAGTTATACCAGAGTGCTGACACTAAGGCTCTTTTAGTGCTAACAACTAATATGACTGAAGAAACCTTAACTAAAGTTATGAGGTTCAGCTCATCTAGAGAGGTATGGCTTGAGCTACATAGACTATTTGAAGGGGATTTACAAGATAAATCATTTGATTTATGTATGCAATTTTTTAATTTAAATTATAATCCTGTTGATGATATGGCAAACCATTTATCTAAATTGAAGAATATTTGGAACAATTTAAATATAGAATTAAAAGATGAAAAGTTGCCAGAAATTCTTTTAATATGTAAAATTTTAGATACTTCGCCACCAGAATATTTTTCGTTTAAATCAACATGGCGATTAATGCCAAAAGCAGAACGTTCTATTGACAATTTAACCACACAATTGTGTGCTCATGAGAGGGCTCTTAAGGATATCAATAAGAATACTGGTGAAAAGAACAATGAGGAAGCTTTTGCTATTGCTAGGAAAAATATTAACATGAAAAAGGATTTTAGAAATAAAATTATTTGCCATTACTGCAAAAAGGAAGGCCACATTATTAGAAAGTGTTTAAAATGGAAGAAAGATGGGTGCCCTCCTAAATCTCAGGAGTCACAATCAAATAATATAACACTGATTGTATCACATGTTTTTCAGTCTGAGTGTGATAGTTCTAATTGGTACGTAGACAATGGAGCTACAAACCATGTTTGTAACAATAAAAGACTTTTTGAATTTTTAAAAGAATTTGATACTCCACATCAGGTAACCACAGCTAACGGTGACAAAGCTAATGCCTTAGGATATGGGGATGTAAAGTTCCGTACTTCTTGTGACAAATTTATTACCCTAAAGGATGTGTGGTTTGTTCCTTCTATTCACAAAAATTTATTTTCTGTACTGGCTGCTCATGATAGGTGTCCTAAAAGTAAATTTAGTTCAACTGCCGAGACATGTCAATTTAGAGTGAATAATGAAGCAGTTATAACTGGAAAACGTGAGATAAACAATGGCCTATACAAACTCAATATTTTTCATACAGAGCCTGTAAATAATGTTGTTTCAGCCGAGGATCCTCAAAAACTTTTGCAGCTCTACCATGAAAGACTCGCTCACCAAGATAAGAGGCATACAAAGGAAGTTGTTGAAAGGGAGCTTGGTATTAAATTGAAAACAGGAACTGAATTATGCGAAGGTTGTGTCTATGGGAAGGCACATAAGCTTAAACACGGAACAAGGAAAAGAGCTTCTGCACCTGGAGAAGTATTTCATGCAGACGTTTGTGGACCTTTTGATAAATTGTTTTCAGGATATAGATACTACCTCCTTTTTAAAGATGATTTCTCTAGATTTAGATATATTTATTTTCTTAGAGAGAAATCAGAAGTTTTCGAGAAATTTTTAATTTTATTAAAAGAATGCCAAAGAGCTGGTCATGTTATCAAAGCTCTTCAATGTGACAATGGTGGAGAGTTTGACAACCGTAGAATGAAGGATATTATTGCAAAAAATGGTATTGATCAATTGTTAGTAATGCCCTACAGTAGTGAAATAAACGGATTCATTGAGAGAGATAATAGAACTGTGGTAGAAGCAGCTAGAGCCATTCTGCATTCCCATGGAAATATGCCTCAATCTTTATGGGCTGAATTGATTAACTCAGTTGTTTATGTTTTGAATAGAACATCTAGGACTGGTGTACCTGGCAAATCACCGTTTGAATTATGGTTAGGGAAGAAACCTAGTATCAAACACTTGAAAATTATTGGTAGTGAGTCCTATGTTCACATTCCTAAACAATTTAGGAAGAAAATGGATAAGAAAGCTCAAAAAGGTATTCTTGTTGGCTACGACTTTGGAGGCTACCGTGTTTGGACAGGAGGAAGAAAAATAATAAGGTCAAGAAATGTTACTTTTAATGAAAAGCCTCTTTCCCCTGCAGTTACAGTTCATCTTCCAGAGGAAAAGAAGTATGAAATAAATGATGATGTTCCTGAAGAGATTGAACCGGAAGTACCTCTGATGCTGAATCTACAGAAGATTTTGTTGGTTTTGAGGATGAAAAGGGACTATTAGAGAACTTAGAGATAGGAATACTCTTCATCCTCCTGCAAGATTTGAAGATTATATTTTTCTCGCCTCATGTGATTCTTCTGAACTACCAACTACCTATGACGAAGCCATGAAGTCTTCAGAGTCCAAACAGTGGAAGCTTGCGATGCAGGAAGAATTGAAGGCTCATGAAGATAATGAAACCTGGCATCTTACTGACTTACCCCAAAATAAAAGAATAATACCGTGTAAATGGGTTTATACAAAAAAATTTAATGCTGATGGAAGCTTAGATCGGTACAAAGCAAGGCTTGTTGTGAAGGGGTTTAAGCAAAAAGAAGGTCATGATTTTGAAGAAACTTTAAGTCCTGTAGCAAGAGTAGCGACAGTTAGAGCACTTATTAGCGTTGCTGCTCACGAAGACATGACACTATATCAATTTGATGTGTCTACAGCTTTTCTCAATGGAGAATTAAAGGAAGAGATATACATTAGTCAACCACCAGGATTTGAAGACAGCAGCGCTAGGTCATGCAGACTAAGGAAAAGTCTTTACGGCCTTAAGCAAGCTCCGAGATGCTGGAATGAGAAGATAAAAGGGTATTTGGTGAAAGCTGGATTCTGTATTAGTACTGCCGACCCCTGTCTGTTTATTAAGAATTCCAATGATAGAAAAATTTTCTTATCTCTTTATGTCGATGATGGACTAATAGCTGCGTCTTGTGAAAAGGATGCTTTATCTTTAATTGAAAATTTAAAGAAGGAATTTAAAATTAAGGCAAAGCCTGCCAATTACTATCTTGGACTGGAAATTAAAAAGAGCAAGGAGGGAATAAAGGTTAGTCAGTCTGCCTATGTGAGGAAAATTCTAAACAAATTTCAAATGACCGAGTGTCGACCTGTGAGTACTCCTATTATTAGCAGTACTGGAGAGGATTCACAATCTGGGAGAGACATCTCTGAGTATCCTTACAGGCAAGCTGTGGGAGCTTTAATGTATCTAATGATCTCAACCAGGCCTGACATAGCATTTGCGGTTGGAGTAGTGTCCAGATCTTTGGAAAAACCGAGAGGCGAAGATATCATTAAAGTAAAAAGAATATTTAGATATCTCAGAGGGACCCAAGATATTGGAATAATGTACAAGCCCAATGAAGAGAGCTTCCTACAAGGCTACAGTGATGCAGATTTCGGAGGTGACATTAGCACAGGGCGGTCTACAACTGGAGTGGTCTGCAAGTTTGCCGAGGGACCTATTTCATGGATAAGCCAAAGACAGACAAGTGTTGCAATCTCCACTACAGAAGCTGAACTGATGGCTGCTAGTGAGGGAGCTAGGGAGATGGTTTGGCTGAAGCGCTTATTCACCGAATTAATGCCTCATTCTTCAGAGAAGATACCAACTCTTTTTGTGGACAATGAAGCTGCGGTTAAGCTGGCGAAAAATCATGAGTTTCATCGCCGAACAAAACACATAAGAATTAGACATTTTTTTGTTAGAGAGGTGGTTCAAGAAAAAATTATTAATGTTGAAGGGATTTCTACGGAATACCAACTTGCTGATTTTCTTACGAAGCCACTCCACAAACCTAGACTTAGTGTTCTTATGGCCAATTTAGGTATTGTGTAGTGTTGTAGTGTGTGCAAAATATATTTAATGTGGGAGAGTGTTGAAGGACATATTTAACATTCTCAATATTTTGTTTTTTTTTGTTTATTTAATATTAATATAGCTTTGTTTGTGTTAACCACCATTTTAGATATAGAAGGTTATAGTAAGGTTAGAGAGAGTACTATGGACGCTATGCTATGAGCTTACTCTTTTGATTTCTGTTCAAATATAATATGTGTGTTCTTTCAATACAGAATTTTTCATACACGTAGTTCTCAATTTAATAACCTACTTCAACATAAAGTAGTGTGAATGAGGAAGAATAGTATTACAAAGAATATATTATAAGGTATTGCGATATAGGTTTTGTTCAGTTACAGAGTAGGGTACTAATGTTATAATTAACAAATTATATACATTGTTAGGCAATGTTGGGTGAGATTGTAATCATATGACTAAGTCTAAATCCTGAATTAGTAAGTATTGCTTTTTTGCCAGTACGGAGTCTGAATGATCATGATTGATAAAAAAAAAAAAAAATGAATCACAAAACATTGGTTATGCTGAATTTGTCAACTTCTGCTGTTTAGAGGAGTCAACGTTTTTCCACCACTAAATCTCTTTTTACTAGTAAATGGTATCTTCAGAAGTTTTTCAAAATTTTTTATGGAGATTTCCCTTCGATAATTTTCTATTCTTTAAGTTCTTATCAAAGTTACATCAGCTTCTTGTGTAATGGTATTCCAGACAACTTCCATGCACTTATCCTTGAAGGTAGGGGCAAAAGAATGCCATTACTCTATTAATCAAGCTTTTTTTTCCACCTCTCCGTTACTATGAATGGTGTTATTTAAAAAAAAAGAAATTAAAGGTTAAAGGAGAAAGAAATTTTCAAAATTTTTTGTTTACAATCGCCAGGCTATTTCACGAGGAAAAGACATGACATACCTTTTTTTAAAGAATATTTAATTGTTCTTTGATATAATGTGCTTAATAAAAGTTGCATTTCTGGTAAGTTTATTTTTGGACAATCTGTATGTTTTAAATACATTATTTCAATTTCATACTACTTTTCATTTTTTCATTTTTGGTGAGACATATTAATTTGTATATAATAGATACAGTATCATACAAATCATATTAGTTTTTTTCTATTTGTATAATAATTTCTTCCAATGAGCCTAATTGATCGAATATTAACCGGGCGAAGGAGAAGAAATAATTTAAAAGCCACATTGCCCAGTCATCTGACTGCAATTAGCCACTGGTCCTCCAGGCTGGGAAAACCCAGTACCTAGGGGGGTATAGCCTGGCCACCTTTTCTCCTGAGGGGACATAAATATTCAGGGGACCAGTTGCCCTGCAGATACGGGGCATCCATCGCTGGGATAATAACCCGCATGGTAGAAAATCTATTCAAAATAAACTAGTTGCCTCCAGGCTCCCCGATGCTAGAAATGGCATAAGAGGAGGTAAAAGAAGAAGAAGATACTTTGGAATAGTGTTTTGAGGTTGTAAGGTGTTACAGATGATGAGAGCAGGAGTTGGGATGGGCTGTTTGAATGACAGTTGATTATTTACTTCTATTTTGTTATTATTATTATTACTACTAATTTATAGTATACAATGTTTGCCCTCTAACTATCTTTGAATACTAATCTATTATTTTATTCAAATTACAAACCTATCCATGAGGCTTCTTCACTGTCCACCTGAATAGCGCTCCTGTTCGATTCCAATTGAGGAAGAAGAACAGCAGAGAAGCCTTGTGACATGCCAACTGAAATGGAGTTTGTGTGGATCGCCAACGCCACCAATATCTGAAATGATAAAAGTGTTTCATAAAAATTATTTAACTTTGAAAATAATTTATTTTAGATTTACCAGTTTCAAAAGATTATAAAAAAGAGAAAACTTTTCAAAATTAAAATGTATTTAATTAATAAATTGCTGACAACCAATGAAAAATTTAATAAATTCGAATAGTGAATTCATAAAAAAACAGTAATAATGAACTCATTTTAGAATTTAATAAAATTATACATCAGGAAAATTGTGTAGAAAATCAATTTTAACTTCCTCTCTCTCTCAAATTATATATATTTTCAACTGCATGTTTAACATAAAAGTCTTGAAAGTTGGCCCCTCTATCTGATTGGATCTACAAAATCTTACCAAAATTCTTTTTATGTTGATAAATAGTTTCTCTATCCGTTCTTTACAAAGACTCATATGAATAATTTGTGTAAGAAATAAGAAAAAGACTGGTAATGCCTCAAAACTCAAACAACATTCCTGTATATTAAAAAATGAAATATACTGATAAATTGATAAAATGAAATAAATTGATTTTTTTAAAATTAATAATAATTAAGCAATTGTAAATAGAATAGTTATAATAATAAAATAGACAAATGATAATTGATTGAAATAGGCAAAACTGACTGGTCAACAACTTTTTTTTATTAGTGTGCATAGCTCATGTTGGTAACATTGTATGTGCTAGATTGTCTGTGCTTTTCTAATGAAATACAGAAGTTCATTTTTAGTGAATTATTAATTATCACAGTCTTGGTAAGTTAATAATTATATAATAATCTTTAATATTTTGTTTAACTATCACTAGGAATAACTGCTGTTTGGATTTCAATAAATTTCATTTATTTACAAGCAAATAATGTTTCTGAAAATGAGTCTAAGGATGTTTTTATATGAAATCTAATAAGTCAGTCTCATTCTATTACATTATTGTTTGTTTATTTAATAAAGTAGTTTTATTAATAGATAATGGTATTATAAGAAACTAATTTCTTAAAAAATCTGTTCAAGACACATAGTAGTAGCAATCCATGGGTATAATACCCAAGCCAAAATAAATGTAAAAGTATTCAGAATATATATTTAATGAGGCATTAAGCATTATGCTTTTATTACATTTAAACATTGAAAATTACTAGTAAATGAGATATAATAAAATGCAAGTAATTAATACATTCGAAATAGTAAAAATAGTATTTTGTTTTAAATGAAACTAAATCCTTCAATTTATTAATTTTATTTACAATACAATACAATATGGCTTACAACCCTGTCTGGGTCTTGTATATATATATGTATTATAAATTATTGGGGCCTCCTCAAAGAGGTTTCGCCAGGCGGCTCTATCTAATGCAGCTGCCTTCCAGTTACGGACGTTTTAGATGGCAAATATGGCAAAACATTATTCCTCTGCAAGAGAACCTATTTATACATATAAATCATTTTTTGTGAATTTCAGTTGTGATTTTAAAGACATTTTTAGTTACACACAGTTTTCAGAAATGCAAATAAGGTATAAGAATATAAGTATTATAGTTTTGTGTTTTTAATTTTTAAATTGTATTACATGTTTGTTGTCTATACAGTTAATGATAATATTTTGAAAGAAAATTGTTTTTTTTTCATATAAAAGGCAGCAATTAATCATTTTAGTAGGATAGAAGGACTAGTAAGTCAAAACTAGGAGTGGTTTAGTTTGTATGAACGGTGGCAGTGGTATTTACTGCTTTCCAATTGAAACTTTTATTTTTAGTTGACAATACAGGTTTTTGCTTCTCGTGTAAAATTACTTTTTCATTACTATCTTTTCCATATTAACACCTCAATTATGAATGAAGGGAAAGAACAAAAGTTATAGTTTTGTGGGGAAGTTCTAAGCATAATTTTAATTATCTCCAGTAAAAACTGTATTATATTAGAGTAATTAGTTACGCCTGTTTTTCTTAAGGGGTGCAACATATTCAAAATTAATTTTTATTTATCATCATCATTTTCCAACCCCTGGTTATCGTTGCACAGTGTAGAAATGCCTCCTTTTGACCAAGTGTCCATCCCCTATTCTAGTTCACCCCTCCCTTCCTGAATTTTTCCTATATGCATTCCTCCCAGGTGATCTTTGGTCTATTTCCCTTCACGTGTTAATCAGTTTAAGACAATACTTTGGATACTTTCCATTTCGAATGCTTATTTTAATTTAATAAATATTACGGTGGAGAACGGAGATAGTTGGGGGGTGCAGTGAAAAAAACACCAAATAAGTACAAGACTTATATTTAATGTGTGCCGACGTTTCGACCTACCTTGTAGGCCATCCTCAGGGCTATGAGAGAAAAACAAACAGAACAAAAAATATATAAAAGACGTTAAAGTAACAAGAATATTGTGGACATGTAATGTAGAAAATTAAAATAGTGACAGATATGATAATTAAAGAAAACAAATATTAAAATAGTGACAGATATAATAAAACTGTCACTATTTTAATTTTATATGTTATTCTGTTTGTTTTTCTCTCATAGCCCTGAAGATGGCCTGCAAGGTAGGTCGAAATGTCCGGCACACATTAAATATAAGTCTTGTAATTATTTGGTGTTTTTTTGACTGCACCCCCCAACTATCTCCGTTGTCCATTGTATCATCCAGTCAACTATTTTCCTCTCTTACATAATAAATATTACATTCAAATAAAAATATAATACTTTTGTGCAACAATAATTGCTTATTGAAATGAACTTATTTGCCTCTCTTATTACAATACTCTGCAATCAGAGGCCTACCCATAGATAAGGATGATTGCCCCCCCATAGTATTTTGATGCATAAAACCTAAATAATAACTAATAACCTGCACGAATTTATAAAATTTATTAACTAAAACCATTACAAAAAAATAAAAATGCAAAATTAAATATCTGACTACTAAGCAAAGAACTAAAAGTAAGATCGAATTTGAAATAATATCGAATTCAATAAGTCATTAAATATTATCAAGGCATATTTTTATTAAGCAATCTAGTTACTTCTTTTTCGATTTTTAGCCCCGCCCTGTTGAACAAATCAATGAATGAATGATCCGGCTACAGATACCTCTCAGTATTTTACTGATTTAGTAAAAGCCATTTTTTATTTTCTCTCAACTACCGAAAAAGTGTCGGTACTAACGTTCCCTTACTTCAACACATAATTATGTAAGTAGAAGTTAACAAAGTCGACTAACAATGGCTGTAAATAGAAACGTCAAGGTCTTAATAAAATAAGTACCCAGTAAACAAAGGATACTTTTCATATAACGCAACAAATCAGCTTTTTGAATCATTCGTCAGTATAATTATTATTTTATAACAGACCGAGATTGTTTTTTGTTTAAAAGAGAAAGGAATCAATTAATAATCGATTTATGTAAGGAAAATCCAGAGTGAATAATAATGCATTATAATTATGATAACAAGTATGCCCGTAAGTAGAATTGTTTTCTTCTGTTCCGCATGACAGAATTTTTGGTCTTTAGGATGATGTTAGCATTTCCAGACGTTTTCAGAAACGGTTTAATTTTCGGTGAATCAGCTTTATTAAATAAATTAAAATTAAAAATCAAACCAATTTTGGTAAAAATGAGTCGTTTATTCAACTATTATTTTGTATCATTCTGAATTGAACAATGTTGGTAAGTGTTTCAAAATTAATATCGTAACTTTTACCAGTCAAATTAGTTATGATGATCACTACGTTTCATTATAATTATTTAAATATTCACCCTAATGTGGAAACATAGCTAGAATAACTGTCCACAAAGCCACCTATGTAATTCCTTTAAAAAATAATAAATCGTTTGTATATATGGTCCGACAAGCGAAAAATCCTCGATGTAAATGAATTTATCCGCCTAGTGTTTTTAAGGAATCTTTAATCTTTTAATTATTAACCAAATATGAAAGGTTAAGAACATAAGATAAAGATGTTTTTTTCATCTAATTATTTAATGAACTTGGCCAATTACCTACAGTTTGATGTAATAAAACCCTTTATCATAAATAAGAATAAGTTTACTTTTCATTTATAAATAATAAATATAAGAATATTGATTTATAGAAATTTTGTGAATAAAAAACTAAAAATGTTTGCTAAAATATATTTTTTTAGAATATATAAAATGAAAACTATGCAATGTTTTTCATATTGATAATTTTCTTTGTTAAGCTGTTTTAGAATCTACATAATAACTGGGTGTTGACCTAGAAATGTCTCAAATGCTCATATTAATTATATAAAAAACGAATCTACTCCACACCTTTATTCATTGCCTGTAAGGAAAAATAAAATAAATGATCCTTTTAGAGTTATGACCTTTATTGATAGTAATAAACAATTATAAAAAATCTGGATAAAAGCCAAATAGCTAAAAAGAAAATAACACTATTTAAAGCTTTGGTTCTGGTTAAAAATTAAAATTGATCAGGTATTCATTTTTAGGCTGTTATATATATATATATATATATATATATATATATATATATATATATATATATATATATATATATATATCTCAGAGGATGTAGATCAGATAATTAGGATAGGAATATTTAACGAAACCCAGTAACAGCTCAGGTACGGGACTGTCATTATGTTCCCTCCGAAGGACGGCATCACTAAGGATTTTTCACTACATTTAAAAAAAAACTAAGGCCAACTGCCGGCCTGCGAACCCTTCTTGGGCATTGTAGGCCCATTTACTAACCACTTCACATGTGTTTAGTTAGGTATAGATTTTTGATGTTAGAATATTTCAAGATACTAATGCAATATTTTTATTTGTGGTGATTGAAAATTCGAGAAATATTATAATAACACAAATTTATTTTTATATATTTGTAAATTTTATTTAATCAGTTCAGAAAAGTTGTTATAGAGTTATAGAATTAAGGTCCATATAAATATGGCTTAGCGATATTTGTTTGCCCCAAATTCTTTCAGTTATAGTAGAAAATCATTTGATACGGAGATGTGAAATTTCCAAATATTTGTTTTCAAGTTATCTTTATCTGTAGAATAAATAAGGTTTTCTGAAGAAATCACCATTAAAAAAAAAAAAAAAAAATGAAATAGCTGTGTTATACATATTACTTTTGAGGCGATAGTGTGAAAAATATAATTTTAAAATGTTTGACAGAATCTCTGGAACCTCTCATTAATAAGTTATGAAATTTGCTCATTGCTCCATACGATATTTTTTTTACGTAAACTTTTTTTTTACACCCTTTTATGGGATCTGTTGAAACGCAAAAGAAAATGAAAGTGTTAAAACAAATTGGCTTGTATAGCCGGTGAATGCAAATATCTGATTCCGAATTGATATAGCCGTTAATTATTTGATTGGGTCAAGTTCAACAACCCGATCACATAACTAACTGTAATCTCTGCGAAAACCTGACCAGGCGGTCTTTTAATATGAATATAGATTTTGTTATGATTTGGATATTTTATCTACAGCACCGATGAATAAATGGCTCAGTTGAATTTTGTTCTGAGAGAGTTTATAGTATTGAAGGAAATGGAATCGTGCCCTTTTTATAGTTTTGGGCTCGAAATGGAGTAATAATATGAGTAATAACTTCAAGTTAATGAGTGATTTAGGCACTTATACACTATGAGAACAACACGCTTCTTTAAGCACAAGAAAGTCATTTTGGACAAAATTTAACTTAATCACTTATTTACCTGGGCTACAGATATATATATTTAATGAAATGTATGCGGTATTCATATAGACAATATGCGATAATTCGGATCAAAAGCAGATAATTAAAAAATTACTTCTTTTTTTTTTTACATTTCTTCGCTTCTTTAGTCAAGCTACTTTTTCTAACACAACACTTCGCCGCTTTATTTCTTTTGGTTTTAGTCGGATTATGAACCTGATGTTTAAGGAGCACAAAACATCGCTTGACTAAGCTATCGAAAAAAATGAAACGGCAAATATTGGAAATCTGTAGTTATCTGCTTTTGATCCTGGATTCTTCAAATTTAAACACATAAAGTCCTTTATATTGGATTTTATAGTAGAGTAAAAACATTTTTTTAAATTTATTAATATTTATGAGAAAGGAAAGAGAAAGAAAATGGCTTTTATATTATTAAAGATCTAAAATTTTATCCTATTACTTTAAAAGCACACTAGAAACAATTATAGGATTCGAAATTTTTCTTTTCTCATAAAAAACAAACTTAAAGCACTAAACAAGAATTTAAAAAATACAAGCGTACCGAAAATAGAAAAAGAATTTGACACTATGCAATTTCGAGAGAGGAGATACGCAATCTATGAAGTATTGCGAACATTTACCCAGGCCCATTTTCTTGTCAGAGTTTATTCAATTAATCTTTGCCCATCTCTACCGCGAAATCTTTCAAACCATCTATTAAGTCTAGTGGTTATATAACAGCTCTTGTTTAGAGTGTTGTTGGATAAGTATTTTTCTTATTTCTTGAGTATTCTGCAGGGGAAAATTAAACCGACGCATCTCCGTAATAACATTGAAATAAAATTAAAATTTTAGCAATATTAATTTATATATAAATTAAAAAATAAAACCCTGCACCACTTCAGCTCATGAACCATGCTGCAGTTCGTGGTAGAGACTTTACTGTATCTTATGCAGATGAAATAAATTATCTGCCACTGCCGAATTTGACCCCGGGACCTTCGGCACGGCAACTTAGAGCTACCCCAGTCTCATTTGTAAATTATTTTATTGTTTTATTTTATATCTAATTTTCGTTTTTTTTTTATAAATTGTTTGATATGTATTTAGTTATCTCCAAGCTAGCCTTCAATTTAGTTCAAATGGTATTGCTAAGAAGCTTATTTAAATAAATACAAACTTTCATCCATTGTACACAGACTTTAATTAAATCCCAAAACGAAAAAAAAAAAGAAGTGTTCCATCAATAATAATATAATTAACGCAAGCACTCAGGAACTTTAACGGCTAAGTTTCATTCTTTCTTCCTACGGTACACTTTTCTTTTAAATTAACAAATCGTTCCTGACGAAACTAGTTGTAATTAGTCCAGACTCATCTGGGATGACAATGTTTGAAGAAAAAAAATCTGAGTTATTGACTAAGTTGAACAATGATCCTCTACGATCATAACTGAAGTAAATACAGTTTAGGCGGATTTTTTTATATATATTTTTTTTAACCTGTACTTAAACCTGTAGTTAAAAAAAAAATTGTATTTTCTTTCTAAAGGTGCGTCTAAACGTAATTTTTATCAGAGACAACATGTCAATAACAAAGCAGTTATTTGCTCGCCATTTGTTGAAAATATTCATTCTTAGGGTGCACCTACATTGGATCCGATGCGATGCGATCAGAATTCGGAAGCAAACCAAATGACTGAAATATATCGAGAGCGCCTACATTGGCTCCGTCCGTTGTTATCAGACTAATCCGACCGATTTAGTCGCTCGTGGAATCAAAATAGTTTATTTATACGGAAGCGCCTATATTGGTTCCGATGCGATACTGTACGATCAGGTGCGGTTTTCACATTTCAAAATCATTAGTTTTCAATACGATAAGCCAGCCGTTACCATGTTTGCCAACAAACCTTTATTGTCTAAAATGTTTATTAAAAAATGTACATTGTAATTTAATAATCAACTATTATATAAATATCCGTCATAAATCAAAATTAAATATTCTTAATTCTCATTAAAACATTTTATTATCATTCTTCATGAACCATTAAATATAGTAGCGAAGGTAATTTTTCCGTTGAATAAAATTATATCTATCAGAAATGTACATAAAAAATATACCTACACAAAATTTTAATTCGTCAAATAAAATTGGAAACATTAACTTTTAATAAAATTATCATCGTAATGTTTAATTTATTTGCTAAACAGTTGGCAACATTGGGAGCTAAGGGCTTTTCTGATTTTTGATACTCGTTTGCAAAGATGAACAACAAAGTAGACAAAGAATTAGTTCGAAACAAACGAGCCTCGATTTTGTGATCAAACAAATATTATCACAATCGAGAAAATTAAATCATTATATAAAACACGAATATATAAAAAAATAACAATAAATTCTATTTTTTTTTAAATAAATTATTTATTTATATTGAAACAGCATGACAAAAATATTCTAATATTGTAATATTACCTAACTTTCATAACATTTGGTTCTTTAAATTTATAAAACATTATTTTTAATATATTTATATTATAGTTTCACTATTGGTTTGAATAGAATAGAATCACACTAGCTCTGATCCAGAAATAAAATATATGTTTAAAAAAATGTTATTCAAACTGATCAAGTTTATCAAATACGTTACACCTTCATAATTATCAGAATAATTTTAGCTTTATTGGATGTATATTACAAATTCTGTTTGATTTACATGAGTAGGTCATTATCTGATCATCTATTAGTTCAATAAACAGTGATTTTTTAATGAAAGTTCAGTACCATTTTAACTACATTGAGTATTCTCAAGATATCCAGTTTTTGAAAATTGTTTATTAATAAATTAACTATGTGAGCATGGAAATATAGAAATATTTAAAAATATAGTTAATGGTGCAAATGAAAGTTTGATTATTTTCTAACCTAACATTGTTTGTTTTATTTCTACAATCCTTGATTGTTCTATTCAATCCTGTCATATATAGGTTACTGGTATTACTCATATAAGACTTTTATTATTGCCATTATTATCCCATTGATATAAATAAACATTTGTTTCGATTAATATTTTGAACTCATTTAAGTAAATATTTTAACAATTAACAATAAAAGTATACAGTTATTTTGGAGCTTTAGTATAGGTTAGCATTCTATTTTTTCCTTTTGTTCATAATGTCCAATGTTTTATCGATGCTCTAATTCAATACTACAAAATTAGGGTTTATTATATTTATATCACTTACACATTCAGAATTAAAGGTATGTTGAAGGTCTATTGATTGAGGGCCAAAATTAATTCTTGAATAGTAAGCAATTGATATATTTATTAGCTTATCAATGTTTCGACCAACATTACAGGTTTAATCAGGGCTGAATAGACAATGAACAAACAAATAATATAATGCTAAAAAATATACATATTAATAGCAGTAATAATGCAAATAATACTTAACATATATTAAATATACTATGTACAAATAATACTTAATATATATTAAAAATATTAGGTGATATGATTAAAATAATAATCATCTTATGGTTATGATTACATCAATCTTTTTATCTAAATACTTTTTTGAATAAAATTTCTATCATTTGTTATTTATGAATATGCAATTATTTTGCATTTAATATTTTTATCTTGATAATTTAACCCTGATGAAGATCTGCAATATTGGTAGAAACATTCTGCAAAGTTCATCGCATATTTTAATTGTGTTTTAATAAAGAAAAGAGGAAACCAGAATATTGTTTAGGAAGAAAATAAATCAGATATAGAAGAAAATAAATCATTTATTCAAAAATATACAAAAGTTTGCAATTCTTATAAAATTAAAAGAATAAAATTTAGGATAATTATTTTTTAATAACAATATTAGCACTAAATAGAAAAATAAATGAATAACATAATTAGGTATTTCAAAATACAATTCAAGAAGAATTAAACAGTACAAATTTTATAAATAATATTTGTCGTTTAAGATAATAACATATTAATATGATAAAATAATACAAAGCAATAATATATAATACTTAATAATACAATTATATAATATTATATCTAATAATTAAGGTGATTGAGGAAGATCCTCTGAAAATTTAGATTGTAGTGTTTTCAAATACATAGCTTAAATTGCCTTGAATATCCACTATTAATTATACAGTATTTACTCCCAAATTGTCATATCTTGCTTGATTATCATAGGCATCCATTTAGAAAAGTATACACATAATTTCTTCTGATACTTGATATACACAACCAAAAACCATTGTCATCTTCGCCATCTATTTTCACTTGTAGAAGTATCTGCTAATTATTGAAAATGGATATTTGAACAGGGCCACTTCCTGATTGGACAACATATTTCCTTTCTGTTTCTGGAAAAAACAATGTTTTCAGATAGACATTGATATAATGATAAATAAAAATTAGTTTTAAGTATTCCATAATAAATCTATTGGGTACCTAACAAAAGGTTGAACTTTTCACTTTTGTAGCATTTTTCAAAAGAAGCTAAAAATTGATATTTATTATTTCTGTTCAGTCTAAACTTATTTATTTAATCTGAGGTAAATTTATTCTGTTGTGGAACTGTTCTTTGGTGAAATAAAGATTTAAATTAATACTATTTCTAGTTCCATAATGGATTTTTTCAAATGTAGGTAATTGTATAATATAGGTGTTATTATTAGTAAACCTAATGTCCACCTGATTTTAATAGTTAATTTACTGGCTAATTGGTTCATGCATAATTATATGATATGGGGTCATCTTCCAAACAATTATTCTGTTTGTATACCAAAGTTTTAACAATTGAAATCACTTATCACTTCAACTATTTTCATTTATTTTACATATTATTCTCATAAAGAAAGCATGAGAAAGGTTAATTAATGGTTCTTGCCAGTTCATACCAACAAATACATAGTGAATCAACATATTTCATGACAATTGTTAATGAAGAAAATTTTAAAACGCAATAGTTTTTAGAATAAAGAAGCAACTACACACAAACAGTATTATAAAAGTAATTACACTTACCTTGTTCAATATTTTCACATTAAATCCTTTGAAAAAAGTCAGCACCCAGTAGATCAATTAAAGATCCATGATCGACAAAAATACAGAAGTAAACACTTGTTGAGATTTGATATTATGGGGAGGTTTCAAGTATAACCATCCGACGGCAATCGCTCCTATTTATTAATTTAATTGCAATCGTTAATTTAATTACAAACTAAATAGATTTAAAAATATCACTACTATTCCATAAATAAATTAAATCATTATATAAAACATGAATATCTAAAAAATATAAATTCTATTTTATGAAATTGAAAAACAACCAAACTAATTGTTTTTTCATCAAACAGCAAGACAAAAATATTCTAATATAGTAATATTACCTCATTGTTATAACATTTGGTTCTTTAAATTTATAAAATTAAGATTATTTATTAATTATTTTTAATATATTTATATTTCACTATAATATATATAAAATATAAGAAATAAAAGAATAAAATTAATATTATTTTATTCGGAAGGCAGTGACTAGTTTCACTATCGGATTGAAAAGAATAGAATCGTGTCGGACCTGACCCACTGTAGGCACTCACTGCGTATTTCAGTTATTTGTTTTTTCAGCTTACCATACTATAAGATAGAATAGGATCGCGTCGCATCGCATCGGATCCAATGTAGGTGCACCCTTACACGAAAAAAAGTATGTTAATTAAAGAAAAACTAATAATTTAAGACAAAGATAGTTCAGGAACGATACACTTTCTTTATATATATATTTATAAAATTAAAGCTGTTTTACTCGACGGCACGAGACGGCCTGTTTTTACTAGGAACACGAGTGCTGCAATGTCCTCCAACAAAGCAGTCTTGCGGGTGGTATATGCACCAGCGCCTTACAATGTCAGCTGTCCCTTCGGTTTTCATCGTTAAGCTTCTAATGCTTTTAGTCCAGGATCCCTGGTACATTTTTGCACTTGATTACTATCGAGCTGAATCTTCGAGAATAGCTTCGATTTGATCGATCAACATTTGTCGATAACGATGTCATAAAAAATGATTTCTAACCCGCTGATTTTTTTTTTTACTTAGTTAATATTTATATAATTTAACAGTCATACTGTCCTACAAATTGCGTGGCACGTTATGCTTAAATTTTGGAGAATCATCAAATCTACATATTTTATCCTTGCTACCTCCGTTAGCTACCACAATCGAGAATTTTCGCAAAGGAAATTGTTGGGCGTCTCATCAAAACGAAGTTATTCAATACAAAAATAATTTTGTATCTCATATTTCAACTAGTAATAATTTTTTCTTTTTATAAATATTATAATGTTTCTATTTTTAGAGATTTTAAGAGATCTCGGCCACTATGAAGTTGAGAAAAAATAATAAATCTTTATTAATATAAAATGAACTGCTTGCATTAGATCTTTATTGTTCTTATTAATTATCGAATTAATTAATATTCAAGTGTGCCAAATGATTTAAACGTTTTAGTAAAGTTATTAATTTATATGCCGATTTCGGTTATATATGTTGGTGTGAGTCCTTGAACAACGGCTCAAGCCGGAATAAAAGCAATCAGTGAAGTCAATATTGTAATACCAAAATAATTATACAAGACTCATATACATGACTATTATAATAATTATTTGAACTTGCGGAGTAGAGCTTTAATCCATGGAATTCCTATCGTAGCCAATCCTTACAAATCAAAACCCTTCGTAAAATCCTTAATCCTCCTCACTTTGTTACGAATAAAGTCATCCAAAATGCCCAAGTTGTTGATGATTTGCCACGAACCCGATATCAATCCTTTCATTTCAAACTTCATTCCCTCAGAAACCCAATAGTTCCAAACCTAGAGCAACCTCTTCAAGTCCTGACACTCCTCCGAGGCGTCTGAAAAGAAGATTGCATCGTGACCTCCTTAATTGACTTTGTTACTTGAGTACCAGCACTGGGTAGTTTCTCTACTTGCCTTTATCGGTGCCATTATGTATCATTCATTATATTTACTTGTAGTATTGTAATATTATATTATATCATGTACCGTGTATATAATATATTAGGGATTTGGAGAATTGTTACTATAAATACCAAGATAAGGTACCCTTGATTGATTAAGGTCAATGAGCCTCAGGAAGTTCTGTTTCCGGTTCGGGGGAATTTGACCTTGGAAGGGATATTTCAATTATCAGTGCTGTTCCGAAATTTAAGCGATTATTTTCGAAATTGGCTATAATCAGTATCGGTTCGTTTTTGTGGTTTCGATCAACATTGATATACCGAGGCCGTCTTTACTTCGCCAATACGCGTGTGGTCTTCTGGCCGTATATGAACAGGTTATAATGAAAGGCAAGAATGAGGGCATCGTATTTTGCAAACATCGAAATGAATTCATAGAGTTGATTTATAAAATTTATCGTTGAAAATTTAATCGACAAGATCCTAGTTTAACATATTGCTCCTTCAAAAGAGCTTTTTAATTCAGGTACGACATGCCTAATATTCCATTTCCAATAGTTTTTTTAATATATCCATATTTTGAGTTATATTATGTTTGAATTTCAAACAAATCAATCCAAAAAGTTTCAAGCTTTTAAACATTTTCTAATGGTTTATAAAAAATTTCAGTACCATCATTACAATAGGAATCATTTGCTTTACCAGTGCTCAAATTTTTATTTTTTTAGCTCACATAGAACTTCCAAATACCTCGATAGAAAAAATTAGGTTTATTTTGTTCTTTTGGAGAAGCGATATGCTGTGAAAGTGTTGTCAATAGTAACACATCGCCATTGGTTAGGCATAATTTGTCTTACTAATTTTTTAATATATTTCCAACACTATGCTGTTACTGATTTTTTAACATTCTTGGAACGTGTGATTCAACGAGGTCAGATATAAATAAATGCCTTAAAAAGAAAAAATTCTATACCTAAGCATATTAAAATTTTAGAAATAATTACAAAGCTAAAGTTTTCATTTTAAACAGTATTATATACTAATCTATCATTAATAATGGATTGAACTTAATACTTTTGTATATAATGTGAGATTGTCCAAATAAAGAAGTTTTTTTTATTTTATTTTATATCCTTTATTTCCAGATCTGCTATTCCTAGCTTTCCATGTTTTTTTTTAATAATACATTTTAAACTTTAACATAAGGTAAAAGTGTGGGTTTCGTCTCTTGCAAGAACACCCCCAACTGTACATTATCAGATTATTTTCAAGAGAAGATATAAATAAATAATACTTTTTTCATATAAAAGTATTATAATGTAATAATAAACAGAACTACAGTACTATAAAAGGGAAAACTAAAAGGACGATTGGTGAGAAAGGTAATAGAGTCCACATCAGAATGTCTTTCAAGAGTCTCGGTTTTAGTCTTGAGGATGAAATAGGTTCGCCTATGTTGAATGCTACAGCTCCTTTGCCTGCTGGTAATCTGGTCTTAAATCTGGTGAAACGCTTTTTAATGAATTCTTCTATCGTCTCTAGTTTTAGCTCTCGGTGGAGTTGACTGCTTTGTACAAACCAAGGCGCGTTCACTGCGATCCGTAGGATTTTATTTTGGAAAGTTTGCAATTTTTTTCGCTTTGTTGTTGACACTGCACCCCACACTTCACAACCGTACGTTAGTAGAGGTCTGAGTATGGTTTTATAAATGAATAAGGCTGTGAAATAAAGAAGTTAATCTTATTAGAAATGAAAGTTGGAAAGGGGTAGCTCAGTGTAAAGTGCTGATTTACTATGCTGAGGTTACTGGTTCAAATCCAACTGTTGCAAGTAAATTATTTTATCTGTAAAACAGTTATGGGGGACCCTGTGGGATCTATAGAACTTCCTTGTACTCGCCCAGGCTATAAAGTAGGTACCCTTAATTGGGATAAAAACCTGGCGGTTGAGCGTGATTACGGACAAATCACTTCCTCTTAGATCCGTTATGAGAGAAACAGTACAGTCTCTACTATTTACTAAACCTAAGATCATTACTGAGTTTCAGTAGTACAGTATTATTTTTTTATAAATTACTTTTGAAAGAAACATAAGATTGTAAAACCCTCAATTAGCTAAAGAGGTGTCAGAACATCTCTGCCATACATAAATGAAAAGTTTAATAAAACTATAATCAAATTTGAAATAATCATTGTGAAAATAAATAGAGAATAGAAACGATTGAAATTAAATATGGATTATCCTCTGGATCGTTGCACAACAAATAACAAGGTCGTATTTTTTACTCCGCAATACTTTAGAATATCCAGTTTTTCTTTTAATATCTTTTTTATTTTTGATTAAAGAAGATTTTGAAGAGTCGTATTTCGAAGCTTCGAAAGAAGATACCCCAGATAATGTTAATTTTTAATTCTTAGCAACCGCAGCTCATCCTTCTGTATAAAAGATGAAACTCGGCGCTAGGGAATTTCGACTCGTGCTGATCTCAGGGTCAGACCGAGAATCTTGGTGTGATTAACAAAAGACATATTATTAATACTAACTGGGGATCCTATATTCTCATAACATCCCTCAAATACCAGGAAGGTTTCGTAATGGTTCCAAACGAACATATTTCAGAAACCATTAACTGATTCAGGTGTTTAGGTATAACAAGAACGTATGTCTTATCGTAAATTTTCTGTGTACTACTTTAACTTAAATTATGCAACTGGAAGTTCATTTTATACCCTTATTTTTTTTATTTCATATTTTTACACCACATTATCAATGGATCATAGGCATCGCAATGATTACTGTTTATTATAGAAAAAAATATGATTCGTAAATTTAATGATATATTGCTAAACGTGACTGCAATAGTTTATAATACTGTGAAAAATTTAATTTGCATTGTAATTTTATAGAAAAAGCTTATACGAATTATGTTGAAAAAGGTTACATAATGCGGTGAATGGATTTTACGCAATGCTATCAAATTTTTTATTTTTTTTTCCAATATTTCGGTCATAATGTTAAGAGAGTGATCAACGGGACAGGGAGAGAGGTTTAGTTGTCCCTGAACTTTAAATCAAATTGGCGCTAAATAACAAAGATTTGCTTTCTTGTGTTTAATTGATATACCATCTACCTGATCATACGGTCATCCATTTCCCCATCAATACTTATTATTTAAAGAATTAAGAAGAACCGACTAGATAATTGACAGAGAAGGTCTTTGGGGCTAGGATTTTAGAACATTCCAGAACAAATAAAAGAACATGGTCTACTCCTTTGGTGACCTTCTGGGGTTTTTCATTCTATCCCTGAAGAAATTCAAATGAAAAATTTCTGCTATAAAATTATAACTGTAAAACGGAAATAATATATCCAATATAGAGGTTAGTACCACATATGAATTATTTATCGATAGTTTTAATATATTTCAGTTCCATTGCTCTAGAATGTGATACTTGTTCCTTAGTACCTGCTATAAGTACCCTTGATGTATTATGGGCGATGCAAAGGGTGTTAGGCAACTGAACAACGGGCACACTGATTTACTCCAACATGCAAATACTAAAGGACCAATGTGAAAGTGAAGGAGGACCTTGGCAAGGTGCTGTGGGCCGGCCAGAGCCCTCCATGGCATTGGTGGCCAGGTGAGCTTTACGATAAGGTATCTGCACTTGCAGGAAGCCACCGTGTGCCTTCTTATCTGCAACGTTAGTTTCGGCCCTTTGCAATGTCTGAAAACTCTTTAGTACGGCATGTTTCACTGTAATTTACTATAAGACCGGTGATTTTATCATAAATCAATATAATTTTTACCATATATTTTATAATATCACTTTACTATGTGACCGGAGCTTATCACCAAAACGAGATTACTCGTTCCCGGCCACCAACAAATGTCTAATGAAAACGAGAAAGCTCGTTCCCGTTCGTCAATGTGTTATGTGCGGGATAATCCGATAATCCCCCTGGGAGGCTTATGTTTAATTTAACTTTGACATTAATTTAATTAAAAACCTGGCAGAAATGTAATAATACTGATCTTAACCCATCTTCTCTAGACCTAGATTACCAACAATTTTTCCAAGTTTATCATTTTCCTGGGTGTTCATTGGGTAGTTTCATATGAAATGTCTGTCTTTATTATTTCTATAATTCAAAGTGCAATTACTGAACTTCTACTATTTGCTATGCTTATTTTTACAGTTTTTAATCCTATCTTTATTGATAATTTTTACTCAATTTAATTTGAACATTTTAGTGAAACTACAATTAAACGAACATTGTTTAATATGCCATAAAATATGAACACGAAAACAGGCCTTTTTGCGTATTTTTTTTTATTGGGTAAAACTTGGGACACTCAGCAGCCCAACCTACAAGACCGGGACACGTACCAAAACCAAATTTGCATCCAAAGAAAATATTGGTTTCTGTGTTAAATGGTAGAAATAATCCATTTCTCCTTTTTACCCAAAGTTGAAACCATCACGTCCACATCATTCTGCAGGGATATTTGTACTGGGGCACAACCTTATTAAAAGACTACCTGCATTGGCTAATCGGAAGATATAATTACGAAGTTCTCCCACATCCATCATATATATCATACTTATCTTCAACAGATTCTCATCTGTTCAGAAATTAGAACATATTCCTTAAGGGTCAAATTTTTTTAAATGATTCTCACGTCAAAAACGCATTTTCAGACTTTATTTCATCACAAAATCCTGCATTTTCAGTTCTGGGATTGAAAATTTGAAAACATGATGAGAAAAATGTTTTGATTTCATGAAGGAAATAACCTTTCCTTCTAAAGCGGACATTTCATGTTAAAGGACCCAATATGTCTATTTGTATTTTATTTTAAAAACCAAAATGAGCAATACTTTATAATCTTTCTAAAATTTGTACATGTGAATAAAAAATACAAGTCTAAAAATCCAGTATTTGACTTATTTTACGAGGCACTATTCATGTGAGCATGTAAAGCGGATAAAATGCGCTTGGAAAGTGTTACATAACTCAGGCATACGCAGTAGAACAATTATAAAAATGGCGAATATGCCTATATTTTTTATCTACCGAATCATTAAAATATAATAAATAATAACTTTAAACTTTAAATAAATTAGTAGTTAAATAAAATTCTGCAGAACAAGTGTCCACTAAACATGATAATTTAAAATACTTAAAATAAATAATTCGGTTTCAAATTGGAACTCAAGGTTGTTGGGAATAGTAGATCGGAACAAAAGGCATTGTTTGTGTTTAATTAATTTAGCATAGGATTTAATATAATTTTAGCTTTAATTATTGTAGAAATCATGATTTTTACACACACAAAAAAATAATAAAATCAACCAAAGCGAAATAATTAACATTTTTTTTAAGATTCCAGGCCAATGGCCTCATGAAAACCACTTCTAAAATTATACCGCTTTAAATCTTGCATGTAAAGGCGACTGTTTTCGCGAATTCTCAGGATGCAGCCCCCCTCCTCCCTAATAATAATTACGTCATAACATCCTCTCGTGTCTCATGCGCAACCCGAACGGAAAACAGCAATCTTTTTTAATGACAGTATCATTTGTTTTTCATATGTCATTTCACACAATCCACAAACAATGACATTTTCATATCAGAGGATTTTTCCGAGCCCTACGGCTATTAAAAGTGTTGAAAGTCGGACTGCGGAAAATTGTATAACTCTATGGATTTCCCAGGGAGTGTAGCCGTTTAGTGATATGAAAATCCAATTAGAAAAAATATGTAAAATTGTGCTTATCTTAGATTTATGTAGTGAAAACATACCACTGACTGTACGTGAAGTTTAGTTGCAGAGAATGAATTATGTGACAGTAAATTAGTAGTTGGTGATGAGTTTGAGGATTCAAGAACCGAATATTTATAATGAAATTAAAACTCTTAAGTAAATAAATTAAAAATTTGTAATAAAAATTAAATTTAATAAGTTATAAAATTCAAAAGTAATATACATCAAGATATTTATGATAATATTTAACTCACGGGGGAAAATATTGAAATTGGCAATGATCACTATAATTATTTAAATTTTTACTGCTATATTTAAATTATTTTCACAGATTAGTGTGATTTCTATAGTAAAATAAAATAAAAACGACAAAATTTGACTTAATAGTACAGGCAATAAACATTCCTATTACAACAATATTCTCCAAATTTTCGTAAAAGGAAAATTTTCTAATTCATGGATGCCTTTTCTGAGGTAACATCGATATTGTAAGATAATAAATAAAGTATTACAATATTTATATTATGTAAGATAATAAATTGATAGCATAAGATAGTAAATAAAGAATTACAATATTTAGCTTAAAAACCTGGTATCCAGTTTATCAGTACTCGAAAATTAAATTTAGTAATGAATTAACAAAAAGGTCCCTGAATAAGTACCATTGGCATTATGAAGTTCGGCTTTAAATTCAGAAAGCTTCTCAATGCATATGTTCGTTTTTATTGTCCTTTTTTTAGATTAATTTATTGTTAGAAATTTACTAGTGTATTATGATGATACCACTCTAAATAGAGTTAATGACAGAGAATGGTATGAGATAAAGTTTAGTAGGGAAACTACCCACTGGTACAACTCAAACTACTAATTTAGCTTAGAAGGTCACAATCCCATACTTAAATTGCAAAAAGTTTAAAATTATTGTACTTTTTAATAAAAGTTCAACCTTCAACCAATCCATGCCTATATATATCTATCCTTCAACGAATGTTTATCCTTCATAACACTATATGATGGAGGTTAAGGCACGAACGAACATTTTTTAAAAAATTTTAAAACCATGTATTTTAGGCAATTTTCATATATTGGGTGCATGAAACACACACAAAAAAATCTCGCTTGCTAATATGTTGTCTGCTGAGGCACTAAACTGAAATTGCTTTTTTTGCCACGATCGTCCTTGGCATTAGGGAATTTTTCGGCAATCGTTTCTGTGTTTATGTAATGAATTGCAGAGTTGAGATGCATTACTAATTGATGATTAAAAATAAAACGTGACAGGGAAGTTTGAACCGAAGACGAGCGATGCATTCACGAACGCCCACTTCAAAAGGTCCGGTCTCAAAATGAGGAAGATGGGAATTAGAGCAGACTCATATCCTCCTTGTACGTCACGGCTCCTGGTGGTGCCGATCAGTCCACCCACGGGATTGTCCCCGCTGATCGGACCACCCACGGGATCGGGTTCTGATTTATATTGCCGATCCTTATGTTCAATCAACTGGAATTATGCATCGACCTATAAGACTCCATTTATTCTGACGGACTGTTATTAAACGGCAATAAATTGAATTAATTTCTGGAGCTCGACGCTTCAGCCTTTCTTTTGTGGGTTAAGTTCAAGGTTGTGTTGCCACAGGGTCGCTTTTTCATACCTTGGCAGTTTTCATCTCCCACTTTCCCATAACCTTTTCAAGATACTATTTTTCAACAGGATGGATTGATATTCCTTTCCTCTAAGACGAAACCTGACCAAGTTTGTTCTAAAACTTAAGCCAATCCATAGGTACTGGCTCCTCAAAGGTTAATAATAAACAAATTTCTAATAATAAATATGATAACTTCAATATTCTTATAAATAATAATTAGTTTCTTCTTTTGAAGCCAATGCCTCATTCAATACAAAAATAACACGATTTTGCTTCCTTTAGTACAACAAATTTATTTTGAAGGAAATTCGACACAGCTACTTATTCTTATTCACCAGGGCTGTAGAATTATGGAGAAAAAAATAGTCCAGGTTGAGGTCAAATAAATAATTTCTTAAATAGTGATAAATTCTTTACTAGAAACCGACATTTCTTTCCACATTCCAAGTCTTCTTCAGGGCTTGCAATTGACTTGTGACCTAGATACTTGCCTTATAATTTACCTATAATTTCCCCGTACTTGTGGCCTACACTAAATCATTTCTACATCATATTAATTCAAGAATACATTTAAAAATGTATATATAGTTTAAAACATGTTTTCAGTGATGTTAGTATAATCGTAATAAGATTAGCCTTCGAACTTTATACTTGTATTATCATTTATTTAAATTATGAGCAATGCTGATAAATTGTAACAAACAAACAAACCAATTTTATATAAGTTTTTTAAAAGGTACATTTAAAATACATGCTTAGGTGTATCTAAAAATTAACATTTTTTCATTATGGAACTTTTGAATTAAAGAATTTTCGATTCTTATAGATTATGTCTTCAAAACGATGTATTATAACCAAAGTAGTTTTCGGTTATTCTTATGGTTACCATTTCATACCCTCTGGTAGATCGGCTGTTTCTTACTTAATTTATTGGAGCTAGGCTATTTCTTAAAGACACAAACTTTTTTTAGACTAGGCTATATTTATTAAAATTTGATCTATAGGGAGTTCCCTAAAGTTTAGTAGAGCACTCCTCAAACTATTTTATACTAACAATTCAAATAATTTTCACATTCGATTTCAAATTCGTTTAAAGAAAAATAAATAGAAAGGAAATGACGAGGTAACAAATGAGACAACCCATGACAGGTAACCTACACCGAAGGATCAACAGCTGTTCTCCCTCACTATTTGGGTTAATGATTGTCAACAGTGAGTCATGATTAATGATATTGCCAATTGAACTTGTTTTTAATGCCATTTACTTTTCGCTACACTCTAGAATCATGCTCGTTGTTAACCAAAATTATAACTTTTTTTTTAGTTTATAGTGTAATATTATTGTAACTTAACGTTTCAGATACCTGTTCATCGATATCTCTCTCTATTATACATCTCTCTTTAAAACAGTTTACTAAGTACAAGAAGTAATCTTCTGTATTTTACTTTTTTTCTCCCTTTTCTTTGTGCTTTACAACCTTGGTCATATGCCGAAACCCAATACGTTTTGTCGCCAATACTCTCTGTCTTCCCAATCTTCCTCCGCCAAGCCTCTTCCTGCCATCACCACTTCAACTCCTTGCTTTTCCTTTGGCGGCCTCTTTTTCGTCTCTCCTTTGGGATATAGTGCCCATCCCTCGGCGCCCATTCTTCTCAGATACCACTGCAGCTGCTTGGTCCAAATTTGGTTCATTATCATTTCCGCTTTAACGATATCTCGTAAGACAGAGTTTTTCACTTGCTCAGTTCTAGAAATACGACAACTTCTTCTCCAAAAATATTCCAGTACTTTAACCTTATATTTTTGTTCTATTGATTCTACTTATATTTTACTTTGTTTTTTTTTTTATTCGTTTTCCTTTTTCTGTTTTTATTAAATTTTTTCTCGCATTTTTAATATAAATTTATTCCATCTCTGTTGGTAGGATATTATTGTCCGGCCTTTTTGTAGTGTGGGTTATAATAAAAATGGGTCGTGAAAGATTGATTTGGCTGAATAATACGTGGGCTATCCAGAAAGTAGATTACGTTTTGGAATAAAAAATAAACAAAGTATAGGAAACAAATTTTATTATATACAGATGAAAGCCACACTCAAATACTACTTTTCTACATAGTCACCATTCAAATTAGGGCATTTATCGTAGCGATGTACGAGCTTGGAAATTCCTTCGTCGAAAAATTCTGCCGCCTGCGACTTCAACCACTTCGTTACCTCTTCTTGCAGCTGTGCGTCGTCATCAAAACGCTGCATAGCCAGCCACTTCTTCATTGCTGGGAATAGGTGGAAGTCGCTCGGTGCCAGGTCGGGACTGACGGCGGATGAGGAAACAACTCCCACTGAAAAGATTTAAGAACTTCACGAGTGACATTTGCCGTGTGGGGCCGGGCGTTGTCGTGAATCAACAAGATCTTAGAGCTGCCGATAGATTTCTATCGGTTTACAGTTTTTTGCAGTCAGAAACCTTATTAATGCACGCACCTCGCAGCTCACGGGATTTTCAATTAACGCAGACATTTCAAACCGTCACAGTATCTTAACGGAGCACAGCACGAACCTCTCACTAGCACGGCTAGATGCCGACTGAGCTGCGCAACGCTCTGACCCCAAGATGGCCGCGCTAGCCCCGCCCCTAGCGGACACAGACGAAAACGTAATCTACTTTCTGGATAGCCCACGTATCACCAAGAACGCGTTTTGAGAACGAATGAACGGAACTGTTGGGTTGGTCAGCTACAGACAGGGATTATTCTTATTCATTATGCATTTTATAAAATAAGAATATTTCATAGAGGAATGTGATAACCCAGGATTAAGAAATAAATAATAATTTTTTAAAAACTTTTCTTCGTTTCTCTATTCATATTTTAATCATATTAGTTTAGTATTAATCATGTCATATGAAAAAGTCCAATTATCGAGAAAACCTGTAGAAGATAAAGTATTTTTTCTGTTAACAACCGGGAATGGACCAGTTAAACATATTCGTATTTTGAGTATTAAATTATGTATTTTAGTTTCAGATAATTTACGCCAAATATCACCTAAAATAATTTAAAACATGATTTGCCTTCTTCTTACTAAACTCCCTTCCTATTTCTGTCAAAAAAATATACTCTTCAAAGGATTAACAGAGCTTATGGCACTCCTCTGATTTAACAAGTTATCACTGTTAGTCTTGCCATTGCGAGCGTCCACCTTGTCAAATATACAGTCATCTGTAGTACCAGCTGGCCGCTGACTAGGCAAATAGCATCAAATAGAATGTGCTAATCGATTGTACAGGTGATCTTTTTGTGTCACTGTTCCTTGAGAAAACAATCCGAAATGTATGCACAAAGGTTGGAGATTTGTTAAAAGTTCTATTTGCAAAACAAAAGAGCTCTGAGGCCTTTGCACAACTGCCTAATGGTGCCCCTAATTTTAGTTCACACTGTTCTCGGCTAATGAAGCGTATGGGCACTTTCACTAGCGCCTGGGACCTGAGGAGTGATCTGATCGGACGGATGAACTCAGTAGTACAATGGCTAGGGGTGGGTGTGGTATCACTGCTATCATATACGAAAAACAGCTGGATAAATCGCCTCATTCTTTAATATTCGTTGGCTTTGAAGAAATCAATCATAACTCGAGTAGGTGTGTGCGTTTACAACGTTATAATATTGAAAATGAAAACACTTGAACATCGCGTATTGCATTAAATGACACAATAATTTCTTACTACTTGACTCAAACACTTAAAAAAAACAGTATGATACTGCTATACTTTTAAGTTTTTCTTAAAGTTTAGCACCAACATATAATATCTATTTAACTAATTGTAATTAACTTATTAAAAGTTGCAATATATTAAAAAGAGAGAAAGATCCAAGGAATTGATGCAATAGAACTGCAAATAAATATTAAGGACAGTCTAAAAATAAGCTGGGTAAGCGATCTCTTTTCGTGACTTGAGATGACAATCAGATCCGTTATGAAGTGAAGTAATTACTGTTCATTTGGAAATACTCCTATTTACTGGAGTCGGTTTAAAGCCCAGTTGAGGGAGATAATTTATTTATTCTTCATCGTTGATCGTAGTTCGGAAGATCCTCTTAAACCAAACTCAGAGTCTAACCGAAAAGTCTTAGTAAACAACTGTGATGGGACAAGAAGGTTAACAATAGCCAGTAATGACTACCTCCTTGCACTATCGTTGGCATAGGAGTAGTACAGAGTAATTAGTACATCCGTAGGAATAGTAGGCATAGGAAATGGTCCCTTCTTTCTTAGACTCAATCCAAGATCCTTCATGGGTTTTAGTAATACAAATTTTTCTTTTTCTCTTTTATTTATTGATTTTCAATTCTTTATGCGCGTGGAGATTTAGAAATTAAAAACAAATATTGATTCGCATTTTTAATAAGAGTTGCAGACACCGATTTCATAAACAATGTTAGGAAGTTATATATGACACGTCAGGTATGAAGACTTGTCTGTATTTGACAATTACATGAGTATGGTCATCAGATTTGAGATCGACCTAATACGGTCTTATATATGCCAATTTTGTTAGCCCCTCGGATCATCCACACTATAACACCCTTCCGAAGAAGATTTGCGGGGAATTGCTGCCCGTTAGGAATTCCATGCGGTTTCCAGCGAACGGCCTCCCTGACCTTAAGCTTAGGATTGGGGATCCCCCCGCACCATTAGCCAGTTTCGCATCACGCTTGGCAAGTTCATTAAGAAATATCCCTAAAGCTCTCTATTTCGTAGCGGTAATCTCCTTCACAGGCCAAGAAGCAGATTTTTATTGGAAAGTTGCGGTTTGTTAGTCAGGGGTCGCTGGACCATAGATCGGATTTCTTTATGGCTAAGTTCGAGTTTCCTTTTTTATTAATTAGTAAATTGTTTTGAAAAAAATGAGAAAGTTTATCAAATAAAAATTAATGAATGCTCAATGATATCATGATTTGACGAAACGCTGACTAAGCAGGAACTGTAAGGACATCAGGTCGCAACTGAATATAATAAAAATATTTGTAATAGCTGATTACGTTAGAGCTGTCTTAAACATCGAAATGAAACCTATCGACTTTGCAGATAAGAAAAGACCTACCTGAAATGTTAACGTATAAATTTTATGTACAAAAGTACCTAGATTATGCCATTCCTAGAAATTAAGTTTGAAGAGTACTTTCTCTAATATTTATATAATTATTACTTAACATAATGCAATTGGGAAACAACTACAATGCATAATGTTAAATTTCCACAAAGAAAAGTAATCCTTTCAGTTGTATGGTGAACGTTAACACCCACGGTGGTGGGGTGCTGTCTCATATTTGGAGCCTGTTAGAGCTGTTGATCGTTGAGATATATTGCACCTTTTCTTCGAGATGTGATTCACATAACCTTTTATTGTTTTTGTGTCTTGGTAATGCCTGAATAGGTGAAACGTCGACCGGTAAGTGGGTGTATTATGGATAAATTTGAAACATAAGGCTTTGTTTGTAAGGTTTTTTTCCCAATTGCATTATAATAAATAATAGTGTTTCTTTGTCAGTTTTTGGCTCTATTTTATTGATTATTAACTTAACATTTAGTATTCTACTGAAAATAATGAGGAACTTAGTTTCCATGAAGAGGATGTCATTGTTGAAGAAAACTAGTATTAAAACTTTCTTTGTATCAAAATTCTAGATAAATCTTGCTATTTATGTCCATATTTTTATTGATGTTTACTTATATTATTTATGTATTTGTATTTTTAAATACTAAAAGAGTGCAATAAAGATTTTTGTAGAAGAACATGGAGTTTGGGATTTTCGTTTTTTAATATGAATTTCGATTATCACAACATTTGATAAACCGAACCACATCCCACTGCATTAGTTCGGTTAATCGACTTTCAACTGTTAATTAAAATGTATGTAGTCGTTTATAACATTATACAGTATTCTTAGTACCTGACTTTGAACTTGACGCTAAAGGTATTGACCCAACAACACATGTTTTAAACATAATTTTTTATAAGCATTTTAAAAAAAGCCTATTAATAATTAAACAATAGCACCCTTTGATATTGGTTAATGAATTGAATATATTATCAATGGGACGATCAGGATCAAAATCGGGTTGCTCCCAAATTTTAAACATAGACTTTTTCACATTTTTCGCTAGTTTAGTCAATCAATTTTGCCTAAGAAGACACATTGCCGCCTTATTTTAAATAATTTTGGGAACATAGAATTGTCTAAACTAAGCCAAAACATGAAGAAGTCAAATTTTGAAATAAATAATAATAATAACGAAATAAAATACGAATGTTATGTCATTACATTCGTATTTTATTTAGTTATTATTTAAAAAAAAAAAAAGAAAGTTTATCAAATACAATTTAATGAATGCTCAATGATATCATGATTTGACGAAATGATAAATCTGCAGGAACTATAAGGACACTGGGCCCTATCTGAATATTATCAAATATTTGTAATAGCCTTACAAATATTACGTTAGATAACAGTAGTTTTCAACCTGAGAGATTTCATTAAACAATTGATGTAATTATATTATTTACATATTCATAATAATAATAATAATTATCATGGGGCCGAACATATACTAATACCGTTACGTGACCTACTGTTTTTGTCTTGCTTGACTTATCTGATATTATAAATATGTATATGTTTTTTAGAGTTACAGAAAGGTTGTAATTTGCAATATGCAGTTTGTTGTTCGTTTAACGTTATTATCAGAGAAGCTATTAATCAGACAATTCTATATTTGCTTATACTTGAGTCATGCATAATTTATAAAGCGACATGGTCTTCCTGGGGCGTTTGTCGCTATCACTTTTTAAGTTTTGATATCATTCTTTCTCTCTCTCTCTCTCTCTCTCTCTCTCTCTATATATATATATATATATATATATATATATATATATATATATAGAGAGAGAGAGAGAGAGAGAGATTTTCTTGAAAATCTCTCTATATAAACGTATATCATATAATAATAACGTTTGATCTTCTTGAAATGGGACACCCTATATATATATATACAGGGTGTCCCATTTCAAGAAGATCAAACGTTTTTAACTTGAAACAAAATTCAGAAAAACGATTCAGGTAAAAGTTGTAGTTATTCAGTCCTAGTTTGAAGAAATAAAAAAACATTTTTTGGTTTTTCACTTTAAATGGTCAATATCGACATTCAAAAAATGTAGTTTACTCTTGAACCCCATTTATTATTATTTTTCTGAAATCTACAATCGAAAACATGGAAAAAATATATGTAACATTTTTTTCTATCTTTCATAGGTCAAGTAGAAGAAGTATCTGAAGCTCACTACTTCAGAATGCTGTATTTTTCTGAAAGATTCAAAGTACCTTGATTAGTTATTTCGACCTTGGTTAAGTTATTTCGACTAATTACTTAATAATTAGTCGAAGTTATCTGAATAACTCTTAAATAAAATAACTTAAAGCTACATTACTTTTCCTCGTAATGGAGGTATCAACTTTGAATACTTTTTCTACTTAAACTATGAAAGATATAAAAAAATATTACATACCTTTTTTCCATGTTTTGGATTGTAAATTTCAGAAAAATAAAAATAAATGGGGGTCAAGAGGATACTACATGTTTTGAAGGTCGATTTTTACCATTTAAAGTGAAAAAACAAAAATGTTTTTTTATTTCTTCAAACTAAGCCTGGATAATTACAACTTTTACCTGAATCTTTTTTCTGAATTTTGTTTCGTAAACATTTGATCCACTTGAAATGGGAGACCCTGTGTATATATATATATATATATATATATATATATATATATATATATATATATATATATATATATATATATATATATATGCATGTGGAGTATGTAATATATTTTCAAAAAGTGAAACTGATTACCTGTTTAATTAACTGAATTGTTAAAAAGTAATAAATTGACATAATAAAGTGTTAAACAAATGGAGTACGCACTCTATGAACATAATCCGCTGATAATTACAAGAAAAGTGGAGTGCTCTCGTTTTTATCTTATTAGGTTCTGTCAACATTTAAATAAAACCCTTTCTTCTGAATTGATTAATTTATTTGATTAGTGATATTACTGATTTCTCTACTTGTTAACGTCTATTCAATACACAGCCTTCCGGATATTTGACCATCAATCGTGTCGAAAGAGAAAACATCATTGATTATATCGTGTTTGCGTTTTGTACCTACAAAAAAACAAACCAAAGAACGGTGTTGTTTTATCATCCTTTACGGTCACTACTTCATCAGTAATCTTTATTAATATTTGTTTTACATCTTAACTCATTTACGAACGTCATAATAATCATTGTTCAAGATTGGATATGATTAGAGTATGGTGGATCATTTTTAATTATTACAATAATGATTTTGGTATTAGTGTTGTGATCTTCGTCTTAAACCGGTGTTTAAAGAAATAACTTCCGGAATGAATTATTTATGCTTTAAGGAAAATGCATTTCTCTTATTGGGCCTGCTAAATAAATTATTATTTACACCTTTCATCATTAAGGAAACGGTTAGCGAGCATTAAATGTGCGATATAAATCTAAATTCATGGGGCGATAAAACGATTTGGTATTAAGTAAAGCTAAAATCAGCAGGAAAACAATCTGGCGTTCCTTGAACCACCAAATTAAGCAAATGCTAAAATAAAATGGAGATAATAATGTGACCAAGGAAACCAGACTAAAAATACCCTTAATATTTATTTATAATCAGTTAATAAAATGTAGTAATTACGAACTAATTAAGTTAATTATAATGTTTAGAATAATTCGAACAAGGAAGAAGTGATTTCATATCGTAAGGAAGGGGGTGATTTTTCGTAACTGAGGAGGTAACATGAAATATTTACCTACATCGGTGTCTTGAGTGTGATCTAACCAGCTATGACCTCAATAAAAGTGATTAAAAAAATACAATAAACAAGTGTAGCTGCCAACTATGTATCTCACATTTCCGTTGAAGATTTGCAAGGTTGTGTATTTGATTCATAGTCTTAATTGGGAATGAAAATACTAAGTCCAATACATGGGTTTTTAAAGTTTTGTTAGCCAAATTTGAACTTTTTTGTTACTTTTTCTATCAAATTATAATAACTTAGGAGTTAATTTCTATAGCGCCAGTTACTTTCAGCAATCACTGTTACTTTAAAACAATGATATAATTATTTTACTTTTAATTATATAATTTTCTTGATACTTACATTTCACTTAAATAAGTGAAGCCTGTCTAATTTAAATTATTTATTACTAAATATTTTCCACGAGTTATATATATGTTGTTCTATACCCAAACTATAAAATCTATAAAAAAATCACTTCTAGTTCTCACTAATGGGGGAAAACCTACATGATCATATACATACCGATAAATGGTATTATCATACTCTGTAATGGTTATTAATAATATTACTTAAAAAAAAAAATAGTCAGATAATAAAATAAAAAATGATAAAAGATAAAATTAATTAATATTAAAATTTAATAACGGGATGGTCTGTAGAACTTATATTTAAATAAATAAATATAAATTTAGTATATTATTATCATACAAATGGGCACTTTCCCTACATTTCTTTTTGTCACGACATTATTTCAGTATTAATTACATTTACTTGCAGTATTTTAAGTATAAAGTGGTAAATTTGAATAAATAAATTTTAAAAAAAATGTGCCACTACAACCCATGAACGGTCTTGGGTTCAGTACATGGTAAAAACTGCACTGTTTCTTGAACAGCGGTTGCGCAGGGAGGTGATTCGTCCTAGATCACGCTCAAGCGCCAGATTTTTCCCCAATCAAGGTTAAGTTACTAATTTGATAACATCCTTATTCCCTTTTAGAAAATGATGGACGTTCCCAGAAAATTGGAAAATTAGATAAAATATATTAGTGAACAACGTATTTCGAAAGTCATAAAAACTAGCTAGTCATAATTACGCCTTGCTCAATGGCTAACACGACATTTAACTTATTATATTCTCCATTCTATGTCTATTTGTTAATAAATTTTAAGTGAGCGAAGATAATAACTTAGGATATGCCGGCTACGTTCATGGCTGTTCGGGTTATCTAAACATGTCTTATCATTTTACGTGTCTGCTTTTCCTACTCTCTATCCATTTTTTGTCTACGTTTTTCTGTTTCCTAGGCTTATATGCGAGTTATTATGAAGTAAGAAAATGATATAGCCTTACTGTTACCATCGTGTTACAAGTCAATTAATTTGAATTCCTTTATCTTTTATTAAAAAAAAATGTCATTTTCAATGTCCGTCACTTAGTCACCTCCATTTCTCCGTTAATAGAGTTTATTTTCAAACAACTATACTTTGAATTATGACTCATTCTCATCTCAGCCCTGAATAAGTCAGCAGCATGGCTGGCGAAACGATGGCGAAACATTTATCAAAACGATCTAAACCAGAAGAAATGAACAAAGTCTTTTGTAGTAATAGTGGCCGTGTAAACCTAAAAGAGTATTTAAATAAACTTTAGTTTAATTTATTTTTTATTTGTTGTTCTTTTGATTGTGATATTTTTAAATATTTTTATTTTGAAGAGAAAAGATTTGTCATAGCCGGGATTCGAACACGTGTTGTCCGCATCTCTAGTGCGGTGCTCTAACCATCTGAGCTAGCAAGGCTTGCAACCAAGCCAGACAAATCCATTCTCAACGATCCTATAGCCCCTTGTTCTCGCAACTTGGGCGATGATGTGCACAGGGAAGAATGTTCATTCAACATTACTTTAATTAGGATCTAGTTGGCTTACGTCAATTTTATATTCTTATAATTTATTATTCTTTTGATGGTGATATTTTTAAATATTTTTATTTTGAAGAGAAAGGATTTGTCTTGATAGCTCAAACGGTTAGAACAACGCGCTAGAGATGCGGACGGCCCGGTATCGAACCCCAGCCAAGACATATCTTTTCTCTTCAAAATAAGATATCACCATCAAAAGAACTATAAATAAAAAATAAATTATAAGATTGGCGTAAGTCAACTAGATCCTAATTAAAGTAACGTTCAATGAACATTCTTCGCCGTTTAGGCATAAAAAAATTGCGAGAACACGAAGATATAGGATCGGTGAAGAGAATGGGTTTGTCTGGTTTGGATAAGAGGCTTGGTAGTTCAGATGGTTAGAGCACCGCGCTAGAGATGCGCACAACCCGTGTTCGAATCCCGGCCATGACAAGTCTTTTCTCTTCAAAATAAAAATATTTAATAACTTTTGTTTATTTGTTAAAAAAAGATAACAAATAAACTACATATCTGAGGAATAAACATCATGTGCTCAGATTGCTATAAGGTGACATTTGTAAGTGTGTCCCGTTAGTTACTGTTCCAGAGCTACTTCCAATTTTCCAAAGAGTGGTTTGCAAAGAATACTGAATAACTTTCCTTTAAATTTTACCGGTTATCATTTCTCTTTTGGAATAAATAGAGCTCTTTGAGAATTTAGTATTAGAACGGGGTAATACTTCTTCAAGATTTACCTAAGGTCTACTTTAAACATATGATTTTTAAAAACAAATTTCGACAGCTTTGTCCAATAAGTTATTGATCCCGTGATGGCTATGATTCAGTGAAATGGCAGGAAAAATGCTAGGCCTCGCCAAGTTAGTGTAACATTCCATCTTCATTATTATTTTGAAGTCAGCAGATGCCTACAGTCGTGTATTTTTACGTGTATCTTTTAAAAACATGATATGTTTTCTTATTAAATCTCTGTCGTATTGTTTCCGCAAAATGCTTGAATATTCTTGAGGCTAATCAAGTTGTCGTTTGGTGAATACCTATTGTATCTATACCTTACTCCCAGCCTTAAAAAAATTGAGTTTAAAAGTGAATTTTTTAAAATTAATATTTTAAAAACATTTTCTTAGTTTAAAATAGCCTTTTTTTTTCTAATGATCCTGTTGTTTGAAAGATCTACTGTGAGACGGAACCGTAAATAATCCGTTAAATGTCGAGAAAACAATGGAAGTAGATCTGTCTGTTTTTTCGAAATTTTTTGTTTAGTTTAGTCAAGTGCATAAATTAACGATAAGCTCCGCAGCCTGCTGAATTACCTTTTGGGACAGATTACGCAGAGTCCTTCCTGGTTTTTTGTTTGTTTATTTAACGTCACTTTATGCTACTATGGTTAACCTGACGATGATACAGTTGGAGTCCTTAATTTTGCCTAATCAGGTTTAACCCTAGAGGCATCTACCGGGCTACGAACCCGCGATATTGGGCTTAGTAGGTTGTTATGTCAACCGCTAGACCGCAGGTCGTCCTGTTGAAATGGATGCAGATCCTTATTGATAAAGATTTGATTTACTATATCAATTGGAAGATTAAATATACATCCTGTCGTAGTCCAGAGCTCTCTCCATGCTGATGACTTTGTCCTTTTGGCTGATACTAGGGAGGAGAGCAGCAAGCACTTGTAGAATTGAAAGGAGCAATAACGTAAAGAAATGACAATAAACATCCCTAAAAGTAAATTGCTCATTGTGTTCAGCTATGGCCATGATATCGTGCATTTGTTTAGCGATGAGAGATGTTGAGAGAATGTCTCGAACTTTCCATTCCTAGGAACTTTCATCAGTAGATCTGGTGTAATAGATGTGCGAATGAGTAATGGTAACGAAATATATTACTAGATCTATAACAGTATAGTTGAACGTAGGAAGATACAAAGATATACATGCATATACAAACCAATCTAGTTCCAAGCGCTTACATTTGGGAGTGAATAATAGGTTTTTCTTGACAAATACATAAAGCTTATTACAAGTGCAGAAATGAAGTACCTTTGCAGAATAGTTGGTAAATTAAGGATGGGCCTTGTTTGGAATGCGATAATAAGATAAAAACTTCAAGTGCCCGAACTAATGACTTCCATTAAAGAAGAACGACAACCAAGGAAGTTAATGAATGGAAGCCCAACCAATGGGAGGTTGCCTTAAGAATAGGAGCAAGAAGGGGCAAAACCCTGGCCCAAATGAAAAGGATGTGTCGAGACTAAGAAGGATGGATAGAGGCTTCAGTACGATGAACGACAGAAGAGAAACATAAAGGGAAAAAATACCATATGTAATGTAATATGCAATCGAATCATATAAACCACACAGTATCTTTAAATAATGTCATATACTACAGCTATTGTGTAAAAGACGGAATTTAAGATAAGGAACTCGAACAACTTGTCCTTAAGAGCTGGGGTTACATTTCCTACAATCGGTTTAGAAGCCGATAGCGTGGCACTGACAAGCGAAATGACAAGAGAGAAGTAAATAATAAGGTCGCTAACCCAATAAATCCGAGCGGGACTTCCTGGCCCGTGCTAGCCGCCACGCCCTCGACGGAACGCTTCCGCCAGCTCTCGCAGCTACAGCGAGGGCATTGTTCTTGTAATTGTTGTAATGGCTGATATATTGTTAGGGGAAATCGTTAAACAAAATAGTTTATACCTATCTGATACAAGTTAAAGTTGTTAAGTAAATAACGTAGTGCTTTAAAATCTCTAACTTGGAGGTATTAGGTGCTATGTCTGTAGTAAAAATTTTGCAATATTAAATAATTACAATCGACTATTAATATATCGGGTCGTTTTATATGAAATCTCAGTTTTATACTTTGCTTATGCTAACATATTATAATCAGCTGTTCTTTTTGGCATTATTTACTATCACTAAAATTGAACTAACATTGTTGGGGCGATTGGATACTAGGCAATACATAATGCAAGAAACACTACCGCTGCGTTTGGGGAAGGATGCAGTATCAATCTTAGCGTTCGCCTTTGGTTTGAAACATTTTCAGCTGATGATACAGATTAATTCATAAATAAATAATTAATTTATATATAATTCATCCAAATATAATTGAAATAGGTGTATCAACCTCTGCTATTGTTTTGGTTTCTCAGCCTGATTAGCTCTTTGATTTAGATTAGCTTAAGCTCTGCTGATTAACTCAATTATTAAATTGCATATCTTTTTTGTCACTATGTCAGTTATCCTGTCTTTTTTAATCAACATGAAGCCCAGAGCTCGAGAAATGCATCTTAAATAATTTAATGAACCGAGTAATTATTTTTGTAATTACTAATGAATCCTAGAACTTAACGTGTGTTTTTTTAACCATCGACTGCATTATTTATTTAGATCATGAAATGCAAAAAATATTTTAGGACTAATCTCAATTATTATTGTAACTTCCGAATTTTTTTTCCAACATACTTTAGAGGAAAATTTTTTTAAAATATAGCATTTAATCTGTGTCATTAAAAAAATATTTGATATGATGATATCTACACAAGACTTGAATGATGTTAAATTACATTGATATAATGAATCAATAGATCAATAGATCAAAATTGTTTTATGTCAAATATTAGGTTTCAAGAATAATGTAAAAAAAAGTGTTTATTTCGGTTATTAACTGCTATTAGGGCGTTAGATAACTTTCTTAAATAATTGTTATACATTTTTCCTTTAGTTACAAATTTATATTTTAGGGCATTTTTTAACTTCACTTAGAAAACATTTTGGCTTAATAAAATTAATAAATATTTATGAGAAAATGTTTGATGGGATGTGTCTTGAAATTTGTTGAAGCCATCATCAGTGCTGAGATATTTATTATATTATTCTCATTTAATACTATTCTAAATACCAAGTTTATTCACTTACAGGACTTTTATATTATTTTTAAAGGGAATTGTGGTGTAGGACCATAAGGACAAATATGATTGGATTTTTATACGTTTTGAGTTATACGCCAACAATACTTTTTTCCCACTTAGTTATGCTAAGAATTACAATTAAAATGGAAGTGTTTTGGAAAATCTAATCAAAATCATTAGAGTCTAAAATCTACGGAAAATTGATTATTGATGCTATGGCGAAGCTTCTTATGCACTCTAAAAATAAATTTTTTAGACAAACTTCGGGGAACGAAACCCTACAAAAAAATAATAATAATCGGGCTCTACTCCATCATCGATTTCATGTCTCATATTAATCTAATATAACTGTATATTTATTTGTTATAATTTTATGGAAAATGAGAAAAAATGTACGATGCAGGCAGTAATACAAACAACAAAAGTAATAAATAAGCAATTAATTATAATAAATTAACAAATTATATTGTCTTTAATAACCCAAGGCGTACATATATTAAGTTCTTTTCTTCATATAATGTTAAAAATATAAAACTAAAATAAAGGATAAATATAACAATTGTATGACACTACCCGTTTAAATGTTATTTATGGCATAGATAAACCTTTTCTGGAAATATATGATAGTAGAAAGATTGAAGATATAATAAGAAAAACATCGGTGCACATTTATAGAATTTATAAGTCATTCTATGTTTAGGATTTTTAGGTTATTCTATTAAGTGTATAAAGTACAACGGTCTCAACCCTAATTACTGACTTAAAATTTAAGTCCAAACGTTGGCACAAATAAAATAAGCTGTACTTATTTGTGTAAAATTTATGGACTTTACCCCTTGACTTTGAATATTGCTCAAAATAAGTAAAAGATATGGTACATTGTAAATATCCTTTTAATGCTTGTTGTTTTTTAATTGTGAACAGAAAAATTGAAATTGCAAATTAGTTCAAATAAAAAAATAATGAAATAATAACAAGCTAGATATAAATAATCATGGGCATTTGTTATGCAGTCTCTAGCCTGTGTTTGTACCAGCAGTTAAAAACATGCTGCTTCATTTTAAAAAACATGCTTTTTTTTTTACATTGCAAAGCTTTGTAACTGATCAAGTACAAACAAGATTTAATGATAGTATTATGATGTATTATCGTTCATAACGTTCCGTACTTAAGTTAAGGAAAATGAAAGTTACAAGCTGTTTTACATAGGGCAAGTTCAAGGCATTATAAATAATTCTCGTTACATTAATTATCCGTTAACCTTTTTTTAATATAATCTTTCTTGTAACGTGATATTTATCGGCTACACGTTTGAACTTGCACGAATAATCGATTAGTTAACATCGTCTTTTGTTTTTTTACTGTGTGTGCCAGTTAATCTTTCTAGTTATTCATTATATACCGTTATTATATATAATTATTATTAAAATTGTTTCAATTAATTATATAGGTTATGCTAGTTTTTTATGTTTAATTTATCTGTTTTAATCTATTGTAATTGTATAGATGGGTAGAGATGGGCCGGGGATCGTTTGAATCGAGAGAGCACAATTGTGAGAATTATTTTTATAAAATTTACAGAATTTGAATTTACAGGGAGAAAAAGATCTAAAAAAAAAATGAATTTATAAAATAAGATTGTTGTTCTGGCTACTTAGTTTGGAGCATTGATGATTGTTCCAAAGTTTTTAGACTGAAAGGTTTAGGTGCCTTGAATGTTGGAAAATGTTGAGCCTATATGTCCAGATAGGTTTCAGAATTGTCTTGTAGTTCGTTGTCGATTGAAATCATAAATTTTGTTTGGGTGCCTATAAGACTGGTCTAATCGTCGGTCAAGTTCTTGGATTTTAAGTCTTGTTTATCAGTCTTGTGCCTAAGAGTTGACTGCAGAACGGATGTACAAGGTAGAGCCCAATGGCGGAGAATTATCTAATTGTGCCACGAAATAATCATCTAATTTTCTTTTTCTTAGAACTGAGTGGGGATTGGCCTTTTATGACTATTATTATATTCTAATAATATAATTACAGGCCTTTCAGTCATATATACTGTAAAATACTATTAATAGATACGGAATAATATTATTCAGAGATATTATCATTGTTGTGTACTATTAGAGATTCGCTTTACAGTAATAATGGTTACCTGCTTTCACCCATAACATTATGATTAGACGTAAGTAGTCAGGAATACTTACCTGAAACATAGAGAAAAAGCATTATTGTACAAGCACCTAGATGAATACTCAATTATTAAAACAAAATATTTGTTATACGATGGATATTTACGGTAACTTTGGGATGATTCATTAAATCTCATCAGTAATTATTTTAGTGCACTATTCATTAATTTTATATTTTTGATCATAACGAATCCCGGGAAGCTGAGGAACATTGCGATATATTTTAACATAACTATTAACTGGCAATTAGATGGAGTAGTTAACTTTCTCCTGTGCAGGAGCACAGCCATGGTTTCGAAAGATTTTCGCAAAACCGTCAGAGACAGCGATCACTCTCATTATCGCTAGATCTGTCCCCAAGCAACTTATCTCTCAAGATTGAGCGATTTAACAAAACAATAACTTAGTGATAGTTGCTTGAGACTCATAGTAAACAAGAAACTGTTTCCGGTGTGTTCACAAAATAGTTCGATAATGTTAATTGAAGCGTTGACATGGAAAAGGTAGTAAAGTCATGAAAAAGTAATTTTACAAGAGAAGCAAAAAACAACTAAAAATGAAAGTTTAAAGTGCTAAGCAATAATTTGCACCATCCTTAGGAGCTTATACACCCTCATTTTTGACTTTTTTTTCTGATGATATGATTAATTACTAACTTTTGTATAAAAAAAAAAGAAAAGTGATTTTTTATCACATTTTTCCATGCCAACGTCTCAATTATTGATCACTTCTATAAGTTTTGATTGATTTTTGAAAATAATCAAAAATGTTAAATAAATTTGGATGTGTAAAATATTTTTAATCAGAGCGTTTATGTGGTAGTAAAAATTAAAAGATATAGTTGATACAAGGCCGCTAATAGTAATAATAAGAAAAGGTGTTGAAATACAAATGACCAAAGTTATTGTTGGTAATATAAAATATCGGATGTCTGTTATTTGCAACTGGAAGATTTTGCTCAACGAATTTTGTGAACGAGTATGGGGTTCAGTACATGGTAGAGACTGTACTGTTTCATGGACAACGGTTCTGCAAGGAGGTGACTTGTCCTAGGTCACACTCAACCCCCAGGTTTTCCCCCCTTAATTTGGGTACCCTATTTTTATATTTTATAGAGGCCTGGTAAGCCCCAGGAGGATCCTAGATCCCATATGATCCATCTCCCAGACTAAATAAAAGTAACTACCTGCAGCGGGATCTGAACCAGGATTTCCGGCATGGCTACTCAGTGCTCTACCACTGAGCCACCCCACTCCCTTAATGAAATCATAATTGGATTATAACAAACAATTATTTTTTCGTTAGATAGCCAGAATATGGAGGATGACCTTATAAATAAAGTGATTTTGTCATTTATATTTATATTCTATAATATTCGTCATATATTTATTTTATTTTTAAATTATAAAAATATTAAGAAGTGATGAAGTATGTCACAAGTTTTGGGAGCATAAAGCATTGCATGACTAAACTACCGAAAAATGTGAAAAGTCAATTTTTTAAAATTGACGCCTTAATTAAGGAAATAAGTTAGTAGAAAAAGTAAATAACGAGTACAGCTTGATTTTTATTTAAACAATTGCATTTCATTTTGCGAAGTGCACATGATATTTTCAAAAGTGCAGTATATTCGTAAACAGGTGTTGTAAGTTTGATAATCACTAACTTAGACTGGCAGAAACGCCTTGCGTGATTGCTATATCGTATTATCAAATATTACTGTAATATGTAATACGAGTACATGCCATATGCAATAGGTTACACATATCATTAACTAACAGGCTTTATTACATTGGCCTACTGATACATCGTTAGCCCAGATGTGTGGACAAATAGTTGATTATAGTAACAAAGGAGAAACATACACAATCTTATTTCTTTTTCTCACATACCTACCTTATTCATTTTTCCAATGAACATTAAAAAAAAGGAAAGAAAAGAAACCTGCACGACTACAATCCACGAAGGGCCTTGGGTTCCCTACGTCGTAGAAATTGAACTGGTTCTAGGAGAATAGTTGTGCAGGAGTTGATTTGTGGTAAGGGTACCCACGTTATGGAGGCTGTTTGTGCCCCAGGATTCCACAGGGTCCAACAAATTAAATAAATTACCTGCCACGGCTGAATTTGAACTCGAGACCTTCAGCAGGGTAACTCAGCGCTTCACCATTGTGCTACTCGCTCCCGCTCAAGCGTCCATTTCCTCTTTTAAGCTTTTGATACATTATTAATTACCTATAATTTTTCTTATTAATCTTACAAGTTGATGATAGCAACTACAATATATATTTCCGCTCAAGATAGACCTCGATCCGGTGACACTGAATGAAGGCAGAATGTCGGATCGGCATGGTGTCACCGTATGCTAATGGCAGAGAATAATTTTTCACTTTCTCTGTTCGACACGGGAATGAATGCGCCATGAATGGACCTCCATTGAGAATGACAATGAGATATAAGTCACCGCTGAATTAGCCTCGAGTATCATTAGCCCAGTTACACATTCTGCAACCTCCTGAATCTCTCAACTCTATAATGCAATAGGAGGGAGTAATCGGTTATTTTGCTGAGTTCTGCTTGTATCTAATGAGTTTTTCAAAATCAAAAGTGGATAACTTTAAAATTTAAAATTGACTTTTTCACATTTTTTACCAGTTTGCTTTACACGACACATTGCCGCCTTATTTCTCATAATTTTAGGTTGCTTCTGTACCTTAAGTTTTGGGAGCCTACAGCTTGACAAAAATAGCGGAAAACGTGGAAAAATTAATATAAATTTTTTTTTGAGTTATCCAATTTTGATTCTGAACTCCTCAAATATTTTATATATATATATTTATTGTTTATGTTTTGTTAAAGGTTTTTTCTATGTCCATCATTAGGGTGCACAGTAGCTCAGTGCGTAGAAATGTGCACTGCACTGTAGGTTGGGAACCGACATTTTTTCCCCATCTGATTCATTCAATTCCTTTTCCTTAAAATATATATATCACTCTTTATTTCCTAGCTTTGTCTGCTGATTTCGAGATCTGACTGAAGACATTAATTATTGGTTTTATCAAATTAATGTCCTGGCTTTCTTAAATATCAAGTTAAGACATTTTATCAAATTTTTTGAGTTACAGATTCTCACTTTCTCTTTGTTACGTTTCAGATATAGTAAGCACTTGATTACTTGATTTTACCCTGGGTGTGTCAATTAGCTCAAAAAATACATGATTTGAATACTTAATCTCAATGAATAGAACCTACATTGATACTGGAGGATAAAAATAAACCAGTATTGCTATTATAGCTAATTGCATTAATTTGTTTATTTAACCACGACAATTTTTTAAATATATTTTAAGGAGTGCTCGGGACTCAGTGCCTAGAGTGCTGAGTTGATATGCTGAAGGCTCTGGGGTTCAAATCCGGCTGTGGATAAATTATGTAATCTGTTAACAGCTATGGATGGACCCTGCGGGGAAACCGACCTCCAGTGGCTCATCCAGCTCAATCTCAAAAAGTCACCTACGTGCACCTACCTTTACCATAGGAACAGTACCGTTTCACAAGATCCTATGAGTTGTAGTGTTACAAGATTTTTATAAATATTTAAGACGGCATATTATGTATACAACATTCCTTATAAATAAAAGTAAAGAATACACTCGGACCTTTTCACCCGGTAAGGTAGTATAGAAAGATTTCCTTAACTTTGGTTTCTAGACTCTATAATACAGGATGCTGCGTTCGCCTACGGTTTATTTTAATTACCACTAGTGCTTCTCTGTTTGTATTTCTTGCTACTAAAATAAAAAACAATATTATATTCTTCGATTATAAGAATAGATATAAATTCCTCATAGGTGAGAAGCCGGAGAAAAGTGTTTTTAAATGAGTTCTTTAGAAGAAAGACATTTCTAAGTATTTAATATCGGTATGCATAATGCGTGTTAGAGAACAAATAACTAAAAAAAAAAATGAAAAAAAAAGTGAGCTCATTACATAAGGCTTCTCTGATATACCTTAGCTAGTCTTCTATCCTTTTTTACCCTGCTCTGTTCAATCATTTCTCTGACAACGCACAATTTAATGGTCTTTGGTTTTCCCAAGAGTATTTGCAACTGCATTACTATTATACAACAATTATTTATTGACAAACAGGTAATTAACGGCGTCTACTCCCGTGAAATGAGGGCGGGGAAAATGTGAGAATTCCATTGTGTTTTTTTCCTCCGGTTATTATCGTTTATTGTCGGTAATATTTTACCGATTATTGTTGTGCACGATAATCGTTGAAGATTATTGAAGCTATTAATAAACCTGATAAAATCGGTCATCAGATTATTGAGTTTCTAAAAAATTATTGTCTGCTTGTCATTGTCTATTTACAGTTACAATTCATAATAACTTATAACATGCGCTAAGGATAAAAATGATTAATAAAAAACATACAACATTATAAACTATTTAACTAAAATTTCCATGGGACCCAGTTATATTGTACAGGAGTGTAGTACCTAACAACCTTATTCAAAAAGTTATTATTAAAAAATTTGATCATTTATTTATTTATGAAATATAATTAAAACAATCATGGAATAGTATTTTGAAATTATATTATTATTTTAAAGTATGCATTCGAGACCATTTCGATGTCGTTTATTGAAAAAGGCTTAAGGTCGATTACCTCATATAAAGGGAATCACCAAAACATGTTTTCCAGAAATAATTTATTCTTTGTGAACAGTCGGAATTTTCAAAGGTGGAAAATCTTTTATAATTAATTGTATATGTTAATAAGTAAATGTTAAGGCGTCTATGACAACACTTATTTGGAGAGCTTGTGTTATGAACTAATGATTTATAGAATATTTATCATTTTCAGAACATTGGAGGCTGATGCCCAGGAGTGAGCAGTGCACTTCCTGTTATTGCCCGGAAATAGTTTGCGTATTCGTTCATTGAGTGCAGCACAATCGTGACCGTGCGATATTAAATCTTCTTAGATTCGTTTTTTTAAAATACCTTTGTTTTTATTTTTATTATTGTTTTTTTTAATCTTAAGTTGAGGCCAAAATCCCGTGTATAGAATGATAAGATGCTAAAAAAGTTGAATATTCCGGGTTTGGAGAAAAATAATTCTGAATAATGACGAGAAAAATAGGTCTGGGGACTAGTGGTGTAGTGTCTCCACTACGGTCCGTCCCGTTTTACACAATAAAATATTACATGATACTTAACAGATAAATATAATAAATTCAACAGGAATTTTAGTGCATGTGATTAGTCAAAACTTCAAACGGACTATTCCACCTTTAGGATTTGAACTTGCTATGCAAAAGTCTTGAAACGAATAATTTATTTAATAGTGGTGAAAAGGTAAAATTTATTCTATGTAAATGCCAATGCTATGTACTTGGCAGCTGCCTAGTTTGGCATTAAATGAAGAGGTATAAACGTAATTCGTTAGAAATACTTGCAGAATTTTAATTCATTTTCCTCTATCTGGTCTTTTCAGGGTTATCAGCCCGAATCACTTTAAATAGATATTTTAATTTAATTTATTCCGTCTATTCTTCGACATTGAAATCTATTTTTAAATTTGTAGCTAATTAAACAAAAAAATAATAATTTGTCAAGAGTCAAGTGTTATTTCTTGGCCCGGTTTTTAAGTCACGGCTTATAAGCAAATCGAAGACAAGCCCAATATTGATTGGGCTTGTCTTCGATTTGCTTATAAGCTTTACAACTTGTTTTATTTGAAATTTCAAAGTCCTATAATACAAAATAATATTCTAATTTTATTATTACAGTTATATTACTAGTAAATTATTGTTATTGTAAATAAATGTTATTTAGTATACAACTATAAAAAAATAAATAAGATGAAAAGAAAAATATATATTAATTTATTATTGATTGCATTGCGTCATCAGTCATTAGCAATCATTCAATTATATAGAACATATTATTAATTAATAATATACGTATTATTAATTCATAAACATTATACTTATTTGATTTTTTCTGTTTCTAACTTATTAAGATATTTTTTTCTTCTTCATTATAATATATTATTTAAATAATACTCTTGATATCTAAACTATACTCTAACTTGAAGCATAAATCATATTTTGTAATAGTATAATGGTAATTTATATATTTATTTTCGTTATAGATTTAATTTTACCTTTCACTATCAATATTATCGGAAGGCATTTATTTCCAATTATATGATCTAAAACAGATATATCCATAAAACCATATTATTTTATTGCGAAGGATGGAGTTAAAATTATTTATTCCAAAATTAAGCCTGAAACAAAAAAACAAGTTTTGTTTCTGTTTTTCCCAGTAATTTTCAATGCCTTTTTCTGAAAAAATAATCCATGTTTTCCAGAAAATTGTTTTGTGTGAATTATTTTTACAATAAATTAGTTTGAATTTTTTTTCTTATACCTTAGAAGCCACTGACACAATAATCTATATTCCGAGTCTTATTTAATTAGTTAGAAAATGAACAATTATCTAAGTTTTATTTTTAAAATGTTTATAAATTCATTTTGTTATCAATTAATTGATAATATTATATTACACATATAGTAATATAATTTTTAAAAATAAAAAATAGTACTACCGCAAACCGTGAAGGATCTTGGGTTCAGGGAGTGGTAGAGACTGTACTGTTTCCAGATCACGCTCAACCGCCAGGTTTTCCCCCAGTCAAGGGTACCCACTGTATAGAGGCTGAGTGACCACAGGAAAAAAAACCTGTACCACTACAACCCGTGAACGGGTCTGGGGTTCAGTACATAGTAGAGAATGTACTGTTTCATGGACAACGGTTCTGCAAGGAGGTGACTTGTCCTAGGTCACGCTCAACCGCCAGATTTTTCCCCTTTATTTTTATAACATTTTATAGAGGCTGGATGAACCCCAGGAGGGCTGTGTGACCACAGGAAGGTGTCTCTAAATCCCAACGGGTTTATTCTCAGCTATTAACAGATTACATATCTGCCAAAGGCAGATTTGAACCTGATGCGCTCCTAATGTATTCATTGTATAACATTCATCTTTCACATATGTCTTGGGAAATATGGTTTCAAAATCTCTCTTCACATGGCGATTGTAGAAACTTCTTTCTGATAGAAGCATCTTCAACTACTCGACAGTAGGTATTATCCGTTAATATTTAGAATTAACCTCTCGAGATTTCATCGTCTTTAAAATTCGCTAGTGGAGATGGGCATTAGAAATGATATAGCGAAGTGATATATTCGTCAATCGTTGATGATAAGCGCCTTTGAGGTTTATCATCCTCGGCTCTCTCTTAAGCTTTCTAATATTGCACTGCCTTCACGTCATGGCAGCCGGGCGGAACTAAACTTAGCACTCTTAAATAATATCTTATAAAATTGCAAAGTAAACAAGAGCTATTACCATTGTAATGAACATTTTGTAGAATTGTCTAAGAAATACGAAACAAAAATTTATAATGATTTTTCGTCAAATTTCTACGAAAGCTAATAAAAACAGACTTTTGTGCGAAAAAAAACATGTACCATAAAAGAAAGAAAAAACCATCATCCAGTACAAATGAATTCTTCATTTATTGATTCTCGAGACATTTCGACTAACATGAGTCATTTTCAATCACAAAGTAATTATTGGTTGTATGCACTAATTTATAAATATTGCACTAAAGATGAAAATACGGTAGTGGCACACTCATCCACGGTAATAAATTTACTTATGGTAATAAAATAATTTTTTTAGACATACTTCAGACAAATTATTAAATTTATTTATGAATTGAACATTGATTTATGGATTGAATAGTTTGGACCATTTATTTAGAAAAAAAAATAAAGAACTCATAAGTAAATTCGATAAATGAAAATAATATGGAACTGACGTTTAAATAATAAACTAAGGGTTTTCTTGTGCAAGGGGCAAGTTGTGTTATCCGAAAGAAGTGATAAAATAAGTTCATGAGGATCATATTGAGACAAAAGTTTTATAAATAATTTGTTAACGGATGACCTGTGAGGGAAAAAAGTACAGGACATAAATGAACACTGTCAGATAAAAAATTGTAGATAATTTTTGCTCGGCATGTAAATGAAATATTGCCAAACCCGATTGAGGAAACTGGCAGGAAACGAAGAGATCTGCAATTAAAATGGGTAAAAAAAGTCCTCGAAATTATTGCGCAATCGTATCTAGAACTATTATTTGTGCCAATTATAAATGTCAGAAATCTAGTCGGACGAGTAAAGCTAGAAGGTACGGCCATGCTGAGAAGGTAAGCGACTTGGAAATGCACGAATGCATAAGAAAGAACACACGTTCTGTATTCCAAACTCGGAGCTCTCTTACTGACCTGAACTAGGATTTCCTGCCTTCTCATAGCGACAAGTGATAATTGTCATTACAGTTTCTTCTATAGGGTGCACCATTGTATTACATGAATCCATAAAATTAAAAAAGAAATTATAAAAAAAAATATTCGATATGAGCGGTAACTTGTAAACCTATCAAACTATGAATCAGTAACCTTAAAGGTGATCCTAAAGGATATTAAAATGTGCCTGAAGAGCATTAAATATTTTTAAATTATATTTTATTGTTAATTACAGAATCTATAAAAAATAAAAATATATAAAAGAATTGAAAAAGTTGTTAAAATTTACGCCAAAAATGAATGCAACCGTAAAAATCGAAACTTTTCACGATTACTTTCCATATACAAATAAAATACCCTGCAAAGGGGGTACATACTCATACCTCCCTGGTTCTACATCCTCCTCCTCCTACATACCTCCCTGGCGTACACGCAGACTCTATAAAGTGTCCCTTAATTAGGAAAAGCCTGGTGGTTGAGCGTGATCTCAGACAAATCACCTCCCTGAACAATCGTTATCCAAGAGACAGTACAGTCTCTACCATGTAATGAACCTAAAACCTTTCATAGGTTGTAAGGGGTGAGCGTTTTTTTGTGCGCGTTAATATCATATAACATAATATAATGCAAATAGGGTTATATACCCTTACAACATCAGGATAGTCGCTTGTTTTAGACATCTGGAAATTTGTAAATTCATTGGTCGATAAAGTATATTAAAAACAAGACCTTCGTGTAAGGTATTTATGATCATACGATCAAAAAGGGAAGTGCACAACTAGGCGTTGCACCAATCCAAAATATTAATCCTACAAGGAAGTAAAAAAAAAAGAACCAGTTTCAAATCATTCGTGACTCATTGTCAGAGAAGGACAAACGTCTCACTTATTTAAGTCTACTACTTAATATTTTTTAAATAATATACAAAGAATTTGATGTTTTGGCTGTAACAAAACTAGTACTGAATGATCAAATAGGTATTGACATTGTATACATAACAGCGATAAGGAACACTATTTATACTGAACAGGAGTTTGGAGGAGAGTGTATATTTGAATAAATGATACAAAAACATTATTTCTGCAGCCCAGGTGAATAAGTCGAATTTCGTTCAGAGTTAACCGGCACTGAGGGAAGTAAACGTGTCGTTGAGTCACTTAACAAAAGTTTAAACTTTTTATTGGTTTCCTTTTGATATTCTCCAAATAATTGTGACCTTTAGTATGGGATAAAGAGTGTAATTATGGAAAATGTGTATATTTCGGTAACCATTTCATCAGGAAATGAACGTTTCACCAAACATGCATCATCTAGATACATACATAGATGGCTCACGTGGGGACGAGGCCTCCCGCAACATCAACAGCCATTCATACATACATCATTTATACATCGAAATATAGACGTTTATTTCCTGATGAAATGATTACCGAATTACAGAAATTTCTGATTACTACATTATTTTTTCCTACACTAAAGCTCACAATTATTGGTATTTTTGGAGAATATTAAAAAGAAAGTGAATGAAAAGTTAAAAAAATTGTAAAAATCTTGTTTTTTTTTAAGTAGTGACTTAACTCGAAGGGACAACGTTTACCGGAACAGACACCAACATTATTTATTTTTTATTTTCGGAAGCTTAAGAGTAGTAAGATATCTGCCCGTAAAAATCCGCTGTTATTTATTTCTTCTTGAACATAAATAACGTACTTGAATAATAAAAAGTAATTCAGCCTCTAACCAAGTATAAATGAATTGCACTTTTTTTACGATTGCCATTTAAAAACTTGCAGGAAAGCAACTTCATACCCGGGGTTCCCTTTGGAACATTCTAGAGCACAGGAAAAATAAAAAACGCGACCTTGGAAATTAAATGGATAAATAACACAGTTCTGCGATGAAAAAATTGTAGCATATTTAACTAGTGGGTTTATCAGTATTTTTTGTGCTGATTACGAAAAAATTACATCACCCCAAGAGAAGTCACAAATTTCAGCTGGAAATTTCTTGGAGTTTGAAAGGTGTACTTCTTCACAATGGGAACCGATATGCTTCTGTGCATGTTGGCCACTCAGTCTATTTGAAAGAATTTTTAAAAAAAGCTTGAAAGGTTTTTTAAATGTTAAATGTCGAAAATAAAATCCGATAGTTATTATATCAAAATTAAGAGAGGTGAAAATATAAATAAAAATATTATGGAAGTGTGGTAAAAAAAAAATAGATATTTTTTGCATAGAGCCTTAAAGTTCTTAAATCATTGAACTGAGGTATGTAATTAATATTAGACAATATAGGCTACATGTATAAATATACAAGTACATAAATGTACTGATATTTTCCAGAATCTAAGGAATTGTAAAAAACAATTTTTCTTAAACTTACGAAATTTCTTCTGTAATTTTCAAATAGTTTTTACTATACAACCATAAATACTATGGAATAATTCAAACATCGTTATAATATTGCCTAAGCTTTGCAAAAAGTTTCTTTTAATAATACTGTGATAAATGAAGTGAAAAACTTCCCGGGACCATCTTCTTTTGAGACGCTTTGGAGTATTATCGAAAATACATCGCAGTGCCACGGTTAGTACGGTTGTAGAGCTTGTAATTAAAGGTGAATTTGAATTGGCCTTTCGGACCAAATTTTCAACTCTTTAGATATTTAGATCGTTATCGATAATTGGTGAAATAACGAGGGCGGTTTTTGAAGGATTTTACTTTGTAAGCTTCGGGTTCAGAAAAAAAAAAAAATATGCGGCCAATCAAATCCAAACTCATTCTATTAACACAGATATAATACACAGAAAACGGACTGTGGAAGAAAGACATTTCTTCATCATTTGATGATACCTAGATCGCAAAAAAATAATGATCTAAATTCATCTTCTTATTTTTACTCAACATAAATATTAATTATGTTAAAAATTAAAAAAAAAAAAAAGCACTGCTAAATATAATGCAAATCCCATTTTGGGTCGAACTGATACAGGAAGACTATCAACAACTGTCACCAATTGTTATGCCAGTAACGGGATTGCGGATATGGACAAAGAGCGTAATTGAGAGGCTTTGCAGTGGCTAGATAGCTCTCTCTTGTCAGGGAACTGTTTATCCAGTTCCTATTCATTCACAAATAACAGGTTACTTATTTTTTAACGGTTCTTTGTAGATCCTTCCGCAAGTATCAGCGCCATATCGAGCCTCCAGAAAAACATGTCATAACTCAAAAAACCTAATTTTTCAATTCATGAATTTGAAAGATTGTTTGTTGTTTGTTCCATTACCGTCACTTTATGCTGCTATGGCAAATCGGACAGTGATACATTGGGGTCTCTAAAGTTTTCCTACCTAGGTTCAATTAGGATAGGCATTTTTAACGAGCATCTGACATCGTACGGGGTCGGAGCGTTTAACGTCCCTTCCGAAAGACGCCATAACCAAGGATTTTTTACTCCCTTTAAAATATCCTAGGGCCACCTGCCGGGCTATGAACCCGCGATCTTGGGCTTAATAGTTAGTTATGGTAAACACTAGACCACAGGTCGCCCCGTGAATTTGAAAGTCCCATGTTTTGTCAAAACTAAGCCAGATGAGTTTAAAAAAATGGGTATTGGTAAAACAAAGCGTTCCTATTGTAATGAGGGTATTGAAATTCTTTTATTAACCAATAGAAAAAATTAATTTTGTTTATTTTAACGTCACTATTCCCATCCAACCTCAAGTTGAAACATGATACAACTAAAAAATGAATTTATATTAAAAAAAAATCGTATGTCTTTCCAGAATTAAAAAACAAAACTTCAAGTAATACAGTTCCTACTGAAGGCATAACTCAAATTAATTTCATTCTTTTGAAGGAACGATCTAATTAATTTAGCATACAAATTTTATTATCGTCCTTAAAATATATAAGGAAAGGATTAATAGTATCTAGGAAGGCGTCCTCAATATATTCCTGTATATCTTCCATTCTTTCAAAGCGTTATGATGATATATCTCATGTAATATATCTCTCATAATATATTATGAGAAGAGTCGGATTGGATTATGTTCAAGCGGATTCTATAAACATACCCTTGTATCGAAAGGTCGATACCTCACTTTCGGATTTATATAATATGACATTTTCCGAAGAAGGTGTGGGTCTTTTTTATTTCAGAATTGTCAGTTACTTTTTAGTAACGTCTGTTATCGTTACTTTAGATTAATCACTATCAGCTAGCATATGATTAGAAATTATCAATAAAGGTTAATGCAATACAAAAACAAATAATGAAATATGCAACAAATAACATTTTAAATAGGAAAAAAATCAGTTATCCCTCAAAATTTGTTTAAATAAATCATTGGTTTTATTCTTCTAACGCCACAAAATTTCATACAAGTATTAATGTCCAAGGGAATGAATGAATGAATTGCATTCGGGGGTCATCTGTGGTATAATGGTTACCATCAAATAACCTACAATGCACAAGATCGCGGGTTCGCAGCCCGGTAGCAGCTCTTAGGATTTTTAAAGGGAGTTAACAATCCTTAGTTATGGCCACCTTCGGACGGGAAATTTAGAACTCCCACTGTAGCATCGTTCGATTAGCCATAGCAGTATAAAGAGACGTTACATGAATTACAAAAATGGCATTTGAACATAAATCCTTTGAATCTCGTCAGATTCGTTTGTAATAGGGTTTTGTTTGGTATTAACCTACTGCATTGCATGTTCTCCTTCGCTTAGTCTTGTCTTGGGGAAAACGTCTTTCTTGTAAAAAAATATAGTACTTTCTTCTTCTTTGCACAAGTTAAATAGTTCTATTAAATTCATATTATCAATTACTAATGTAGAAAATAGAACCTACCTATCCACACATATTCATGACTAGTTTTTGCCCGTGGCTTTGCTCGCGTGGAATTTGGTCTGCCACATAAAGTTTCGTGAAAGATCATTTTAAATAAATATTAAATTTTTTAAAAAAATATATGTACTATAATGGCGGGAGGGGGGACTCGATAATCTGAAAAGAAGCCTCGTGTCCTTCTTGAACTTGTTATATGAGTACTACTACTGCGTAGTTTCTTGCCTTTGTATCATACCATTAAGTATCATCCATTCTATTTGCCTGTTATATTATAATACTAGCTTATGCCCGCGGCTTCGCTTGCGCGGAATTTGGTCTGCCACATAAAGTTTCGTGAAAGATCATTTTAAATAAATAATTTAATTATTTTTTAAAATATAAGTTACTCGATCATCCAAAATTTCAGATGTCTAACTCAAAACTGACTTGATCAAAAGTTCCTGATTTGCCTTTAATTATGCACTATAAAGGGGGGGCACATGCCCCCGGGCCCCCACATAAATCTGCCCTTGCTGTAGCCAATGATGTATAACCTATTTTGCTCAATAAGTTTCATCCAAATCCGTTCAGTAGTTTTTTGCGTGAATGAGTAACAAACATAAATACAAACATTCGCGTTTATAATATTGCTAGGATATCAAGACATTAGTTTCACTCATATTCTTTCTGTTATTTTAACAACTATTATCATGTGATTTGCTTTTAATTATGTACTTTTCGGGGGAGGGGCGCGTGTCCCCATAAATCCGCGCTTGCTATAGCCTATGTGCTATTCTGATATATAACCTATATTACTGTAAAGTTTCATCCAAATCCTTTCAGTAGTTTTTGCGTGAAAGAGAGACAAACATACAAACTTTCACATTTATAATGTTAGTAAGATAACTGTCCTATTATTAATTCAGTCACTGAAAAATAACCTATTTAAGATAAGTCACTAAAAATTAGCTGGTAATCCTAAAGCTTATAAGACCAAATAACGTTGATTAAAAGAGAAAACCAGAGTTATTTCACCACGCGATGACTTGAGTAAGTCGTACTAAGTAGCGAAGATGGGTCCTTACTAATAGCATGTGGACTTCCTTCTTTTATGAAGCAAGAGGAAAAATTGTGGTTATGCAATAATGCGGTGTAGGGAGCTTTAGTCCTGGATATTTCGAATCATTAGGAGTGCTTAGGATAAATACCGGTTGAGTAAGAGGTTTTGTCGAGTCGTGCCGTTCCTTCAGGAGGAAGGTTCTAGACAAGAAAAATAGAGAAAAAGGAAATGAGCAAGGTAGGGATTAGTAACGAATATGAGAAAGAAAACTCCGTAATTAACATCGTATAAGTGTAATTTCGCATCTATCTAAATAAAGTATCTAGGAAAAACGAAGGATAAAATATTTTTTTATGCATTTATATTTATTCCTTTTATTGCTGCTTAACGGGTTTGAATGCAATAGTTTTTCAATACGTTGTGTGCCATGAAATACCCAATGTTTTATTAAAAAATATTTAATCAGAGCAAAAAAGCTATGTTATCTGAGGAAACGACTTAGGTCAAAGAAGTTAGCTGAAAATATATAAAAGTATATAAACATCACAACATTTTTTGTTAAATCGTTTATAGTTTAACATAGTTGTTCTAGAGTAACGAATTGACATTTTCAATAGTCATATGTGTAATATAGTAATATTCTATGTATAGTATGTATATACACAAGACTGAAAAGACAAGAAACAGCTAGACGTTTCCGACTACTTCAACACATATTAGATAAGCGCTCAAAGCTTCAGATCAATTACAAAAGACTTATTTATGTGACTGTTATAAGGCCTATATGGACTTATGGAATTGAACTATGGGGCTCCACCAAACCATCGAATTCCTCTCGTATCCAATCCTTGCAATCCAAAATCCTTCGCAAAATCCTAAACGCTCCTTATTTTGTCACAAATAAAACCATCCATAATGACCTTAACGTTCCATATGTTACCGATTTAGCCCATTCCAGATACCTATCATTCCACAATAAACTTCAAACCCATCCAAACCCACTAGTTTCCATCCTTGCATCCAATTCCATCCCGGACAATCCTCCTAGGCGTCTGAAGAGAAGATGGCCTCGGGACCTTCTATTATAGAACTTTATTAGAGTGCTGCCAGTGGGTAGTATCTCTACATGTGCTATCATGTATTATTTACTCTTATAGCAATTGTACTAGATGTATGTATTACAGTTGTACAACTCAATAAAATAAAAAAAAAAAAAAAAAAAGTATGTATATAGATACCACATATTTTATGTATATATATATATATATATATATATATATATACATATAAATATTTACTGAAAGCCAAATAAGTATTACTATTTGGCTTTCAGTGTTGCAGATTGTGTTATTTTGCTTTTCAATAAGAAGCCATAGCAGACAAAATAAAAAAAGGAATGAAACGAAATATCTTTCAAAAGAATTCATTAATTGAAAATTTAATATACAAATAATTATTGAGTCGTTTAAAATTAAAATGTTGAGCGGATATCTCAATTTGAATTAAAAATTTCGCACTTAACTACTAATTTGAAAGCCGAGTTCGATATTGGCTATCGTAAATAAATTATTTATTATGCTGTCATATGTGGATTGATAAAATGAGATTTCTTAATTGAGGGGAAAACCAAATCACATATTTGCATAACCGTTGGTCTAATCTAACCAGAAAGTACGGTTATGGAGACTACTCAACCTAACTTACATGATTTAGGTTTATATCTATAGACATATATATATGCACATATATAGTGAGTGGTTTTCCCCTCAATTAAGAAAACTCACTTCATCTTTATTCCCTTTTCTTTATTCTTACTCCCTACAATCAATTGTACAATGTGAAGAATAGGGAGATTCAAAGTTTTTATCCGTATTGAATTTTTTCTAAATTTTTTTTGAAGAAATGATTTGAGCTAATAGCTTAGTGTCAGTTATCATTTAATATGCTTTTATTAATATCTGTCCGAAGTCAACAACATATCATAGGGTCATTTGAATATTTATAATAATACAGCAAATTTATAAATATAGTGAACTGTATTTAATAAATAAAATTATTTATAAGAGAATATTTTGTTTTATAATTTTTTTTATAATTAATATTGAAATGAAATAAGTAAGAAGCGATAAATGAATAAGTATAATGGTATTTGTTTATCTAAAACCTTTCCAATCGACATTTCCATAAAAAAAAAAACGTAACTTTTTATAAAGTTAAAAAGTTACTTAAGCAATTAATGATCAAGTTTTATTTTTATCATTTTTTTTTTTAAATCTTGATTTTGCATTTAAAAGGAGCGTTCTGCAAATTACTCTCTTTCCAATTTAGATGATGTAACGTTTCCGGCGAACATTCTGGAACATGGCTGTCATCATGGATGAAATCCTTGCTAGCTCTGGCTCTGCAATTTTCCCACTCATTAACAATTTTAAACTCCTTTGTCTCCTGATGCATGTCTCATCACGCATGGCAGATAATTCTACCGCACCCATCATGTGGAATTATCGGTAGAAGATTTGATCGGAAGATTTGATAAGAGGAAGGCACGTTATCAGTATGTGGCAGTAAGTGCCTATAATGGGCAGGTTATTAATTCGTTTTTGGTATTTGATACTTTCTTGAAGAAGTAATATATTAACAAAAAAATGTCTGTATACATTTCAGTTGTAAAAATAGTATTTTGTTGATAAATTTCGGAAATATATTTTTTTCAAATACACCCTTATTCCTCTCAAATTAATCTTCTCAGATATTCGCTATTGCTGGTATACATAGCAATCATTGGACGAAAAATGAGTGGGATGAATGCTATCGGTAGTTTTAAGTCGATACTATAACTTCTATTTCATGTAATAAAGAGTAAATGTTTTTTAATTATATGGAAGAAAAAATAGATATTTCTAAAACATGTGCCAAATGACATCTTAAATAAATATTTGTATTATTATTATATTTCTGAGGCTAGGTATACCACCAAATAAGATGTTATATTTAAACTCATTTATTCCCTAATTGAATCCCTTATATTAGGAAGGAGGTAAACTATTACAATTTATATGAATAATGTACTTAAATATTTAAATGCCAAATTATAGTTATCTGGCAAAATTTAAAGCTGTTAAAATTATTATTTTATTTTATGAGGTTATAACCTCATTTTTTTGTTAATGTCTATACTAATGGTGGTTATTTTGATCCTATAGTATAATTATTTAAATTATTGGAGCTCCGACTGATGTGAACTGTTATATTGCACATTTTTATTACAACACAATTTAGATATTTATTAGAGAACGGGGTAGTGAGCAGAATCCCGAGTTGCTATGGTGAAGCTTCTTGACTCAATTCTGGCCGTGGCAGATTAATTATTGAATCTCGCAACAGTCAGGGATGGACCCTTTGGGATCTACAGACCCTCCAGGGGTTCACCCAACCTCTATAGAGTGGATATCCACAATTTGGGGGGGAGTGACCAATCTGGCGGTTGTGAGTGATCACGGACAAATCTCCTCCCTGCACTACTCTTGTCCTTAAACAATATAGTCATGAATTGCGGGGTTCTCCTAAAACTCTTCATGAGTTGTAGTCATAAAGGTTTTTTTTTTTATTTTATGAATTTTTAAACGTCGGGACTTTTTTTTATTTAACTTAAGTTTGTATTTCTTGGCTCGTTAAAAGATCAAGTGTTCAAAAGTGTCAGTTTCACAAGAGAGACCGTTGAACGTGAATTAAATTTTTCTGTTAAGTAGTTTAATACATTCATGTAAATTAGTTGGTAGAAAAGTCATAAAAGTCAAATATTTGGAAATATTCAAACTAGTTGCATTGGTTTTACAAGCTCTACTACAACTGCTTGCAACACTCAATAATATTATCAAAAACCCAAACAACATGAGAGAACAATAAAACAATAAAGCAATAATGCTCAATGAATGCAGGTTCCATGAATTATTAATTATTTTTGAAACAAAAACAAACCGAGCATATAATGATGGATCATTAAAATGGGAATAAAAGATTTAATCACAGGAAGCTGCAATTATTTTTTCATTTTTCTCCATTGATTGTATATTTTTTAAATCTGTATCGGCATTGATAATTGAATTCGCCAGGTGATAAATAGCCTATTTCATATGATAGAAAGGAAAATAAATTTCCTACCTCAGCCGATCTCGAAACTATGTCTATATGATTGATGTTCTCAACTTGCCAACTGAACTACTCCGCTACTTTGTCTTTTATCGTATTAACTCACGGTAATTTTTTATGTTTGATTAATAGGCACAATTTTCATTTCGAATTACCTTCAATATATCCTAGTAAAAAGGAATTTTAAACATTCTAAATAATCTACTGCTTATGTCCTTGATAATTTTTAACATTATTTAGTCATGCATGATAAATTTAAATTTATACTTATAACTTCAACTGATATTTTTTGCAAAAAGGATAATGATTACATCAGGTTTCATATAATTAATATGATTTGTAATTAAATTTTGGAACAAATGAGTTGAGATATGAGGGGGTTCAGGATCGAAAGTTGATAACTCCTAAATTTCAATGATTTACTTTTTCACATTTTTCGCTAGTTCAGCCAATAAATTTTATATAACACGACACTTTGCTGCGCTATTTCTCATGGTTTTAGTCCGTTTCTAAACCTGAAGTTTCGGGCGCATAAAACATTGCTGTACTAAACGAAAAGAAAAAGTTTATATGCAAAATTTGAAGTTTTATATAAAGAATGCTTTAGTGGTTTATTTAATTTTTCAAGGTACAAAAACTGTTTTGTTCGAATTTTTTTTAATCTAAAATAATCTATGTTCAATAAAATATAGAATCAACCTTTCATCATGTTTTATAATAGTTTGTTGGTTTATTTCATAAATTTTGAACAGTTTTGTTTTAAAAAAAGAAGAGTAATGAACAGGTCTCTTGTAGCAAAATATTAAAAAAAAAAAATAATTAAATACATGATACCGTCAATAATTCGAGTTTTTATTATCTTTATCCTATCTTTATAGATATTTTATTGCCAATCTTTATCTCTATCCGGTCTATAGAAATTGATTGCTCAATACATAATAGAAATAGGAGTATTTTACGGTTTCTTTGACTGTAATAAAATAATATTGAATAAATCAAAGGAAAATAGTTTATCAAATGTTCAGCCGTTAAGTAACCTGAAAAAACCTGTACCACAACAACCAGTGAACGGGTCTGGGATTCATGGACTAGGTAGGGTTCTGCAAGGAGGTGATTTCTCCTAGATTACGCTTAACCGCCAGATTTCGCCTCCTTATTTTGGGGTACCCTATTTTTATAACAATGTATAGAGGCTGGGTGAGCTTCAAGGAGGGTCCTAGACCCCATTATGATCCATCTCCGGCTGCAAACAGACTAAATAAAAGCCTTGCGTGAGCGGGGTTTGAACCAGGATTTTCGGCTGGGCAACTCAGTGCTCTACCACACATTCATTTTATTTCTTAAATTATTCGCACTTATCTCACTGGATAGCATAGAAAAATATAATGCCATTTTAGGAATGATCCAACACATATTCTAAAAATTCGTCCTTTGGAAAGGAGATCTCTCTGCCAGCTCTTTTTCCTAAAGAACAAGTTTAGATTCTATCATGTTATGTTGGTGAAGGCTATGACAGAAACTTCCATCCTCTACTACGGTGGCAGCTAAACCCTTTGATGTGATTTTGCAGGGATGGTAGTGATACCCTCTTGACCTGCTTCAGGTGCTGTATAGAGTCGAATGGTGTTCCGAAGTTCACGACTCATCCTACACTCGAGCTCGCCAGCTTTGCAAATGCTTAAACATAGCTTGTTAATGACGTCCTGTAGGTGGTCTTTAATATAGGGAGCGTTAATGAGAGCAGGGAAATAGAAGGGTCTGAGGCAATGGAGGCCGCAAAGCCGCCGCGCCGTCTGTAGTAACAACACTCAAGGACATCGACAGTTGCTTTCAAAACTGGCCAGGCCCACCTGCTCTACCGGTTGGCAAACGTCTGGGCTATCTCATTCTGGGTGTGGGAGCTAGGAGCGATGGGAGAAGGTGGTCCAGGAGGGATGGCAGACAGCAAAAGGGAGGATAGAAGGTTGTGGAGTGATGAAGATAAAGGGACAAGTCATAGAATATAGAATAGAATATGACAGAAACCTGATAAATTGTGAATAAAGCACCTTGTTGGTCTTGAAAAATGTATTCCTCGATGAAGATAACATTGCATTTTTTCTCTCTAATATTCCTCCATCTTTGAACCAAATGGAACGTATATTTCTGAATAAACATAGCCGTGCAAGGAAAAATAGAGTTGCGAATGGAGTGGATGGTGTTAAACAAATTGGATACTGGGCCATTAATATACTCATTACAATCTTCAACTTACGATCAAAGTTCATTCGTGGATTAAAGTGGTACAGGTTAAAGAAAAAAAAATTGTTTCTAGAAAGATATTTGTGTGTGTAAGGCCGAATATAGGGCATGATCATTTGATAGAATGAATACTTGCACATTATTACACAAATCCGGATATTTCCCCACTTCGTGTTGAATGGGGACTAGATGTTGTTCTAATGTCGATGTAAGTGCTTTGGTGCATGTACATTCGTCTTGAACGTTGATGAACTTGTAAGAATTTCTAAGTATTAATCCATATATCCCTCATTATTTTATGAAAAAACTATCAAAGAAGGTGGGTTTTTGTCAACCACATGAACTTGATTACGTACAGACACGAGGCTAAATTAGTTTCTAGTCTAGAACGTAAAACGAGAGCAGGACATTCCAATTATGAATTATACATATTTTATATGTATAAATATATATATATATATATATATATATATATATATATATATATATATATATATATATATATATATATGGTTTATTTAATTTTGCAAGGCACAAAAACTGTTTTGATCGATTTTTTTTTAATCTAAAATAATCTATGTTCAATAAAATATAAAATCAACCATTCATCATGTTTTATAATATTTTGTTGGTTTATTTCATAAATTTTAAACAGTTTTGTTTTAAAAAAGGAAGAGTAATGAACAGGTCTCTTGTAGCAAAATATTAAAAAAAATAATAATTAAATACATGATATATACATCATTTCATCATATATATATATACACATTTTTTTAATGATAAAAATATAAAGTATAAAATATTAGAGAAGAATTGGTTGACTGTAACTTCTAATATAAGGAAGAAATAGTTGGGGGTGCAGTCAATCAAAACACCTAAATAAGTGTAAGATATTTCCTTTGTGTAATTTATTTCCTTATATAAATTATAAAATCTCTGACTTGAAAAGTTTATATCTTAATCTTAATTCTATCTTTATATCTTGAAAAAAAAGTTAAAGGGGTAATAAAGAAGTATTGTATAATTATATAAAATAGGTACGCATGTGTAAAACCATCAATCAATATACATGCATAAATTGAGGATGTTAGGACAGGAGTTATGTAAGTCAATCAACACCTGTTCACCACTAATTGGTCAATTTGTCTTAATCAACTTGACAATTACTTAAAATTGTTGAATATTTACTATGATTTGATTTCATTCAATCAGATCAATTGGAAAAGGAAATTATGTGAGTATATGCTGTATTTATGGAGTAGGTAATTGAACTCCAAATATAACTCGAATTTTGAAATAATAATAAATTTTAATTTGATTTTTATATACATTTCACAATCATACAAATGTATTGGTTTTTGTTTTGTTTTTGGTTATGGTGGTGTCAGAGGTTCATCATGGAAATACGTAAAAAAAAAAAATCTTATTTTAGACATTACAATAATGAAATATTGTGTTGCTGTTTTGTGATCATGTAGCTTTTTACAAGAATTGTCTAAATAAAACGTTGCTAATTAATTATCCAACTTAATTAAAAATTAACTAATTCACTTAAGAAAACGTAATTCAAAATAAACTATCTCATAAATTTTCAAATAAGCACATTTGGATTTAGAATGACGGTATAGTAAAATACTTCCTTATAGTTTTTTGTTAATTGTTTTAATTTGTAACTATTTTTATTTGAAGAGAAAAGATATGCCCCCCGGCCGGGATTCGAACCCGGGTCCTCTGTCTCTCCGTGACAGTACTCTACCAATTGAGCTACCAGAGTCGCCTACCAGCCGCGGGCAAATCTGTTCTCTTATCTGATCCCATGTCCCCGTGTCCCCGAATAATAAATAATTATTCTAAGCTTATTATGATAAATAATTTGACTAAGGTTATTGTTAATAAATAATGTAAAATTAAATTAAATTACTATAAGAAGTAAATAAAAAATTCTTGACAATCATATCATTTGAATTTGCTGTACAAAAACTCGTTTCCTTTGACAAGAGCAATCGCTATTGTTTACAAAATTATAACAAAATTCACCGTTGATAATGTCACTTCTGTATGTATCGCCAATATAATTAATTTTAATCGGAAATACCCATAATTTATTCTAGCATTTCTAGAAATGTATTGCATGTATCAACTGCCTTCGCTCTTACCGAGAAAATGTTTTTTGTATAATTGCTTGTCAAATTAGCATTTTATATCCTATTAAATATATCACGGTACTGGCTTAGCTTTTAGTGATTTCACTTTTTTTTTTATTCTTCCTTTTTCAGACATGCGATTCTCCGAATCAATCTCAAGCAATTACAGGATTTTACATCTATTTTTATGTCACCCGGTAAAGGGATGATGTTATATTTTAATAATAAAATAATTCATTATTCTGCGAATTGTCCATTAAAGTTATCTGAACGATTTGGAGCACACTTAGACCCTCTGACATTTATTATTAAGGATATATCTAGGGAATCCGCGATTGCGCCTCCATATTCAAGGCTAGCGTCATTACAAAATTTTTAATGATTAAAATAGTACGTCAACTATTTTAATGACTGGTTTTTAATTATTCTCTAAAAGGAAACAACAGAGATTATTAAAACTGAATATTTTACTTTGGCTTGGATGCAAATTGGTTGTTTCGTTGCTAAGTATCTTCAAGTAGTTTTTTTAATATGAATTGCAATTAAATTGATTGCACAGAAGTAATATCTAGTTTTATATTTGTTTAAAACATGCCATTGCCAGTCTCATTAGCAATGTATCATTTGTTTAAATAATCAATTAATTATTAAATTTAATTATAAGCTGTTAACCTAATGTAATAAATATATTAGAGAATGGTTAATAATTATTATTTGAATATATATGGGAAAGAAAATGGTCCGGGGGATTTAAAAAATATATAGACACGGTCCGACCCACATTGTAGGTATTCTTCAGAGATTGGTAAAAAAGATACAAACTTATAAATTAAAATAAATTAAAATTATATAGAAAAAAATACTGAAGAATAAAATATGTTTGTAGGTTACGAGACCTACTTTTCCAACGCTTCGAAGTATTAATAGGAATTAAAAAAGGTAGCTAGGTTTTAAACTAGTGGATTTCAAATGGAATAAAGTTTGTCATAAAAGGATTGATATCGGGACAGGGCCAAATCAGCGACAAATGGAACATTAAGGTCATTATGGATGATTTTATACGTAATAAAGTGAGGTTCATTCAGGATTTTACGAAGGATTTGGGATATTAAGGATTGAATACGAGATGACTTCTATAATTTCAATATCTATTATACATTATTGTACATCTTATAAAAATATGAATTATAATAATATGAATATATTTAAAAAATATAAGAATATACCTAAGTATCGATACTATTCATCATCTATGTTACTGACATTCACATTTGGTTCAAGGTAAAGTGCCAAAGCTTATCTAAGGAAGTCTAGTAATATCTTTGGAGCATGAGATTGAAAAATACCAAAGAAGGAAATTTGTAACCTAACCAGGCTAAGGAAGTGTGAGAACTATAAACTTATTTTTAATAATCATTAAACGCTTAATGGTCTTTTGGCGCGCATGATATCTAATCTCTACCTACATTTAACCGTTAACACATCCATAAAGCATAAAAGAGGTAATCAATATCGGCCGTAAAACGAAGCTGCCATAAAAAAGAGGTTGCCGTTTGGATAAGAAAATTTCTCGTGACGTCTTAAAACTTCCTTAAAGGAACAGTGCATGTTCTTATAAATAATAAGAATTATGTTGATATAAGATATATTGTCCATTTATTTGAATTAGTGGCTATTATTTATGGAAAATGGAATACTTTATACGTAGGTGGGCATTGGACACTTCCAAATTTGTTATTTTCTTGTTATTGACTGTAGAAAATTGAATTTTCTTGTCAAGCCCAATACTTAAGCACATGCCCAAATCTGTTAAAAACCGAAAAAGTAAATTGAGTTTTATATTTCTTTAGCAACAATAATATTTTTTTATGCATTTTATTATAAACTACTGGCCTACATTTAAAGTGCAAATAATTATGACAGCGATTTTAATAAACAATCACCTTGAATTTTATCCTTCAGATTAAATTAATAATTAATTATAGTTGCAAATATACAATCGATTATTGCTCTTAATACCTATATTAAGAAATTCCAATTAATTTATTTATTCGGTTTTTTTGCAATTAATATATCTCGATACCCAAAATCTCTTCTCGCCAATCCTTGCAATTGGCCCATTCTACTTCTTCCTGTCGCAGCTCCCTTGCTCCCATCCCGTCTCTTCACCTGCACACCCTTCATCCATGTCTTCCTCTCTTTCTTCCATAATTTGGTTTATATAGGAAAAGTTTCTTTGGCCATCTGTTGTCGTTTATTCTCATTAGGTGGCCAAACCATTGAAGCCTCCTGGTCTCTGTTTTGTTTAACATATATTTCTCCTGCCCTGTTGTTTCTCTTATAATACTATTGGGTATGTGTTGGAGCTTTGAGATGCCGCAGCTACGTTTTAAAAAGTCCATCTCAAGAGTAAGCAGTTTACGGGCATCTTGTCTTTTTACTTTCCATGCCCCTGAGTTGTCCATATAGAGTTGTCCCCAGAAGAAAAGAATGCCCTCAATTAAAGAACAATATTTAAAATTCAATCTAATTATGCTTCTAAATTTTTTTAATTATTTCATAATTTACATTTCTTTCCCCTCCATGTTAAGTTTCTTGTTTATAATAAAAATCGATTTATGTAATTAAACATATACGATAAAGTAAACCACATGTGTAGACTATAAATCCGTTATTACATTATTCATAAGTAAGCAAATAATGTTTGTTGTCTGCTTGACAGAGAGAATCAGAAAATGAAAGAAAAGAGTTTTAATCAGATCAGATTGTTTGGTTTTTTTTGTTTGTTTGTCCTCAATAAAGAAAAAGGTCATTAGATCTTTTTAAGAACCTTTAACCTAAAAGCATTCGTTCCGGCATTCACTCATGTCCGAAATTACCCCCCTTCGAGTTTATTTAAGTACCGAGGAGATTCTTACACGATTTTAAATATTTTGTCAAATAAGGTTCCGGAATTTATTGATAATAATTTTTAATCTCTTAAAAGCTGGGGATTGATCCTGTGAGATCTCTTATATATCTTAACCCTGGGGCTCACCCTGCCTCTATTAGTGGGTACCCTGAATTGGGGGAAAACCTGGAGGTCGAGCGTGACCTCGGACATATCTCCTCCTTGCACAAACGTTCTAGAAACAGTGCCGTTCCTACCATGTAATAAACCCCAGATCCTTCATGGGTTGTTGTGGTATAGGTTTTTATTGATGAATATTACTGTAACCGCTTGTTCAACACACCCCAAAACACGTGACCTAGTGATGAACCCACTTTAATCCAAACGTCCACATTTATCCACTTTAGCCGACTGGAAGGGGAGAGGGCTGGAAAACTTAAACTAGCCTGGATTGAATGACTCACTCGCGATAACACGCGTTTGAAAGGTCCGTACGGCTCAATGACACTGCGTTTAACATTAAGAGGTCCGGTAGCCCTGAATCATTGCCAATTTAGCCGATGTGTTTAGCGTATTTACAATAGTGCTAGCATGAACATGTAGTTTAACTAAACGTAACCCTGTGAGGGACGAGGTTAACCACCACTAATTCTGTTGATTCTGACGTCTTGAAGCTTATTTTTAAATTGGTAATTGTTCGTTTAATTTTATGCTGCTAAGGCCATTTATGGATGATGCTACGTTGGGTGTCCTAAATACCTATCCGGATATAATAAGGGTAGGGATCTTAAATGATACGTGATAACGCACAGGCTCGGGACTGCCATTTTTACGTCTCTTCCGGAGGACGTCTTAACTAAGGAAATTTCAGAAGCCTGGTAAACAGACCATTATATACGGGTCACCCTTCTTCCATAGCATTGGTGTTCAATTATGAAGGATTTTTCATGAATGGATTCAAAATATTGGGTATCAATTCCACTTTTACTTGTCACGACATAACTTCGAGATATGTCGCGACATGTTTTAACTCTTTATTCGGTCCCTTTTTAATATTCTTGAAAATAAAATTAATCATTAGTTCTTGGAGAAATGATTACCGAAATAAACAAAGTTTCCGTAATTACACTCGTTTTTCCATAGTAAAACGCACGATTATTTTTATTTTCGAGAATATTAAAAATGAAACGGTTGAAAAGTTAAAATTTGTCGTGACATAGCTCGAAGCGAAAAACTGCGGAACTGATGCCTTAAGATATTATATTAAAAATTATACCAGTTTATTCTTTGATAAGTTTTTTTTAAAATTTATTTATTGATATCTACAACTGTATTACAATAATACATCAAGTAAATAGGCTAAGTGATATATTATGACATGATAATGACAAGTAGAGAAACTACGCACTGGTAGTACTCAAATCAAAGTTCAAGTAAGGAGGTCACGTGGCCACCTTCTTTTCAGACGCCTCGGAGGATTATCGGGAATTGAAGAGGAAGCTAGGTTTGAAATTAGAGGGTTTGAGTGGTAATGAAGTTTGTTATGAAAGGATAGATACCGGGTTCGGGCCAAATCAGCAATAAAAGGGACATTAAGGTCGTTATGGATGACTTTATTCTTAACAAAATAAGGAGCATTGAGGATTTTCTGAAGGATTTTGGATTGTAAGGATTGGATACGAGAGGAATTCGATGGCTTAGTGGAGCCCCATAGCTCTACTCCGTTTTCTTTGATAAGTAAGTAAGAAATGTGGTGGTATCTGTTCCCGCATTTGTCTGTCTATTTCTATTTCCCAAAAATGCAAGTTATCACGAGCCTAAGTATTGAAACTATAATGTAATTATGGGTAATAAGTAGATTTCGGTAATCATTTCATCAGGAAATAAAAGTTTCAACTATATTTCGAAGTATAGATGATATATGTTTCTTGAAACGTTCATTTCTAGATGCAATGATTACCGAATTATAGATACACATTTCCCATAGTTAAGTTCTCTTTTCCATACTAAAGCTTATGATAACTTGTATTTTTGGAAAATATTAAAAAGGGAACGAATGAAAAGTTAAGACTTGTTGCGACTCAACTCGAAGCGAAAACCTGCGGAATAATTGCCAAATGTGGTTTTTAAATGCATATATAAGTGTAATGATTTATTATAATAAGTGAATCAAATCGAGAAGTCCTAGATGGAGATACAGAGTGGGCTGAAAGCGGCCAACTCGAAGGCTGGCCCGATCCAGTTATCAATGATCCAAAGCGATTAGCGCTCGCAAAAAGGAAACGTCCGCCAACTCAACCGGTTTTCGTGTAAACAAACTCTCCTGTATAATTTACTTTCATTTCATCCTCTGATCTTATCATTATATTAAATATCCCATATACAAATATTATTACTGATTTAAAATTCAAAATTAAGCAGGAGTACTTTGTTAGCTGAAGGACTTGCTTAAGGTTTATTTTTTTTTCGATTTGATCATTATTAAATTGAATATATTCATTATTAAATTTTCTCCACCATCGATATTTTATAAGCAGAGTTTTTTTTTCATACTTTCGATGATAAAAACTATAGCTTAGCTTAAGTAAACGCAATGAATTATCGACTTCATCAATTTGTGTTAAGGTCTGAAAGAAAAGCATCAGGGATTCATTCCAGTATTTAAATACTTTACCTGGTTAGTAGCTCCCTCGATGTGACTAAAAAAATCTCAAGAAAGAACAATTTGGTATCAGTTACGAATATTGTTGCTTCCAGTTAATAACAATATTTTGCAATTTTCAATAGTTCTCGTTATGAATTCTCAATAAAGTTTCTTATTGGCTGTATATAGATTAAAGAACCGACTTACACATACTGTTTAGATTGTAAATCATCTATATTTCGAAATGCTTATTGAAAAGTTCATTTCTTGATGAAGTGATTAACGAAATATACGCATTTCCCATAGTTAAAATATTTTTTAACTATCCCGTATCGAGTATAGTATAGTATTATCGAGAATATTAAAAAGAAAACGAATGAAAATTTAAAACTTGTGTGGCTTAAGTCGAAACGACAACCTTCGGAACTGATACCAGATTTTTTTTTACTGAAAAAAAATTGAAATACTTGAGATTTTTCGTGACATATAGGGAGATATTGACGAGGTGAAATGATGCCAAAAATCTCGCTCTTTTTGGAGAGTGGTTATGGTTAGAAAAGTTGAATCGAAAGTGTTTGAAAGTTCTCAACTACTGGTAATTGTAATATGGATCTAAAATATGTACAAGATGTTGGTAGACACTTCTTGTTCCGTTTGCCAATCTATTTTCCTACAATTGAAAGTCTTGTTACGATCTTCCGGCGATATCGATAAACTTTTTTTACCACTACTTATGCCTGATATACGAGTAGTTGGCGAACTAGCACTGTCATGAATATATGTATATATATATTTTTTTTGAAAGTTGTTTAATGAAATTTACAACTGTATAACAGAATACACTAAGTAAATATAATGAGTGATGTAGATTTAATCATTGGCATGAAAAGACAAGTAGAAAAACTACCCAGTGGTAGTACTCAAATAATCTTCTTTTCAGATGCCTTAAAGGATTATCAGGAATAAAAGAGGTTGCTAGGAATGAAACAAGTTGGTTTGAGTGGGAATGAAGATACTGATATCGGGTTCGGACCAAATCAGCAACAAATGGGACATTAAGGTCATTATGGATTACTTTGTTCGTTACAAAGTAAGAAGCAGTGAGGACTTTACGAAGGATTTTGAATTGTAAGGATTGAATACGAGAGTAATTCGATGATTTAGTGGAGCCCCAAAGCTCTATTCCGTAAGTCTAGATGGGTTTAATGATTGTCATGTATAAGAGTCTTTTGTAATTAATTGAGAGCTTAGAGCGTTTGTCTAGTGAATGTTGAAGTAGCCTGAAACTGCGTTTCTTGTCGTTTCAGTCTAATATGAGGATTCCAAGTTAATCTTTTGTCTTGAATATGCACATGTCTCTGCTTTTTATACGTGTATGCTATTCTTAATATATTTATATATCCAAAGCCCCTGTGAATAAGTGGTTAAGTCGAAATTTCTCCAGCATCAGTAAGGAGCAGGCAGGGAAGCGGAATTGTCTTATTTTCTTTATAAATAAGTAGCTAATTCAGGTCTAGTCTTGGAAAGGATTTATTGCAACACTTTTTCAAGCCAAAACTACGAGAATGATACGATTCCACTTCCGCAATGCTGTTAAATCTCTTGGGGAAAAAATCGGCTTGACCAATCATTTACCTGGGGCTGCATATATTTACGGTGCTTACTACTTGATTTAGAACAAGATTACAAGATACTAAGAGTTTACCAATGCACGTGTATCACTTTTTCTCAGTTCAAAGCGAAACTCAGTTATATTCTTATATTGGGGAAGAAAAATCCTTGGGATATGCGGATTTTTGTACGCTACACGTTCCTTCACCTGATATGCTAATAATATACCCCCCCCCCCTCTCTCTCTCTCTCTCTCTCTCTCTCTCTCTCTCTCTCTCTCTCTCTCTCTCTCTCTCTCTCTCTCTCTCTCTCTCTCTCTCTCTCTCTCTCTCTCTCTCTTTATTTCTCAGCTTTTACAAATTATACTGAATTAATTGCCTTACATCTCGGTTGAAATAAAGATCTGCGATCTGTATCACTGCCACTCAAGAGAAGGTACGCTGTACGCTCATGCATAGTTCCTCCTTAATTATTTAATTTCATACTCTCAGCTGTTCAAATTGTTTCATTAGACCTGAGAGGTGCAATCCCAAAGCTCAGCTTGGAAAAACACCTAATGAGTCCCTAGAAATCATAGCCGGATCCACTCACTGAATAATTATAAGCACAACAGCTCTACACTATTATTTAAATTCTTCCTTATACTCTAATGACTCAATAATAATTTTAATTGATTGAATTGTATAGAGTTAATATTTATATACGTGTATAGACTATATTTAATTTCGGATTGCAGGCATGATTCAATCATTTGCCTAAAATAAATAACGTAGCGATTTTTTTTTTATGTGGGACTAAAGTCAATGCCTTTCATTACATTAATGCCTTTCATTTAGTCGAAGAAGTATCACAGCATAATGTGATTTATTATTTAAATATATGCCGCAAAATAAGCGGAAGATGTTAGAAAGCCTATTAATTTCAACAATTAGTAAACAAGCATGATGAACTAACGGGAAGCACCTAGCGGAGTATCGCCCGTTGTGTATAAGACATTTTTTCCTACTGTCATTCATAACAATGCATTCACGAGTAATAATCCGCATACAATTATAAGATGAATATGGAAGTATGAATTCTTATTCATTAAATTTAAAATTATGAAAAATCTAAAAATTTTAGATTCCATCTCTCGTTGAGATATTACGAATGACACATTTAAGATTACCTGTATAGTGTTATAAATGTATGTTAAAACTTCGAACAAATTTTTTAATTTATGTCGTTTATTGAAGTGTGAATTTTAGATGTGTACATTAAATATAGAGAATGGTAATGTAACTATTATATTAAGAAATAACAAAAAATTTAGGTTCAAGTGTTATACAGTATGAATGTTTTTTTTAATTTTAGTTTTAGTTTTTCGCTACAAAGTGGTGTTTCTTCTGATGTATCTTTCACATAATAATTTATTAGTATTTATTTATTGCTTATATTTTCAATGGTAAGATAAATTAAAACGATTATAGATAACAGCAATTGCTGCTTCCTTCATAATTCCGTAGAATAAATAAAAATAAAAAAATAGAAGCCTAAACTTATTTTATTCAGAATGCTCTGGATTGATTATTAAGTAACATTTAGCCTAATTGTACGTAATGCTCCATTATAAACTCTGTCAAAAAATCGTTGAACGTATATTTTTACTTCGGTGAGAAGAACAACGATTACGAATTTCAATGAATGACATAGCTCATTCAGAAAAATAATAATAAAAAATGAATAAGCATGAAGACTGTCAACCGGATTCGTTTCTAATCACGTCATTTACTTCAGTTCAAGAACCGAAAAAATATTAGCGAAGATCGTGTATATTGATTTTAAACGATAGCAAACAAGTGAATAATGAAAGCATGAATATTGTATCGCATGAACTAGTGTTAATTATTCCATTAGTTGCAGTGAAGACAACATACCGGTGCACGAACTGTATGCGATGAATACATTTAAGATGGGCTATGTATACATTATTTACAAACCGCTAAGTTGCATATGATGCCCAGTTAATCTGACAGAAAATAGTTCGAAGTTATATCTGTTATATTTGATAAATGCTGCATTATTAAAGTAAATGAAAATAATATATTTATTATTTGGAGCAGGGTAGCTCAGTGGGTAGAGACCCGATTCAAATCCGACCCTGGTAGTTACTATATTTAGTCTCTTAAGAGCCGAGGATCTGGGGACAGTCCAGTGGCTCATCCAGCCTCTATAAAAGTGAGTACTGTTAACTACATTGGGGAAAGCCCTGGCTGTTCAGCGTATTCTAGTACCCATCGCCTCCCTGCTCAACCGTTGTCATGGCCCCTATCACGAACCTAACACAAGTCCATTCATGGGATGTAGTGGTACAGGTTTTTTTGTTTATTATTATTATAATAGTCTTATGTCCGATCCCACGAATTATTTCGTTTTTTTCATTCAGTGATAATAAATAAATTACGGTATAATTATTATCTTAAGAATTTATTTATTTAGATAATTACCGCATAACTCAATCGAACAAACATAAGCATAAAGAGTGTAACCTTCTTACTTAAGAACTGACGGAATAAGTACTAGAGAAAATGAAGACCTTTTTTCAATAATCTTTTAGAGATGTGAAAAGAACTATCCTTCTTCTCGCTATGAAATGTCCCACGACTTGGAATTGCCAATGACTAAAAGGCCATTCATGGAAAAGGAGATCTGTAACAAAGCCTCTTCTTTGTCACATATTATTATTCCATGGAGTACACAATGTGCGCATGATGAGCATGTCAGTGCGATTTTACTTTGTCGGTAAACGACGGTATTAGGATTCAAACTGTAAAGAGTTTTTCTCCTCGAACTTCGAATTTTCAACAATGAACTGTCTTTAATGCGGAGTGCACAACCTTTTATATAAAGTAGTGTAAACGCCTTGCTTTCTTAAGGTTGATAGTAAGGATGAAGAATTTTTTTTTTTTTAATTATCATTTAATCACTTTTACCTTACATCGTAAACCAATGACTTCCTGCCCTTCAGTATCCTTTAATAATATCCCACTGGTGCCTGTAGAACAGATCCGATACTTAGGATTGCACCTCGACAAACGATTAACCTGGAATCCTCATACAAGACTGAAAAGACAAGAAACCGCTCGACGTTTAGGCTACTTCAATACTTACTAGACAAACGCTCTAAGCTCCCAATTAACTACAAAAGACTCATCTACATGACGATCATACGACCTATTTGGACTTACGGAGTAGAGCTATGGGGCTCCACTAAGCCATCGAATTCCTCTCGTATCCAATCCCTACAATCCAAAATCCTTCGTAAAATCCTCAATGCTCCTTATTTTGTTAAGAATAAAGTCATCCATAACGACCTTAATGTCCCTTTTATTGCTGATTTGGCCCGAACCCGGTATCTATCCTTTCATAGCAAACTTCATTCCCACTCAAACCCTCTAGTTTCAAACCTAGCTTCCTCTTCAATGCCGATAATCCTCCGAGGCGTCTGAAAAGAAGATGGCCACGTGACCTTCTTATTTTAACTTTGATTTGAGTACTACCAGTGGGTAGTTTCTCTACTGGTCATTGTCATGTCATTATGTAATACGCATTCTATTTACTTGTTGTATAATTGTAATACAGTTGTAAATATCAATAAATAAATTTAAAAAAAAAAAATTATCATTTGTTCATTTTGATTTTTTCTAATCAGAGAAGGAATGCCTGGACACAAATTTGGTAGCTATCCTAGTTATGCGATAATGGCGATAGGTTTTATCAACTACTCCATAAATATTTATCAGATCCCTAGTTATCGCTCAGTTGACCAGACGACTGTCAGGTACAGCTGGTTGTGCAGATGCAGACAGGTACAACACCTAGGAATGCATTAGTATTACAAAGAGTACCATATCATCTCTTAGCCAATGGCCATTTATTAGATAAGCCTTCCTATCTGCTGAGGAAGGTGAAAAATCATTAAAGATATTCATATAGACAATTATATTTATAATATATTATTTTTTTTAAAACAAGTAATATTTTTTTTTTTATAGCAATGTCCTCCACACCCTAGACTACAGAACATAGAACCAACTTAGTTCTATGTTGTGTGCCCTAGACCAATCCTCGTTCGTCAATTGATCAAACTCTGCCGTATATAGAAATTCATTGAATTATGAGAGTCTTAATAACAAGAAATATGAAGTATTTCTATATTTTTATTTTTAAGTCTTGCAGGATTATAATTTAAGTATGTTCAAATTTTTGTTTTTGTCTTAAAGACATCTCACTTGACACTAATAGTTTATAAACTAGAAATCATGAATGAAGAAATCATAGAGCAACCATAGGGAATTATATTCTTATTGTTGTACAAAAACATAAAAGAACAAAACATTTATTATTGTTGGACACCAATTTCTTTTATTTTATTGTTATTGTTTATATATATGTATATAAGTTATTAAGAATGTAGAGATTAATTTTTTTTCTTCTTCTCTGTTGAAAGTTTTTTGTATAATTTTTTTCTTTCATTGTATATGTTACGGTAAATTTACACTCTTGGGAAATGTACACTTTTACCGTAAAATGTGTACATTTCCCAAAAAGTTAGGTATATGTGTACTCTTGCCTTCACGTTTTGGTAAATGTATATTCTTACCTTCATGTTTTAAGAAAAGTTGGAATACAAATAAATTAAATGTTGTTGCAGTAAAAAAATATTTATTTAAATAAATATAATACAAAAGGCTTTAATAACAAAAATTATTTTAATTAAAAAATGTAAATGACAAACAAAACATACGTTTCTTTGCGTGTTATATAATATGTCGTAGGTTATGATCCCAATATTCATAAATACAATTATCGTCCTAGTTTTTCAGGACCAATACGATGGGTATCAAACAAATAATGATAATAACATACTTTTCTTTATTATAACAGTTAAATTTTATAAAACTATAAAGGAACATATAGAAATTTCATAATGAAATTTTTTTTATTTATTTTAGCAAGAATTGCTATTGTAGCACTTGGAATTACATAATATTCCAGCATTTTTACAACTGTATGCTCACATTTACCAAAACGAACATGGTCATTGTGAATTCATCTTTCAAATTGTAAATGTTAGTTGAATGCACCCAAAAGAGGAGGCAAATGTGAACATTTACAGGAAAATGTGTACATTTGCCATAATATCTACTTTGACCGTAACATATATATGATTCTGTATAGATAAATTTAAATTTGTCCAAGTTTTTGAAGTTTGAGTCTGGTCTGTTTGGTACAGACATATTACTTTTGTGAATTGTAGCAAATTATACATATTAGGCCATTAGACATATAATTATAGTTACATATAATTTACAAATTTACGTTTACATTAGGCGAATGCATCTGTCCCTATATAGAAATCATTAAAATATTGTTACTACAACATAGGTTACAACCTTAACATGCGTAAACAATATATAACTATTACGTTTTACTAACCATATGAATAAGTTCGATTGATATTTATATTAACTATATCTATTAATCATTTATTGTGACGAGGAATTATTTTAGCATCTTGCTTCATTTCCCAACATTTTCCTAGTTTTTCATTCCAGAACTGGGTTTCCTTGAAAATTTATTAATGAGTAACTAGTTCTATTGACGACTATCTGTGACAAAAGTAGTCTACTTTTAAAAAGGAATAATTATTAATCGGAGTCAATTTATACTTAATAATACGACGGCGCTATGGCAATAAAAAAATTCTCGGCGCCAATTAACAATCACAAACTGAAATCATATTTACACTGAAGGTGATTCCTGATAAATTCTAAGAATAAGATTTTTAATTTTTTATAATTTTTGTTAATTGTTTTAATTTTTAAATATTTTTATTTTGAAGAGAAGTGATTCGCCCCGGCCGGAATTCGAACCCGTGTCGTCCATCTCTCCGTGACAGCACTCTACCAATTGAGCTGCCGGTACCTACCCCAATAGGAGGCGACTCGTGGTAGAGTGCTGTCACCGAGAGACGTACGACCGGGTTCGAATCCCGGCCGAGGCAAACCTTTTCTCATAAAAATAAAATAAATTTTTTAATTTCTTAAAGAATATTAGACGTGAAAATAAATTAAAACATGAAAGTTGTGCATATTGTTCGGTCGACAGTTCTCTCAATAATTTCTTATTGTGATCTCAGTACTTTTTTAACTATGATATTTTTTTTGTATTTTCAGAAAATTGGGAACTTGGTCAGGTCGCGATCAGTTAAGAACAGGTCCAAAAGAAAATCCCAAAACGTCATTTTTTTTATCCTTCTGACTCAAAATAAAAATGTTTGACAATAGATGTTAAATTTTTTTCATTCAGTATATTATATTTTTTTTTAGTATAGAAAAAGGCTGATAGAAAAGGTCAGGAATCGTCACCGTGTTATAGCTCGTAGAGTAGTAGTAGTAATATTTTATTTATTTATCCATTTTTTAATGTTTAATTAATTTTCATATTTTAATTTTTTTTTATTTAAATAATTAAATATATACATTTTATTTATTGTTCTTTTTGATTATTAAAATTATTTTTTAAGAGTAAAGATTGTGTCTTGGCCGGGATTCGAACCCGGGTCGCCCGCGTCTCTAGCGCGGTGCATTAACCAAAGAGCTACCAAGGCTCGCATCCAAGCCAGACTAATCCATTCTCTTCACTGATCCTATATCCATGTGTTTTCGCAATCTTTGCGAGGTATACAGGGGGAAGTATGTTCATTGAACATTACTTTAATCGGAATTATGGGCAACCTGTGGTCACAAACTACTAAGCCCAAGATCGCGGGTTCGTAGCCCGGCAGGTGGTCCCAGGATTTTTTAAAGGTAGTAAAAAATCCTTAATCAAACCATCCTTCGGAAAGGACGTTAAACGGGGGTCCCGAGCCTGTACGATGTCAAGTACTCGTTAAAAATCCCCATCCTGATTAAATCTGGATAGGTAAAGTTTAGAGATCCCAATGTAGCATCGTCCGATTAGCCATAGCATCATAAAGTGGACGTTAAATGAAAAAACTAAACTAAACGTTAATCGGGATCTCCTTGACTTACGTCAATTTTATATTCATAATTTATTTATTGTTCTTTTTGATTATATAAATATTTTTATATATTTTTTTTAAAGAGAAATATATATATAATTTACTTTGGCCGTTTTTCACGACTTCTTTCCTCCAAAATTAATTGTGCACTGTTTGTTTTGGTAAGGAGATGCACAGGTATACGGGCGTTGAATATTAATACGATCCATGGGCAAGGTCATTGCCTGTGATGGATACAATACAATGACTTCCAAGGAAGGTTTTTTCGAGGTTATCCGAAGTCTGTGACGGCATCGCTATGATCCTGCTTTGTGGTAGTAATAATTGAAATATACATCATTTATTTAATATTCAAATATTTTTATATTGGATATAACCAATTTCGATATTTAGCCACATATAGCGCAAACAAAAAAATAAACCTCGCTGAGATGAAGGAAAAAAAAACTGGGAACGAAGGCCACGTGGATTAGAGAAATCGCCATTGCTTTCATAATTTATAATGACGGTCATTAAAAACGATTTACTACTTACTTTCGTGTTTTAAAAGTTACATTGACTAATTGTTTAGATTTTTATATGTCATCATTAACTACTCTGTGATTTATTTTTTGTCTTCAAAACAGTTTAATAATTAATATCTTCAAGTATTTAAAAATATTTTTTTAATGCCTCATTAAGAAGACGTATCTGTTTCAGATTAGAATTAGGTTCTTAATTAATTCATCTATTATTTTTGTTTATTTTTTGTATCATTATATATTTATATAAATATATTTCTTTATATTTATTTTCATTATTTTACTTCGTTATGGCACCCTTTTTTTTTTTTAGATTTTGTCCCTTATATCTTAGTTATAAATATTTACTTCTTCTCATCATATTGTTATTATCATATATTATTGTTAATTATCATTATTTTATTGATGTTAAAAATTCTTATTTCTTATATCTTAAAATATTCGTTTTCAACTCTGTTTTCTTATATTTTTAATTGGTTTTAATGTATATAACGCCATGTTTTTGTTTTGAATGTTCGGTCTATTTCATAGCCAATCTTATGATTTTTATATACATTTTGTTCTAATCTTTAGTCCACATAAAGCTAATACCTTCGCTTAGAATTTCTGATTTATTTATTTAATGATCTCTGCTATTACTTTTATTTTTTAAATAATCCTACATGAGTCGATAACTTAAATTATTACGAGCGAATTAAAAAAAAATCTTGTTTTATGGAACATTTGTATTCATTAGATTTTTATCAATTACGAAAACAAAATACATACAACATTTTGTGAACAAGAAACTTATTTCATAACGTAACTATGCAAATATAATTTATGTGATTTCTGAACTCTTCAAGAGAGCTCTAGTATTTATAAATAAAATATTAATTATAGTATCACTATTATGATTAGAAAAGAATATTATGAATTGCATTAAATGAATTGTTGCTTAATTATCAAATTAATGCGAAAAGAAGCACTATTTTTTAATGTATCAAAATTTCGTCGAGGAAAGTCTCATATGCAATCAGATCTGCTCATACAGTTTAAGTTACCCAATGCACTGCATTTTAATAAGTGAGTTCTTACTCAACATAAAGCACTATACACTTTCAAATCAGATATAGTACAATGGATGACACAATGTCACCTCGGTATATCACAAACTGCATCCGTATTACGCAATTTTAGAAGGTGTCATAGCAATCTTTACTTATAAACTACACCGAGTAACAAAAAAAAAATCAGATTTTGTGTTTTCGTTTCTAGACTTCGATGTATATCTTAAATAAGATCTTATTTAAGTGTGAACCCTATCGTATTCCGCAAATGACTCGACCCTAAAAAGAAATTGGGGCCATATCTTTCATAAACAAGGGGATCACTTTCCGACGTGACTTAACAGCTGTCCGATAAGCGCCAACCGGTCCGGATCCGTTATCAATCCATTGACCAGATCGTTATCAGAAGAGATTGCACAGAGCCCAGGTCCACGACCTAGTGGGGCCTTGAACTGCATTGGTCGTTGCTGGAGGTCGCGGTTGATGACATCCACTGTAGGGGCAATCTTCCCATCAGGCTCACGTGGACGTTCACGGAGTTGTGATCATCGGCGCACTTTGGACCGTTGGGAGTTCAAATGTCAGTTCAGTTGGGAGTTCAGTAAAGTCTTATATAGTAATAATAATGAGCGCAAGAAAAGTATTTTTATAATAATAACGATAAAATAAATAAAGATAGGTTCAACAACCATTGCTATAACTTTTCAGGAAAGTGAAACAACTCTTTCAATGTTCATTCAAAATCAGTGCATATCGTCAAACATAATTTACTTTTGCCCTGCATATACATTACATATTGTTCTCATTATCAATTTCGCTTGGATCCATAACGAAAAATATGTTTTTTTCACATTCGATACTTCGCATTAGTATAGACGAAATTGTATATTTGGGATTAATGCGATCTTTACACAAACGTTTTTGTTTTAATACCAATTTAAAAAACGTGAAATTAATTAATAGCAAACAACTTTTTATAAATTCACTTTATCAGCTTTCCAACGATATAATAAGTAAGCTTGGTCAAAAAAACATTGTATCTTACAACTTTACGAGTTTAAAGCTATTTTTATCCTTTTTATTACTGCATTCCTTCCTCCCCCCCCAAAAAAAAATTAACCTTATTATTACAACTAAAATTATTAACAAGTAAATAATGTTAATAATTACATTTATTGTTGAAAAAGCAATAATAAAAATATTGAAAGGAAAAATACTGTCTTTTTATTAGTAACCTATTTTTTGAATTGTTCGAAGAAAGAAAGTAAAATATAAGTATCTAGTTATCTCTAACTTTTTTTTTTTTTTTTAATTCGCAAAGTTACCTCTGTGTGTGAAGCGCCTTTAACCAGCTTCCATTGGTGTTTAATGCCAGTGACGCGGCTGGGAAAGGGGGCTGGGGCTTTCCGGACTCCTGCTTTGCCCTCATTCCTGGGGAAGAAGCTCAGTTCTGGGACCCCAGGCAAATTGTAAATAGGGTATGAACGTGTACATATTTTTATTATTAGTATTATTATTATTATTTTTTTTTTTACTTTATTTTATTATCATTTCCGCATTAATTTCTTTCTGTTACCGCATGTATATATTTTTCCGCATGTATATTGTTTATTTATTTTATTTTGTTTATATTATTGTTTTGTTATGGAATGACTATAAGCTACATAGCTCTATCACTTATTGCCCACAAGTGGCAGATTGTAATATTTCAATAAAGTGTTAATATATATTAAAAAAAAAGAAAGAAAAAATTCGCAAAGTTAATTACATAGCTGGAAAACTAATGAAGATGTTCACAAAAATATTGTGAAATATTAAGAAAATTTATAGTAGTATTCTATTATTAAAATGTATATTCTTATATTGTTTATTTATTATAATTGAGTACTATTGGACACAAACTCATTCATAGGAACTGATTTGCGTACCATATTTAATAACTACTGCATAAAGTAGATAAGTATGGTCCTTAAAGAATGTAATAATCCGTCTCCTTATTTAATATTTTTTATCAATTTGTTTACTGTTGACAGATTAAAGTGCAACATCACATTCAACAGGAATCGTATAAAGAAAATATTTATATTAAATGGGGCTAGGAAATTAATAGTAATAATGTAAAAAATACACCACCGTCATATCTTTTTCTTAAACTATTTTTCTTTAAAGTCAAAGTAGTTCTAAAAGTTTTTAATTAACCTCATGCCTTCATAAAAATAAACGCTCTTCGTTACTTAGGACGTCTAAATTAGAGCTGTCACGAAAGAAACAAGAACAAGTATCCGGCCTTGTTATTCTATCTTCTCATCAATCATCTCACAAATCATATGATTGCTGATGAAATTGTTTATATAAGCGTTGATTAAATTTTGCGGTTTAAATTGAGTAACACGATAACCTGCTCGCTTCAGAATGATCGAATCGCGTGCTGATGATTGCAAAGTGGAAAAAATAATTAATTTATACGTAACAATTATGACAGTAGAGAAAAATTCGTCTATTTGTTAATAATTTTTAATTAGTCAGTTTAGATTTAGAATTAATTTAATTTAGTCTTCTTGCGGGTAGTAAATGGCCCATGGACCACAGATTGTATATTTTAGTATATTTATTATATATTGTTTAATAATTAGTAAAATTTTGGACAATAAGAAAAAAAATGTAATCTTTTTAATACTCTTTCAAGTCGATTCATACTTATTGAAGACCTATTTCATTCCTTCACTGTCACCACACTACATTTAGTCGTGGAGTTTGTTATGCGGTAGTGTAACCTACAGCGCCTTCCTCTCATGTAAAATTGGAATCTCAAAATCCAACGAGAAAATTATTTAAATTTTTATTATCATCACCTTTTATGAAATAACAGCCTGCTTACGATTTTTGAAATATTCGTATTAAAACAAAATTTCAAAAAGTAATATGTATATACTATTGAAAAATAATTTGTTGATCTTTTTCCATTACACGCCCGATTATATTTGAAGGTAGCCACTAACAAACGGCGGTCAGCATTCTTTTTTAAAACAAATAATAGGAATTTATAATCAAATAAACAAGCAATAAAAAATTGACAGCGACTATTAATATTATTATTATAATGAATTGTTCTTCATTATTCTTCTGTTCTATTGCTACTGTTTGTTTTTATATTTTTGTAACTTAATGCAATAAAATAACTGTTTATGCTTGAAATTATTTAATTTAATTTCGAGTATATTATAATCTACGATTATCTATTATAAACGCCGAATTCACAAAAGATTAAGAGATCCGTACCTTACTTCCGCACTCATTCTCACTAGTCCTCCAAGTCGTCTGAAAAGGAGATGGCCCTGAGAACTATGTAGCATTGAACTGTCATTACAGGGTTGTCCATTGGTTATCTCGGATTATATGTTTACCCAACATATCCATCTTCCATATTCATATAATGATGTGAAACATATTAAATATAGTTTTGTAGCAATACTTTTATGAACATATTGTGATTTATCTCTGCGTAAGTAAAAATGTTTAATAGAATCAAAAATAATTTTAATTTTTCAATATTCATTAATCCTATCTACTATTTTTCAAACAGTCATTGTACACTAATGTTACTGTACAATAGTATTTCTATTATTCACATTAGTTATTGTATATACAGTTCCAAACTTTTCTGTAACATGTAACATCTTTAAGTCCGTTATCATTCATTTTATATCTTTATTTTACTAGTTTTTCTTTATTCTTCATGTTCCAACCGTTTTTTCATTAATTTTGTTATATCTGTCTTTATCTTAATTTTATTATATCTGTCACTATTTGAATTTCTTCTCATTATCATTATTTTTTTAAATCTGTCTATATCTTAATTTTATCACTTGTGTCACTTTTTTAATATTCGTTATCTTCCATCTTCATATCTGCCACTATTTTAAATTTCTACATTACTTGTCACCATATTACTGTTACTGTACATTTTTATAATTTTTGTTCTGTTTGTTTCTCTTAGCCCTGAAGATGCCCTACACTGTAGGTCGAAACGTCGGCACATAATTATAAGTTTATTACTTATTCAGTGTTCTTTCTGACTGCACCCCCCAACTATCTCCTTTACATTAGAATCAAAAATAGTACGATTTATTTACTCTTAGAGTGTATATATCGTACTGGCCTGATGGTGGTCCAGAAATTAGGCTGAAATATTGGCACACAATAAATAAATTTGGTTTAATTATTGTACTATTATTTGACCTCACTCCAATCATCAATTCATTACTAGCAAAGATAATACCAAATTATCATATTATGATCTATCACACGTAGCTAAACATCCACCCGAAAGTGAAAAATGGTCTCAAATTCATATTTTCCATAATCCAGAGATAACTAAACAAAATCTAATTATTAATTTAAAAATAAATATTCGAAATACAAGAAAGAAATTCGGATGAAAACATATTAAAAAATTTGTTTTGTATCGGAATTCCCTGTATGTATAGTTTCCCGTGTTCTGTAGTTATCATGATATAGAAAGGCATGTAATGATACGATAAAACATGATATCAATAAGGTAACATTTGTCATCGTTCCAATTGGAACAGTAGGAAGCAAGTGTACAAACATCCTGCTTTGCACAACCGTTTATCATATAGATAAGATAAGTGAATATATACAAAAGGCTGCTATTATCTTAAATGAAATCCTGTATTCCGTCCATTCGTCAACGTTCATTCAACTCCTCCAAATCCCTAATGATGCTCGTTATCGTCTTCTGAGAACATTTGTAAATTAAATAAAAAACAATAACATCACGTCTTGAGAAATTTATCATGCTTCTGAGTTAGGGCTTAATGCTTTTCTCTACTTCGGTATTCATAGCTTCTAGGCTCGTGAACGGAGCCTATTCATCCATTGATCTGATTGGCTCCTTTCTGATTGATTGGGTACCGACCGTGTGGTCTCTGATTGGGTAGGGCTCAATTGGTGGACTTCTGATTAGTTTGCCTTTTATTGCCGGTTTTTGGTTGTTTTGTTTTTTGCCACTGATATGTTTGGGAGCCACAATTTACTTAATTCACAACCATCTACTCTGCTGAAATTTCCGGGTATTGCAAAGACTAAAAGAATAACATTTATTTATAACTTTTTGTTAATTGTTTTAATTTTTAAATAATTTTATTTTGAAGAGAAAAGATTTGTCCTGACCGGGTTTCGACCCCGGGTCGTCTCTCCGTGGCAGCACGACACGTAAAGGTGGACGAATCGGGTTCGAATCCCGGTCAGTGTAAATCTCCAAAATAAAAATAATATTTATTTATTGGGGCTTCGTGGGTTAAAGGAAATTCCTGCCTTAATTTTTTATAGAATGATTATTTTTCTTGAATATTTAGTTTTCTAATTAAAACTACAAAAACAACAAACGTTTTTTATACTACCTTTTGTGAAAACGACATCTTGCGAGTTATAAATATAAACCCAAAATTCAGATTCAGGACTTCAAAAAAACTGATAATAGCACTTCAGAAAATCTTGATGACAAGACACAAATGATTCATCTTTGTGCATATTCGACGCACATGCGCTGCAAAACCTTGAGAAATGAACTTCTCAGATAAAAAAATTGCATGTTGGTAATGAAAGCGAAATAATCTATTTGGTTATGTAATTCTTGCGAGTCTTCAAGTAAAATTAACGTATATTTCTTTAAAAATTGCCCACTTAGTATATGAATATATTTAAAAGAAATGTTTATTATTCACGTGCTAGTAACTTTGCAGATGGTGTAAAGATTATATATGTAGATAAATATATTTGTATATATATATATATATATATATATATATATATATATATATATATAAGTTAAGACAAGACTGATGATCGCATAGTCGCTAAGATCAAACTGGCCATTGTAACAGCTGTTAATAAATAAATATTATATACAGAGGTCCAAGATGGCAATAGAGTCAGTGATAACCCAGATATCTTTCGACTCATTTCATCCTCAATTTTCCTTTTTTTTATGTTTTGTTCCTGGAAGTATATAAGTTATATATATATATATATATATATATATATATATATATATATATATATATATATATATATAACTGCAGTGAAATAAGATAAAGACATTTTTCTTCCTGAAAATTATATTTTTTTATGGTCAAAAAGGTAACAGAAGGAATTTGCAAATGAACGTACCTGAAATTATAATTAAAATGGATATTTTTCAATATTTTGGCCCTGTGCCAATGCTTTTATTTTATTTAAAAATAAACATCTGAGGAATGACGTCAGGACGAAGAATAATGGACACAGAAGATCTATTCTGCGGACCGAACTTATTTTGGAAGGATTTCGGCAAAAGAAAATTTGTTTTATTCATGAGCGTTAAGGTCATTGTCTATAGTTAAAAATTAAACTTGCAAATTTTAAAAAACGGTTTGCCCATTGAGGGATTTTTTTGAGGGATTATTCAGCATCCAAAAAAACTCGAGGATAACAACTGAAGAATAATCGTCGTGAAATTCTTGTGTATCTTTATTGATGGTATAATTTAGTTAAAATCACTTGATTTCTTTCACCCTTTACTTTTCTTTTAAACAGGTGGATCACTCTTCTTTAAAAAATGAAAGATTAGAGTTAAAAAATAGTTTGCGGTTGCTGGCTAAAAAACCAAAACACTTTCAGTACAAAAATCACCAGAATGTTACTATAATTAGTCCCTAAAACTAGGAAGCTGGAAGGAACGATGATGGAAGATTAAGACTCAATTTGTGGAAAAACTACTCTTCGTTTCAGGCTACTTCAACACTTACAAGACAATCACTCTAAGCTCCAAAACAGACTCATATACATGATAATTACACGACCTATTTAGACTTACGGTGTAGAGCTTTAGGAGGGAGCTTATAGCTTCCATTAAGCCGTCGAATCCCACTCGCATCCAATCATTACAAGAAAAAATCATTCGTAAAATCCTCAATGCTTCTTACTTTGTCTAGAATTAAGTCATTCATGATGCCCTTGATGCCTCATTTGTTGCTGATTTGATCCGAACCCCATATCAATCCTCCCGTGATAAACCTTGTTCTCGCTTAAAACCACAAGTTTCAAACCTAGTTACTTCTTCAATTCCCGATAATCTGAAAAGAAGCCTCGTGTCCTTCTTGAACTTGTTATATGAGTACTACCACTGCGTAGTTTCTTGCCTTTATAGTATACCATTAAGTATCGTCCGATCCCGAAATAGCTTCCTCGAACCTACAAAGCCACCTTTCACTCATTGAAATTTGGTGTAACCAATGGCGGATCAAAGTCAACGAGGAAAAATGCAAACACGTGACTTTTACCCTTCGCCGGGGAACATGTCCTTCTGTCCACTTCAATGAAACCATCCTACCTATTTCCGACACAGTACGATACCTTGGCTTCCTCCTAGACAAAAGACTTACATGGAATCCTCATACCAGACTCAAAAGACAAGAACTTAACAGACGATTTAGCCAACTATACAGATTACTATGTCGGACCTCCGATCTTTCAATAGTAATAATTATAATATAATAATAAACATTAATAAATTACTAATATACAAGGCCATCATCAAACCTATTTGGACCTATGGACTGGAACTGTGGGGGACCGCAAAACAATCGAATATCAGACGCATTCAATCCAAAATCCTAAGAACTATTGTCAATGCTCCTTATTATGTTTCCAACAAAACTCTCCATAAAGATCTCAACATTCCTTTCGTCCTCGACCTCATCCCTACTAAATTCTCAAAATTTCACTATAACCTTGCCTGTCATCACAATCTCCTGGCTCAGTCATTATCTAGTTCCACACATCGATACAATCCACCCCGCCGTCTAAACCGGTAATGGCCCCGAGACTTGTTATAATAATAATGCTATATGGAGTACTGGCACTGGTCAGATTCTCCACTCCACGACCTGTATGTGTGTGCGTGAAGCGCCCTTAACCAGCTTCCATTGGCGTTTAATGCCAGTTCCCCTAACGCGGCTGGGAAAGGGGGCTGGGGCTTCCCGGACTCCTGCTTTGCCCTCATTCCTGGGGAGGAAGCTCAGTTCGGGGACCCCAGGCATATTGTAAATAGGGTATGAATGTGTACATTTTATTTTATTATTAGTATTATTATTATTATTTACTTTACTTTATTATTTATTTTACTTTATTATTATTATTACCGCATTAATTTCTTTCTGTTACCGCATGTATATATTTTTCCGCATGTATTTATTTATTTATTTTATTTTGTTTATATTATTGTTTTGTTATGGAATGACTATAAGCTACACAGCACTATTACTTATTGCCCATAAGTGGCAGATTGTAATATTTCAATAAAGTGTTACTATAAAAAAAAAAAAAAGAAAAAAAAAGGTATCGTCCAATCTATTTGCCTGTTATATTATAATACTAGATTATGCCCGCGGCTTCGCTCGCGTGGAATTTGGTCTCAGACATAAAGTTTCGTGAAAGATCATTTTAAATAAATAATTTAATTATTTTTTAAAATATAAGTTACTCGATCATCCAAAATTTCAGATGTCTAACTCAAAAGTGACTTGATCCCTGATTTGCCTTTAATTATGTACTATAAAGGGGGGGGCACATGCCCCCGGGCCCCCACATAAATCTGCCCTTGCTGTAGCCTATGATGTATAACCTATTTTACTTAATAAGTTTCATCCAAATCCGTTCAGTAGTTTTTGCGTGAATGAGTAACAAACATTCTTATTTTAACCACTATTATCATGTGACTTGCCTTTAATTATGTACTATATTGGATTCTCCACAGTAAGTAAAAAACAGTAGAGGGGGCATGTACACCCGTGCGCCTCCCTCCCGATAAATCCGCGCTTGCTATAGCCTATGTGTTATTCTGATGTATAACCTATATTACTGAAAAGTTTCATCCAAATCCTTTTTGTAGTTTTTGCGAGAAACAGAGACAATTCACATTTATAATATCAGTAAGATTACAATACATTTTTAAATTTCAATAAATATATATATATTTTTTTAAATCGGTCCTGAACGTTATCTCTATAAAGTGAGTTATATTAAGTTGTTAGTCACAAAGATATAACTTAGCTCTGTACAATATCTTAATCCAAAAGTAATGGTGAAATAAAAAAAACATAGCCATCCTATAGGTTGTTTGATTAAAATAAAAATAAAAGTTCAGAAAACAGTTTTCTTTTCTATTAAAGCAGAGGATAGATGAAATAAACAATCTTGATCCTGAGTTTAATCCAAGATGCTAACAGTTTGGCAGAGGCATCAATTTAATACACATAACGATATATTAACCTGGCCGAACTCAAATTTGTTTCGGCCAATCCCGAGTCATGGCCATCATCAAATCAACTCCTTTATAATTAATAAAGATAAAGCCTATTAAAATTCTCAGAAGAGATCCCAGCTTTCTCTCCTTTGTGCGTCAAATGATCCCAAACCATTTCCTAACCCCAACCAGCTCTTATACAAATCAGTCATAATTGAAATCATTCTGACCCAAATATGAAATCGAACCTTAGTAATTTCAATAACCAATAACCGATCCTTGACTGAAGATTCCTGACCGTTATTGTCATGATTTCGACTTTGCCATGCTACATCGCTAAATTGCCGAAAATTCGTGACCCAAAGTTTCGTTTCATGACCGTTATCCACGCTCATTATCTTAAGGCAACGAAAAATTCGAAATTATGGTGACATTTATGAAAGTAATCAATGCTGAAATGGCATATTTTGTAAACGACTTATAAGCCAATAAGCTCTTTTATAATTGTAAATACCGAAAGCCATCAACATGAAAATTGTCAAAAGGTCGGAACTTCGGTACATTAATTTTTCTTTATCGTCAGCATTCAGGATTTATTTAGTTATGAGATATGAGTTTGTGTCAGATATAATAACGTGGGGCTAACTCGGGGGAAGGTGAGAAGACTCTACTGGGGCTCATCCGGTCTCTATAATAGATGTTATAAGAAAAAAATATAAGAATGAAAGAAAAAAAAAACAGTTTTCTATGCTTTATTTTATTTTAGAGATTCAGGAGAACGCTAATTTTTAATTGTTTTTTTCATTTCTACGTATGGGCTGTCATGAGCGTACATTCTATGTGGCTAATGCCATAATATAGCACACACCATGGGGATAATGTTCAATGCCTATTTAAAGTGTAAATATCTATGAACTTAACCGTCATATCTTCCGTATACTTGTGGACATATGAGTGTATGGGATTTTTATTCGACGAAAACATGTTCTTTTTGTAACTACTAACTTCCAATACCAAAGACCAATGATAATGCCAAAAACTTGAGTTAAAGATGAATAGAATTTATACAATATTTTCTCCCAGTACTTGGCTCAAAAATTAGCCCGATCATCAAAATTTCAATTTTTGAAAGAAAAAAAATCCACTACCAAGTCCATAGTAAAATGACAACTTTTCCAAAATATTGTATGTTTAGATTATATTCTAAAGAATCTAGTCCAAACGAGTTCAGTTAATCACATAGTTTCTTCCTTGCGGTCTTTATTCAGTTGAATTAATAGCGCTGTTGTAACAAATCCCAACCAGTAATTGAAAATTATTTCATTCTAAACAAACTATTTTAAATACGATCACATAGACATTGGTTCATGAATTTATTATTTGTGTTTTTACACGTGCATAAAATGAACAAGAATGCAGATTTCCACAGAGCGATTTAAGATTTGATGAGAGAGGGAGCAAAAAAATATGGAGTTTTATCTTCAAGGCTGGGACTGCTCTATCCAACTTTATTTAGGATACGGGCTAATTAGTGCAATTACAATGACACGAAGCAGCAACATCGCCGTGTAATGAACATCTAACCACTGCAATCAACTGTCCAAATGGAGGAGTTAGGGCCCATTGTCAAGTCTTAGGACCCTCCTCATAGCAATGATCCGGTATTAAAACATTTAAAAGTAATTAGAATTATTCAATTAGAATTATTATCCTAGAAATGTATCATTGGAGAAAGTGTTTAAAGAAGACTGGGGTAGGTAGGATAAGAAATGGGGTACTAAGAAAAGGAATGGCATTGGTAGAAACCATCGGCGAAAGAATAATGAGAAAGAAAGTGAGATGGTATGGGTACGTCAGACGAATCAATAGTGAATGGTCGAATAATGTTAGGGATTGGGATACTAGAAAATGAAGAAAAAGAGGCCGTACAGTATGGACATGGTGTAAATAAGGGGAGGATGGAATGAAGCGAGGAGTCTCAGAGGTCAAGATTGGAAAGATAGGGTCCTATGGAAGGCATAACGGTAACCCCAAGCTGCGAAAAGCCGGAAAATGGAAAACAAAAATAATTAGTATCATAACATTGGTTATAATATGGGTTGGTTTATGTTGATTATATTTTATTTTCAGAAGATCGTGGTGGACACGTTTTGATACAGATGTGCAAGCGTTGAGAGTTTCTAAACGAGTAGCTAGTTAATTTAAGGTCCAGTACTTAATAATTTATGACAATATGTTTATTTATGAAACATGCTAAGACTTGGTAGTTAAAAAAAACACATTGTTCTGTCAAAACTATTCACTACGGCAAAAAAATTCAGTAATCGCCGTTAAGGATCGACAAGGTCAATGATAATTAATCATGCGAAAATCAAATTCCTAAAACTATTTTTTACCTTAATACAGGAAAATACAATTCTAATGAAATATCCAAGATTAAAAATTATAGTTAACTCGCTCAAGACGGATTTTCTCCTGAGAGAGTTAACTGCTTTCAGATAACCGGTATCATATTATTTTCGTAGTTTTCGTCTTGAAATGGATTTGTAATATAAGCAATAACTCCTTTTCAAGCCAATGCCTTACTTAGCCCCACTAAGAAAATAACTCGATTCCGCTTACTTAAGTACAAGAAACTCATTTTGGAGAAAATTAGACTTGACCATTTATTCACCGGGGATATAGATATATCCCCACTCTATTGGCTTTAATTATTGGTCAACAGATGCAGCCGTATAGATCCAGCGACGTGCAGGTTAGTAGCCCAGTGTTCTTGATTACTAAGCTTTAAGAGACTCCTTCTTGGATTTTTTTGCAGGGGTTTGTAGAGGAAAAATTCAGAGGGTTGAATTTTGGGCCCTGAAAAGGAGTTTTTGTTCATGATGAAGGTAAAAACAAGTTGCCGGCTCAGAAATTATATTTGGACCTTAAAAACTACTGTTAGGAAATTAATTAACAGCCGGCGAATATAGAGATGTAGACCACCTGCATCATCACGACCGGCTATGATCTTGGATTTGCAACACGCCAGGTGGCCATAGGATTTTTATAGGGGGTAGAATATCCTTGGTTATGCCGTTCTTCGAAGGAGACGTAAAATGGAGGGATCGGGCCTGTGCGGTGCCAGGTGGTAGTTAGTGGTCCATTTCCTAATAGGCAAAATTTAGGACTCCAACTGTAACATCGCCCTATCAGACAGTTTAAATTGGCGTTAGGTGAATAAAAAAGTTAAAAATCTAATTAAGGTAGCAAATGGGTAGACGTAAGGAAGGAGTAACCAAACGTCTTATAAATAAATTCTGGGAAAAGAAAAGTTGAAAATTATGCCAACGTGATTCTTTGATGTTTTGAATGAAAAACAAACACTAACATAAATAAATAAAAATATTTTTACTTAATTATATCCTCATGTTCTCGAATTCGGACATGGGCTGCCGACGAGAGGATATGCACCTGAGAGAATGGAAGGAAGGTAGCTCTCCACGACTGGCCTTGACCCTGCGCCTTATGTAAGGTTACATCATGAAATGTTATCCAATGGTTCCAGTACGCCTCAGCGCTGTTAATTATATCCGGGAGCATCCGAGCACGTAATTCCTGAGGTGTGCTTGCCCAGCTTGTTTGTTATCTCTTAGCGTATGATCAAATTGCTTGTGACTGGGGCTACGTTTATAAGAAACGGAAAATCATCTTAAATCACCTAATCAATCCTTCGAATTATGTCATGAAATACAAAATGCTTCAGAAGGGATGATAAAACTAGAATGCAGGAATTAATCTGAAAATACTTGCCTAATCCTAATAAAATAAACCCTATAAAATAATAATTATAAGTGTCAGGGAACCCGAAGGCTCGATCCCGATACAACCAATCTCTGCTTACAAAGATACTTCCACACAGCACTACCCAAACCGAAATCCGCCAGATCACTCTTAACGCTATCCTCTCATCAACGTTATGGTCTACCCACCAGACGCTTCCCAGTCGGTTCAGCGCTTATTAACTTTTTAGGAATTCGTTCTATACTAAGCCCAGCAACTTTACAAGCGCATCTTAATCTTCATGAATGATTTTAAAGTAATATATTTATTAATTATAATACTTAATTAATCGATAGTCATATAAACATATAAGTAACACTGAAATTAATTGCGATTCTATTCATAAAACAAAAAAGAAACGTTGCAGGGACCGTTTTTCCTACTACTTAACTGCAACAAATATACCCTTTATTATAAATGCATAGATGCGTCAAGGCAATAATTATGCAGATTATCATGTAAAAGTCGGCTGCATACTTAATTTATACTTGATGTTTTTTCGTGCTGGGTGAGTTGTCAGTTTGAATGACAGGGAAAATCAGATCAACAACGAATCGAGTCCGATTTTACGCGATTTCAAACTCTTTAGTGCGTTCTTTTGGATCCACTCCACTTAATTTGATTATGTTCGAATTGTATGCGATTTTTTCGTATATTTTGTTGGCAATATATATCGCATATTAAACATGATTTATGTATTTATTTAATTAGTCCGTTAAAGGCATCTTTGATTGGTCTGGGATTCTATAAGCTGTAATAATCTTATAACATCGATTTCTTATTTGATATTACCTTAATTAATTTCCATATAAACTCTTGTTGTAAAATGTAAAAGCTGTAAAGTTGTAAAATTGTCATCCAATAGTTATTATCACCTATGTCAATTTAATAATCATATACGACTTGAATATCGAATTTCAAAAGTGCATTTTCCATCGGCACGTGGTGAATTTCATTACAATAATTGGATCATTGTTATATTACATAATCGATTATTTGCTTTAAATTATTGTTCAATTAGAAAGAGTAATCAGTAGCTTGTTACGAAATTAGTCATCATGTTTGTGATTAAAGATGCTTTAGTAATCTGATAAATCTATGATAATTTATTCAAAATTGAACGATAAATTATTCATTTTCGATTATTTTGCATTTACTTCTAATTTAATTGATCCACATTTGGTTTTTTGTTAAGATGTCAAACGTATTCGTCCAAAATGATGTACTTAATAATGGGGAGAAATAAATAAAATAATAGAGGCGGCAAAAAAAAATTATATATAACTATCTATCTATCTATATATATATATATATATATATATATATATATATATATACATATGTACTACTGAAATTGGATATTATTTATAAATTTGGAATGGAAGTCAAACATTATTTTTGTAATCTTTGAATAATATGACATGATAGCATAAGGTATAATTTTACAATGTCCGAAATACTAATCTTATTTCTAATGCAGGTTATTTCTAAATTTATGATAAAAGTATAAACAATCGATTATCATCAAATTATAATAAAATTTGCAAAAATTAAATTATTAGTTTGTAATTATCAATTATGCTTAATTTTGAAAAACTATAAATGAACTTGTCATTACATAGGCCATGGCTTCTCAATATTTATTATTCCAAATTACTGGATTCTGTTTTGTCTATACATGAGATATTTTTAGAAACTATAAATCTGGAAATGTATGCAAAATATGCAATCTAATAAATTGCATGTTATTGACAAAACCACACTATTAGAATCTGGAAGACGTGATTCTCTTCTGGTATACTATCATCAAGAAACTCATCTGTAGCCCTGGTTACCGAACCATGGCGGAGAAATTGCATACAGGGCAGTTAAATTGCCTTGTTATTTCGATTCAATTGCAGATAATATAGCTCTCGTATCAGGTTTCACTTCTTAAAATAAAAATAGTATCGCTAGTTATCTTACAGGTTGATTTGCATAAAGTAGAGGTCCACAAATTATTAAGTGCGACTGAACGATGACAGGAGTTTATTAAATAACTAAACATAATGTTATAATTACAACTATTTGACTTTCAGCGAAACCTCACTTATAAGGGTTCACCAAGTTGAAATGACCAAGTCTAGCATAACTGATCGTTTAGTAAATCTAGCTGAAATACGAAAGGTTATACAAAACTAAAATTATATATTGCAAATAACATCAAACCACTTCATATATTAGGTTTTTCATTTCTTTAAAATTTTATTTAAAACGATTTCTGTAATGCTCGTTACGTTACGTCTCATTGTATTAAATGTCTCTTTAATTGCGTAATGGTTCGCCATAATCCGTACTTGTTATTTACTTTTTTGGCACTTTATAATTAATTTATGATTTACATTATGTAGCCTTCTGGCCAGATATATATTGTTTCACTTTCTGTTCATGTTTGTAAGAATAAAGTTACTTTACTAATCTATTCTTTTCCAAGAATATCATACATATTTCTTCTTTCAGGTATCAAATATTTAAAAATGTCAATATATCTATATCAAGCAATATATGAAGGTTGATCTGTAGAAAGTGTCATTTTATCCGGTTCAAAAACAATAAATAAATTGGATTTTTTTCATTTGAACAAACGAAAAAATATAATTAATATTGCTAATTATACATTAACATTAGATAATTTCGATGATTTTTTTCTCACAAGGTGAGTCAAGGTCAATTTCTCTAACGAGTGATAAAGAAAGTATTGGTTATTGTATTTTTGGTATTTGTTTATTTTTTAAAAAAAATGTGTTATTAATAAATTTGGAACTCTATTACTCTCATTTGGTACTCATGTACTCATATTTTAAAAGAGGGAGTTGTCTTTAGAGTCATAAAGCCATATGGTTTCTTTGTATTTTAGTAATAAAGAGGATTACGGTAGAAACTGGATTATCCGGAGTTCGATTAATTTGGTTCTTGATTACTTCTATCTCTCTCTCTCTCTCTGATTGTATGTAAGGCAGACATCTATTGGTGGGATTCTAATATTTTAAAAAGCTCCCAGGACCATCTTCTTTTCGGACGCTTTACAGGACATCGAGGGTCGATGATGAAGCGATGTGAATGAATTGATTTTGTAATTAAAGGTCAAAAGTACCTGTCAGGAAATATTTTAAACATGAGGGCCATTACTATTGATGTTATTAGCGACAAAACAAGGAGCATTGAGGATTTTACGAAGTATTTTGGATAGTAGGAATTGAATACTATAAGCATTAGGCAGTTTAGTAAAGCCTCGAAAATTCAAATCGTTAAGTCCAAATAGGTGCTATAATAGTGGTACAAATAAGTATTTTGTAATTAGTTAGTTTCTCGTTCAGAGCTTCTTCTGAATAAGTGTTGAAGTTTGTGCAGTTTCGTATCGTTTCAATCATTTGTGAGGGTTCTAAATTTATTAGCAAATTGTAAATTTTACAAGTTCTATAGTGGAGAGTCTGCTAGGCACGTAGTAATAAGGTATTTTTAAAGTATACTGATAATACTGAATGCAGGAAGTCATAGATCTGTGTAATTTGTATAGCAAGTCATATACTCGTATCATGTAAAATCCCCCAATTTTGACAACATTCTCCAAAATTTAAGATACGACTCGTACGTTAACAAATATCGGCCATTATTGACAGTGATGTACAGGGATGACCATGTAATGTAAAATATTCTAACATTGAGCATGCAGCAAGATTTTAATATATACAAACATGAAAGTAATTACTACCACAACTTCAGATGTGTCTTATTGTGTCAAGGAAATCATGATCTCGCTTCCTGGTTCGAAATTTCGTAACGACTACCAGTTTCTCGATTCGGTCAATGCGAACGCCGAAGTGGGATTGAATATATTCGACTTCACGCCTCGGAGGACGACGGGGCATCAACACTAGGTGAACTGCACGACCAAGGAGAGATGATACCCAGTTCCTTTCGCTCGACAAACAGACATCGCTCGAGGAAAGAACTTCAAGGAGACTGCTCCGCGATCACGGTAGGCATGACAGCATGTCATAACCTGGTCATCTGGGGTCCATATTGTTCCATAGAGCACGCTGCGATGTTTTGCACTCTGCAAATAAAGTATAAACAAACGGCTCTCATATTCGTGAGTAAATTAATTGCGACGATTACGAATAACCTGGAACAGGAACGTAAACAAACTGATTTTTCACTAAATTCGAGGTGCTACATTTGTTGTGTTATATTATTTTTATCATAACACTCTTAGTTGTTTTTTTGAGTACAGCCCCTATCCCTTAACCATATCTTGTTTATATAATTCATATTAATATAATAAAACAAACTTGATATGTAAATAGGCCTTATAAATTTGTTGCTAAGGTCATATGAATAAATGGGAAGTATTATTGCACTTCCTGTTGACAGGTGCAAATTGAGTTTGACTAAAAACAGCAAAAATTAGGACAATATCGAGTTGTTATTCTTTTAATTGGAAGCTGAACTCTGCATAATGTAAATCTGAATTTAATTCTTATCCATTTATATAAAAACTAGAGAATGTATAGTGAAACATACTATATATATGTTTTAAATTGTTTCCCATAGCCCAAAGTATTATTTGAAGGGCTAATTTTGATTTTGTTTGTTGGTTTAATAATTTTAAAATAACATTAACCAGTTATTATAAAGAAAACACTTTAAAATATTAAATATATAATACTATATAATAATTAAATAAAAATAAAACAATCTTAATAATATTGATTCAAAATAAGTAAGTAACAATTATGGAAAAATAAAATCATTACTTAAACTTTAATAATTATTATATAGCTATATATTTATTGTACGAACTGCTAATAAAGTGAATTTGCTATGTTAACAAATTGCTTATATTTCATGGTCGAATTTAAGTTAAAATAGTACTGTACATGAAAAAAAAGACATATTAACTTTTTAAAGAGACTCGTGAAGATAGATATTTTTAAAAAAAGAAGTAATTAATAAAAGTTGCAGAATATAAATTAATCAAGCCGAGAACCGTTCTATCATGATTAAGAGAGCGTAAAACATAACACATACTACAACATAACATTGACTCTTGACCGAAGCATTCAATGAACTCGAGCAGCTAAAGCCAGTGCTGATGTTAGGTGTTATATATACCTTTTCATATTATTAAATGAAAAATAAACTAAATAATAACTTTTTAATACTGAGTCCTTAATCTGTCTTAAATTTTATTCGTCAGAATTTCAATCAGCAAACTTTAAGATAGTGATAACATGTATTTTATAAAATATTAGATTGCATTCATTCTATTATTGTATAAATTTGGCCAAATAATATTTTTATTTAAGAGGAAAAATTTTCAAAACCTAGGATATTAACCAGTAATTTTCATTGGCGTTATTATAAAGTTGGCTTAAACTGTTTTTTTAAAACAAATAATGCTTTTTTTATAATTATTATCAATTTTCTTAGTTATATTTTTTAATTTATTATTAAAATAAATTGTTATATATGTTGGTCAGTATATTCTGAAATTAAAATGAAATAATTTTAAATAGATATTTAAATCTTAATTACTTGTTTATTAAACAATTAATAAATTCCACAATTTTAAAAAATGTTTTTAAATAAATTTTTAAACATTAAACATTACAAAATTAGTTTGTAATTTACAAATAATATATTGATATATATTTTCTTTAAAATAGCTGAATTTCAACTAAGTAAATAGTTCCACAGAAGTTTTCTAGGATTTCCATAAATGCAATATAAATTAATGCTTAAATTGATCATTCATTTAAGTAGCTATGCTGATATAAAAAATAGAAAATATATAGAAGTAATTAACTATATTACAAAGATTAGTTTTTGATTTTTTTTCTCTTTCATTTGATTATATTGCTAAGCGACTCAGCTAATTGACGATTATACTAAAAGGTACATTAGTTCAAAATCCGCAAATCATCCGCTTGGTTTTTTAACTATTTAAAAAAAAAAAATTAAAATTTTGCAAAATTAAATCAGAAAATACGTGAATAAAGTCAATTTTACAATGATACGGACGCATAATGAAAATTTAATTAAGTTGATAAACTGATATAAAAAAGTAGAAAATATAAAGAAATAATTAACTATTAGAAATATTTGTCTTTAATATTTTTCTTTCATTTGATTTAATTTTAATCGAATATACTAATTGTCGATTTTACTAAAAGGTATATTAGTTAAAAATTCATAAATTATTTATTTATTTTTTTACTATTTTATAAAAAAAAATTAAAATTTTGCAAAATCACATAAGGCGTAATCATATAAATATGTAAATAAAACAAATATTATAATGCTTCCGATACAAATTTAAAAATATATATAACTGTAATGAAGCATTAAAAATGAACACTTTTACTGTATAGTATTAAGGAAATTTTATTTTTTATTATTATTTTACTACAAATATTATTATATAATATTCGGCTAAATAAAATATATATTTAAAAACACTGAGAATAAACCGTACAAAATCTAAGTATTGTATTTTATTAATTCACTACATATTTATTGCCAATGTTTTATATTGTTTTTTCAATGTTTTCTTTTTAATAATTTTATATTATTTTTTGTCTCAGTATAATTTGAAATGGAACTAATAAAATCCAAGAAATATTTTTTATTGTAGTTCTTCATCAATAGAACCTATGTCAAAAACGAATTCATCCTGCTTAGTTGCTAATATTTTTTTTTTAATTTAAAAATTTAAAATTTCAACCTTCGAGATATTAATATATATATGCCTAACCTGCGATATATAGCAAGCTATAATGTAGTGGTATATTATATATTATGTATTGTATACTCACGGTGTAGAAGCGCGCACATTGCTTGGGTAACCTTAGATACATGACAGCTGCTACTGAACTAGCCGGGCCGAGTAGGGTCCCCACTACCCTCCATCCACCACCATCGTCTTCCTCGCCAGCTTCTTGCTTATCATTGGGTACTAGCTCGACCGTCCTGATAATGCAGGATAGCCTCGATAAGTGTGGTAAACAACTCTTCTTAAAGGATTAGTCTTACATAACATGCTAGGGAAATTAAATAAAATGAGATAGTTCCCCAAATGCTCCAGAGGTAAAGGACATCCTCTCCATAAAATGGATATATATATGCAAGAAAATAGTCCTTATGGATGTCACTTTTATCACTCAGTAACCTTGGTGCCTATGTATTTAAATTTTAATTGTCAGTATTTTGCATATAATGAAGAAGACCTGCCATGTAAGCCGAAACGTTGGCTTTCACATAAACAGTTCTCCCTACTTAACATAATTTGGTACTGTATTAACGCCACCGCAGTTATATTTTATAACAGCTATCTTTTATAACAGTTATCTTGCGTAACGTTTTTAAGTCTATTTATCGGGGTTAGAATTTTATATTTTTAAATAATCATCAGTAATTAAAAATCAAAAGAATTTATTTAAAAAACAAAGTACATCCAAGATACATAATTATTATTATTAATATATATATATATATATATATATATATATATATAATATATATATATATATATATATATATATATTATATACAGATACATATATTTCATTAATATATGATAAGTTAATAACTATTATTGTTAATAAATATATAATGGAATATATCATGAGTAATTAAAAATCAAAATAATTTATTTAAAAATAATGTAGTCAATCGGATTAACTACCCCTAACCACTCCAGAAGTTACGTTGACCAAAATAAAGTTTCATTTCATGCGAATTGGTACATTTTCGTTTTTTTCGGTAAAATATTTCGCTCCTGAAAAAAATAATTTCATCTTGTTCTGTTTTTGGCAAATCCCAAATACGCATTTTCGTAGCACTAAAAATAAGCAAACCTACAACAAATCCGCAAACAAACAAGAAATCAGCAACAAACAAAGATCAGCAAACAAGAACAAATCTAGAACGAATCAGCTGTTAGAATTATGGTATAACTGTTATAAAATGTAACTGCTTGCGCATTCGGACAAGATTGCTCTTTATGCAATTATAACTGCGGTGGCGTTAATACACACTGATAATTTTTTCAACTCCACCTGGGCCATTTTCTTCCTTGTAGTAGATCAAAGTTATGGAAAATTGATTCCCCTGAAAAAATACAAAAATCAAAGAAGTGTGACACGGTGTCATTCAACTCCGGGGTACAGATATGTAGTTAGATAACATTAAATGCTCTTAAATAAATAAATTCTACTAATTTGTCTGTCTGTTTCTATTTTTCTATGTGGTAATACGCATAGAAATAGTGCGTCCACGATTCCTTATTGCCCTTAACTTTCATTAAAGTGTGTAAAAAATCCTTAGTCGTGCCAGAAGGACATAAAATTAATTAATTAAGGATAATTATCCTGAACTTGTGAGACGTCTGTCCGGACAGGTGATATATAAGACTCCCACTATAACATTCCGATTAGTCATAGCAGCATAAAGTGAAGTTAAATAAATACAAAAACAAAATTCATCGTAATATTCTGGATTTAATGACACGTATCATTAATTATGACAGCGATAAAGAAAAAAAGTTAAAGGAATTTCCCGGTTGTGAAATCATTATCTGACTATCTATTCAATCCATTTCAGAAAAACAAACATTGTGCATACATTTTTTAGCGTTTTTATACCTATTAAACCAATTAATTTTTATTTTACATTATCGATAGTTTAAACTAAAAATTGGGAAACAGAGTTGTTTATTTAAACTGTTATTGTCGTGGCATATCTTCCGTACTATTGCAGCACTTTGAATGTATTTTCAAAGTTACGTCTTGATATTATATTTGTAAATGTATATTACATACATACAACATCAGATAATAGGAATCAGAGAGTATCGTAAAGAAATGGTGTGTTGTGTTCAGTTGTTCGACAATGAGGTTGGTTGATGTTAGCAGAAAATCATGATAATGAGCGTGGATTTTGACCACATTACCCATCTCCGTGTATTAGCAATGGCCTGTGTATCGAAATTGAAGAATTTAGATTTGATAATAAATCAAGCAACTACGGATATTATCTATTAAAAAAAGAAAAAAAAACTTACCAATACAACCTAGGAAGTGTCTCATATTCAGTACTTGGTATGGACTGTACTGTTTATAAGACAACGGTTATGCAGGGAGGTGATTTGTCCAAATTTACGCTGAACCTCCAGGTTTTTCTCTCAATTGAAGGAAACCTACTTTATAGAGACTGATTCAACTCCGGGAGGGTCTCTCGACACCACGGGGCCCATCTGTGGCTTTTAACAGGTTAGGTACTTTATCTGCCACAGTCGGGTTTGAAACCGGGGCCTTTGGCACAGCAACTCAGCGCTCCACCACTCAGCGACTACATTCCTGAAATTAGATGTGTACTCTTGTAATTACGTTCTTGTGATTAATCTTGTGAAAATTTAAATTATTTTTTGTACATCTTTTTACATTATGATTTAAATATCCATCAATTTTTTTCCAAGGTTTTGGTGACTTTAGGAATGATTTAGCTAGTAGGTTTGGGGAAGAACTTAACACAGCACAATTTATTTATTTTTACTTTCCAATTTTAAAAGCTATCTAAACATTACCTTGAACAATGGAGTTCACTTACAGACGAAAATAAATAAGAATAGAATTGTTTCGGTATGTCTTTGATGTACATGAGTCAACGTAAAACGGAATGGTATTTTCCTAGAGTTCCGCTATGGAAATTTGTTCTCGGATCTTCGTTCTTCAGTCATCGTTATCTACATGAATACAGCTGAAGTTCCATTGAAAACATCTCGGCAATTTAGTAAAAACGAGGTGAGATAATGTGGAATAAGTGCGCACTAGATGTTATGTTAAAGACTGTAGAAGCTTTATTTTTTTAAACTAGATTTTCCATTAAAAAAAAAATCTATTCCTGATACTTCATATTCATGCTCTATTATAATAATAATATAACATTTTATAAAACCTTAGACAAATACATTGGATTGGTCCCAGGAAACTGACAAGTATCTCAAAGACATTCCGGTATTCCGTAGGACAAAATCATGAAAAGAGATGAATTTAGACGAATGATATAAAACTACAAAGCTTTTAAGATGGGAGAGAAACTCGAAAGAAGAAGGGAAATCCCTGTCGGAAGAACGGAAGAAGGCTCAAGGAAAGAAGAAAGGGCTCAAGAGAGATTGGTAGAGCATCAAAGTAGATAGAACAAGATCCATACACGGGAAATGACTGTTAGTTCGTAGTCTCAATACGATGTGACGATAAATATATGCCCTCGATTTGACAAGATTCATTTTTTTAGGAACTTAATTCAACTTCAATAGCACCTAATTACTTTACTCCCTGCTTTAAGTAATAAGTACGTCTTAACTATCTGAAGAACTCATTTTTCAAATATTATATTAAAACTAATATTCGGAGGAGGTCAAAAATATTTTATTTCTGGAAGATTATTTGCGACAATGAAATCATAGTAGTTAAGACTTACCTATAGGATGCTCATCTTACAATTTGCAATCACAAATGTGAGATGGATTGTAAAATGTGGAGTATTCTAGGATGAATTAGTGTATTTAAAAAAAGTGAATTTCGGCCACTGTAACCCCAAATGTTTCAGTACTGTTCTGTAAGATAACGGCTGTGCAGGAATGTACGCTCAAAAGCCAGGTTTTCTCGCAATCCTATAATAGTCAATGGTATCTATAGACACCACAGTGTCCAACAGGTTAAATAGTCATGAATTTGCACCTGAGACCTACAGATCAGGCTTAGTAATTTTAAACATGCTGTTGGGGACAAACATCAATACGTACAGCAGTAGACAACTTAATAAAAAGGTTGTAATTTATGTCTTTCAAACTGGTTATACTTCCAGGTAGCTATTTTTCCAGTGTGATTAGTTATACACAAGCGGTTAGGCGTGCTCTGTAAAGGGCGCCTCTTACCAGTTTACCAGTCCAAGTGTTTGAATTTATCGATACAATTAAGAACCTTTTCCTAAAACGCACCCATTACCACCTTTAATGTTGCGCTTTTTCCGAAAGCGATAGCCACCCAAATTATATATTTTGCCTAAACTCAATAGAAAGATAACTTAGATAACTTGGAAGTTTTCTAATTAACATTTGGTAGTGATGAGCTGTATTTCTTGCCATTGCACATGCTTACTGAACGCAGTACCCTTCAATACCCCGAGGAGGTCTCATATGCCTCACCTCTATGACTAGTTAAACCACAGTCCCTGGCCATATTAATGTGACCATTGGATAGATTCGTTCTTTTTACATGTTTGCATTATTATCTTTTTGTATGCGTAATGAGTAAATCGAGTTTAAATATTAGTTTTATGGGTAAGTTAGTTATCTGATAATAATATGAAATTGAAAAAATTATATCATAGTTTATTATATGCATACGATGTTTTTTTAAATTTATTTTTTCTACCTTTCAATTGTTTACAAGTTAAAAATAAAAAACTCTAGAGTGGAAAGCACTCATACTCTGTTTATGTCATTAAATTTGCCTTGTTATGATGAAAAAAGGTGTGAATCAAAATTTATATTGGCTTCTTGAGAAAGTTATCTTGGCGTCACAGAGATAAGGATTAAATGTTGGCAGACGATCCTGAAGTTATGTTTCATTTGACATGTTCATAAACATAAACATACACAATTGTTTATATTTAAAAACTAACAATTGAAACAAACAATGGAATTTTTTATATGGCTTCAATATAATGAAGATGACTAATCATGATTTCATAAAATTAATTTAGAAAATTTATAGTTTAAGATTGCGGAATTGGCAACCATCAATGATGATATACCATAATGATTGGTAGTCATTTTCTAAAATAAACATATTGAATTAATAATTATTCAAACCAGACAATACAGGATTTCGATCACGTTTTCTTCGAATATTCAGTTTAAGATCGTTCCATTGCGAAACCGCCCTCTTCAAAATTTCCATGTCATGATGACGATTCGGAATTGACAGATCTCGAGAAAGTGAATGATCGACCAATTGAGATTTCGTTCTCGTGTATTCACTTGGCGTGCCAACGTAGCACGTGTGAGTCATGGATTAGACCTAAAGTGTCGTTATCATAATGATCTGGCAAGTGACACCATTTTGAATATATTGTGATCCTGTTCTTGAACTTTAACTAGGTTTCTCGAACGAAGAAGTAAGTCATCCGAGGCATTTCCTTCCTTCCGAGACCCTGCTAACGGAAGCTACCTTGACGAAATTTCCCCAACCTTCGATAGAGGGAGGGGATCCCGAAGAAAGAAAAACACAAATCGATTTAATGGCACCCTTCCATCCCTCATTAACATCACTATCAGTAAACCATTTATAACTTCCTTCTCGGCTAAGCTGACCTCAATACGATATTCCTCCTAAGTGGTTCCATGAAATTGATCATTTTCCGCACACTCCCATTAGAAGGGCGCTGATACAAATCCTTACTTTAGTTAATGTACTCCTATCTTTCCATAGCGGCCTTCGGGATCCCGAGCCCCATCTTGTTATCGGACCAATTTGACTATTCGATACATCCATCATTAACCTCATGAACAATTATGATTAATAAGATATTTCCTAGTACATGTTTTCATAAACTAATCTATTCCAGTTCGATCTAGATAAAAATTACTATTAATGGTCCTGTTTAGGGCGGAAGGTAGTTGTTACCTGGATGCTTCGGTCAACTTGATGTAATAAGTTGAAATGAAAAGCTTAGCGGCTATTTTACGCTTTCAATCGGCTTGTAATAGATACAGAACTAAATTTACTTGAAACATATAAGATAAAATTTATAAATGAACGGTTTCAATCATTGGCTATAAGCAAAAAAATGTGGCATTATATCTACAAACCCGGTGCATATGTAGATAAATCGAAGTTTGTTCAGAACGAATTTAGGGCAGCGGAATCTTGTCATTCTCTTAACTTTTGGCTTGAAATGGAGAGAGAAAATCATTCCTTTTCAAGCCAATGTCTAATTTATCTCCTTACTTACTATGAAAATAACACGATTCCGATCTCCTAAGTAGAATAAACTCAATTTGGACAAAACTCGACTTACCGACTTATTCACTGGGACTGCAGATCATTATCATCAGATCATACATTCAAAATGTGTTATCATATAATAGTGATAACTCTAAGATATAAATCACAGACAGGTTCGGATATAAAATTTTGGACTCATCCATGGATCTGATGAAATAGAGTTCTGTTGGTGATGCCGTTTATTAAAGATCACTGTATCCATCAGCTGTAGCATCGTCCGATTAGCCATAGCATCAAAAAGTGACATAAAACGAATAAAGGAGAAAAATCAAACAATTGTTTTTATGATAAATGCGACAAATATGCACTGTCTATTTAAAAAAAAAAGTTCAGAAGTAAGCTTCTAGTAAACGGGTTAGTAAATAGTATTTTATAGGCATGGTTTATATGATTAAACGATTTTGGATTCGTGATAAAATATAGGGCGGAGTCTTTTAGGATTTCTAATTCCTAAATTCATTTGTCTATGACTTATAAAATCAGTAATATGAAGACTCATTGAATAGTTTTAAAATCAGAAAAACATAAATGGAATAGAATGGAATAAATAAATTAGTCGAGCAGATGGACTTCTGGAGTCGCTGTGCTATTTCCAGAATTCAACATGCACCTGCAGGATAAAGCAACTGGTAGATCAGGAAACAACGATCCTCTTCACAGTTAAAATGTTATGGCAACTCAAAATAAATGGCAGAGGAACGATAGTCAAAAACAATCTCCGCTATTGCCCTACGGAAAAGAGGACGACCCGAAAAAAGATGGTCGCAGGATGTGAAGGAGAGCATGGCAGTGGCGGATCTCAGAGAAGGAGACTGGCTGGATCGAGATTTGTGGTGAGACATTTTAGATACGAAAAACAACCAAGTTTTACAAAATCTCTTAATAAAAATGATAAATGGAATTCATTTAAAGTTGATGAATCTATTGTCGTTTGATTTGTTACAGTTAGTTAATTATCCGCGTCATCATATAATTAGTTATTGTCATTTTCATTAGTGTTTATTAATATGAAAATATCTTACATTGATACGAGTGATATAAATAGAACAAACTGAAACCTGAATTAAATCTCGAGTTCGAACCAAAAATCCTCAGATGAAAATTAAGCAACCCACACTAAGATCTTTGCGACAATATATGATTTAATAAACTAACATACACTGCATTTTCATGCACTTCCTGAATCATGTTGAGATTGCATGAGTGCGATTAGAGGTTGACTACGTATGTTGTCTGCTTCCTCTTACGTATGTATTTCATTATCCCTTTCTGTGCTCGAGAATATTAGTACGGTGTTATTGCTGTAGAAAAAAATACGTTGTGAATCCATCCATTTCAAATATTGACTTATACTCGGAGCATTTCTTGTTTGATCAACTGTGTCAGATAAATATCAACTATTGCGTATTAAGTAACCGAAGGTAGGTTTCTACTGAGGAGATTTAAAAGCAAGAAAGCACCTGTATTTTCTGTTTTCCCTTATTAGATGGTTCAGACCAGAGTCGAAACTATGATTTTCGTTAGGGTGAAAGGGGCATTTTTTTTTTAATAGCCCGTTTATTTTTTCTCCTACACTCTCCGAAATAAAATTTAACAGTTATATAATGGTCTATATTTTAGGTAATAAGTTAATATAATTAAATTATAAAGACTGCCTTTTACCAACTTAGAAGTGAAAAAAAAAATATATTAAAAATAAAAAGGACAAATATTTCTGTAATTTTTATTTAATAAAGTTTCTCTGCTCAAATTCTGGCCTCAGAGGGAAGTTACTTAAATCCCTGCTCTGGTTCTTACAAAAGGAGGTTTGAAAATGACGATGATGCCTATCCTCATCTGCTAAAGTTAAGTAATTAACACTATCTGTACCACTACACAAGCCAAGGGTTTGTGGTTCAGTACACGGTAGGGACTATACTATTTCTAAGACAACAGTCTGCAGGAAGATGATTTGCCCGAGATAACGCTTAACTACCAGATTTTCCCCCAATTAAGGTTACCCAATTTATAGAGGCTGGGTGTGCCCGTGGAGAGGTCCCACAGGGTCCAGAAAGAGCTGTTACCAGATTAAATAGTTTATCTGCCACTGCTGGATTTCGAATCCGGGACTATCAGCATAGCAACATAGTCCTTAGAATAGATAGCTACACCGCTCCGAATTAACTCCATCTGCAATATTACAAAAAATCTCTAAAATTTAATTTACTTTTACTCTGAAGCTGTGATATCTATACATATTATAAAACAAAGAACTCAGCCGCGTCTATCTGTCTGTTCTTAGGTATATAATTTGACAAGGTTTTGTGTAAATTGGTTGAAATATAACGACAATTGTTGTAAGCGTTAGAAAAAGTCAAGCCGGCTGGGAGCTTTCATCGAAGAAACTGCTTGGTCTCTATAGGGTCAACAAAACAACGTATAATTGAATATTCTTCATATATAGATCTACAAAAAAGTTCGCAATAGCATATATCTATCTTTTAAGGATAGCTCACTATGGCCATTATCTTCTATCTATCCCAAGATATCTACAAATATTATAAAACAAAGTCCTCCGCCGCGTATGTGTATCTGTTCGCGATAAACTCAAAAACTGCTGCACGTATTTTCATGCGGTTTTCACCAAAACCTAAAGCAAGTTTTTAAAAATGTTATTTATTCTCTACCTTTTAGATCGGTTATGAATGAGCGTTCTTTATTTTTTAACTAACATTGTTTTTATATTTTTTAGCTATGCTAGCTACAAAAGCGTGTTTTTAATATTTTAAATAAACGAAACTTCCCAGTTGATCCTTTCAGTAGTCATATGCTTGTCTCAAAGATTAAGCCATGTATGGCTCAGTACTCCAGCGTATCTTCGGATAAGAAACCTCGCTAATCCTGAAGATCCTGATCAGGATAATGAGACAAATTTCTTACATTATGGTATTGTCATCGGTCCTTGGGAAGTGGGCAAAGTTATATATCGATTTGATGTTTCGCGAAAATGGAGTTGAAAGATTCTGTTCCCTACATACTATACATACATAAATATAAAAGGTTAAGTTAATATAAGCTTGTTAATACAACATTAATAAGCTAAATTGCAACATGATAGTTATTTCAGGTCAGGTTATATTTGCAGCAAATGGTTACATTATTGATTGCGATGCACAGAAGCAAATTTACATAGGAACAAGCAACTGTAAATTTAATCTAATATTTGCTATGAGCGATTCATATGCTTTAATTAATCATCTTTTCACTGGTAAAAATGGCAGTATAAATGGAAAACTTTCATTTTTATTTGGATATACGTCTCTTGAAAAAAAAAAATTACTGTCAACATTCTGACAACTGTTATTAATGCATTAAGATACCAACGATGCGACCCATAAAATGTCTTATTTCTGAGGAGCTACACACTTACCCATCACTAGAACACAGCAACGTGGGTCGTGTAACGTAGCAAAATTTGAAGGTGGGAAACAATGGAGAATAAGACAAGACGCCAGTGAAATTCACTTTTTCTGATTTTTAATAACACTAAATCAAATAATAATCGATTAATTAAAAAATAAAAAGTCACTGTTTAGAAATAAGCAACAACTATTTTTGTATATAGTTGAAGGGCAGCGAACTTATCTGCTATGACTTAGGGTAGAAGTACAAGAAATCCATCCCCGGGAATCCGACCCCCCTTGGTAGTAGCTTCCATACCAAGGACCATCAGCACGAACAATACCACAGGAAATGTTGTAATTGTATAAATAAATACTTATTGTGTGATATCCACTAGTCTGACTATGCCATTTTCAATCCTTACGTTGTATATGCCTTCGAATTTCCTTATTTTCGACATCGCTAGACACTAGACACACTTCACTAGCTTATTATCCTTCTGAAGGAATTAATTCTACAGTACAACGATATTTATTGCGAAAACTTAGATATGACAAAGAATGCTGAATATGTGCATTTACTCAACATAAAAGTTTGGGTGAATTTTTTTTTTTTAGATTAATTTATTGATATTTACAACTGTAATAACATTACATCAAGTAAATCTGCTAATATGAACAAATGACATGAAAAAAAAATGTGGAGAAACTACTCATTGGTAGCACTCCAATAAAATTCTATAGTACAAGGTCTCGAGGCCATCTTCTTTTCAGACGCCTCGAAGGGTTATCAGGAGTAGCATGGGAAGCAAGTTGAGAGACTAGCTGATTCAAGTGTATATGAAGCTTGTCATGGAAGGATATGTGTCTAGTTTGGGCCAAATCAGTAACATATGGGATATTAAGATCATGATGGATGAGTTTGTTTGTAACATTATAAGGAGCATTGAGGATTTTGGATTGCAAGGATTGGATACGAGATGAATTGGATGGTTCAGTAAAGCCCCAAAGCTCAACTCCGTATTTTTGTCCACATAGGTCTGATAATTGTCATGTAAATGAGTCTTTTGTAATTAATTGGGAGCTTAGAGCGTTTGTCCAGTGAATGTTGAAGTAGACGAAAATGTCGAGCAGTTTCTTATCTTTTCAGTCTTGTATGAGGATTCCAAGTGAGACGTTTGTCCAGATGGAGTCCAATCGGTGAATTTAAAGTTGAATATAATGATTTCTTATGTGTGTTTCGTATCTAAGAGTTTTTATTATTTGAAATACTTTTTATGAAACTGTCCTTTTCCTTCACTTTTGTTTTTGTATGTTAACAAATACCCCATGAGGGTTAACTCAACTTGATTTAAATTGCAAAAAACAGCCTCTAACATAGGAACAAGCCTCTAATCGGACGATGCTACAGCTGATGGATACAGTGATCTTTAATAAACGGCATCACCAACAGAACTCTATTTCATCAGATCCATGGATGAGTCCAAAATTTTATATCCGAACCTGTCTGTGATTTATATCTTAGAGTTATCACTATTATATGATAATACATTTTGAATGAATTATAGTAGTGTATAGTAGTAATAGATTAAATAATATATTATAAATTTATATAAAATAGTTATTTATTTTAGCAATCACCTTATTGTTGAGTAGTTGAATGTGGTCCATGTTCAAATTCACATTTTTTCTTTATTCGTTAATTTACGAGTACATTCCACCTATTGACAAATTTGAAGAATTTTCTTAAATATTTTGTTTAATCTTCCGAGAAATAGCTTCAGCATTGCTTAATTTGTTACTCCTTTCTCCTCTATTCTTTCAGTACGTATATACATACATCCTAAAAATTCAATAATTTAACGACTGAATTAAACTGAAGGTAGGGGCGACCTGTGGTCTAGTGGTTAGCATAACAAACTACTAAGTCCAAATTTGCAGTTTCGTTGCCTGGCAGGTGGCCCTAGGATTTTTTAAAGGGAGTAAAAAATCGTTGGTTATGCCGTCCTTCGGAAGGGACGTTAAACGGGAATCCCGAGCCAAGAATGATGATCCAAATTAAACCTGGATGGGAAAAATTTAGAGTTCCCAATGTAGCATCGTCCGATATTTACTGCATAAAGTGACGTTAAATGAACAAACGTCATAAGGTAAATGTTGTATTGTTTTTTGTTTCGTGTTTATTATTTATTTAAAAATCTCTCTTAATCATCCGCAGAAGCAGTACTAATTGCGAAACCATCAGATTATGAGTAGATAATAACTTTTAAAAAGACTGGCACAGGCATTATTTGATTTTGGGGAGGGAACTACCCAAACTGATCTGGTGGTTCTATCTTCAAGGTCCTTAAATATAAATATAAGAGCTTACTGAAGATAAAACTACTCCTTGAGGAATAGGTACCCCTTAATACCGCATCTACTTCGTTCCAAATAATTTGTTTACCATATATTATGGATACTATTATCTATCGCTAAAACATATTCTATGTAAGCAATCTTAATTACACTTCATTATAATGAATAAATTAATAAAATGAAATAAATTCGATACATGATAGCTAATGGATGAATGAGATCCGGTCGGCCATATCCTTTCCATAAAAGTACCGATGTTACAAAAACTCAATGTAAAGGACAAGGTTGAAGCAAGCACGCAGTCTTCTTCCTATCTTCCATCAATTTATGAACATTTTAATGAGGAGTCGATTTTCTCCAAGGTCCATTTTTTCCGTTTCTTTCTAACCGCAATTATATATAGTGGCCAGTGTAGATATCCATAAAAAGAAGAAAAAAAGTAGTTAGCACGCGCAGTAATCTACTATGAAGTCAATTGTGTTCATCCGAATTAAATAACTAAGCGTAATAAAGTATTTTCCTGGTTTATAATAATAATAAACAGGGTGAACGTTTGGCTTATCTGTGTTATTATAGAATAGAATAAAAAAATAATTTTATTCTGGAACCAGGCCAGGTCCGATAAGAATAACAGATGTGTACAATAATAATAGAATATATATATCTGGCTAAGAGGCTATTAAATAAGATTCTTATAGTATTTCTACTTTATAAAAAGTTCAACTTAGAAGGTCACGAGGCAATCTTCTTTTCAGACGCCTCAGGGAATTATCAGGAATTCAAGAGGTTGCGACGTTTGAAACTAGTGAGTTTGAGTGGAAATGAAGTTTGTCATGAAAATATTGATATCAGATTCGGGTCAAATCAGCATCAAACGGGACATTAAGGTCATTATGGATTACTTTTTTCATAACAAAGTAAGGACAATTGAGGATTTTACGATGATCACAATTTTATGAAGGTCCTTACAATTTTGGATTGTAAGGATTGAATATGATCGGAATTCGAACGACAAGAAACACGGCGAGCTGTTTCTTGTCGTTTCAGTCTAGTATGAGGATTCCAAGTTAAGTGTTTGTCAAGGTATAGTTCTAGGTACCGGACCTGTTCTACAGGAATCAGTGGGATATTATTAAACGATACAAGGGGACAGGAATTGGTTAGTTTACGACGGAGGAAAATAAATATAAACTAAAAAGTATGTTCCCATAAAAAATAAAACAAATATAAAAACCTAAAATTACAGGAATTAAAGAAACATAAATGAATCCACATAATAAACAGTAAGTCATAAGTTAATTACGGTGAATATGAGCTAATAATTATAGCTTATCAGAGATCATCTGTTTGGGGATTTAGGAGATTTAGGAAAAGTATAGGTTTGAATGAGCACAGGAAAGAAGCTTGGCAGATATCAGGCCGGAGTGAGTTCCAAAATGTAGTGGAACGGGCGAGGAAAGAAAACTCGAATGTTTTGGTTCTGCGAAAACGAGTGTGAATGTCGGAAATGGCGAGATTTTTTTTCCAGGGAGTGGATAGTGTACATGAATAGTAAGATATTGTAAAATTATTATATTATACATAAAATTATTATATTATACATAAAATTATACAATAAGTAAAAAAGAAAACCACAATTTTTGTTATCCATTGATTATCATTATGCGTACTTACTCTACTTTATAGGCGTTCCGACAAGGGTTGCCTAAGCTGGTCTAAGCCGAGTTCCATGTCTCCCGATCCATCCAATCGTCCTCCTGGACTCCCTCCATCCACCTGCTGTACTCTGAAAATGTCTAGTATGCAAAACATTAATTGATTAACTATTATCGGCATTTTTCAGACCGATCGAACCATTATACTATAAAATTATTTCTCGAAACAAAAAGTACGTTTACTTTTTCTTTAATCTTCCTCAACACAAAATTTAAGATATTGTTTTTATCACCGCAAAAGTTCAAACTTTTTTCAAAAAACATTATTTTTCAAATTATAAATGTGATGTTTAAAATTTGTAAAATTAATACTCTACCCCTTCCCTTTTTTGGTACAAAGAACTGGCCAAAACAATATGTAATTAGTTTTTATATCAGAAACAATGGCTTCTGAGTTTGAGATGAAAAAACTCGTCGGTTGCGGATATTACAATGGACTGTAGATAGAAGATTCCAGAAACCTGAAACTCATTACATCACCCTCGATAGGAAAGAGGGTCCTTGGTGAAACTAAATTATTCTATGATATAGGACTGCTGGACTCTATTGAGACAGGAACAGGGAAAAGTATACGAGAATTAGCGAGACATCATGGGGAGGATAACGTAAGGAAAAGTGGATCGTCCATCAAAATTGGTTCCCTATGTGTTTATATCATAGAACAGGCTGGATGTCTAGTAGAGATCTGTTAACAACTTTCAACAACAAACCACCGTTTCATTAAAACTGTTCTTCCTTACAATGTATAGAGGATGTATAAAGCAAAACAAGTCCCAGAAAAAATGACTAGAACGGAATCGGCTTACTATTTCAGTCCTTTCTATTCCATGATATTCCAGAAATTGAACTATGCTTTCTGAATATTGGACGCAAAATTAAACCATTCTGTAAGGTAGAACTGAAGTTTTTTTTCATTAAAGCCCCAACGGCATTTTAAATGAACCAAAAATGGGTTAAAGATCATAAAACATACCGATATTATTCATATACAATTATGTTTTTCACTTTTAACTAATTTTGTGCTGAGTTGTTATGCTGAAAGTTGCAGGTTTACAGATCAAATGTTTAATCTGTTCAATGTCAAACTTGGTAGGACCCTGTGGGATTCTGGTGCTCACCTTGGCTCTATAAAGTATGCACCCTTAATTGGGAGAAAAACTTGGCGGTTGAGCTTGATACAGAAATAGTACAGTCTCTCGGTGGATTGTGGTGGTACAGGTTTTTAAAAATAGTTTATGACCTACGATTCGATAAATATCGTTGTAACTGATAAGTGAGGCGAAATAATCACAAGTGTCAATCGCTTCAAAGGATTCCCAGGAAACAGCATACAATTGTACGTTCATATACAGTTGGCTTTTTTGTATTTAATTAATTTTAAATAATTAAATAGTTATTTATTAATAAATATTTATTGTTATCTAACTTCCATTATAAAATCTACTTAATTTACATCTATATTTATTTAAATAAATTATTTTAATATATTTTTTATATTTAAAATGGAGTTAATTGGGAGCGTGGTAGCTTCGTGGTAAAGCTCTGAGTTGCTGTGCCGGGGATCCCAAGTACAATCGTGGCAGATACATTATTTAATCTGTTAACAGCCATGGTTGACCCATGTGGGATCTGGAGACCCTCCACGAGCTTGCCCAGCCTCTATAAGTTGGGTGCCCTCATTGGAGGAAAACCTAGCGGTTGATCATGATCTCAGACAAATTACCTTCCTGCAAACCGTTGTCTTAGAGCAGTACAGTCTCCACCATGTACTGAATCCAGAAACCTTCCTGGGTTTACTGGTACAGGTTTTACTTTATTAAATCCTCATAGTATTTCCGATAAACTTACGTAATTACATAATTGATTTTATTGTATTTTTAATACATTTTAAATAATTAGATATTTATTTATCAGTAGATATTTCATGATATCGTTTTTTTAAATAACATTATCGACGAATAGAATTTGTTTCTGAATTAAAAGATCTGAATTAAAATGCAATAGCTAATAGAAATGCTCTAAAATATTGAGTGGTTCTCCTTGAGCATGAGCAGTTAATAATTAAGTGCGAATACATTCGTATTTTTTATGAATACGATAAAAGTGTTTCTACTACGTTCTTTTTATTCTAATTGAATATTGATATACCTACCCTTAATGCTGAACCAAAAATGCATGTAATATTTTTGCAGATTAAAATTCCTTCTTCTTAATTCGCTTCAACCAAATATTGATCTATCTAATTTTAAAAAATTGATTGTGATTTATTACTTTTTCAGAAGATAAAATCCTGATTAATCCGTTGATAGAGTTTTGAAAATCGGAACCACTACGCCCACGACAGAACCGCAAGGTTAGACCTCATCGAAGGCAATTCCTACCCTTTCCTTTCACCGGATCGCAAATCTCTTGCAGCGGATCGCTTTCCATATCCCCCTGGCATCTGTCTGATCTTGGTCGAAGGTCTCCTCGAGGTATCGCGTGACGGTAATATTAGTAAACATCTGGGGTGGGAGACCTGAAGGGTGGAATGATAACAATGCAATCTCCGTCATCTTCAACCTTACTTTGTTGTTACTGATAAGAAAAATACATACTCGAAAACGTGACTCTCCTTTTGGAGTGTTATTGATCGGAAATATGATTGGTGTCGATGAGATTGTCTCGAGTAGTTCGAAGTAATTGGAAGTATTTGATTGATTCCCATATCCGTCTCATGATTGCATCCACCCTCGATAACTAATACACAATTATTGTATTAGTAAGCAGGTAGTATAGTACCAAATCATTCCTTGCACTCAAAGAAACCGCACAAAGTGTAAGCCTCACGGTGAATGAGGTGAGAACCAAGTATATGCGAGGATGCCTATATAAAAATTGGAGACCACAAATTTGAGTGGGTGAATGAACTTATTCATTTAGACCCTCTGATAAACTCTAGAAATATTATACAGCAAGAAATAAAAAGGAGATTAATGGCTCCAAACGAATCCTATTTAGGGTTTCTAAAGCATTTCAGAAGTAAATGTCTATCACACAATACTATAGTACAACTGTATAAGACCCTCGTAATGCCCGTTCTGAACTATACATCTCAATGTTGGAGAATCTCGCGAACTCAAGTACTCAAGCTACTAAGATTCAAGAAGCGGATCCTTAGAGAATTTTTGGGCCAGTTTTCAGGGATAATTCCTGGAGAACAACAAATGCCGCTCCAAATATTATAATTCTCCGCGGCTCCAGATATTAGAGAGTGATAAGATTTTAGATCAGATTGAGCGAACCTTCACGTGGTTCCCGTGGGCCTTACCTGAAAAAACAGAGGTGAAGGAAAAGTACAGTTTTATTCAAGAGAGAAAAGACATCTGACGGTATTTGCACATATATAATATCAATTTATAACGAAGATTATTTAGTAAACAGATATATGTTTGCAACCATGATCAAAATATCTTGAAAGAATGGTTAGAGTGAAGCTTATTTTTTGTCTGGTTTAACATATATTTAATTTATATTCATTAAACGAGCCTACGTCTATCAATACTTATATATTTGGGAAAGAAAAGGATAACTATTTCTAATTCATAAATTTATTTACGGTATCATGAATGGAAATAAGGCAAATCTGTGATCTGCATTTCTGTTGTGGCCATCTCAGAGTAGCATCGCATGATTCTCTTATGCCACTGATGATAATATGATTAATTATATTAATGAATATTTTTTCTCTTATCTCTATTAGCATCGCACCGATGAAAGCAATTTATTCTGTGTTTAAAGCATGAGCCTACAATGAATTCATTTCCATCTTTAATACAAATGGAGAATGGAGATAGTTGGGGGGTGCAGTCAAGAAAACAACAAATAAGTCAAGTCTTGTATTTTATGTGTGCCGACATTTCAACCTATTCATCTTCTGGGCTATGAGAGAAAAAACAAACAAAACAAAAACAAAAGAAAGAATTATTTTAGCCCCTCTAATGGCCGTTTTCACCTTCCCCACCATCGAGAGAAGGTGACGAACAATATCTTTCGACATACCACACTTCCTGACCAGTTCGCGAGTACTTGTGGATGGATTTGACTCAACAGCTTCCTTCAGAACCTCATCAATATCCATTAATGGTCGCCCGGAGCCCTTCTTCCTTTTCAACGTCGTATCTCCGCTGCTATTTTTTTCAAACCAACGCTGCGCAGTGCAAGGACACCTTCCCCTTCATATTTAATAATATCACGAGTTGCTTCAGCGGCTGTGAATTTTTTTTTCCAGTAATGTCTTAAAATTACGAGAATTTCGTAGGACACTGTCATGTTTCTTCTTTTAAATAAATAACTAAACTGAGGCTTTTTTTGAAGAATCAAGTGTTAGTAAACAAGCTTAGAAAATGCTCTAAAGGAATTATTAAGTGTTTTAGTAAATAATTTTAGCATTAAAATATTTACAGACTTTTGAACTCAGGAATTTGATAAAATGGTCATTTTTTTTTATACACCCTATTATATCTGTCACTATTTTACTTTTCTTCGCTCTATATGTTATTATATTCTTGGTGCTGTAACGGTTTTTATATATTTTTTTGTTTGTTTTTTTCTCTCATAGCCCTGAAGATGACCTACAAAGTAGGTCGAAACGTCGGCACACAGATAATATAAGTCTTGACTTATTTGGTGTTTTCTTGACTGCACCCCCCAACTATCTCCGTTCTCCATTATATCATCCAACTATTTTCCTCTCTAACTTAAATACAAATGAGTTTGCCGTTATCTTCATATCAAAAAGATCGTACGCAATTTGTTATGATGTATGGTGGCCGATGTAAATTCTATTGGGTGTGCCCCAAGGAAGCAACTTGTGGCCTTTGGTGTTCCTTTAATTTTTAAACGGCATTAGTAAAGTGTTTAATTACTCCGGATATCCTGTTTTGACCGATTATTTGTAATTTTTCCGATCAGCTGGTTGCGTTTAGCACTGTTTAAGAAGTTACAACTTGGCCTAGAACATTTAAAGAGGTAATATACTGAAATTTTACTATTTTTGAATATTAAATAATGCTCTGTGAAAATTTAACATAATTCTCTGTAATTTTAATGCAGATTCGAGAAGTAAAATATCTTGATATACTATTTGATAGCCGTTTGACATTTAAAGCTAAAATAAATATTATTTATTCCATGTGCACCCGGAAAACTGATTTTACTTGAAGAACTTGTTCTGATCTTACTGATCACTATCTATTCACTATATTCGTCTGGTCTCATTTGAATATGGCGATGTTGAACGAATCTCTTCAACCATAAAAGGAACCACTTAATTAGAAAGTTTGTAAGAGCGATTAATAAAATATTTATTTGTAAACAAATATTTGCACTACCCTGGTTGACGAATTTCCTATAATAATTTAATGCTAGGGTTTAATGTCAAAAGCACATTAAACAAATAGATGTTAGTGATTTCTAACCTTGTCTAAGGAAGAATATTTATTTATTAACATCAGCTTGGGTGAATCGCAAACAATTCATTTCACAATAAAGAAATTAGTATTTCGAAGCCCTACACATTATCGAACTCTCAAGGTATCATAATTGGCATTGGTAAGTTTTCTTTTGAATTGTATTGAGTATTTATGGACAAACAAATTTTTTCATCTCATGCTTAGAGATAATCTGAAGTTCAGTCAAGTATTTAATAATTCAGATGGGTTTTCACCAAAATTTCATATATTCCCCATTATTAATAAGTTAAATCAAATTCAATCTCATTCAAATATTTTATAACATATCTGCAGCCCCTGTGAACAAGTGGCTAACTCGAACTTCGCCAAGGGAGTTAACTGTTAACGTTTTCTTAGTTTTTGGTTTGAAATGGAGTAGCATTATAAGCAATAACTCCATTACAAGCAAACGCCTTACTTAGCCACTTTCGCACAATGAGAATAATGCGAGTTCAATTTTTTAAGTACCGTTAACTCATTTTGCACAAAATTATTCTTAACCGCTTATTCACCGAGACTGTATATATATATATATATATATATATATATATATATATATATATATATATATATATATATATATATATATATATATATATATGTATATATATATATATATATATATATATATATATATATATATGTATATATATATATATATATATATCTGTGTGTGTGTGTGTGTGTGTGTGTGTGTGTGTGTGTGTGTGTGTGTGTGTGTATATATAAATGATTTACAGCTGGAGTTGTGTTTTTTCTTGAACTTTTTCGTACTTATTCCTCATTCATTACAGTCATTTTACTTTTCATTCATTATTATTTTTTAATAACATGGCTTTGGCTCGTCGTTTGTAAATTAATATAAAAAATACTTATTAATTAACTTAAGGACTTTCGAAAGTTAACAATAGGCAAAATTTAGGATTCCCATTGTATTGCCATACGATTAGCCATAGCAGCGTTATGTGACGTTATAAAGACAGATAAAAAAATATTATTTTACTAAACAAAATTAAAATAGTCACATTGAAACCGGCCCAACTGGAATCAGTGTAGGTCAGAATCGATCATATTCGATGTTTGAAATTTAAAAATCGAACATTTCACGATAATTCCTTACTGCGTACAAGGGAGTTAAAAAAAATCGGAACATTTCAATTATAATTGATTAAATGGCATCTTTGTTTTCGATTTGATAAAATCGAATGCAATATAAAATCTTATAAAATATACTTATATACTTATTTTTAAAAATTAGAGCGGATCACGCGACTTTCATGCAGTATATTATATTGATAACATTCTTGATAAAGAATCACTTTATAAAATCTCCTAGGATCAAGAAAAGCTTTACATAAAGATATCGAAAAAAGAAAAGCGAAACACTTATTACGTTTGGACTGTTAAATGCATAAATATACCATATCCCCTGGATGATGGAAGGATCGATTTCCTGGAAACTATTTACTACTACAGTAGCAACAGGTGTTTTTATTTATAAAATAATTGAATTTAGACAGTTCATTGAGGTTAATAAAAGGGTAATGTCCTTTAATGCTTCTTAAATCCTTCAATATTTTAAATTATTTAACAATTAATTAAAAACTAATAACTATCACGGATGGACCCTCTGGGATCTGTAGACCCTCCACAGGTCATCGATCCGCAGCATCTATAATCTCGAACTTGACTAAAGTTGTGATAACAGGAACATTAACCTTTTTATTGATTTATGGTCTAAGCCAGTGAAATACTGAGGGGATTCAAGTAGTATTTTACTAAGGGAAAATTGGATTATGGATTTTGTAGAGAAAATATTTTAATCATACGAGCTGCTATTTTTGAAAGTGGTAAAAGTCAATTGTTTCATATTCACGCTATCTTAAGGTTTCCATTTGAAATAACGGCAAAACGAACAAATATCTTTATCATTTAGCAAAGAGTGATGTCTTAAACCCTATACACCTTTTAAATTTTAATATGAAATATTGACCATTAAAATCACTTAAAAGAATAAATGATTTTTTTTTTTTCACATGGCCATATACCACTTTCAAAAATAACTGTTTATATTATGACAGCAGGAAGCATCCCCTACCATCATGGACCAATTGTAACTACTGAATCATAAAGATCACAGGACAACAGCTGGGAAGAATTAAAACAGCTGATTAAAAATGCTTATAAATTAAACTAATATCCAAAAATCTACAAAAGAGAATAAAATTAAACAAATGTAAGAAATCTATATAACAGAGTCATCGGCCGCGTTTGTTCGCGGTAAACTCAACTCATAACTGCAGCACGGATTTTCGAGCGGTCTTCACCAATAGATAGAGTGATTAACCAGGAAGGTTTAGGTTAAAAAGGTTTTGTGTAAATGGGTTGGAATATCGATGGGTTTCACCGAAGACTCTGCTTGACTGATCCCGTGCAAGATAATAAATTCGTATATAAAGAATTTTTTTATTTTATTTTAATAATTTCTATATAATAAAGTACATTAGGTGAGATGGGAAGAAAGAAAATCAAGACCCCCAATGCACAATTTTCAGTGTTCCGGAGAGTGTCTACACACGATACATGTATCATGTATGATGCGAATCATGTATCATGTAGGATAATTTAGCCACGACCAGAAACCCCTATGATGAAGCGCTCAAGGCCAGTCTGTCCAGGAAAACAGGACTTTACTTACTCATGAATGTAACGAATTACCTAACCTCAGCTGATCGTCAGAGAAAACGACAAGCACTTTTTGGTCTTCATTTACGGATTGGGTTCGTTAGTGGTTCAGACCACTACTATCTCGGCAAGTATAAAGGATGGAGATGCTCAAGAGATAATGCATGATCATAATCATGAAGTATAGGAATGTAGCCGAATTTGATACATGTTAATACTGGGAAGTTTATCTGATAATTATAAAAGCTAAGTATCCATCTAATTCCGCTACACTTTTAGTTGATGAATTACCTAAATGCACATAATATGTCTAATAATATTATACCCAACATATAAACTATTTCTTTCAAGTATTTTATTTTACCGCAAAAAGCGTTTCAGATTATGCAAAACTCCATATTTTTAAACAAATTGTATAACGTTCGACTCATTATTTCTAATGATTGTAAGTGGGAAAAAAAACGCAATTAACTCGGAACTGGTTAGTGAGATGTTTACATCAGACACAAACGCTGTGGACTCCGCAAAAGGATGTTCAGGTTGGATGGTGTATGTTACATAAGATTTGCCATCGTAGTATTTAATTATAATTTGCAAGGTGAAGGCTGTCCGCCATTTGATATTCTATCCACAAAACTCAATCTTTACCTACTTCTAGGAAAATTCAATATATCACACGCATTGCATTATTATGGGAAGTAATAAAAAAAATAAAATTAAGTGTATGTTCAATTGTTTTACTGCCTATTGGTTATCAAAGTCTAAGTTTAATTTAATATATATATATATATATATATATATATATATATATATATATATATATATATATATATACATAAAGTAATTGTTTTTAAATATTGCATATTTATTAAATATATAATATATAAAAATTACTATTAATAAATATAAATTACCATCAAAATAACTATTAATAAAAATAAATTATAAATAATATATTGACGTAAGTTTCAACAAGATCCTAATTAAAGTAATCTTCAATGAACATTCTTCCCCGTATGTAAATCTCAAAAATTGCAAGAACACAGGGATAATAGGATCGGTGAACAGAATGGATTTGTCTGGCTTGGATACGACCCCTGGTGTCTCAGTGTTTTAGAGCACTGCACCGGAAATGCTGACCACCCGGGTTCCAATCCCGGCCAGAACATATCTTTTCTCTTCAAAACAACAATTTAATTAATTTTTAATTTAAAAATAAATTACCATCAAAATAACTATTAATAAAGAAAAACTTTACTTTCATTATATGTTAATCATGGTTACATAGAATACATGTCTACTTACAACATGTCCCTTTCTGTAATATGCCTGTTACACATCTAAAAATTCCAAATATGTCTCGGCAACCTCATACTCTTCCGTCCTGCCTACAACCCCTGGCATTTCTTCTTTTCCAGGTACAAACCCTGCAAGACCCCGTGGGGGTTTACTTTACCTATTCAGTAACCCTTTACATTTATATTCACATATAATTCATAGAATTATACATACCGTCACATATAACAACCCCTTCTACGTTCAAAGGTGCAGTTAAATTTGAAGTTATATTTCGTTCCTTCATAAGAACAGCGTTAGTTCTGAAAAAAATCTAGGTTTTCGATAGAGTTATTTGAAAATTCCATGCGAGTTAAAAAATTAAAATTTGTGTATTAGTAAAGCAAAGCATTCCTGTTGCAATGATGGTATTGAAATTGTTTAATTGACCATTTGACAATTTTTAAAACATTCAAACTTTTTTTTATTTTATCTTATGTCATTATTCCCATAAAAATTCAAAGGATGATTCAAAATGACATTATTAAAAAAAATGTTGGAAATGGAATATCAGTTATGTTGTTCCTGAATTAAAATGCTTCAACAAATACAATCGCTACTGAAGGCTTAACTCAAAAATGGCAATTTTTGAGGCATATTGTTGCTCTTTTGAAGGAGCGAAATGTAATTAATTACAGTTAGTGAATCTGTAGTTGATATATTTAGTTAATTATCAACGTCGTCATGTAATTGGGTATTGTCACTTTGATTAATATGCAAATTTCTTACATTAATACCGCCGACCAACATAAATAGAACAAACTAAATCTATTATTAAAAGTTGGAACGAAAAAAAACTCTTGTTTATAACTCTAGTTTCATAGCTCTTGAAGTTGAAGATATCGAGGGAAAGATTAGAATCGAGCTTGGCAATCTTCTTCCTCCCCCTCGGATCATTACCACCCCCTTCATTATTACCCACGGCCTCTAGTTATATGCGAGATAGAGACAAAACAAATTAAATAAGAGAAAGGATGATTCCAGTGTAAGGAGGCCTTGGGGGGAAATACGCAAGCAATCCTGCTAGATGCGATCGGTCAAGTTGGGGCGCCGCTGCTCAAAGTCAAGGCTGTTACGTAAAGACGAGATTCCCAGCGGAAGATGCCATTTCATTGTTAGAGCTCAATTAGGCGCCCGCTCTCCCCTCCAACTATATCTTCTTGGACAATGCTACCAATAACTGTTGTCGCGTTCTCATTGTACCCAACCTCAAATCCCACAAATATTCCAATCCTGTATTGTCAATCACTTCAAAAATCTTACTTTTTATAACGAATATGAATAACGTTCAAAACGTTTTAAAGTTATGTAAGCTTTAACGACATATGGGTGATTCCATTTTAACAGTGTTTATTAATGTCCTGTACTGTCTCACTGGTTATTCAATAGCAATTTATTTACAAAAATTTTGTATCAATATGATCCTATTTCATCACTTCTTTCGTATAATCAGTAATCTATATATTTAAGAAAATAGTACAAAAAGTGCCAAGAATTGGGGCCATATGCCCCTTCATACTTCGGGTCCAATGAAAGTACTTTTCCTTGTATTATTTCTATATGTATGTAATTTGTTATATTAGTAGATCAAATCAATCAACACCGGTTCCACAACCCAGAGCGGGTTTTGGCCGCATCAAGGCATTGCCTCCACTCTTCTCTCTCATGTGCCAAGGTCCGCCAAGCTCTGGATCCATCAATGCTACCTGCATTCTTCTCGATCTCATCTACCCACCATAATCGTGGCCGTCCACGTTTCCTTTCACCGTCAACCTACCAATAGCAGTCACTTATAAGGAGCGTTGTCCTCCATTCTGGGCACATGTCAAGCCCATCTAAGCCTAGCTATTCTTATGTACTCAACCACGTCTAGCTCCTAGCTCGTAGCTGATACATCTGATATATCTCTGCATTCTGCCTGAGTCTAAATTGATCGCTAACTCTTACCGTTCCAAACATATTTCTTAATATTTTTCTTTCGAAGAGCAGTAAACTGTTGGCATCTGCCCTGGACAGAGGCCATGTTTCCGATCCGTAAGTTAAAACAGGCCTGATAATTGACTTGTAAAGTATCACCTTGGCTCTTCTTGATATCAGATGCCTTCTTAAATTTTTTTTCAGCCCCAAATAATACCTATTAGCTGTCGCAATTCTTCTTAGACTTCTGCGCCAGTTGAGTTATCCGCTTGACCAAAGAAGTAGACAAAACTGGCGACACTTTCAAAAGTGTATGTGCAAAACGTGATAGCGGGTATTGATTGCCTTGAAGAGCTAGCAAGCATATATTTGGTCTTTGCCTGATTCACTTGAAGACCCATTCGCCTTCCAGCATTCTCCAAAGCAAGAAACGCTTGCTGTAAATCCCTCTGCGTTATTCTAACTATATCTATGTCATCCGCATTGGTCATTATTTAGATTGTAAGCATTATTTAAATTAAATATACATTCAAAATACTTGTCGCAGCTTGTTTTGATGCGTACAACCTATTCCTAAAATTGGAGAAATTTTTATCTTGTCAATAGGCTTAAATTTCCTCATTAGTTTTTTAATTTTTTATTTAACTTAATATTTCAATAAAAACAGTCGAACTTGATGAATTTTTTGGTCTGCGTCGAATGAGACCGACCCCAGGTTTCTATAATATGTAATCTGTTCTCGAGGTATTGAATAATTTCCGCTAATTGGCCATTTGGCCCCAGTGTGCAACGTGGACTACTAGTAAGGAAAGATTTATAACTGTCGAACATCATAGGTAGAAGTGAATTTAAGAAAAAAGTGAAAAATTAGGAAGGCTGTAAGGATGAGGAAAGATCAGAAAAGGTTTGACAAAAATGGACAGTAGATAAAAGGAAGTATGCCAGTGAAGGCAGGAAGAAATTTTGGAGACATCGAAAACTTCAGCGGAGGAAAGGAAAGAAATTAAGTTTTTTGTAATCTCAGTGGCCATTACATAAGATTAGATTTGCTTAAGTCCCTCTGTGCCAAACTGCTAAAGTTACATTTTTTAAAACAAATATGGAATTTCTTAAAACATGTTTGGTGTTGTTTTGTGTAATCCTCTGTGGCCAATACTTAAGATTAGTTTAAGATTAGATTTGCTGAAGTCCCTCTGTGCCAAACTGCTAAAGTTATATTTTTTAAAACAAATATGGAATTTCTTAAAACATGTTTGGTGTTGTTTTGTGTAATCCTCTATGGCCATTACTTCAGATTGGTTTAAGATTAGATTTGCTTAAGTCCCTCTGTGCCAAACTGCTAATGTTATATTTTTTAAACCAAGTATGGAAATTCTTAAAACATGTTTTGTGTTGTTGTTTTTTTGCCATGAATTAAAAACTGTTTATTGACGGTTTGATCGTTCAATATCCGCCAGTGACTTTCAGTAATGACAATCATTTGAAAATAACAATATTCATATCCCACAATAAATTAAATTGAAATAGAATTGGTTGAAATATAAAACCATATGACTTCATTATATTGCATTTCCGAGTCTATTTGAACCTTTTCTAAGTCAACTGTAATCATTTACAAATCAAATGCTATCCTTTCCAAGTCACAAGCCCTTTCTAATTCAAATGAAACCCTTTCCAAATCAAATGTAACGCTTTATAACTCAAGTGTCACCCTTTTTATTTCAATTTTAACCGTTTCCATTTCAATTGTCCCCCTTAATGGGTGAACTTAAGGCCTCAGAACTCAACGGGATAAATCATGAGAGTATTTTTAATTTTGTTATTTTCAAAACTATTATTGGCACAAAACAGTAAACGAATGAAATTAATACAATTTTCGAAAAGCAATGATTTTTGTTATTAAACATAAATAATTATTCCTTTTTGAAGGAAACCATTAAAAAATAAATAAATATAATCAAAATAAAAGGCATTTTTTTTCTGAGAAAGTAAAACAATGTAAACTAAGTGACCAACAGTTTCTGTCTTCGATTTAGCAAATTTTTTTTGCATTACAGTTTACATTTGTTTTTATTATTGACGTGCTTCAGGAGAAAACAAATCCACTTTTCGTTTTAAATTTTTTCCTTAATTTTTTGTAAACAAAAATATTATTATGTTTATTACTTTATTGCCAAAACTGAACTAGTTTTAAGTTCAGATTACATGTTTTTACTTTCTTAAAGTAAACTTACTCAAAAACAAAAAATCAACAATTTGTTTTTTAATTATTTCCCTCATTTTTGTCCTAACAAGAGTTGTGAAGCAAAAGGTGTGATGATTTTATCCAGGCGAGTTCTGAGTCCCTAAATGCGCCCATTCACCAGTACGGTAAATTTTCAAGGAGTTACAATTGAAATAAAAAGGGTGACACTTGAGATGTAAAGCGTTACATTTGCTTTGGAAAGGGATTCAACTCACTTGGAAAGGGTAGCATTAGATTTGTAAAAGGTTACAGTTGACTTGGAAAGGTTCAAATAGACTTGTTGTTACGGGCTACTGGTATTAAAATGAATTAAGCTATTCATTAATTAAGGATACTAATATTTATTTACAATAGTGATAAAAGAATACAATTAAACTATTAACAATTAAATTATTAGCAAATAAATTACTAACAAATAAATTATTAACTGAAATAAATTTACAATAACAATATGTTAGATATTTATAATCTAGGCCTAACTTCTATTTAATTATTACAATAATATAAGATATTATTATTACTAAATAGCTTAACTATTTACATAAGCTTGTACAAATCACATAAAATTACAACTGCTACTTAACTAATTAATTACTACTAATTAACACTTACAGTTCACTAATTAAAGTCCACCGACCGTAAAAATCTCTGAATATAACAAACTGACACGCAATTACACTCACAAACTGTCACTGACTTATTACACTGGCTTATCACTGGTTCAGATGTTCACTGTACCGCGTGCTTTAAAACTCTGTATCTACTCGCGCCGAGGTGCTATTCAAATAGCAAGGCCGACACGCAGTGGAAGGATCTGGAACTTTCGGAAAAAGATCTCTTTCATCTCTGCCGACAAGGGGGCTTTATTCCCTTCCAGGAATCGCCAATTCCCCGCGCTCGTCTTTCTCTCTGTGACCGTAGCATTGTAAATACAAATTTGTTTTATTCATTCAGTAAGATTTGGTTGGTACTAGTATGTTTAAGGGCCTGCTGACATCAGCGCGCTCAGGTGTCACTTTTCTTAACCATCTCCTACTGTTATAGTAACCTTTCTATTGTTTTGTTATTGTTTATGTGAAGTTGAACGTGAATGTGTTTTTGATTATTTTCTTCAAATATGACTTGGAATTTGAAGAAGATTTTTCGCACGGTGAACGATGAAAAATCAGCTGTTAGGTTTCTTCAGGAGCGGAATGTCATTCCGCAGAAAATGCGTTGTGGAAATGGACATGATATGAAACTGCAAGTGGGGAATAAAATTAGATGGGGATGCCAGAAAAACGGATGCAACAAGACCCTGGTTATTCCATTAAATACGTGGTTGAGGAATAGTACATTACTTTTGGAGACTATTGTCCATTTTATATATTGGAAGTTATAGGGAAGAGACTCTTTTAATGCAATTTTCGAAGATATTGTTCTTTTTAATGAGCATTGTTTGGAATAAATCTTTCATTGTTTATCATAACATCATATTTTAAATATTTCTATTTTAAACGTTAAATATTATATATCTTTTCTGTTTAAAATAAAAACATTTAAAAATTAAAAAAAAATATCATATTTTAGTTACCAATTGTTATTTAATGAATATTGCTTGTAATAAATGTTTTATTATTTCTAGTTTAATTTTATCTACATGTTTCTCATTTATTTCATTTCCTATAAATATGTTGTATCACAATGAAAGGCAATGCCTATTTAAAATTCATGCATAACCTGACAAGGTCCAAATAGTTGAGGTAAGTGACACCTGAGCGCGCTGATGTCAGCAGGCCCTTAAACATACTAGTACCATTTGGTTTATGTTGTACGAATCTTTTAAAGACGTTCACTTAACTTAAGTATTTTTTTAAGTGATTAAATAAAATTAAGTACCACATATACCTACCAAACTGTAGGGAATTTGAAGAAAGGAGAAATAAATAAATTTAAATTTTTTCAATTCAGCTGTCTGTTTTTGTTTGTTTTTTTTTTTTGGTCGTTTTTTTAAACTAACTGTGTTTAAACTTAGGTTAAACTAGAACAAAAAAGATCAGTTTTTGATTTCTTTCTCCTCAAAAACGCCATTAAACTCACAAAAAAAAAGCTCCACATTCCTACAGTTTAGTGCTATGTTCTAAATTCCTGCTAAACGTTCCGCAGTTTTTCTATCCACGAACTCCGCCATTTCTACTTTATTTCCCATATACTGTCTTAACTGGTGACTTCCTTGAGAGCGAGAGCATCAAGGGCACTAAGGAATTCCCTTGTATGCGACCAGTCAATCATTTTAAAATATAAAAAACTGACAAGCACCTACTTCTAATGGTAAAATTGATTAATTTATCGGTAATTTAAATTAAAATAGCATGGGGAAGATTTATCGCACATAAAATTCTTCTTTACATTTTCTTTATATGTGAGATGGAATGCATCCATAGAATTTCACCCAATCTATAGGGCGCAATAAAGAATGTCTTATAAATCGAGCAAAACTTAAATTGTAATGATATTAGTGAAGTTAGTTAGGCAACAATTTTCCTCAAAACATGGAAAAAATAATTGCATAGGAGAAGTTGAGAATGCGTTAACTGCAACCGATATTCAACGATTGTATAATACACGGGAGGAAACTGATACTAATTTACATTTCGCAACTTGAATACAAAATTGTTAGAAATATAGTATACACATATGTTTATATTAATTTGTTTCTACATATCTCGAATTTTAATAAAATAAGTTTAATTTTCCTTTTGTGACGTATATAGACTATTCTCATATACATTATTCTAATATTCATCCTCTAACAGTGAGAATACAGGCTTTTAGTTAATTATATTTGTAAGTTTGAATACTGAGGCCAAACTTAGTCATATGACAGACGTGAGATAACCTGCAGAGACAGATGTGAGCGAAGGTTATAATAGACATTATAGACTGCTATTGTAGAAATTAAGTATTGATTGTAATTACTGAATATTGACTATTGTGTTGATTCAGGTATGTTATTAAAGATACCTGGAGTTATTTAGTTAGTTATAAATTTGTAAATATGTTCTTTTTAATTACAGTTCTGAACTGCATCCACAAGAGTTTTATTCTATCACCTCATTGGTTAAGTCGTTGAATTCACGACTTACAAATCAACACAATTGAGATGATTAAGGCAAAATTTCATTTTGTAGCGGAAGCTGGAGCAAACTCTAAGAGCACATTAGTAAAGGTAAAAACTATAAAATTGGTAAACCAGGTGGAAATTTTTGCTTTCTCAAAAGAACAACAAACTTGTGAAGCACATAAACAATTATTTGCCACTAATGTTGTTAAGAATGTTGTGAAAAGTTTGAATGTGCGGGGTACATATAGAAATGTTGTAATATCACTAACAAAGGAACTGAAATCTATTTACATGGACGAGGAAGGTAATGTAGCCTTTTATGATATGTATTTGGATGAAGTGCAAGAAAAACAAATAGTAAATGTACCAAGCACTAACACAGAAAGGTCTATGCACTCTATAGCTAAGGATATGGTTTTGGAAAAATTTGATGGGCATAACTGTAACGCTAAAACGTGGATGAATCTATTTATTCAGGAATGTGAAAGGTTAGGATTGAAAGAAAATAAATATGCTGAGGCCCTAAGGTTATTTTTGAAAGGATCTGCACTGACATGGTATACAATCTATATGCAGACAAATTCACTAACTCATGTATGGGAATTTTGCAACAACTCTTTTTTGGATACCTTTGATGAACAGTCCTGGGATAGAATCGAATATGCTTACAGCTTTAAATACTCGAATGGATCATTTCTAGATTTTGGTTTAAAGAAAAGAAGTCTTTTGATTGAAGTTGATCCATCCTTAACTTTAACGTCACAAATAAATTTAATAGTAGTGTCATTACCACAATTTATTAAAAATAGGCTAAATAAAAAAGAATTAGTGACCATAGAAGATTTAATGTCTAAATTAAGACTTGTTGGTCAGTCAAATAAAATAATAAAACCAAAACAAAATATGAGTGAGAAGAAAACTTGCATCCATTGTGAAAAATTAGGGTATAAAAATAGATTTCATCCTGAAAATTTATGTCGCAATAGAAAAGTAAAAAATGAGAATATTAAATTAGTAAATAATTCGGAAATTCAAGATGCTGTTTCCCATGCTGAAGAAGCAAAAAACGTGTAGTCACCCCACTTATAAAATTGAAGATATTAGTCGATAAAAAACCGGCAATTGCTTTGTACGACTCTGGATCTAATATCTCCTTGATGAATTACGAGTTTTATAAAAAAGAAAAAATGAAGAAAGGAATAAGTGGGGGTGAAAACGATGTTAAGGGTATTCGTCGCCTTCTAGGAACCCTCAACTACTACCGGAGATTTATACCGGACATGGCGGCATACCTCGTCCCTCTTAACAAGCTGCTGAGGAAAGGTTCCAGGATAGTTGTCACGCCCGTCATAGAGAATAATATTCGGAAATGCATGGAAAGGTTGCAGGAGAGACCCGTGCTGGCGTTCCCGGGCTTCCAGAAACCCTTCGCGGTAACGACCGATGCAAGCGAATATGCGCTAGGGGCAGTATTGTCCCAAGGGGAGGCCGAGGGCGAACGTCCAATAGCTTACGCAAGTAGACGGCTAACTGACGCGGAGACGAGGTATAGTGCGTTAGAGAGAGAATTGCTTGCTATTGTGTGGGCAGTGGAGCATTTCCGGCCGTACCTCTTCGGGAGGAGATTCCGAGTACACACCGATCATAGGCCACTCCAATGGATCGGAAGACTCAAAGAGACATCGGCGAGGGTGTCCAGGTGGAAGGAGTTCCTGGCCCAATACAACATGGAAGTGGTCTACAAACCGGGAAAGGAAAACGTTGTAGCGGACTGGTTGTCTCGGGCCATTCCCACGAACGCGGTAGAAGAGGTGGGTGAATCGTCACGAGATGTGCGGCAATTCCTGAGCGAATGGACCCCGGAGAGAGAAGGTGGCGAAGCGACGGGAGGGCGAGAGACACCTTCAGACGATAGTTCAGCGGCTGACAGACCTGAGAGTATGGAGGAGATAGACGATATTATTAACGACAAGAGGCAGCAGGTAATCTGGAAAACGCGGACATCTGGGTTACTGAAGATTGACTTCGCGAAATATGGGTCGAGCAGCGTCTTCGCTTACGATATGGTCCCAGCCTGGGGTTGGGGATGACCAAATTTGTCGAGTCCTCAAAGATGTGTCGAAGCAGGGGAAAGTGCACCACCTCTACGTGGGTAATGCCACTATTTGGGATAAAATCCAACGGGTATGGAGAGCTGAGCGTATAGGGTTGGACCGCAGCTTCATTCGCTGCAAACGAATGGTAGAGACAATTCGGGAGGAGGAGCGGCAGAAAGAGGTAACCCTAGCTTACCACCAAGGGAAGACTAACCACCGTGGCATTTCAGAGACCATGATGGCGTTGCGGTGGCGGTATTTCTGGGCAAACATGAAGAAGACGGTGAGCGAACTCATTGGCACGTGTCAGGTAGGCCAACGCACGAAATATGATCGACATCCACCGAGGGTCATGCAAGAAGAGACAGCCACAGCGGAAGCGCCTCTCATGGACATCCAAATAGATACATTCACCTGGAGGGGTTTTAAATGGGTGACAATGGTAGACCTATTTAGTAAGGTAGCTATGGCGTATGAAATACAGGAACGATCGGCGGACGCGGTGTTAGCAGCACTGCACAGATGGTTTCAGTTCTACGGGGTTCCAGAGCAAATCTCATCAGACGGTGGTCGTGAGTTCGACAACCCAGCGATTCGGGAGGAGATGCGCGTTTTAGATGTCAACTGGCACCTAAACACGCCGAGACACCCCAAAAGCTGGGGATGCATTGAGCGTCTTCACGGAACCCTCAGCGAGCATCTGCGGGTCTATCAAGGAGAAAAAGGGTTGGAGCCAGACGTTGCCATGGTCAAAGCCATCGTCGCGTACAATCACTCTATCCATGCGGTCACGGGGTTCTCGCCGTTCGAGGTTCTTTTCGGCCTGAGGGAGCGTCGGAGGGATTTTAGAGGGGCCACGGAAGACGAGAAACAACTGGTAAATAACCGCATGGAAATGCGAGCGATGTGGAAGAAGACTCAGAGCAGGATTCGAGCCGAGAAAGAGAAGAGGGTGGCGCGAGGCAATTTGGCTGTGCGTGACGTGACAGGGGGAGTTTCAATCGGGACGATCGTGTACCGAAAATTAGGGTCCAATAGAGGAAAAGAGCTGTCGAGATACGAAGGGCCATTTAGGGTGACCGTTATCAGGGAACATAATGTGGTTACCATTGAAAGCATGACAGCGCCACACAAGCGAAGGACGGTCCATATAGAACAGTTAAAGATTCCAGCACGAGAATCGCCGGGCGGGTAGGTTACTGGAGTATCCTCCCGCACATACAGTTACCAAACCATGTATCAGTCATATTTTAGTTTGTAAGTTTGTTCATAGAAGTGTTAAGATTTTTGTTGTTTTGTATTGTACCAAGTGCATTCTAAGTTACAGCTATGTATTATGTACTATATTTGTAAACGTCTTTCTTTTTTTTATTCTATCTTATTGTATTATAGGTCGATTGGTAGTGCTTGAAGTTTCTAGTACTTTATTTTTTGTTTTCGTTTTAATCCATTATAAGATTCTATTTTTGTTTATTACTATTACTTTGTACTGCATTTCAGAGTTTCCGAGGACTGTTCGGAAACTGGTAGGGGGGAGTTACAAGTGGAACTAGGACAGTATTATTGCTAATACCATTAATGTAAATGTAAACACTGCAAAAGATATAAAAGCAGGATTATGAGAGAGAATAAATCAGTATTGTTCTAAAAGTCTAACAGTGAGTTTCATTTCCTTCCTTTTTAATCTCTTTTTTTTATTATTATTTGTGTCACGACACTTAAGTTATATATATATATATATATATATATATATATATATATATATATATATATTATAATGCAATTGGGAAAAAACACAATGTAAAGCGTTATGTTTCAAATTTCTTCAGTAATACACCCACTTACCGGTCGAGGTTTCGCCCATTTAGGCATTTTCAAGACACAAAACCAAAAAAAGGGTATGTGAATCACACCTCGAAGAAAAAGATGCAATGTATCCCAACGATCAACAGCCCAAAAAGACTCCAAACATGGGACAGCACCCCACCACCAAGACACACCCTACCCGGAGGTACTTAATTACAAACTGATGACAAAATTATTAATAACTAACTGTTCTTAAAGTTTAACGAGTATAGATTAATAGATTAATTTGTTGATATTTACAACTGTAATAATATTACAACAAGCAAATCTGCTATATGAACAAAGGACATGAAAAAAAACACTTGTGGAGAAAGTAGCCATTGGTAGCACTTAACGAGTATAAAACTGAATTTTAAGAACTGAAAGTAAAATAAATGTATGTTATTATTTATTTATGGCTAATGGACCCAGGAGGATCACGCAAAGCAGTCTGAATTCGTTTTCTTTTCTTCCGAATTTCCGTCATATTTTCACCGTCCATTCTTTTTCCCTCCTCACCATCCATTCAAATATTTATATTTCGTCCTTATTGACTCTTTATTATATTCCCACATTTCAACGATACAATTTTATTTCACACAATATACAAATGTACACATATACAATTCACAGATTGCTGAGGTAATTTTGAGAATTTTGCACTCGACTTCAAAGTACGATGGCATATTTTTTCGATGTTAATATACCCGCTATGAAAACATTGTAGCAAAACAACAATTTTGTACGTCACGTAATGATTCATAAGTAAACACAACAATAAAGAAAAACAGGCAGTTACCTGAGGAAGGTGCATCCTCTGGATGATTACGAAATCCAGACGCCACGATTACGTGATATCAAAGCTCACGATGTGGCTACGGAAAGTTTAGCCTTGTGCTCTCAGAAATTGAGCCAAAATAAAACAAAACTTTATTGATTTCTTCTACAAGGGTCACGATGCTACACTTTCTCAAGGTTAAAAAAATCTAATCACCAGCTTACATTATTTTTAAGTGGGTGGGATAAAAAAATCGCAATAAAAAAATTGATACGAGACCGCCCAATGACCACTCAACTTAAAATTGCCTACGAAATGTTTCCAATGCGCTATTCCTTCATGAACTCTTGTCGTACCATCGATGCGAATGCAAATCGAATGTGAAATAACATATTTTTCGTTTTCAATCCATAACATTTGTTTTGGCGCATTGATAAAAAACTCATCAAGAAGCCCCCAAAACAACGTATAATGAAGAAGGTAAGATACGTTTGACAATACATACTGATTTCAAACCATATTACTCGTACGTACCAATGCACGCCCACTGCTTACGTTTGCCTACATTGCCCACAGCATTTATATCTATGCTCCATCTCTAGAAGAAATAAGCAAAGCTGACTAGGATTGTGAAATTATTAGAACCCTCGGAAGAAAAATGAAAACTATGAGTCTGCTTGCAGGGTTAGTATCATTGATGTTTAACACTATTTCACATCTGCCACATTATTTAATTAATTCCACTAATTGATCAGCTGAGAGACTGTTTGTTTCAACTCATATTTATAGATAAAAAAGTTGGGCACCAACCGTCCCAGAATATTTTGAAAAGCGATGAGTGAGCTAATTTCAAAAGAATTGTGACTCACTGTCCCTCTTCTTGTCACCATAATTTCTCCGATAATGGTGCTTATTTCCAAACTCCTACAGTAAATATCTTCTACTCAGATAGCATTCAGCTGATTAGTGAGAAAAGCTGCTTTAGTCTAGTGTCGTAATTGTGTCCCATTAGTTACTGCCCCAGAGCCACTTACAATTTTTCAAACAGTGGTTTAGTGCTTTCTTTTAAATTTCGCCGGTCATCATTTCTCTTTTGGAATATTTGGAGCTACGTAGTATTTGAAAAGGACAATCCTACTTCAAGGTTAAGGATATAGTTCCTAAGGAAAACAATTGCCGACAGATTTGCCCAATTATTTACTGATCCCGACAATAAATATACCAATAGTAACTCAATTATTAGTTATTGATCCCGTGGAGAAAAGAAGTCACGTTAGTTACCATGCCAAGTAACTCATTACAACAAGATTACTTTTTTTTTAAATGACCCGTGTATCCTAAGAGTGGTTGAACTTCTAAAATTCCGAGTTGGTTACAATATTTTCATAATTACTGATCAAAATATGAGTCTTTTGATTATTATTATAAAGCCACTAGGGTAACTCAGGCTTTACATGACCCCGGTCCTTGGAGAAAGACAACATAATAGGTTTGGAGGACGCGCTCCTGACCCTGTGGCCTGGAGAGTGAACAACCTCAGTCATCTGCCTACCGATCTTCATAATCGATGTTTATATTTGTACTTATTGTTATTTATATCGATATTAATTGTCTTTGCTGATTACCATCGTATCATAAAAACTTCATAAATATATTTGTGTTTTGATTAATTTATTTTTAAAAATCAATATTGTTCTTTGGATATCTACTGGGTATGGAAGATAGAAGCATACCAACAATTTCTTGGCGAGTCCTGAAGGAAAAGGCCGACCCAGAATCTCACGAATTAACTAAGATCAGGAAGACATGACAGGATTAGATTTCCCTGAAGAAGTTTCTCTTGACAGGGAGATATGGAAAAAGATACTACTATTTTAAATTAGGATAGGAACTATTCTAAGATAAGAAGGATATTGGTTGGAGACAACCTCAACTTTGGGTAAACACAAAAAAAATATATAATATAATTCCTGGAACGATAGGTTTTAGAATGGCCATAATAAATGAAAACTATAATAATAAATTTACTTAGCCACCTCAGCCATCCTGATTCGCTTCACGGTCAGACATATCCTTTCTTTTCACTGATCCTATATCTCCGTGTTCTCGCAATTTGCGATGTATACACGGGGAGAATGTTCATTAAACAGTACTTTTATTATGGATCTTGTTGGCTTACGTCATTATAGTTTCATTACATCATTATAGTCTTTTCGTTTCAAATAAAATATTTTATAATAATAAATAATAAAAACTATAAAACGGTAGCTAATAAAGTTTAAAATATACCCCAAGCCACTTTTGATTACTAACTCGAGATCACACCAATTTCATTTTGATTTCCAAAATTTCCTATTTAAATATGTTTCTTGTCCTTAAGAACCAGCCATGCACTGCTTAAACATTCTTTTCGCAACGTTTTGAGACTATTTTGTTCTCATAATAATGGCAAATTGATGACAAATGTTTGCAATCACGTCACTCAATCAATATACCTGTTCAATATTAAAATATATCCTGTAAATACTGTTCAAGACTTATTCTTGTAGATAAAAGAATTTCACCTCTCACTAAGACTTGGGCATGATTATATGTTAACATAGTACACATATAATGATTATGTGGTGATAAACATTACGTTATCAATTTGGTATGACCATGAGAATAATGTAGTCTCGAAACATCGCCAATACAAGAATAAATCGTATTTCATTTACAGTCAAGAAATAGATGCTATATAAAATCATTGAGAAATATAACATCTTTAAGAAATAACATATGGGTTATTCCACTTTAATATTGTTTATTAATACCCTGAACTGTTTACTATCACTAGTCACCATTAACAATCTATTTATAAATTTTTTGTATGAATATGATCCTCATAAACATAATTTCGAATAATATAATTTGCAGTCCAGAGAAAGCTTACAGTTTATCAATTAACTGTCAGTTACCTTGTTATGTCCATTTCTAGAATTTACCTATGAATTCATTATTATTTTGGTCACAATAGATGATCCAAACTAATTAATCAATAAGCCATAATGTTCAATTCATCGATAAATTTATTAATTTTTCTGAAGAATATCTACCAAATTCTGTACCATAGTGAATGATTCAGTACTTGAAAGTTTGATTATCATTCTCAATATTTGAATTTGTTGCCAATTCCTACCGGACTTTTTTTTTACAATGAAGTATAGTAATAATATGCATTAAAAAACTAAAAAAAGTTGAATTATAGAATTAGAACAAGATTTTGTCTAAAAATAATATGGTTACATTACAAAAAACGAAGAAAAAAAATCTATAGAACAGCACCCTAAATTAGAAATAGTACTACGCAGCAGACACCCAATATCTGATATATGATATTGTTAACTATTTTACACACGATTCCTCGCAACATTTAATTAAATAGTAAATTATAGTTATAATTTGTTATGTTAAAAAATTAAATCCAGTTTTTAATTTCAAATGGAATCCTTTTTGTTTTTTTAGTTGGTTATTTGTTCATTTAACGCCACTTTATGCGGCTATGGCTAATCGGACGATGCTACAGTGGGAGCTCTAAATTTTGCCTATCCAGATTAATTAGGATAGGGATTTTTAACGAGTACCTGACATCGTGCAGGCTCGGGAACCCGGTTTAACGTCCCTTCCGAAGGACGGCGGAACTAAGGATTTGTACTCCCTTTAAAAAATCCTAGGGCTACGAACCCGCGAACTTGGGCCTAGTTTGTTACTCTAACCACCAGACCACGGGCCGCTTTTTTTTTTTTTAGTTGTACCTAGTTTTTCAGTGTGATTTAATTACATTTATAGCAGCAGTTGTAGTAATAATTACAACATTTAATTACATACAACTAGACTACAACAACACATGAAGAGTCTTGGGTAGTACATGGCAGAGACTGCAGCCGTCTAAGACAACGGTTGTGCGGGGTGGGTAATTTGCCCAGGAGGATCTACAGATAACAGGGCCTAACCATATCTGTTAATAGATTAAATAATTTATCCTCTACAGCCGTATTCGAACATAGAACTATGCACACTGAGCTACCCGCCCCTATTTAGTTATATAAACATACCGTATAGTTATCTATATAAAACATAAATGTATCATATGTATAAATATGTATGTATATATATATATATATATATATATATATATATATATATATATATATCGTATAGTTTATAAACATATAGTTAAATAAAAAAAAATAGTTCCAAACGATTGTAAGTTATGAGAGGAAAATAGTTGACTGGATTGTAAGTTATTCTCGATTGTTAGTTACCAATAATACGGTTTCTTTCCTATTTCTCAGCATTGGTCATTGGACGTTGTAACACATTAATTGTTCTGGGTGTCTTGGATCAATCGTCTTCTACTCTTTAAGAACGGCCAATCAATAAATGAATAGTTCCCTAGAAGAAGCGAGCATGTTACATTTTTCAAAGTTTACTTAATTAGAGAATTAAGTAAACTTTGAAACTCTATTAACCGGAAGAGCCAAAATAAGAGAACGGGTCATTTAATTAGGTGACTGTCACATACGCCCTTCTTCCGTTTTATAGACTAATTAATCAATGAAGGTATCGATAAATTTATTATTTTTTCTGAAAAATATCTACCTAATTTTCATAGATTTTACGCTTACGCCCTTGTAACACTATTAAGGTTACCTGTAAGTTAGTAGGATATCTTTACATGCGCCTTTCTTCCACTGGGACTTTGTCTCTTGAGGGACCGATCATTCTCTGATATGGACAACGATTGTGCTTAGGATAGAGGTGATCTCTATACCTCTGTTGACTGTTTAGGTAACTAAAAACTAACGTTAGTGGTAGGGGCCATCAAATGGACCTTGTTCCACAAAAAAAAAAAAACTGAAAAATGTAACATACGCCCTTCTTTCAGGCAACTTTCAAGAATACTTATTCGAAGGAGGAAATAAATAGATCAACTCACACCTCTCTTTCTCCCTTGCTACATTTTCGGGAGTATCTACGTAATAAATTTAATTTTGTTGTATTTAATTGACTGCCGTCACGGTTTTCCTCCAGAATTGACCCCCGGGTTCGAAATGAGGAAGAACTGCTCTTTCGTGGAATCTAACTTACGTCTTCGTATTAAGTGACCCAAATCAATATGATAGATTCGTCCTTGGAATAAACGTTACGGTTAACATATATGTAATACTATATTATGTAATTAGTTGAGGGAAAAATCTGGTTGGGTGTGATCTCAGACGATTCATCTCCTGCACAACTGTTGTTCAAGAAACAGTACAGTCTCTACCATGTAGTGAACCAAAGAAGACCGTTCATAGGTTTTAATGGTACTGTTGTAGGTTTTTTCGAGTAGGACACTGATTTAGTATTGTTAAAATCTAAAAGCCAAATAATTTGTTTTATTTTTTTATTAATTGTTATAATTTTTAAATATTTTTGTTTTGAAGAGAAAAGGTTTGCCCAGGCCGAGATTCGAACCGGGGTCGTTTAAAAACAAAAATATTTAAAAACCAAATAGATTAGGTAAACTAAATTATAATTCATGCTCTCAACATTAGCAACTATCAACGAAGTTATCAAGCACAAATTACTTTCTTAACTCACTCGCTATTGGCACTACAATTTGAAACCAATTTTGAAAATTCCGCCAATTTGGGAAGTATGTAATTAGGATAGGTGAAATCGTGCACGCTACATTCGTCTCTATCGCACTGGCTTATTCGACTACTATTTCCAAAACGTAGAAACGTGTGATTAAGTTAAGAAAGTGATTAAAATAAGAATAAATACTTAGAAAGCGATCGAGGAAAATGTCTGCCCCATTTTTAATTTAAAGGAAAGCTAAGTTTAATATTCTTTCCAGATTTGGCAGGTGGCATAACTTATCGGTGGAATGGCTTAATAAAGATGATTGAAGATGTTTTAGTCATCTGTAGCTTTATTCTAATGAAATGTTTCTCATTAAAGGTTTAATTTATTTATAAACGCACACTATTGCAGTAAAATAGCATGAGGAAGTTTACTTGAAGTTAAAATAGTTTAAATTTTACAATCGATGTCAGAGAATATAGGATTGGGGAATATAACTAGAAAAAAATTAAAACCCTAGTTTTAAAGGCTGTAGCCCTACAATCCATAAAGGGTCGTGGTTAGAGTACATAGTAGAGACTGTAATTTTTCTAGGAAGTGACTGTACTATAGAAACTCTCTCAAACAAGACAGTTTCTCTGCATATTTCTATTTGATATTTTTTTTTTTTTTAATTTGGCTTTAAGACTTCATTTTCAAAGTCCTATTTTGCCAGTAAGTGTGTACTTTGTTAACTGTTAATTTAGATGCCAACAGCACGCGGTTTTTCTCGGATGGTTACCGACTGTTTTTCCCAGGCGGTCACCCATCCAAGTGCTAACCACGCCCGACGTTGCTTAACTTCGGTGATCTGACGGGAACCGGTGTGTTCAACGTGGTATGGCCGTTGGCTTCTATTTGATTTACATTAAAAAAAACACGAAACTGAAAATTTTTGAAATCTATATTTCTTTCCTTTATTTAAAATCCCTTATCAAAGCAAAATCAGTTTTTAGTTTGTTATCAAAGTTTTATTTCGGTTAAATTTTCTTTCCGAGTAGAATTTCTTTCGTGGAAACCATTCACATCATTAATTTTACTTCTTGTATTTCATAATCCATAAATTTTCTCGTATTTTTCCACACCTTGAACTGTGTGTTATTGAATCACAAATCAATGTAGATTTTAATTATTTTTTTTAACTCTTTAACTACTTTTTACTTAATTTGCCTTCTCATGTGCTATTATATTAATTATGTAGTTTATTAGAATTAAAGTGAATAAAAGCAGATCTTATAACCAATAAAAAAAGTTTATAACATAGATAAGACTAGCTTTTGCCTGCGGCTTCACTCGCGTGGAATTTGGTCTATCACATTAAGCTTCATGACAGATCATTTTAAATAAATAATTTAAACTTTTTTTTAACTATAAGTTACTCGTAAATACAAAATTTCAGATGTCTAACTTCAAAACGGACGGATTCCATACAATCTTTGAACCCCTATTATATTAAGGAATTTCCCTTGGGGTGGAATTATCCAAGCTTCTTTCTTAAATTATACAAAGAACTTATCTGCAAATTTCAAGATGCTATATTCCTGATTTGCCTTTAATCATGTACTATAATGGATTCTCCAAAAAACTGTCTGGGGGTCCACGTGGCTGATGTATAGCCTATATTACTGTAAAGTTTCATCCAAATCCGTTCTGTGGTTTTTGCGTGAATGAGTAACATACAAACATACAAACTTTCGCATTTATAATATTAGTAGGATACATAATATATAAGTTTCTTTAGAATAGTGATGAGGAACATAAAATATAAACTATAATTTCTTTGAGTAGAATACAATTACAATTTAATTAATACATGAAAATGAATATAAATTAGTAGTCATCTCGGAATAACAAATTAAATGAAAGAAAAATATAAATACCTTAACAGTAATTATAAAGAAAGAAAACTATTAATATTTATACATATAAAAATTTTATGGAAAACAAAATAATTTAAGAACGTAATGAAACAAAAAACTATAATTAGCTTAAATTAATTGTGTGTGTGTATATACTCCCTTACATAATATGTAATATGTAGTATATATTATACTAAATATATACTACTGCTCATCATTCATCCATCCAAAAGATCATAATCATAAAACTAATTAAAGTTGTTTCGTGCTAAATAAATGCTAAATAAGATATATAATAAATTGGAAGAATTGCTTGCCCAAATCATTTTCATTTCCCTTTCAAAGTCCCCTATAATGTTTTCAAAATTAATTTGGGTCGAAAGAAACTCAAAGAGGTAGGAGTTTCTTCCTTTGGTAGAAACTGAACGTAAAAAACTTCATTATGCCGAAACTGGCATCAAAATCGGTGTAAGCCATTCTGCAACTGATACAAACCATTTCGGAAAACAAAATAAGGGTTAGGCAGATAAACAATGAAGAGTGGCGGGAGTAAGTGCCGGTAGCGAAATGTAGACGGCGCTGGTTATCACCTACGTCGTCAAAATGGCCGCTATCAAAGGGAGACTTAAACAAATACCTTATATTTACCAATTTACACAAAATCATTATAAATTGGAGCCTATGTGTTATTCTGATGTATAGCCTATATTACTGTAAAGTTTGATCCAAATCCCTTCAGTAGTTTTTGCGTGAAAGAGGGTCAAACATACAAACTTTCGCATTTATAACAGTAGGATGATGGGCCGAATTTTGTCCAGAGAGAGTTTACTGTATTGAGGGAGGTTGAATCGCGTTATTTCCCTAGTTTTTTAGGCCAGCGGTCAGGTACCAAAAAAGGGCTTTAGGTCCCAATAAATTGAAGGCCTGTAATTGTAATAGATTCTGAGTTACGTCTCTTTGAAGATTGGTAATTTTTTTCCAAATTTTAAGTTTTATCCTACTTTCACGAGGAGCGAAATGAAGCTGTAGTAAATTTAATTAGCTTTAATTTAAGCACATAACGAGGCCTGTAGGTGTTATAATTCTCTTGTTAATTAAAAAAAAGGAAAATCGGGGAAAGTGGGTGTTTTAAGAAAATAGCCTTGTACGCCACGAATCGATCTAAAACAGCTTGTTTATTGAAAAGTATAAATATTTAATTGTAAATTACCTATAAAAAAAATAATGGTAGCACTAGTAGGCACTATAATGCAGGGGGGGGGGAGCCACCCACTACCCCCAAGGTTTTTCGGTCACCAAACGTTTTTCCATCCGTTTTTTCGGTAGCAAACTTGGATTTCCACTAGTCAGACATGCTCTTACAACATATCAAAAATGCAACTCTCTTCATTTTTTGTGACCCTGAAACAACTGGCCGCTGGCCTAAATTTGGACTATTTGGAAAAATGACCAAGAGGCGTAACTCTGAATCTATTAGACCTACAGGCTTCAATTTGTTTTCAAATTAAAGCTAATTAAATTTAATACAGATTCATTAACATATCAAATACATTTTAATACAGATTTCTGATGACTTTCAT